>JAQPZY010001078.1:560000-1194184 GCA_029931535.1 Margaritifera margaritifera
TCAGGAACAGTATATATTCAATATGTTAGTCTTCTCAGGGACAGTATATACAGTATGTTAGTCTACTCAGGGAGAGTATATACAGTATATATTAGTCTACTCCAAGACAGTATATGCAGTATGTTAGTCTACTCAGGGACAGTATATACAGTGTATTAGTCTACTCCTGGACAGTATATACAGTATATTAGTCTACTCAGGGCAGTATATACAGTATATTAGTCTACTCCGGGACAGTATATACAATATGCCAGTCTACTCAGGGACAGTACATACATTACATTAGTATACTCCGGGACAGTATATACAGTATATTAGTCTACTCAGGGACAGTATATACAATGTCAGTCTACTCAGGGACAGTATATAGAGTATATTAGTCTACTCCGGGACAGTATATACAGTATATTAGTCTACTCAGGGACAGTATATACAACATGTCAGTCTGCTCAGGGACAGTATAGACTGTATATTAGTCTACTCAGGGACAGTATATACAATATGTTAGTCTGCTCTGGGACAGTATATACAGTATATTAGTCTACTCAAGGACAGTATATACAGTATATTAGTCTACTCAGGGACAGTATATACAGTATATTAGTCTACTCAGGGACAGTATATACAGTATGTTAGTCTCAGGTCTACTGGTCAAATTCATTTTTTCCCCACTTAAAACAGATATAATATAAATGAAGAGCATATACCTAAGACCTGCCAACATTACTCGCTTATAAGTCGGATCCAACTGCAAACTACATCGACCCAGATCTGCCGTCGCGTAATGCGCTGGCAGATCTGGGTCTATGCAGTTTGTTAGGACTAATCAGTAGAACAAATAACATAGACCCTGATCTGCCGGTGCATGATGCGAGGGCAGATCAGGGTCTCTGTAGTTTGCAGTTTGCAGATGGACCCATCTTATGAGCGAGTTTAGGCAGTGCGCCATTTCCAGTTCCGGTTGAGCACCTATCAACTCTCAGGGGCACGACTCAGTGATATCCCAGTCTGTTACATATAATAGGGGTCTTTGCTGCATGATTATGTAAAGCAACCGTTCTGTAAACAGCGTACCCCCACCCCCCGCCTTCCTTCCTCATGGCGTCCTGGTTAAACAACGACCATCCCACCCCCAACCGCCACATTCCGACTAAGTTTTATAATCAAAAAGTGTCATATATCTTGATATCATGGTCCCGCCCAGTTACACAATTCCGAGATAACGGTGGCATTTGAAATGAACTGGTTAAAAAGATTATGGAAATATAAGTGATGAGAAAAAGCTTTGACCAAAATACTTTTACTAAGATTAGTCCCCATGATAATTATTGACCCCATGGCCCACTGGGGACAGATCCCAGGAACATAATTGGCACTAAGAGAGGGGTGTATATAGAGTGGCGGCGAGAGGGTTCGAGGCGTCCGGGGGCAATGTTCTTTGGTGGCGCCCTACCTTGCCACAGAGAACAGTTTTTATGTCAGTTGCTAACCTCCATCCTCCCCTTCAACCCCCCCCCCCCCCATCTAACTAAATACACGTTTTATGAAGAATTGTCCCCATTACACTAAGGTGAGGTGAAATGCTATGAAACTTTCAGCTGCAAGAAAAAAAATTTAAATTTTTTTTTTTTAAATCCCGACGTCGCCCCCCCCCCCCTTTTTTTAATTGGCGCCTCGAGGCAATTGCTTCCCCCTCCCCCAACATCTCGCGCCGCCACTGTGTATATAGTGCTATAAATCGGTTAAGGAGTTACTGAGCTGCAAGTGCTGGAAGAAAAACGTTAACCAAAATGTGGCCTCCATATAATTCTTGACCCCATGACTCCATCCAGTGGGAGTATGTGATGATATTATATTTCAAATATGAAGTGACTCGGTTTAGGGGTTGGAATAACGTTAACAAAACTTTGTCGTCAATTCTGGACCCCATGACGCCATCCAGTGATTCAACCCAGGGGCAGCGGTGGTACTGAGAAAAGAGGATATTCCAAATATGAAGTTTATAGGCTAAGGGGTTATTGAGCAACATGTGCTGGGGAAACAATTTAAAAAAAAAAAAAAAAAAATTATCCACAGACACACCCACAAAGAGACATTCCAAAGAGGAACATAAATATATATTAATAATTTTATATCTTTGGAAAATTTATGAGGAAAGCGTTTTAAAAAAAAGTTTATTTGATGGTCCAACCACTGTTATCAGGCTTTTCTATGCCAATAACTCGCACTTTATTTAGTTTTTATTTTTTCTGCTTAAATGTTGGACAGTGAACTTGACAGATAAGCTTTATCTTGATCTTCAATTTCATATGTATCTGATAAAAATCAGAACTCTTTTTTTTTTTTTTTAAATCTTTCTTAGGTGTGGATGCTTTTCCAGTTCGTAAATATATTCTGGCCAATCAAAATAATCTAATAAGATGATTTTAATTTCGTAAATTGTTGTGTGCAACAGTCTTAAGCTGGTTCAGTGTTCTCCAGTTATAAGAAGGTCTGACATGATGTAAAAGTATGTCAAAGGTAACAACTATCTTGAAACAATACGATAGGTATGAACAACACTAAATTGCAATGAGAGAGAGAGAGAATGCTCTTTGCTAATTGGATTATTTTATTTCTTCCAAACTACTGCGCATGTCATAATGAAAAATGCATTGAACTTACAATAAGAGGTGTTATGTCAGTTTGTATAATGATGTTGATATAAGTCTAGAAAAATATAAACTGTTTTCTTTTTTTAATAAAAATAAAGCCAACTTGACCTGTTTATTTTTTTTACAAATGAATCTGAATTTGAATAAAGTATATGGAGAAACAGAGTATCTGTCAAATTCGAATCACGAATAGAAAACCACCACTCTTTCGACTGTATTTTTTTTTATATTTTGTTCTTGATCCGAGTTTCCACATTGGAGAAATTATTTGAACCAAAAATTTAGAATAGTTGGAATATTGTCTTTATATAAGGAATGTCTTCATGAATTTGAGATAATAAACCAAAAACGCGATTTAAAAGTTTTAAATATTTTATTTCCGAGCATCCCCTGTATATGTTTTACAACCTTTCATTTCCAACCTTAAAAATAGGAGAAATTTCAGAGATTTTAAGTAATATTTGTTGAAAACCCTTCCTATTATTTTTTCAAGAATTACTTAACATACAGGCCCCTCAAGATTGCGTAATTTCTGTTCTGTAGAATAGTAAATTGGGAAAATTAGTGTGGAGTCCGAATCCGCGCGTTCGCGTTTTAGATAACATAATGGTGCGGACCCACGGTAAACTGGCGGTATTAAAGGCATTCTTGACAAATTAAATATGCCCAAAGTAGAAGCAAGCATCGCTAATTAAGTATACATTATGATTCTTGGTCAACTCGGCTGCTGGGTAACGGAAAGTAAAAAATTACACCGAGTCTGCGTCCGCTAGTCCGCATGTTAGCGTCATTCCGCGTCCGCATTTTAGACCCGCCCTCTCCTCCACTATCTTTCTACAAGACATTAATTCTAATTTCATATTCATGCCTAAGACACATGTATAACTTTAAAAATAGATTACTGCACACATACAAATCGACAATATAGTATTTGCATCCGTTATTTTTATTTTACATGGATTAACATATATCTGTTTAATAAATTACTGTTTTGCGTACTTAATAATTATTATTACACGCGCCTGCAAAGAAATTCGATAAAAACTCTAAAATTATTTCATATTTGAAATATCCAGCACAGTTATATAAACCCATATGTCCTGCTCAGTACACGGACCTAGAAAAAACTATTGCTTACACTGAAGGGCAAACTGATCTGCACTGGAATAATTTGAGAATTAGAAGTTCAGAATATCCCGATTTACTTGCACTTACATAATGTATATGCCCTGTTACGTATATAATTATATGCCTTTGTACTAATATAATTATATACCTTTGTACTTGTATAATTATATGCCTTTGTACTTATATAATTATATACCTTTGTACTTATATAATTATATGCCTTTGTACTTATATAATTATATACCTTTGTACTTACATAATTATGTACCTTTGTACTTCCATAATTATATACCTTTGTACTTCCATAATTATATACCTTTGTACTTACATAATTATATACCTTTGTACTTACATAATTATATACCTTTGTACTTATATAATTATATGCCTTTGATGGCAGTTATGGTAGTGTCAGTATATGTATCCGTTGTTAGTCCCATTACCAACTATAAGAACACACCGATATATATCGGGAATATCTATATTTTACGACGCTAAGTATACAATTTTATAAACTTTTTGGCACATGAAAGTTCAAGTTACTGGGTTTGCAGACTGGTATATTCATTTACGTTATATCAATTATTGTGAAAATTTTGTATGTGTAGTTATGACAATGCAATACACAAAACACTTATTCCAGAATTGGGAAACAAATGCTAAATTAATAAGAATGGAGTAATCATGAAGCGAAAATCAATCAGAGAAATATCATGTTCCATCAGAGATGCCATAAACTTATAGTTTTAGTACATCGATAATACAGATTTGTTAGGGGACATGCGAATAGTTCATACAAATAATCTGGATTTCAGACAATTTAGACTGTATTTGCACAGATGACGAACGCAGGCTTAATGTTTTAAAAAAACAATAATCTGAAGAAAAAAAGTAATTTCGATTGACGAGTGTCCCTCAGGTCACTACTATGACCCGCTAGGACACTGCACCATATCTATAATACTATATAAGATTTACATAATCTCTTATCTCTTATATATATATATATATATATATATATATATATATATATATATATATATATATATATATATATATATATATATATATATATATATGGTCCAGTATCCGTGTGAGTCTATTCCCCTTCTTTGCAGCATTAAAGCCTGCGTCCGTCACCTGTGTGTATTTGTATATATTAGACTTGTTCGGGGAGGTAATATTGGTTTGGATAAACCAAAAATTCAGCTTATGGACATTCGGACAATCGATACTCTACTGTATCTGGATTTTTGTTCATCGTTTGTGAACTTTTGTATAATTGGGAACTTTTATATTTTATCAAGATGATACCTTTAGGAGAACTTGGATGGTGGCGTCTGTTGTGGAGAGAAAACTGTTTACTATAAGAAGAAAAAAAAATTATAATAAAAAGGGTTTAATATCGTCCAGCTACGATAATAAAACGATCTAACTAAAGAGCAAGCCAAGAAAAGGAAGCATGCCATTGAATCGGTCAGAGCCATTTTCTGTAGACATCCGTAATCGATGAGACAACTTAAGGACCTCAGACATGACGGGGATTTGTTTGGGAAATCATCTGATAGATAGCGGGACAAACATAAACCTTTAGTCAATAGTTATTTCCATATAAATGGGGTATTGCAGATTTGATGGGATGAAGTATGCTGCAATGCAAATAAAGCAAAATATGGAAATTTTATTCGTATCGCTGAGAGGAGAGCGAGATAAAAGTCAGCCTCGTGCTTCGTGGGATTCTGTTGTCGAGGAGAAAGCATGGGATATGAAAGGGGGAATCAAAATTACTTAATTTTCATATTATAGAAAATCGGAAAAGCAAATATTGTTTAACAAGCATAAAATTAAAGAAATGAATAATGGATGTCGCCTTCGTGAAGATGGTTGTTGTTGATAAAATAATTAACTCTAGGAGCAGCTGCCAATATACGTACCATTCTACAGCAACAACAAAGCTGCCTATTACCATTATCACTACGACCACTACTACTAAACCTCCACCCCCACCACCACTACTACTGTAACCACCTTCGCCACCACCACACTACTACTACCACCACCACCTCCACCACTACTACTACTGCAACCACCTCCACAACCACCACCATTAATACTGCTACAGCCTCCACAACCACCACCACCACTACTATTACCACCACCTCCACCACCATTACTACTAGTACTACTGCTACTATTACCACCACCGCAATCACTACTGCTACTGTTACCACCACCACCATCACTACTGCTACCACCTCAGCCACAACCAGCACACAAATACTACTACTACTACTATTGTTATTACTACCACCAACACCACAATACTACTACAACTACTACTACTACGTCCACCACCACCATTACTACTACTACCACCTCCACCACTACTACTACAAGCACCAGCACTACCACCATCATTATCACCACCATCAGAGACATTTAATGCTTGAAATGTGTGTCATAGATTCATATAGATCTTTGAGTTTACTTTAATTATAGTTGTGGAATTGACTATACATTCATTCATGTAAAGTATCCATGTGGCCATTATGACTAGGAAATTCTGAATGTATGTAACCCATTCTAAAAACAAGCCAGTGAGACTGTCTAGTTTGATCGTAAAATTAGCGTTTGTTGGGAAACAATGGCAAAACATCCATACTAAAGGGCCCACTTTCAACATTCATACTAAAGGGCCCACTTTCAACATTCATACTAAAGGGCCCACTTTCAACATTCATACCAAAGGGCCCACTTTCAACATCCATACTAAAGGACCCACTTTCAACATCCATACTAAAGGGCCCACTTTTATATTTTGGAATACAATTTACAGATTACCCCTATTGTTCTTGAACATAGCCAGAAACTAAACACAGAGTATACCACAAAAATTAATGCGGATATGAATAATATTTAAGAGACTGTATGCCCTATCTATTTATATTGCCATGCCCTATCTTGCTATATTGCCATGCCCTATCTCGCTATATTGCCATGTCCTATCTCGCTATATTGCTATGCCCTATGTCGCTATATTGCCATGCCCTATCTCGCTATATTGCCATGCCCAATCTCGCTATATTGCCATGTCCTATCTCGCTATATTGCTATGCTCTATCTCGCTATATTGCCATGCCCTATCTCACTATATTGCCAGAGTCCAAGGTCATCATATACGTGGATTCTTTCCCTCAATGTCAGAACTTTCATTGCTTTTGAGCATATTTGGCGGAAATGGATTTTTGCAGATTTCACGAGAACAAATTACACAATTGTCATTTATGTTTGTTCTCCCTCATTCTCTCTCTCTCTCTCTCTCTCTTCTTTTTTCACTTGTGAATTTCTTTTTATTCTTTAGTCTCCTTTCAATCATTTCTCACCAGTACTAAAAAATCGCAAACTATCCTCTCCTTGCACGGAAAAAGTGAAAAAGAAATAATAATAATAATAATAATAATAATAATAATAATAATAATAATAATAATAATAATGGGCACACAATTTTACAGGAATGTAACAAATTCTTGTTGAAGTCCTGTATGAATGAGGCTGTTACCGGTCCACAGTAATTCGACTTTGTGGTCTTGTTCTGACTTTAACAAGGTCACCCTAAAAAAAATATCGCTCCTATACTTGGATTAAAGGCATATATTAAACGGATGAGGTTTCAACAGAATTAGTCGTTTCCTTGCTCTAGATTCATTAAATATGGTCTGAAATGTTTTACTTGACTCTATAGAAATTGACCCATCGCCAGAGCATAGATAACCACGCCTACTCATTAGCACAGGTTAGCATATAAAATCAAAGTCTGCTAATTTGCCATCCACCCACCCCCGCCGATAACAATTGTATTTATTTTAAGTATAGCCTGAAAATATCACGAAAAACGGTTGAAAAATGCTGAATCTATGACCCTTTGAATTTTTACATGACGTTTAATGTCAGCCAAGCGACCGGTATCAGACCAGCGCACCTCTCATTACGCAATGACACACACCTTTGACAGCGATGGTTGGCAGTCCATAGGTATGTATATGTTCGACTGATAGAAGTGATTCTTTATTTTTTGATGGATATATTTTTGAAAGGTGTCATGTGAACTCATTACTCTGCCAGAAATCATTCATATCCCACTCAATGCAGTGGTTTTCTTTTACACACCGATATTAAGCTCACTGCACAAATGGGGAAAACTAAAAGTCCATTTCATAACCGAATTAAATGCTTTCTTTCATGTGAAGGGCTATTAACACATGCATGAAAAAGACTGAAAATTGATTGTTGAGGTAAACAACTGCAACATTCGTGGAGTTTCTTGGAGAGTAGGCGGGGTATGGTTCGATGTCGGTTCCAGCAAAAATCTATTAGCTGCAATACCGTCGCTTAAAGGTTACAGCCTTCAAACGAGGAGAGGAATTCAAGCAGAAATCCAATAATTGTATGACAAACGGAAGGCTTGCGAGCAAAGAAGCATATAAGCCACGTAAAGCTCACGACAGTAGACTCCATGCACTTGAATTAATAAGCTGAAGACGATATCAATTTTCTCTGAATTAGTCCAGACCCATTCGTCATTCATATTTACCGCTAGCACGAGAATTAATATTTATTTAGTTCTGAATATGATGCTATGATGATTTTCATTGTTTACTGAATAACTATGGGGAGAAGAAAAGAAAAAAAAAGAAATAAAAAAGAAAAAAATAAAAAAAAAAAAAAAAATCCCCCCCCCCAAAAAAAAAAAAAAAAAAAAAAAAAAAAGACAATCAAAGACTATTTTCTCTCACCACTTCAAGATGCACATCACGTAAGAGCACCTTACATGAAATATGACGTCAATAACATAATGGTTTAAAGTGAGTTTCATTGTTATTATATAAAATGGCAGAAATTTAGGAGATGTGATCAATACAAATTATCGAGAAGCAATGGAGATGACTTTATGATTACAGGCTCTAAATTTCTTTCCATAAGGTTGTACCACAATGAAACACTCTAACCCATTATCTAACTAATCTAATGCATGACTGCAGCTCAACCAAATACGAACATCTTAAAACTGGCACATGACTGCATAAATTCTGATTACATAAAATCCACACTGCTACGTTAGTGCTCAAAGTTAGGTTTGGCAAACAAAGATGTCCTACTGTTGTGTGCTTTTAGATATAGCTAGGTAAAATACACAAATAAAAATAACAAAATACAAGCCAAAAAAAGTAATAAAATACAGCAATAAACAAATGAATGAATGCAGAATAACACAAACCAACAAACAAGTAAAGTATATATATATATATATATATATATATATATATATATATATATATGTATATATATATATATATATACATATATATATATATATATATATATATATATATATATATATATATATATATATATATATATATACACATACACATTTTAGTTTGTGAAAAAAAGTTAAGACACAATTCCGACCTCTAGAAACAATGGTATGCAGGCATATGTTCAAATAAATAAATAAATCGCGAGGATTGCTCCTAATCTTATTCTACTCCCACCTTCGTCCCAGTACTGATATGAAATTGTTCTTACTAGCAATATCAGAAGAAAAAAGTCAAAATAAATAAATAAATAAACTCCAGGGAATGGCACCTGATGTGACCCTACTCCCGCGTCCCAATACTGACATAAAATTGTATTTACGAAAAATATGGAGAAAAAAGAGTGCACAGCGATGTCTGTTAGTTGCAATAAATAAATACATATATAAATAAATAAAATCCAGCTGATCGCACCTGATGATACCGTACTCCTGCGTCTCAAGTACTGACATCAAATTGTTCTTGCTAGAAGTGTCAGAAAGAACCGAACGTGTGCAGTAGTGTATTTTAGTTGCGAAACATAATAAATAAATAAATCAATAAATAAGTTAGTTAAAAGACTACCAATATTCAGTACCCAGACGTGAATTTCTGTATCATTTGTCTTTATTAAACATTCCTTCAATGGATTGTTAAGGACATTTTAATCACTAGCAATTCGTTAATTCACGGAAGTTAAATTTTACATATCCTACATCAATGCACCACAAGTCTTAACAACTTAAACAAAGTGCTCTCAAAGGTCCTGACGTTGGCATCATTTGGTTTTTAAAGTGGAAAAAACTAAAGAACCCTAGAAAAGCACCGACACTGAATAGACGACCAAGTACCCCTGTATATGCCAGGACCGGAGACCAGGTCCGTAGAGAGGCAAAGCGAGCGCACTACCGGTGAGGTATACAGGTCCCCATACAAGGTACTTATACATAAATAAAAGGCTGCAATTGGTAGAGTGTCTAAAACTTCCTTCACAATTACCAGCTTTATATACCTAATAATATATTTCAGAACAGTCTACGATGTTTCATATAAAACCGTCATTTATAGTAATGATCAATCAAATTCAATCAAAATTTAAACAAAAACAAAAGAAAAAAAAAATGTTCATAGGCTTCCCCACTCGTGAAAAGTACATGTGAAATTGATCTGATTCGACCTCTGGAAGCTGTCCTATGTGTAAAGGGTGCTGCGAGAGGAATATGACTGTCCATTACAAAATTGCGAAGATGTCGTTCTTATACACAACTCAGGTAGACTAGTTCGAATCTATCTGGACATTTAATAAAAGGTTGATTTTCGTGAGTAGTTGAATTAACACGATTAATTACAACTAGAATAGAGGATTCGCCCCATTTTTATGTTGAATAGATCTAAATTTAATGTATCTTTATAACCCCCCCCCCCACACACACACAAAAAACCCCCCAACCAAACAAAAAAAAAAACAAACAAAAACAAAACAAAAAAAAAACGGCAATATCATTACTATACAAATTACTAGTACCAGACGAGTGATGTTTGAGAATATTCTTTCACAAACGAAAATATTCCTAGACCAGTCAGACCTGACTATTATTTCAGAAATTAAAATTACCAAGCAAGTCAGACTATGAAGAGAATTAGAGAAGCTGCTGCTTTGAATTGAGTGGAGAGCAGCGAAACGGCGGAGCGAACACAACATAATATTTTGAATTTTGTTCATATCTTAAATACTGACTGAGCTTTGCCGTGCACTAGTATTGCCGACACAGAGTTACAATGTGCTAAATTCACCATTTTCAGATAACAAATATTTCATGAGTAGAACATGACAGCAGCAATGCCACTATCAAGAGATAATGCATATTTGTTACAAGTTTAGATGGGATAAAAGTTGTTTAATGATTAGTTGTGTCGAAGAATAATATTCAAGAAAATAAAAGTGTTAATTTATTGATTTCAAACATGAAAAATATTTAAGAAAATATCCAGATTTACGTTTAATGATGATAACACCGAGACAAATAGCATCAGCTCTGATAGCAAGAAGGAATAAATGACGTATTTGCTGTGGGCAAATATACCAATTTGTATTTGGTTAAATTTACGGTAAAAATTGAACATCTCGTAAACTGTACAAGGTTAAGCTACAGCAATTCAAGAAAGCATATATAGAATTTACGGAGAACAAAGTTAGATTTAAAACAACACATAATGACTCAGTATATGAAATAGCTGTTGTAGATTCAACAACAAGAATGGCAAAATTTGACATATATATGAAATCATTCACACGTTGAAAATTGTTGAATAAAAGTCATGTCGTAGATGGATGTCCAGTTGGCTTGTTGATAACATCTAAATACAATTTATCAGGCACAGTGGTGTACTGGCCATTGGGCATACCGGGACAAATCCCGGTGGGCCGCCGCAAAAAAATCCGTTTTTACCGGTGTTTTACTGGTGTGAGCAAAACCCCGGGCCTATCCCGGCAGATAAGTCCAGGGCCGAGTTGCTTACCCAGTACACTCCTGATCAGGCATAACGTATTCTTTAAATGTTTTTGTTTCTTTTTGATAACCGACAAAGAACAGCATTGAAGACATTTTTACTACGACTCTGAAAGTCCAATTGCTTGCACAAATAGCATGCAATTGAGGTAACAAATTATACAAGACAATAAGAAAATAAAATACAGCGAATTGAAAGAATGATTTCTCTACAACGGATCTTATGCGAGTCAGGTAGATGACCAATGGCAAGCAGATATTTATGACATGAAAAATACAACGAGGCATACAAATACACTTTGCCCAGATATACATACATACACACACACATATATATATATATATATATATATATATATATATATATATATATATATATATATATATATATAATATATATATATATATAATTTTATTTTAATTTTTTTCAAAATACGCTGGGGATGAAACAGTGAACACTAGAAAGGAAGATGTCACAACTGATGTTTTTAGAAACATTTTACAAGAGAGAAAAAGTGAAAAATATTGTCTGATGAGGGAAAAGAGTTATGTATGTGCTGGACAATGAAAACACTGAATACTTTTCAACTTATTCAGACAAAAAAGTATCGGTAGTGAAAAGATTTGACATATAAAGACATGAATGCGGAAGCATTTTACTCGAATTCAAACCAGAACATTGGTTTGACGTTGTACCAAATATAATTAATGGTCACAAGATATATATTTTCAATTGGGTGGAGTTTAGCATGGCAACAGTTTCAGGTGGAGTGGGCGTAAAGACAGCTTGATTATGTGTTACAGGAATAACTACCGATGTATTTGTTTCACTGGCTTTTAATGGGTTTGGTACAACATTGTTAGGATTTGTTGCAAAAGTTTTCAAATAGAAGTTGATCTAAAACAAAGTTTTAAAAATGGAGTAATAACTTCTGTCATTAGAAAGTTTAACAATATTGACGAGATGATAAGCAAAGCAATAAGTGACAGGAAGAGTTTCTTTTTATAAACAAAATGCAGACTGAAGAGGAAAACTTTAAAATAGATGACATCACAACCAATAACAAAAGTCCACGCTCTACTGTCCACTAAGATATTTAAGATATTCAAGATAAGACCATATCTTATTTTTAATTGCTGCGTGTTGAAACCATCTCTAATATTGTTTAGCGATAAGATTTTCAAATGTGCCACTGTGACAGCCGTATTGGGTGTAAGATCGGCACAGATTCAATTTAGGACAAATTAGGCACCATATAAAGACTTTTCTGAAAACCACATGTTGATACGACCATCCATTCAGGAGAATTAGAGACAAGATTTTCAATATGTTCATTGTGGCAGCCATATTTGAGGTTCGATAGGCACCAGTTTCATTCAGGACAAATTAGATATCATAATTAGTGTTCTGGTGAAAACCCCATGTCGATAGAACTTTCCATTTAGAATGAGTATCAATAATAATATTTTCAAGATGGCCACTGTGGCGGCCATATTTGATGTCAGATCACAGCCATTTTTATTTAGGACCAACTAGACATCATAAGAGGTCTTCCGGTAAAAACCCGTATCGATATAACTTTCCGTTCAGGAGAAGTAGCAATAACAAGATTTTCAAGATGGCTGCCGCCGCAGCTATATTGGACGTCAGTCTGGCACCATTTTCATTTGGAAACAACTAGACACCATAAGAAGTCTTCAGATGAAAACCTCATGTTGATATGACCATCCAGTCAGGACAAGTAGCAATAACAAGATTTTCAAAATGGCTGCTGTGCCGGCCATATTGGATTTTTTTTATCAGCGCCATTTTCATTTAGACCAACTAGGCCTCGGGATGAATGAGTGTGTAAAGTTCCAATGCAATCCTCTAAGTAGTTTAGGAGGATTAGCGATAACAAACATGTGTTAACAGACGGAAGGATGATAGACAACAGGGCAACCCATAAGCTCTTCTAGTCTATGACCTGTAGAACTAAAAAAATAAAATAAAAATAAAAAAATTATTGAATATCTGCATGATTAGAGCTTTGAAAACAACGTGCGATTTATCTATTACACATTTGAGTGATCGGGTCAAACACATACAAGATGTTACATTTACTGAATTTTATAAATTACATGTCGAGATTGAACAATATAATACAGATATCAAAAGAAGCTGCAAATCGTGAAGTGATTAATAACATCGGTGTATTACAGGGTAGAATTAACGAATTAGTGAAATAAATACAAAGAGAAAAGATGGCAGCAGCAGCAGCAGGAGTAATTATTGGAAGAGCAATGCATTTGGAGGAAACAAGTACCTGTTCATATATTATTTGATCATGATGAAACTGAAAAAGAAATAATAAAATATCAAATGAAGATTTACAGGGAAAAGCTGCAGAAAAGCTGATAACAGAGCTTATACCCTGAATTGTTTATCTGAAAGATTGAAGAAACAAGTTTGGTGACTCAGAATTTAAACGACTTAGATGACGTTTTTGCTCTGTATGCATCTAATCTGTCCATGCTTATACTTATGCCAATGCATTTACTCATCCCGATGACTCTACTCACCCAGAAAATAAGATAAATGACTTTTATCAATCTTCCGAAAAATTTATTGTACTTGTTATGGGTGTTAGTGTGTTTCCTTCTTATAAATTTATATTTAGAAAAAGACCAGATGTTGTTTTTGTAGGTAATAAATAGTAAGGATTGCATAGCCACGCCTACAGCACGTCTGCAAAGCATAGCTTTTAGCGCAAGATAAATGGTATCCTTCGGTAAATACACAATTCTTCAAAAGTAGGAAAAGATAACACAATGGGTTAAATACCTCAGTCTAACGCAGCATTGTATTGCATATACTCCGAGCAACAAAAACCCCAAACAAACTTTACAGATAGCAACTTCAACACTAAGTTAGAATATATTAATTGTACCAGGTAGTTTCTTTGTGTCACTTCATGTAAAGGTAAAATGAAATGCTAACAAAGCAGCGGTAAATAAATAAATAGAATGCTTGTGAAAAATATCACCATATCCTATGGTAGTAATGCTATTTTAAAGTTGAATGACTACACGTCAAGGCATACAAAGATTTGTTGTTACCTAATTCAGTTAGAACAGGATTTAACAAGGCAATATGAACGATAAAGTAAGAAAGTTGAGATCAGGAGCGGGTAATGCACAAAACACTGGAAAATACGTTATCCAATTTACAGTATATGGTATAAAGTTCAGAATACCATTAGACTTTCAGATTATAACAAGACCATTGTCCACTGTAAACTTGTGCATTATAACAAGGTGGAAACCATGACAACGAAGTGGAAAACATCCGTTTCCAGTACGATACGATCACTTCGGAATCACTTGCGCAATCAGTTAATGACAAATACACAAATGGAATTGCTTTCTTTAATGACTAAATCACTGATTAGGAATTATAAATATAGCAGTCAATATAACTTTAACTGCTCAAAAAGTGCAGAAAGTGATCAAGACAAGTTTTTCAACAGAGCAATACCAAAATAATCTCTGTGACGTTTAAGATCTGCCTAATATGGTTTTATTCACAAGGTTTTTAATTGAGACAACACTTTACAGAAGTCACAAAGTATTTCTTTGATGAACAACAAAAGCACACATAAATTAGTAACGCAAGTGTTAACAATATTTACGCTGAATCATTGTATTTTGCGCTTGATATGAGAAGTACACATGATAACAGATTGCATGATAAATGTCATAAATTAACGAATGCGTAATAAGGTATATACCTGCAGTTCGACGGAAAAGAAAATGTAGATGCTCACAAAATGTACGTTTCTTTTGTGTTTAATGCTCAGGTAATATTCAAAACAACCGGATAAAATCAATTATATTTTAGGCTTCAATAAATAGCGCAAGCATGGATATACCTAAAGGAGCCCTATAACATGATAATTTATAAATGATTTATTTAAAAAAAAAAAAAAATAGATTTGCGTTAGATTTGATTGCGACTTAATACATAAACATTATTTTGACAACATCGTTATCATCTGTCCAACATTTCTGTTCAACAAGTCTTACAAGAGAAAGTGCTTCCTCAAAGGTGAAAAGGTGATTGTAATAGATCATGAAGACAAACTAGATAAGTCGTTGAACATGCTGGTTGCATTCTATCAGGACATAAACTTTTTTTTTCCGATTGATGACTGTGGCAACATTGATGATGGTAAAAAAAAGAAAGCAGCTAACGTAACTTAGATATTTGAAATATATGTACGAGTTATCGTGCAAACATACAAATCTGTATTCAAACATTTTAGAGAAAATACGGGTTTATTGGTTTTCTTTTACAGCAAGGGCAAAGGAGGAATGGAAACTATCTTCACTGAAAATAATCTCACCCCAGATAATGTTACTGAGTGTAGATAAGCTAAAACAACAACACACACACAACAACTTTTAATGTGTTTATAGTTTCCCTTAGACTATAGATTACTTAGGTGTCCGTAAGGTGATGTATTTGTTGTCACCCCCACCCCAACTCCCTCATAAGAAAAAAAAAATGCTTGTCATCATGTACAGACATCGCTACTTTATTCATGTTGATTCTACAAATTTCACGCTGATAAGCTCCGAGTACATTTAGAATTTAAAATTCTTTTAGATCTCACAAATATTTTATCCTTTACAAACTTTCTTTTGTTTGTTTCGAATGAATAAAGTTAAAACTGCACAAATGCACTAATTGGAAAAACTAATCATTACAAATCTAGGAACATTCTTATTCATTTGTGGGATACCAAATATGTTGTCCGATTCTTGTATTTCACGTTACTGTAGTAGTTTTCTGTCTCAGCATCAATGCATAATGAATCAGTATCAGTCATCAACAGGCTCATTCTACTGACATATTTTTGTTTCAACTGTTGTAGTAGAATTTATACATCAACCTCTTGCTTAACTCTGACACTGTAAATCCACCATAAACTGGCTTAGTTAATTCTGACAGCTTTGTTTTTCAAATTAAACAGTATTAAGGCATCATCAATAATTGTTCTCCTTGCAAATGATAGATCTTTTTTGCAATCGACAAATTAATTTTCATCTGCACATATTTTAACTGTTGCTCTTGTCCTCAAACTGTCCATCTGTTTACTCCAATTCTCCATCTGTTTCTATGTTGTTGGTCAATTTGAAAACGTCTTTCTCAATATAATTTGTTGCTTTTTTTCTCAAATTTGTATTCAGATCTATGTAATGTATGACATTATGAGTTAGTTTCCTTGATTACATATTGTTATAGTATCAGTACAATATATATCAGTACAATTTTTAAAAATTAATTTTAAATTTTGTAATTTTTCATAGACATTTATAAACTCACAAAAAATGTCATAGAGCATTAGTGTATCTTTTCTGACATAATAGTCATGTACATCTCCAAGTGTTTTAAGGTTAAAATGTTCCATGACATCATGTACAAACTAATAATTATTATTTGATGTTTGAATTGTTAAGTGACGAGTAAAACTTTTCTATTGTTGGTATAGCCATTTCATTAAATCATTATAACTGTCCCTATATTCTAAAGAGCAAATGTCTTTCCTCAAATATCTGGTTTTCATATCTCAAAAATATTTTAGTGCTTCTGTAAATTTTCATCACTTAAGTTTGGGCCAGCTGTTCCATAAATCTAAATCTATAAACAAACTTGACTGCACTTTGAACTGTTGTTTCTTTTCCTTCTTTCATGAACTTATGCAATCCTAACCTTCTTCAATGTAGCCTCTAACAATTAACCTTTGACCTTTGGCATAAATTTTGACAAAAGCCCAAGTCCATTGACCAGATATTTGACCTTGCTGATTATTTTACTTCCCCAGAAATCCTCCTCCACCATGATACTTTTCAGTTTCCCAGCACTAAAAGAGGAACTCAGACCCAGTCACTTATATCCCCAAACCAAGAGTTTGTTCACCGAACTTTTTAACACCCTGTGACCATTGAGGTCATGATAACAACAGAGATTAGGCCTTACCCTTGAAACATTAGTAAGTCCAGATATTTGGTGTATTAGTGGGTGGCCAATGCTTCCTCATACTGTGATGATGCTTGAATTAACGTCGTGTGCGCCCATTCGGGCATGTACGACGATCCCTCATACTGTCATATATCTGTGATTTATATATAAACGCTTACCTGTGCCATAGAATATGATGACAGAGTATGGAAATTTGCATATATTGTACCGATACTATACAAAGCTGTAATCAAGGAAACTAACTCATAATGTCATGATCAACACACAACAGACTTGTCTTCCATTGGACATTTCACTTTCGTTATTAGGACAATATAGGCATATACCGGTAGCTAAATTTGGGTTAAGTGTAAATTATTATTTGTGTTTCCTCCAATGCTTTCTCTATTTTGTGTGCTAAACTTGCACTTGCACTCTGCTCAAGCAAATCAGCTTCATTAAATGTCTTTATTGTCCGACTGATATAGTAATTTTTAATTTGTGAAATAATACCATTGTTTGACTGGTCTAAAATTTTTCAGAGTAGTAAATATATTGCTAGTGGTGTAGTGTCTGTTGTATATTTAATTTATAATGTGTGTCATTAAATTTACATTTATTAAAGACAAATGTAATTAACACTGTAACAGTGTTAATTCCATAATTCGACTAAATGGTTAAAAATCAACAATATCTTTATTACTTTTGAGCAAAGGAATGCATGTGTCATGTTGCAAAATTTCTCATACACCATCTATTATATGGGAACTTCAAGCATTGAGAATGATTGATGTGCAATATAGACATGCACACCATTCTAAGAACTACAATCTACAAGAGAGGTGGGACTTTTGAGATGGGACTTGTATTATAGATGACAGGGCCAAGTGGGTGGAGATGGAAGCTTATCAGGTCTGTCTGCATGTTGGCTTACAATATTGTGTGAAATTGGGTAAATAGTTTCACAAAAGATAAGTATTTGAGCAGAGTGAGGCTAAATTTGCATACCATTGTTAAGATAAAATTTGGTAAACTTTGTTGTATAATCACTTGCTCTCTTGATATGTTCAAATTTCCTTTCAATGCAATTAAATTTGATTTGACAATTTCCCTAGTATATACACAAATCCTTACCATTTTCACATTCATCATTACTACAGGTATACATACTGGCTGATCACATATGCAGACTGGTCTGAAAATAACTTTATATTTTTGTTACTTTTGTGCTGGAAAGGAATTATAAAGTCTATCTCAGAAAATGTGGATGTAAGTAACCAAAACTACCATAATGACGGTAAGTCTTGGGACACTAAAAGTCTTGGGACACCCTTAATTATTTTCAATTTTTTTTTTTAAGACCTATAAAAGTTGGGACACGAAGCTAAGGCAATTTTTTCATGTACTATAAGTCTTGGGACACCTAAAAAAAAAAAATTTCCTACAGATCGATCAGTGTATTTTATCGATTGTAACCTCATGTAAAAAAAACTTGACTTCATGGTTGTTAAGGGATTATCATTATGAATTATTACATGGAAATGTTATAAATTATTATAATTTGTTTGAAAAGTCAATAAATACATTTAATTTTTCTGTTTTCTTATTATTTCTACCAATTTCAAATATGTATAATTTGATCAGCTGATGTCAGACAATGACAAGAATTGAGCATTAGCAGTATAAAAAAGTAACTTCTCCCTTTTGTACTCTAGTTTACTATTTTCAATTTATGCACCATTGCACTAAAATTGTCTAAAGTCACCTGTAATTACGGGGGGGGGGGGGGGCCCTGAAAATGAAAATACCTAACTCATTAAAATGTGATACCAGTATGACAACAACGAAAATAGTGTATTCATGGATACTTTCATGCACATTCATTCATTAAACCCCCCGAGACAAACATAAATGTTATTTACTGCGTCAATGGAAACTGATATTTTAAAAAATTAATTCTTTCTTAAGATGACAAGAATAAGAACATTCTAAAAATCCGTTTTAAGGAATTATAGCTGTTTGCTTCAAAAGTTTACACTATGGGGATTTTGTTGAACTCTAATGTGGACATGGTGTGAATATTGGGACTTTGTCTGGTGCAGGCAGAAATTTAGTCAAAAATGGTATAAACAAAACCCCACAACAATCAAGTTCAAAATAAACTAGACATTATTGACTGTGGAAAAAAGTTAATGAGAATGTCGGTTTTGAATGGTAACAATACCTTGCCATGCAGAGGCATAGAATTCCATGAAATTGTATAGTGAAAAGAATTTTAAAATTTTTTGGAATGGGATACTAAATATATCATAAGGTGGGGTGACAAAAAGGGTATTGGTAGAAAAATTGAATGTGCTTTAGTGCCAAGTTTCTATATCAATACCCTTCAAGTCCCCAGCCTTCAATATACCTAGTATCATCATTTCACATGAGAGAATATTGTCCAACTGATTTATTGTAAAGTACGACTTTCTTTCCAATTCTTTTTTGATTAGCTCTCTTTTCTCCCCCCATGTAACATGTTTCCCTTATGCACCTCTTTCCCCCACTGCATGTTTCTTTCTCTTTTGTTTGAATGTTGCATCATCTATCATGATAACATGAATCCAGCCATTCATTTATGACCGCTCACGTGATCCTAGTTGTGTCTCTTCCAAAGTCATCAACGTCGTGATTTGAACATGTATGTTGGACAGCGCAGTGATGTTTTTTCAACAAGATGTGTGTACATCATTTTGTCACACATTTTGGACAATTATGAAGGCAGGGTAGGAAGTGAAGGCATTATCTATAGTTACAAAGCTTGTTAAAAAACTCCATTGAGACATAATGTCAATTATCACTGAATCTATGGAAGATTTTTGGGCAGTTTGACATCTAAATTTGACTGCTTCTTGATAACTTTCCACTGCTGAAGGTAACTGCCATTATATCATCAGCTGAAGGAAAACTGCCTTGAAAATGCTGTTGCTGTTGTTGTGGGTTTAACACCATTTTTCAGCACATGATAGGCTATATACACAATGGTCAGTATATCTGGTGGAGGAAGAATCCTGGAAAACCCATGACCCACTGGAAGCTACTGGTAAGCTTTCTCACATACCCACACTGGCCAAGCCAGAGACTCGAACCCATGCAGACAGAGACGAGATGTCAGAGATCGGTAAAGGCGAGCACCTAAGACCATATGGCCACCCGAAGCCACCCTTGAAAATGCAAAACTTTCTGACTGTTAAACCTAGATTTACCTGAAAATGTTATTTTTGCTTTTTTTCTGGGGCATATTCATATGGTGCTTGAATGAGATAGTTCTGCAGAATTTATATCTGCATAATATTGCCAAAATACTGTATATATTCACTTATAAGTTGATCCAACTGCAAACTGCATCAATGATGATATATCATCACAATGTGCCAGAAGATCTGGGTCTGTGCAGTTTGTTAGGACTAATCAGTAGAAGAAACATAGACCCTGATCTGCTAGTATATTATGCAATGGCAGATCAGAGTCTATGTTGTTTGCATTTGGACTGGACTTGTAAGCGAGTATAGATGGCAGGTCAAAATGAATATGGACAATTATATTAGTAATTTCTGGATTTCATCTGTGGAGCAATGGTTATGAAGGCTAGTTGTTTTGGGTTTTTTAAATCTTGCATTGATTCATGTGTGTCTTTTGGCAATTTGTTTTCTTTCATTGCTCATATACAGGATGGCATGATAAATACAAACAATTTGCAATGTCTACCAAATTTTACTCTAACTGTCTCTCATTGTAATCTAGATTTTTCCTCATGCTGAATTCATTTTTCTCCTTTTGCAATATCATGTTTTATATCACTGTTCATATACAGAATGGCAAGATAAATATAAGCAATTTTCAATATCTATCTTTTTATTGTAATCACCAAGTTAATCAATTTAAAAAATTTACTTTCTCTTTCTCTCATTGCAATATAGATCTATTCAACTGGAGACAGGAGACAACATCTTATTTAATTAATCAATATCACACTTGGTAACACTCATCTGTGGAATATCAGCTAAACTCAGAGCACAGTCTAGCTGTGGGGTACTAGAAGTTTGAACATGGGAAAGATCAAACGAGAATGACACCACCATACAATAATGAGAGAATAAATGAACATGACCTCAATTACTTCTGTTTACATTACAGGAAGGAGGAGGGGCATCTGTGGATAAAATAAGATTAAATGCATTTTGATTATTTATTGATAATAAAACTAAATATCATTCTTTTCTTTCACATTAAAAGGTACAGCAAATAGGCAAAGGTAAACTTTTGTATACGATAATATGACCAGTTTTTTGTTGACATTCAAACAATAATTATCTAAGATAAAGGGGGAAAGATACTAGTGATATATGAATATCAACATCACAAAACTGATGGCTAAATTAATACTGAAAGTGAACGCAAATCATGTAGTAAACCAGTCCCATTCATCAACTGATGCAGATCCTCTATATTAGACACAAAGATAAGTAAAAGATAGCATATGAATACCAACATACAATGCAGATATACAAATAATTCTGAGTGGAATGACTATGTAATCTAACTGATTCTAATCATATTATCCAGTTAGATTCTGATTATATTATCCAGTGATGTAGTTTTTTCCAAAGCTGACATCAATAATATGCATGATGCATGTGTATATTGACACCTACCTGTACCTAAACCTACAATCTCTTTGCATTTTTAATATGTATTAACTAATATCATTGCAAAATGCATGCATAGTAATTGAATTAAATTTCTGACAAGATATGCAAAAAATATTACAAGTCCAAAAATAAAAATCTAACAGTGTTATTCATTAACAACAAATGTAGATATAACACCAATATGATAAGCTACCTAGATATCAGTGGTGTGAGACCATACCATAGCCTCTGTTGGCTGTTAGCCATTCATGCTTATACTGTTTTTCTCTACATTTGTGGGTTGTTCAACAAGTTGCCAGGTTTCAGCTGATTTTTCCAACATGTGGCCAATCTTTTGAGAATCTTGGAATAAATGGAACTAAGAACATATCATGGAAGACGTTTTTCATGCACTCTTATCACTAAACAAGCTGCTAGTATTCTTGACTTATAAACTGTTAAAAATCAAAAGACCCATTTAAAAAAACTGAATTGAAAATATCTAAAAATCCCTCCTATGCCCCCATACCTACCTCTTGTTTTCATTTATGGATACTTCGCCAGATCTAGTGTGATTCCCCTGCTTTTCAATCAGCTTTGATATTTTCAATGATTTAAACAGGCTTAGTTCATTTATACAAATATTTCCATGATAGTAATGGCAGATAAAAACTTTCAGCAAAGGGGGATAAATCTTCTCAGTTTAGAGTGATAAGACTACCCTGATTATGTAACAATGTTGAATAGAAATGTTAATATTGAGCTATTTTTCTGTGCAACACATCTTCAGAGAAAGATCATGTGTCAAAATTTGTCCCAGTTATACCTTTCACCTAAATTTTTACCAAATGGAGGTAAAGAAAGGCCATATTGACTATAAATTATATATACATGCACATGGTGAAAGCCCATTAATCCAGATGCTTTTATTCCCACCACTTTCCTTTGGGTTTAATAAGGAATTTAGCTTAATGAATCTGTTTACAAAGAAACATGTAGGAAATATGTTCCAAGAAATTGTTGTTCAGTCACTGAGACATGTGGAAAAATGGAATTTGGATTAATCAGGTATTCCGGTGGAAAAAACCCAACCCTTCTCTTGCAAAGTTTCCTTAGAATATAAATTCTCAACTTAAACTACTCAAAGTATTTAATTAGATTCAGATTTATATACAATTAAAGAACAACTGCGATCTTCATGTGACACTTTTTTCCCCAACAGATTTGCCTTCAAGAATATCTTATAATTTATTCCAGAATATATTTATTTACTCAACTGCAGTGAATATCAACATGCACTTGGTAATTAGTTTGAGTCTGAGAGTGTGATATTGCAATTTTGGTGCTTGACAGAAATACAGATTGCGTTATCTGTACTGAAAGCTATATCTAAGATATATAATGAAAGGGATGTGTACACAAAATGTATGTAGAACTGGCATTTTAACATATTTATGTAGAACTGGCATTTTAACCATTTATGTAGAACTGGCATTTCAACCATTTATGTAGAACTGGCATTTCAACCCATTTATGTAGAACTGGCATTTCAACCATTTATGTAGAACTGGCATTTTAACCATTTATGTAGAACTGGCATATTAACCATTTATGTAGAACTGGCATTTCAACCATTTATGTAGAACTGGCATTTCAACCCATTTATGTAGAACTGGCATTTCAACCCATTTATGTAGAACTGGCATTTCAACCCATTTATGTAGAACTGGCATTTTAACATATTTATGTAGAACTGGCATTTCAACCATTTATGTAGAACTGGCATTTTAACCCATTTATGTAGAAGTGGCATTTCAACTATTTATGTAGAACTGGCAATTTAACCCATTTATGTAGAACTGGCATTTTAACCCATTTATGTAGAACTGGCATTTCAACCCATTTATGTAGAACTAGCATTTTAACCCATTTATGTAGAACTGGCATTTTAACCCATTTATGTAGAATTGGCATTTTAACCCATTTATGTAGAACTGACATTTCAACCCATTTATGTATAACTGACATTTCCACCCATTTATGTATAACTGGCATTTTAACCCATTTATGTAGAACTGACATTTCAACCCATTTATGTAGAATTGGCATTTTAACCCATTTATGTCGAATTGGCATTTTAACCCATTTATGTATAACTGGCATTTTAACCCATATATTTAAGCAGGGTCTATTCTAGGATGCAAGATTGCAAGATTCATGCTAATTTCCAAAATAACCACCCGAAAAGTCAACTAAATGCGTGAACTCACATATAATATTTTTAAGTTCTATAATTTCCCCCTAACTTTTAAGTTCTAGAATAGATCCTGTTTAAGAAAGGACCAACTATAACGATGACAGACATTGATTAAATTAATTAGAATGGAATTTTCCCTGTGATGGGTAAATGATCTTGTATGACTAGGAACAAATACCATTGTTACAATTTATTTTGACACACACTATGAATCCTGAGAAATACAACAGTTAACAATCTCTCTTAAAAAAAATTGTTGGGTAGACCAACAAATACATTTACAATCATAACTCAGACTTTAAATATTTCCATCTATACTCGCTTTTAAGTCGAGTCCAACTGCAAACAACAATGATCCTGATCTGCCATTACATGCTGTGCTGGCAGATTAGGGTCTATGCTGATTGTTCTACTGACCACTCCTAGCAAACTGTACAGACCCAGATCTGCCAGCACATTATGTGACAGCAGATCTAGGTCTGTGCAGTTTGCAGTTGGACTCAACTTATAAGTGAGTATATAAATAAGATTTCATAGACAGGCCTTGTGTTGCGATCCTTTGGAACTGACACTAAACCCTTCCATTTTTGTTGACCATATATCAAGTTAAAAATGCCATCTTTGCTACATTTTATGTAGATCTTGTCTTCCATACGGGAGTGCTGGAAAAAGGTCAAAAATATGTCCAAAGTACCAGTGCCTCTGGCAAATATTTTAGATACAAGAGATTAAAATTTGCTGAAGCTGGCGGTATAAAAAAGAAGGTCTCTAGGAACAAAGTGGTCATCATAACAAAGTCTCCTCCAGAAAGTGTTTGACATGCTGTAGGAATAATGAAGGCTTTTCTGAATGGACCCAGTGACCAGCACCTTCTACATACCGTACTTGGTAATTGGGGAACAGTTTTTCTATAACTGGCAAATCAGCATCCCTGTTAAAAGAGGAATGAATAGTTCATACTCATGCATGTAGATAACTTATATGTAATGCATGTATAAGGGTATTCTTAAGTTATAGCAAATTTGCAATATACTCGTATCTGTCTTAAGCAGCCAACTCTAGGAAGTGTGAAAAATGGACCTTTAGGATAGCTTCTTGCTTTTTTAAAGTTAAATATGCCATAATTTCATCCACAAATAACATCTAATAATACAGGGAAACCCCATTATAACATTTCATTAAAACAAGAATTCGGATATAACTCAGTTGTGGCATGGCTCCCAAAGTTTTACAACTGCTTCACTACTTTTTCCCGACTGAATTTTAATTACTAGAAAGTTTATTTGCCACAATAAATAAAAGTTTTATTGGTTAATCTGTCGAGATATATTCATATATATACATATACATGTATATATATTGCGTTCTTGAAGAAAAATGATTGTCTTTCTTTAAATTAATACAGATGATAAAAAGTTTCTGTTTGTGAATGCTCATTGCAAATCGATCAAAAAGACATCATTGGATTTTTGTTGTTAGCTTGTCATTTTTTTTAAAGATGCCAGATCTTAAAAAAGCTGATAATTGTTAATCTAATTTGCAAGGAACCTTCAACAATAAAGCTATTAATTTTGGGGGGCATTTGTGTATACAATTGTTGTTCACTCCATGGCAAACAGAACACCAAAGCTTGCTCAATCAACCGGGCAAACACACTCATGCACCAAACAATGCCGTTGTTGAAATAAGTTAAATAAGTTATCATTTGAATTGATAAATTAATTAATTTAACTACCAAATTAAGTGTTTCCACATGATTAAAATGAATCCCACAACCAAATGTTTACAAAAACAAGAGTCCCTCAAAGAGGCCTATTGCTCTACTGGCCAAAAAAAAAAATCCAGGAATTAAAGATAAGACCATTTATTCCTTTTAATTGTTGGGCATTGAAAGTATCTCTAATATTTGTGAGTGATTACAAGATTTTCAAATTAGCTGATGTGGTGGCCATACTGGATGTCATTAAATGTTAATTTTGGTTACATATATTACTGATTTCTCCTTCAGGCATGGGAATGTAGTAAATGCCTGATGTACCATCCTGCATGGGAGCTGCAGTGGCTCAGTGGTTAGTGTGCCGGACTTATGACCAAAAGGGTGCGGGTTCGAATCCTACCATTGGACCAGCCTGGGTCAGCTACCGTGGTGTGTTCTTGGGCAAGGCTCTTCACTCCAATTGCCTCGGCACTAAATAACCTACTTGTGTTGCTGTGCTGTAAAGCACCAAACCAAACCCAAACCATCCTGCATGTCATAAGATGTAACTAATGGCGGCAAACTGTTTACCATGGTATGCATCCCATGACGATGTTACACCCAAGATCTTGGACTTTTAACAGAGTCAGGTTTACATAGAAATATTCTGACCTTATCTTTTAAGGATTGTACCATATTTTGAGTTTATCTTTGTTCTGTATGGCTTTTTGGAAGTTTTAGCAACATTTTTACTTTTTATCTGTTGTCTCCTGGTACATATTTGCTTTTATATGAAGGGATTTGTCCTCCTGGGAATGTTGGCTGTTTTCTGACTTTAACATTTCTGCTACATAGCCTTTGCTTGACACTATATAGCCAGGTTTGTGCTGATGTACCATTAAACCACACATACATATATATATATACAAACATTTATAGGGCATGAATAAAATTTGGAAATTGTCAATATTCAGCTCTACCTTACTTAAAAAAAGTATTTTTAAAAAAAATAAAAAAAAATTATACTTAAGTTACTCTTTGGTATATTAAGATTTTTTGTTATTATAGCAATGGCATGTTCTCGCTCTCTTTTTTCTGGATGGTGATAACAATAAATATACTCACGTGACATATTGAGAGTTATCACCAGCTATAAACAATGTGGGACCTGTGTAACACTCATCAATTGTTGGAAACCGACACAGGTCAGAGTAAAATGTGATGATAGAATCCAAGTTGACTCGCCACTGTATCTTATTATTCCTCTCTATTAAGTTTGTCACCAGGAATTCCCGAATTGTAACATTCTGAAATTGCAGGATTAACACAGTAAGTTTTGTTACAATTACAGATTTACTTCAGCCAAGGTGTTTGAACAAAAGTAACAGGTAAGTAAATTATCAATGTTGAAACCTGCTGATTCACTTTACTAAATCTATCCCTGCCTTGGAAACAGCTGAATAACAAAATTCCCCTGCCTCAGAAACAGCCGGCTGAATAACAAAATTCCCCTGCCTCAGAAACAGCTGGCTGAATAACAAAATTCCCCGGCCACGGAAACAGCGGGCTGAATAACAAAATTCTTCAACATCTCTGCTTAAGCCTAATCTGTGCATAAATTATCTTACCCGCTTTTGCATTTTAAATAATAAAATTACAATGAATATAATATCAGCTGTATCAACCATTTTCTCCAATGTTATGAAATAATGTATTCACATATTTATAAGTAAAATTCATTTTGCACATACAAAAATTAATCAAAATCTTATTAATTTATCAGATGGGAATTCTTGATCTGTTCATCATCTTCATGCCCTCACAGTTTTTACCATCAATTATTCTTGGGTCGGGAAGACCTTTTTTGTTTATGGGATCATGAGATTTGATTTTGCTTTAACGTGTTGATGGCATCAGTAGATTAGTTCAATTTTATAAAATTGAGAGATAGACCTACTGCAAATAAATGTACATCACCAAAGTATGTTTCAATAGGAAAGTTAATAAATAAAACAAAATCAAATATAAAAATACAGACACATAATTATGTAAGGTTCATCCAAACTGTGATATGCTTGTAATTACTGCATATACTCACGTATAAACCGATACCAACTGAAAACTGCATACACCCAGATCTGCCATCGCATAATGCGCCAGCAGATCTGGGTCTATGTAGTTTGTAAGGACTAATCAGTAGAACAAACAACACAGACCCTGATCTTCTGGCGCATCACGGCAGATCAGGGTCTATGTTGTTTGCATTTTGACCCGTATTATACATGAGTATAAACGGTAAGCTGCAATGGTTAGTTATAATGTGGGACTAGTGTAATAAATAGTAACTCTGATCTGATTCTACCTCTTCAACTTCCCTCAGTTTTTCCATAGCTTCTCGGCGTGCAGTGGACAGGCTGACATTTTTGTCCTTGTCATATATCTGAAGCCCAATCTTCAACATATGTTCCAGGTAGGCTGGAAATGACCCTGACTCAGGGCTCTGCCTGGGGGAAACATCCACCACTATTAGACCTGCCACCCTGTCTGGCTGTTACATAATAAAAAGTTTAAACTTTCATTATTCAAAAGTTATTCAGAGTTCTTTGTATGCCTTTGATGCAGGGAGTCTTGCACCATCAGTCGCCAGAAACTGTGAGTCTAGATAGGAAAACTAAAGTCCAAGCAAGAAATGAGGAGTTCCATCAGTAATCATACAATCATTACATTCATGATGTAGTAAGTCTTTTTCTTTTTTCATTTCAATTTTCATTCAACCTTCTTCACTTTTTGCATAAAGGAATGCTTTATTTTTGTTAATCTGATTACCTTTTTAAACTGTTGACAAAATGTACATCCACTGGATTCACAGTTTTAGAAAATTGAGGGTTTAGAGCTAGTTACTGAGGGTCCACAGGAAGCAGTGACAGAATGTTGGAATTCAAGACTAGCATTTGATGGTCTAGGAGGTGTTGTAAGTGCTTAAAGAGAGCTCTATGACTGCACATAAAGTTATGTCAACTGATATAATGCATCCATGATAGCCTGCATGTATTGCGATACACAACCTATGATATGATACATATTGATATATGCATCAGCTTGATGGTAGGAATACCAATTCAGTATTATCTTAAAAACAGAAGAAACAAGCAATTTCAGTGAATTTTTGTCCACTCCCCCCCCCCCATGCTGGTAGGGTCATAAAAGTTCAGAATCATGAAATCTGACTATGACCAAAAAGACAGTGCTGTAAAGTTACTGGACACATATAAAAAGTAACCAAGTTTCATTGCCCTACCTTAAAAAGAATTAAGGAAAAGTCAAGAAAGGGAGTTAAAATAGTTTATTGGTGACCTTGACCTTGAAAATAAAACCTTGACTGTGATATCATCAAACTGAGATGCATAATAGTACCATGGTACATCCCTGTACCTCAAGCAACTTTAATGAAATAAAGCAGAAACAGACGAAACCTTAAAATATTGACCTGTGACCTTGACATTGGGGATAAGACCCTAAATGTGCAATACAACACATTTTTTAGCGATAATATGTAAGTATACCAAGCTTCATCCATTTATCTGAAACAGCTGTTAAGTTTGAAAGCAAAAGGAAACCTAAACTATTGACCTGTGACAACGACCTTGAAGAAAGACCCTCAATGTGGTACACCACACATTTTAGTGATGATATATAGTTATACCAAGTTTCATCCCTTCATCTCAAATGGCTCTAAAATTATACAGTGGAAAGGAAAGTGTTATATAAAAATTCAACATATACCACCTTGATTCTGACCTTGAAGGTAAGACCTCCAATGTGGTACTCAACACACCTGCTAATGATGACATATATGTATACCAAGTTACATTCCATAATCTCAAACAGCTCTAAAGTTAATGAGCCATGACCATGATGTTGTAGAACCCCCAATGTGGTATGTGATACACATTCTGGTAATGATGTAAATATATACCAAAGTTTAATCCATTCACTCTCAAATGGTTTTAAAGTGATACAGCAGAGGGGAAAGTGTGATGGAAACATAAAATATTGAGCCATGGCCTCGACCTTGAAGATAGCAATCCCAATGTGGTACATGTCATACCTTCTAGCGATGACGTATAAGTATAACAAGTTTGATGCTTTAATCTCAAATGGCTTAAAAACTATATAGCAGAAGGGAAAGTGTGATGGAAAATTTAAAATATTGAGCTGGTGACCTTTAAACTGAAGATATGACCCTCAGTGTGGTACGTGACACAAATTCTAGTAATGATGTACAAGTATACCAAATTTCACCCCATAATGTCAAACGGCTTTAAAGTTACAGAGCAAAAGGGAAAGTGATGGAAAACGTAAAATACATATTCATGACCTTGACCTTGAAGAATGGGCCCCCAATGTGGTAGACAACACACCTTCTAGTGATGATGTACAAGTATACCTAGTTTTATCACTTAATCTCAAACAGCTTTAAAGTTATACAGTAGAAGGGAAAGTGTGATTGAAAATGTAAAATACTGAGTCATGACTTTGGCCTTGAAGGCCCCGAATGTGGCACACAACACCACTTCTAGTGATGATGTACAAGTATACCAAGCTTCATCCCTTAATCTCAAACATCTCTAATGTTATAAAGCTAAAGAGGTAAGCAACTAATAATTAGTCATGGCCATTTAAGATTAGAAGTAAGTTTTATAAAGTAAGATTCATTTTGTATTTATTCTCTACCTTTTGTATTGATTTGTGTATCAAAATGGCACAATTATTAATGCATCAGAGAATCATTTCACCCCTAGCTGTCAATATGTTGTCTTTGAGGTGAAGGAGACCTGAGAACCCAGAGGAAACCAAAAACTTTGGATGAGTGACTGAGTACACTACCATGTGTTGTAAAGTAGGACTCTACCTGGGATTGGTGAAATGCAAAGTAAGCGTGTTATAGCTGTACCATCCAGCTAGATCCCAATGGAATACAACATGGTGGCAGAATAAACAATGTTTGGTTGTGATTTTGGTGATGGTATACTTGATGTATTAAAAAGTCGTGCTCAGTATTGGACAACGTTTGTACTATCCCCTTCACTGGTAATGATTAGATCAGACATTTGCTTTTCCTGACTCATATTAGTTCCCATCCACCATTATAAAAGTCCACAGTGATTGATAATTTTAGTCTGGAAGTTTTTTGATGACAACTAAGGTGCAGACCACTCAACAAATAGGAAAGAACAGACTTTGGTAAAACTATATTAATGTTAAATGACAGAACAATTAATATTTTATTTAAGATCAATAAAGCTGCCTACATGACCACATTGACATACACTTTAATAAAGGTTTTTGTTTCAGTGACTGCATTATGTCATAATGATGAATGAAGGATTACTTTAAAATGTATTTTGGTGGGGATAAAACTAATTTTAAGTATGTAATACTTACCTCTTATTACTGCATTGCTATCTCTTTTCCTGTTCTAGTCCCCAGACCAAGGTGAATATTCCCTCCTCCAATCAGTAACTGGAGGTCTAGAACAAAAAACATGATCCCAGTCTGTTTCCTTACTTATTTCCATCACTCAGAATATCGTCCTTCTTTGACATGGACAATACTGAAGGACATCAGAGCAAGGAGGGAGGAGAGAATAAAGTAGTAACAGCAAGCAAGTAATACCTCATTAAAATTAGTTTTACCCTCTAAAAAACTACATTTTAATGGCAGTAATACATACCTTATATTATTGCATAGTTGAATTTGCAATCCCAATGGGAGGCTGATGGCCAAATGATAAGCTGTCAATGGGAACTTGCCATTTGCTGTACTAGAGTGCAGTAGTAGTAGCTTTAATGCAGACTGGATGGCTTGACAATTTGTTGGGCTGACACAATTGGACCTAATGCATAAATGCCTTCGCTCTAATCAAAGTTAGAACAAAGAAAAAATGGAGGGAGGCTACTAGAAGGCGGCTTGTATGATATTATCCAGTGATAAAACGCCCAAGATGCTGCAACAGCCCTAACCTCACTGGCTTTGATTCTCATGAAAGAAAGATCTCCCTCAGTGAGAGATTGGATAAGCTCTTTTGATCATCAAAATAATCGACCTTGAGATGGTGGCTACTGAAATATCTGAGATACCTTTGATAGGGAGAATGAGATAGTTCTTTTCCTTTTAGATTAAGCCAAACAGAAATGTAAGGCCCTAACCACACAAAGGAGCCCATCTTGATCATCTGCAGCACAGATGCGACTGAGTCTGGGGATTTCAACAGGATAAGGGGTTGCCAAAGGCAGCCGATTCTCGAACAGAAACATATGTTAACAAATAAGAGAAACTGAATCATTAACAACCCTTTTCCACTGATAAGGCATGAATTTCACTCCTCCTCACCTATGCAAGGGAGAGAAGGTAGGGTCCATAAGGAGGTTAAGATAATGGCCAAAGAACACACAAAAGATTCCACCTAGGCATTAAAAAGTGAGAGACTGGTCCCTGAAGTTCAAAGTACCAGTTCTGAAAGATGACGGTCCGACCCAATGGTAGAGCACATGGAGAACTTAATAATATTGGAGAGGGCTGCCCAATAGTCCTTAATGGTGGATAATGAGCAGTCTTTTTCCTTGAAATGAAAGAGAAGAAAATCTGAAAATAGTTAAAGGGGATGGATAGAATCAGTGTGTTTCCTACTACACCAATTACAGCATTTGGGAGGAGTACCCACTGACATTTAATCCTGGGGGAGTTTCTTTACTGGTTTAGCCGGGCTCAGGACTGAGGCCAGAGACCAGTGCTGCATATCCTTTAAATCTTGTGAGGCCACTGTAAGAGTTAGCCCTCTGAATACCATCTCTGCATCAAGCAGGGTGGCCATCAAAAGGCTGTGGTTCAGCAAAACCTTTTATGTCTCCAAAGTGACATCCCTACCAATGTGGAAAAGCTTTGCAGAGAACACCATGGACATCAAGAGCATGTATCTCAATGTCTTGGAAAATCCTCCAACAATGTCTGAAAAGTAGCTGGAGACAATGATTCCTCCTTTAACAGACTGAAGGAGGTTGCTAAAGAAGCATATGAGGCTGAGTAACTAGCATATGAGCCAGCCTTCAGTTAAAAACCCTCAACAGACTTAACAGAGTGATGGGCTCAGGCCTCCGTTGATATCCCACCTGGGAAGTCCAAGGTGGGGGGCTTAGGAGACAAGCGGATGAATAGACACTGTAACTGGAGTTAGAAACCGGGGGTCAAAGAAGAGGGACTGCCTCTTGACCTTGAGACTGCCTCTGTGTTAACACCATATATGTCACTGAGTGTGGAAGCAACAAAAGGTCTGTAAGAAGGTCCCAAAGAGCCTCTCCAAACTGTACAGGATTCAAGTGTCCAAAGATACTGATGACTGAGGGCTTAAGACACAGATCTGAGGAAAGAAAGATGTAACTTCAGTTACCACCTTGCCAATGGTCCAAACTTCCTCCCCCTCCATCACCTGACCTGTAGGGTGGAACAAAAAAGGGAACCCCAAAGGAGAAGGGTCCAATGAAACTGGGTCTTCTGAGAACACATTCACATCTACCAAAGTTTCATAAGAAGGTCCCAATGAGCCTCTCCAAAGTGTACAGGATTCTAGTGTCCAAAGATCCTGATGACTGAGGGCTTCAGATACAAATCTGGAGAAAGAAGGCAGTAACTTTAGTTACCACCTTGTCAATGGTCCAAACTTCCTCCTCCTCCATCACTTGACCCATACAATGGGACAAAGAAGGGAATACAAAAGAAGAGAAACGGTTTAATGAAACTGGGTCTTCTGAGAACTCATTTGCATCTAAAAAAACTGAGTTCATCATCTTGTCTTCACTCTCTGGACAAGACAGGACTTTCTCACATTTCTGAATGTGTATGATCTTGTTTTCCAGTGTAGAAAGCCAGTGCAGGATAGCTCTATCCTATCTGACAAGTGACCTTTAACCTGACTCATGGACTATTTTGACCTTCTACTGCACACAAAGCAGCAAAAACGTCCCGATTTACATCATCACTAAAACATTCTTTCATAATAATCAAGATAAACATTAACTGCAACACATTTACATACTAACACATTTACATACTAACACGAGCAGCAAATGAAGTTAAGTGTCCAAAAACCAGGCCATTTCTCACTGATCTACCTAGCTACATGTACGGCTTCTTTAGTCCAATTTCAAGCAGAAAAAGCTGCTATTGTTAATTGCTATTACCCAGGGGAGTGGTTGTCCACAAGCCCTGCTGGGGTTGAATAGGAACACAGAGGATGGTGTGTGTGTCTGTCTGTGTGTGTGTTGACATGATCCCGATCCCTAGATAGGTGAATAAAGTCTGAAGCCTGTTCTCCATACAGATTGAACAGTAACACAGAGAAGCGGGGTGGAGGAGGTGGGATTGAGCCGATCCATTTTGTTAGACCATTGGTCGAGACCTAGTGCCCAGTCTGATGACTGGTGCCTGGTGTCTAAGCCTGGTGCCAGGTGACCATCACCCAGTGACAGCCATATGAAGACTGGTGCCGATCGTCTTACTTGGTGAACAGTGACAAACACCCAGTGAATGGTATTTGATGCATTATGGTGCTCAGTGGCCAGCACCCAGTGCCCAGTTCCCAATGTCCAGTGACAGATGCCCTGTAGCAGGAGCCTGGTGTCCACTGACTAGTCACCAGCCAATGACCAGACGGATGATGAAGACCTGATGAGGAAGTCTCTATTCAGGGAACTCAAGTGTGATGAACTAGATTCTTGCAATATATACAAAAGTCCACTTAAGCGTCAAGACGGTGCTTTACTTGCATTGGGAAAGCAGGACTCTCTATTGAGTGTGGCAACTTCCCTCCACCCAGAAGTGCCAAGGATCCCTCCCTCATGGGAGCTGACAAATCATTTTCTCAGGATGTGTCAGTGATCCCACTCCTGCAGGAGCCTGTGATTTCCATACCCTGGAAAGAGCCACAGACCCGTCCCTTATTGGAGCTGGTGACTTTCCTATATCAGGAAGTGCCCTAGACCTCTCCTGGGAACAGAGGATCATTCAGTGAATAAAAGGAGAAAGTGGGTCCCTTCTTCCTGTCCCTATACGCACAGTAGATTTTGGCTAAGTCCAACATCTCATCAGACCAGAGACAACAAAAAGGATATCTGTCTGTGAGTGCATATAAAGTGCATGCCAAGCAGGTTGGATGAATGTCCCAAATGACCTTTTTATGACTGCATTTATCGACACCTTTAGGCATACTGAAAGACTAAAAATGCCAAAATAAACAACCAGAACAAGAATTGGGTGGGTAATGCTTACCGTGGTTACTACAACAGGGATCAAAAAGGATGAAGCATGTCCTTGCCAGTAAGTACTAAAAATCCACAAATTTAACGGAAAGGGACACAGATTGACAAAAATTACGAAAGGACTGGGAAGAAAATATCAATTATAACACAAAAATGTATACAATTAACAGTACATATGCCAAAAGACTACTTAGATGATGACAAATGTTTAGTGCCCAGAAACACGTGATAACTACATGAAGTCCAAGGAAAAGAAAGATGATATTCCAAATAATGGAAATAAATAAGGAATCAGGCTGGGATCATGTTGTTTTTAGTCCTGGATGTCCAGTTACTAATAGGAGGGAATACTCACCTTGAACTAGGAGCTAGCACCAGGAAAATATATAGCAATGCAATACTAGTCAGTGTTGCATAACTGCTGTTAAAATAATCATGTATGTCCTGTTAAAATTATCCAGCACAGAACTAAGATAATGTTAGTCACTTGTCCAGTGGATGCGAAGTTATCAGAGTTTCTTTCACTGACATATGATAAATGTAGACAAAACCTAAACGTTCAGTTCTTCAAATAAGGTGAAATAAACACTGTTTGTTACCTAGAGGTTACAGTCTCACCACTGTAAGGGTTTTGAAGACTAAAGAGTTTGACTTTTTCTAATTTCTAACCTTGTTTCTGGTGAACATGTAAAAATATACGAGAAATGGGACAAACAAAGGTTTTCGCACCTCAGAATATAATTTGTCTCATGCCTGTCGCAATGTACTTTCCTGTATGTGACTTCAAAAACTTAACACGAAATGTTGACCATGACACAGTCACTGCCATATGGTCATGTTCTGCTATCTGCTAATGTTTGCTTGACACTCACAAAATACCCCAAACTAGAAACATGTTCATGGAACAAAGATGTCCACCACAGTGCTTGAAATGACCTAAATGCTTACCTTAACCACAGTGTGATGGACAGATCGGCAAGGGGTACCTGTATGTACATGCTTATAAGTCAAGACCAACTGCAAACAACATAGACCCTGATCTGCAGATCAGTCTAAGTTGTGTGTTCTACTGATTATTCATAACAAAACTGCATAGACCAAGATCTGCTGGCGCATTATGCGATGGCAGATCTGGGTCTGTTCAGTTTGCTGTTGGACTCGACGTACAAGAGAGTATATATGGTAACACTATATGCCCCTACCATTGTTGTGACAGTATAATGGTAAAATTGAAATCCTTGTGCAAAGAGAAGCAAACTGGGTTTGTGGAACAAATTGTTAGATGAGAGACTTTCATACTATGATTCACAAAAGCAGCCGATTACATGCCATGAGAAACAGTGTCAAATATTAAATGAGAATATTGAGAAAACAAAAATAGAAAATAATGACAAGATTAGAGGTTTGACATAGTAACATTCAACTTGCTTTTTATACTTGAATTGGCAACCTGAATGCATGACCATTAGCATACAAGTCAACTAGATTTTAATATACACTGTATAATATGAAAACAATTGTCAACAAAACTAATTTTATCAAACTCCCCTTTTAAATTCAGGATTTGCATCTAACATTTGATTTGTTGCAAGAGAAAAGGTAAATGTTTCAAAATAGGTGGAATCTTGTTTGGTCTGTCTAATTTTTTGAAACAATATACACCTTTCGAATGGCAGTCAACATACTGGTTTTCCCTCCCATACTGTGCCCCATAAGTGTGGCCTTGCTAATTTTCAATTCATCCATCAGATGGATGATGTCATCGCTCATCCGAAAATAACTGCTCTCCAACACATGGGGACTCTCTCCATGATTTCTGGCATCTACAGCAATCACCTGCAATACAGGGAAACATATATTTAAAATCTTTCGAATCTCCTGGATGGGATTTGATATGACATATGGTTAATAATTTCTTCATGAAGTATACCTTCTCAGTTTAGATCTTTGTAATTATTTTCAAATACTGGACTACATAATATCTTCTCCATCAACCAAATATAACAACATCATTTACTTATATTTACTTATATTTGTAATTTCTTGGGAAATGAAAAATGTGATATCTCATAGACGACTCCAACATAAATTTCACCTTTGCTATCTTTGATCCACTTAAAACACAAACAAAAGCATCTCTCTCCTTTTACAACATAATTTGTTGAAAGATTAGTGAAAGCTGAGCATGTTTAGCTGTTTTATATAGTTGTTATTAGTTTTATTGGATAAAAGCAATTCTGTATTCTAATGTTAAAATACTCTGTCTTTTTATCCCAACATGAAAAATCAGCAATATGTACAATCAGAAACTTTAATATATGTACAATAATTATTCAATTAGAACACCCAAAATAACATGAATCAAAATCCAATATGTACATCTTTTAATCTGTGTTTTAGTATGTTTCTGTGAGAGAGAGAGAGAGAGAGAGAGAGAGAGAGACTTCATATATAATTTGTTTAAAGGGAAGAAAAAAAAAATTGGTCATGCTTAGTTATTCAGTGTTGTAGCTATTAGCTGGAATATCAGCAATATATGCAGGCACGCAGATTGTCATTGGTCTTTTTCATAAAGAAATGCAACTGTATGTCTTCTAGTTCAAATAATTGGACTTTTGATTTCATCTGGTAAAAAAACACACAACAGCAACATAACATTTTGAAATTTAAATTGTAAAGGTGGGTTTTTGGGAGACATAATCAGCCATTGTTTGTTGTCATCTTTACAGGTACAGCCTCTTTTGATGCTGTGAATGACCTTGTCTTTTCCCCTACATGCATCCCAATTTGGAAATAAAATTGAAGTTACCATTCTAAAATAATCTACATAACAAACCCTTCAATAATAGCATTAGTTAAGCAGATAATAAAATGAATGCAAACAATTAAGGTCTTAAATATGATGATTTCACTTCAAAATACCTAAATATAACAACTGTCCTATACAACGGATTATAAACGAGAATACCAGAAATCCAGTGCAAACATTTTTTGACTATTCACTTACTACCTCTGTCTCTAATGGTGTGTATCAGAGATGCTTTTAGTTCTTCAGTCTAGAGGCTACACTGCATTAGTAAATTCCTGCACATCTTTCTTACTTTGTATCATTCTCTATATCTTTGAAAATATAATTTGTTGGAACTGTAACAAAATTTATACTGTTTAGTTAGTGTGTGGCTTTTAGTTTGAAAAATCAGCAAAAACACTGGAGATGCAAGATCCTAAGGCCCTTCAAGTTCTTTTTATCTTTTACAAATAGCAATTCTGTTATAATGAGAGTGCTATGTGTAGATTTTTAAAAAGACTTTATGTAGGTTATAGAGAGGTGTATATAGGTTACAAAGAGAGGCATATAAAGGTGGCATAATTAATTTTCAATGATATGGATTATTATTTACAATATACATTAACAGCACTGCCATACCTTTTCAGTATAGATGCATATTTATCATGACAAGGGAAAGCAGTCTGACAAGAGAGCCAACTCAAAGAAATTGAAAACATTTAGAGTATAATTCTTGAATAAATGAAATTTGTAAATGCCCCAAACAATTATTTGTGATTTAATTGAACAGAATATGAGGATTTGGGATTTTGTTATGGTTTGTCTCTCCTAATTATGTGCACAAATCAATATTAGAAATAAAAGAAGCCATCTCTGTCTCTGTCTGTATCCCACCCACCTCTCTGAATTAAACTATTTATACAAGTATAAAGCTGTCTATCACAGTGTCCCTATATTGCCCTCGCACATGACCAGATTGGTCGCACGCGAGTATAATCTAAGTTCATCACGTCCCTATATCATCCAGTCTGCTCTCTCAGACTTTAGTGATAAATCTACCGGCTAGGAGTTTTATCCCTTTGTCTTCAGGACAGAGGATGGACCATGGTTTCCATTGTATTGGCCAAGTATGAAGAATCAAAAATCAAATCTTACAAATTGAAACTAATGTATTCATATGTGATGTACAATATTACACTCTGTATATACTCGCGTATAAGCTTAACAATTTAGGGAAAAATAAAAACCTGGAAGAAGGGAGGTCGCCTTATCAGCGGGCCAAGGTCTAGTATAGCTGTACTAACACCATATAAGCCATTAACCAGGTCACCTCAGTACATGAGGACCTGGGGGTTCAGGTTAGAAGGGTATATATATAGACCTGTATATATATATATATATATATATATATATATATATATATATATATATATATATATATATATATATATATATATATATATATATATATATATATATGTGTGTGTGTGTGTGTGTGTGTTTTGGGTTATTTTACCTGTTTCCTCTATTTCTCATTATATTTCATCATTATATCTTGTCTTGTCAATGAGAGTGTAATCGTTACTCTCCACCCAAAGGGAGAAAAACCATTATAGGATAGAAGCACCCTTCAAATCGGGACAAAAACAGCCAAAATTATAGAAGCACCGAAAAAAGAGATATTACTACTAAATATGTAGACATCTTCTTATCTGGAATCCCTATTTGAAATCCCGTCAGAGGTGAAAGTGGCTACATTACAGCAGAAATTCAATATAAAAATCAACCTACAATACAAACGGGATAAAACTAAAACAAAATTAAGATCATTCTTCTACAGTCACATTTTTCTAGTGAAAACACGGTATAGAGGATGTATCTACCACAGAAAATGTTATAAATGTGAAGAGAAGGGACAAGACCATAAACATTGTACTTCAAAGGAGAAAGCAAATCGTCTTGGAATGGAAACACCAAAGAACTGGCCTCAAACCCCAGAACTGGGAAAAAACCTGCCAGTCACACCCAAAATGCTCATGAGTGAACTAACCAAATTTCCAAAGTCTGGTATAACTCGGAGAGTAATTACAGCGAGGTCAGACACCACAGAAAAATATCCAGCACAGCTAGAAGCACCAGAAAAAGTATCCAAATGGAGACAGAAGCATCAATGGCAACAGTACCAAAGACAATAGAGAGCACTAGAAACAAAAACCAACTGAAGCCCCACTACCCAAAAGCAAAGAATTACCAACAGGGAGGGACACAATAGAAGACAAACAAGATGAAGGAAACAATGCAAAAATAACAACAACAACAATAACAATGACACATAAAAGTGAACTACAAATATTTCCAAAGCAGAACACATAAAAGCAATACAAAATACAACAGCTACAGCAAAGGAAGAAGATACTAAGAAACAAACAAAAAATATCACAACACCAATAGAAGGAAATCTGGAAAAAAATGACAGAGAAAAGACAAAAGGGAAACACAGAGGAAAAAAAAGGAAACCAAAGGAAAACAGGGTCAGAATCAGAAGAAGGGAAACCAAAGGAATACTACAAACCGGATTTTGTAGCCATAGACTTGTCAGATGAAGATACAACCCCAAAACAACTGCAACTGAAGAAAACAAAACCAACAGGAAAAGCCAGGATGGAAAGAGAAAAACACAAACAAGAAACTTGAAATCATGCACCAACCACAAAACTAAAATGTTTTTTGACATGTATTGTACATGTATTGTAAATATATTACATATATATAAAAAATAAAATAAATAATATACATAAAATTATATCATGATATGAGAATATACTAATAGATAAATCATATATGTAATAACAACCATAACACAGTATAATAAAACACATATAAAATAACAACCATAATATAGTATAATAAAACCTAACATCATAACAAAATAATATACCTACAACTAACTAAGAGAGAGCGAGAGAGAGAGAGAGAGAGAGAGAGAGAGAGAGAGAGAGAGAGAGAGAAAATAATATGGGAACAGGTAAGACAGCATACATGCATGCACCAATATAAATAATATCTGGAATAAATGTAACTCTGATAAAATTTGATCCATAATAACCCAGAAAAATAAAACATAAACAGAAAACATCAACACTTAAAAACATGAAAGAAAATCTAAAACAACTCAGAAGACCTTAGGGGCAAAGGTCACTAATGATTTGTAACATTATTTTTAGGGGAGAAAGGCAAGGAAACACACCCAACATGAAATACCTGGCAGGAGGGGAATATGAACCTGGAAACCCTAAGCTTAGGAAAACTTGAAATTTAGGAAAAGACAGAAAGAAGAACCGCATTCAAAATTTTTACTTAAATTTAAAACAATAAAGCCTTTTTAGTATTTGGAAAGCTAATGCAAGGTCATCTCTAAAGCTCTAACCAGCTATATATGCTGGGACAGACTTGGAGGTGACCACAAATAACAATGTAGTGATTGATTATTTGCTCTGTGAATTTTGTTAATCAATCTCGTGAATTTTAGCAAGTACATATTACATCAAAGCCTCCTTCCTCTCCAAACATCATACTTTTTTTTTTGTTTCAATGTTCAAATTCAGCTATATAGAGATACTGCCTTTATTCAATATTTTTTTCTTGTTTCAATGCAGCACACATACCTCTCTCTCACTCTCTCCTCTGGAGTTTTGCACTAGATTCTCAGAAAAGTTCCACTTTACAGAAACATAAAACAAGGTCACAAATTGGGAATTTTTTCACTTTTAATCAAAATGCCATGATATATAAAAAATCTATATCATTGGATAATCTTTTTTTATAATTTCACAACATCGATTAGATCAATAAATGAAATCAATATTATTATCACATCGTTTCCTTGTTGATACAACATGATAGGCTGTGAAAAGATGAAATCGTTCATACCTAGCAGAAGCTACCGGTAATTCTCTGCTTGAAAGTCACTGTTATTACATGATCTCCTCCAAGCACTAAGTTGATACCCTGGTTTATTACCATCATAGTGATGTTTAAAGTTAATTATGTCCTCATAAGACTCAGTGTTCACAAGTTCAAATTCAAGGATTTTCCGTGGGTTTAATCTTTTGCTCCAAGATCCTCAATATACGAAGCACCATATCCCATTAAACTTACACAGCAACCATACTGTAAATAAGTTTCTAATTAAGACTAATTTAAGTTAATTATGACTTTAATAGTTTTATAGTAGTATCAATGTGTTCATGGAAACAGATGCCCCACCACAGTACCTGAAATATAATCTAAATGCAAAAATTTGCTGAATGGACAGGTGGATGGACAAGGGTAACACTCTATGCCCCACCAATCTTATGCTTGGGCTTTATAAGAAATCCTCATAAACTCCACCTGTCTGCCAGTTTTGGACAACACTTTGGAAATGCTGTGCCAGTTGGACTTGGAACCAAGCAAGCCATGACTTATTATGATGGGAGGCCCCGGTACTGTCTCTTTGGCCGTTTCCTGATAAGATGAATATGCTACCTCTACTGGCAAGTATCTGTAATTAGAACAAGATGGCTAGGACCTGCATGACTGAGCCCACGATCAAAGCATTGCTGACAAATTGTAACCAACACCATAACTGTTGCATCTGCCACGAATGCTGGAAAAGTGAACACTTTTAATTTCTTGAATTTTGTAAAATTCTAAACATGTGATCAGCTAAAAGAAATCATGTGTGTGTTTATGTGTACATGTTTGTCTTTACATGTGTCCAGATTAACATGCTTCTCACTACTGTGTATCACTGACAGGGGAAGCAACTCTGCAAAACAACCGAAAGGTATTTCATATAATTTTGTAATACAAGATGTTTCTGGCACATATTCATTGCGATATGTGAACTATAGTGTACTCTGAAACCTTGTTTATGACTTAGCTACAATGAAAAGAAAGCATTATCAAAATTGGAGAGACAGTTTTTAAATGTTCAACATAATAAACACCTACTGTGCATTTACTACTAACTGGCGCATTCAACAACACAGTTACTTCGTAGAATTTCTTTACAGAGGTGAAATTGCCCTATCTGTCATTTTTATAATGGAAATTTTCAATTTGTACAGGGATGGTTTATTTAAAAAAAGAACAATATGAATAGACTGCTTTTGTTTTGCCAAACACAAAAAAAATAGCATTTTCATAAATAAAGAGAAAAATTACATTTATCCCCTTCACTTGCACAACTGAATGTGATCAGCATGACGTATGTACTAAATATCCCAAACTAGGTTTCCATCATTCACAAACTCTTGAAGTGAAGTTGGTAAAATACTTTTATATAAAAAAAAATTATCCAGAAAAGCATCTCATGGTATCAATGACAAGTGTCTGTTTAGTAAACATTTAATTTTGGCAAATGATCTAGAAATCAAGAGCGTAAATGATCAATACGAGGTTTAATACAGATTCCAGCTTTCTTTAAAGCTAGGCTTACAGCAAATTACCAATGCCAAATTTCAGGTGATTATTCATACTGGGGTGGGGGTAGGTGATGGGGAAAAAAAAAAGAGGAAATGCACTGCAGAAAATTACCCACAATAACCTGCAAAAATGGCCAGTTTGTACTAGAATTTCTGTATCTACCATTGTCTCCTATATATTATCCTTCTATATGAAACAAACAGTCACCTCCTCAAAATAACTGAGCTTTCATTTTGTCAAGATCTGTATTTATCCTTATTAATCTGGTGAAGTATTTAGGTCATACTGAAATGGACCTTAGTAGAGTGGGATTAGGGGTATTTCCCCCATTTCCCCCTACCTTAGTAGAGTGAGGTTAGGGGTATTTCCCCCATTTCCCCCTACCTTAGTAGAGTGGGGTTAGGGGTATTTGTGATGAAGAATAAGCCTAATGCACCCTCCTACATATCATAAGAGACTAATGGAGGCAAGTTTTTTACCCTGGGATGCATTCTGTGCCGATGAGCTGTTAAATGGTATACATAAATATATACATACATACGTTTATCAAACTTGATCATGTGATATTTCCCCCACTGGATTTATACTTGAGGGTGTCGGATCAGTTTCAAGTGAAACTGGATACGCTGTTGGGTCCCAGTGGAAACTTGTATTGTATAAAAAAATGACAGTAAAACCATTTGATAATTAGTACATTTGCTTATATCTCTAAAGATCTTGTACTAAAGCCAACTATACTTCGTACTGTACTGTAACAATGACCTTTGTACACAGGTGACCTCTGAAAGCAGGTTAACTTTTCAAACCTTGTTTTTGCACAAATAACATGCAACAAATACCATTATTATTATTACATGTTATTATGTCAGGCAATTAGCAAAATTTCCTATTCAAACAATTCACCATATAAATTTATTATTCATAAATTCTTGTGGAAAAGGGTTTAATTCATAGATTTCTTAAAACTTTCCCTCTGTCTATTTTTCATACAGTACATTTTTGCTTATATATATATATATGGTAAGGAGGTAGCTAGCTCAGCTGCTTTGTATACAGCACCTGGAGTCTGCTGTATCAGAAGTTCCAGACCCGACCAAATATTAAAAGTACCAACTCTGTGATTGACAGGTTACCTTTGTTCAAAGACCTGTGATGCCTTTCAAGTTTAAACACTGTTCCCATCATGTACCATCTATACTCGCATATAAACCGATACCAACTGCAGACTGCATAGACCCAGATCTGCTGTCGCATAATGTGCCAGCAGATCTGGGTATATGCAGTTTGTAAAGACTAATCAGTAGAACAAACAACATAAACCCTGATCTGCTGACACATTATGCGATGGCAGATCAGGGTCTATGTTGTTTGCATTTGGACCCGGATTATACATGAGTATATATGGTATTTACTATCAAATGTGCACGAGTTTTTGTCCCCAATTCTGTGTTCTTGTAGAGTTAGACAGCATTCCTTAAAAATTTTAAACCAAAAGAATATTTTATATGAAATAGTGACTGTAGTGTTTTTCCATTATCTATTCTTGGATTAAAAAGAGTAACCTAATAATTAAATGCCTGTTAACATTTTCATCTCAAACATGGAAGGACATCTAATGAAGATCTGGTTTGTACATTATGACTTTGTTTTTCTCAAACCATAATGCATTTTACACATAAGAATTTATACAGACTTTTCCATACCATTATAATGTTTAAGATGGGGGTTTTGTTGTTGTTTCTTTCACTTACAATAATTACAATCCACTTATTTAACCAAAATGAGCAGTGTTTGAAAACTGAATTTCATTTTTCACATTATAAGCAATACGTGGGAAGAACCTAACATGATCTTGATTCCCAAATTATTATTGTGCAGTAAACACAGACAGAAATTGTTGAATAAGTCAAATTTGATAAACTAAAGCAAACCTGAGGTAAAATTACTTCTCTATTAATCTTTTCTGACAAATATATTTAATACAGTAATCAGTGCACACACACACCCCAAAAAAGAGAGTGAGTTTACCCTCGAGTATTTATCCCAACAATAAATTTCTAAGCAATATTGTGGCTTTTTTCAAATTTCCTAAAATAACAACGCCATGGAGAGATTTGCCAATTTAAAGTTACACTGAAAGATTGACTCAAGTACAGTGAATATAACCAAGAAAAGATATGTTTACACACAAATTCACCAGATCATTTTTTTCTCTAAACAACGCCTTTCTTGGGGGAAACAAACAATTCATTTGCATGTACAATACACTCAATTGATCACTTGACCACAGAAAGCAGACTTTTATAAAGGTAATTTCAAGGGAAGACATGGGAATGGTATGATGGACAATAAAAGCAGCAAATATCAAGCAGAACATGGTAAAATATTATGTAAGGAGATAAGGGAGCGGGGTCCCCCATTTACAATTTCAAAGAACTGCAGTTTATTTTTGAAGAGTTAATGTTGTGAATTTGGACTAAAAAGAGAATCTGATGTATTTGTTTTCTCAATGTGGCATATATAATATAAATGTTAGAAAATACTCTGAGATTACACTTCTGCATTTGAATGCAAAATAATTTCATATTTCTTTCCAATAATTGTAACCACTTATTTTCTCTATTTGTCTCGAGCTATTGATGACCATAATGACTCTAGGTCTAGCATTATTCATTTAAATTAATTAAATTCCCGCAGAATCACTGGTTCATTTCTTAACTGATCACAAATCATGGTGTGAAAAAAGCACTCATTCTCTCATCCTGGATGGGTCAAGTTTGCCTGAGGAAAAACAGTGGTCCATATGTGCTTGTCACCAGTGACAACATTTTTGGGGGTAAAATTCATAAAACTCAATACTTTAGAAAAATGTTATTCTACTTACATGCCTTTCATTTTTACAACAATTTCATCATTAGAAAAACACCACAGACAGAACTAACTGTATATTTTCATGTAGATCAGCTGAAGAGTAAGCGTCAGCATAACATTGATCGATTGAGCAATATAAATACCGGTACTGCACTAAAACAGGGAGATAATTCATGGTGTCGGGTGCCTAATCAAATCAATGTCATTCTTTGAGTAACAAAATAATATGCTGCAATAGTTTGATTAAAATATATTTTTTTAAAAGTCTGAATTGAGCAATTTTATTCAAATTATTCCAACCGACACTTTAATCATTTTACAACATTTACATTGGTTAATTCTGCTCCAGATACAGTGATTTGGTACTGTGGATTAGTTCTCTTTCTATATGAGAAAAGTGTTCAGTTCTTTGCCCTTTTTAGAATTTTTTCAGAGTTTAATTTAGTATTAGTTTTTCTTTCAAAATTACTGCCAACTGCAAAGTATAATAAACATTGGCAAGACAAGAACAGACATACATGTACAGTATGTATATATGAGATCCTTTACCAGACATGTCCAGCAAATGAGCTAAAAACTGTCAAATGACTGCTAACTTCACGTCTGGCATTGGACACAAGCAGCCCATAATTTGTTTAAACTACATTGGGTTGCAGTGTATCAGTACATTAGACCTTTGGTACAAAATGTGAAGCCTAGGCCTGAATTAAAACAAGAGGTACAAGTGGATCTTATATCACTTACCTGGCTTAAATAACTTAAAAAGTTCACCATTTCAATAAGCAAGTGTATGTAGTATTTTATGAACACAACCAAGGTAAACTTTCTCCCAAACTTTATATCATGCTGATTTTACCTATTTTTACTATATCCTAATAAAAATTTGTTTGAAAGATAATGGCTTAATTATATGCAGTCTCTTACTCATAACTGAAGTCACAGAAAATCTTGATGATGTAAACCCATTTAAGAAATTTTAGTGAAACTGGATGAGAAATATATTCTTTAGATCTTGAGAGGTAACAAGCTCGGCCAATCAGATGCAAGGAACTCATCAATATGCATTGATCTCATTTATTATAGAACCTGTCTATGACATTGATAATATATGCTTAAGGTAATGCAAACTCCAATTGGAATTCGGTCTCTTGAGTTGTAACAAGCTCATGCAAATTTATAACAACAATGAAAATGGAATTTTCAGGTATGGAAAATTCAAAATAAGTTATGGCAGAAACCTCCATATTTTACCTTTATGCTTTTGGCTTCAATTTTATCAGTCCTTTAATCAATCAATAATTGCACTGCTGGTTTATTACTAATCCCCATTCAAGAGAAGGTAGTCAGTAGATGTTATGCCTATGCCATTATTTCCCCACACCTTCTATCACAACACCACTGGACCTGTTGTTTCAAGTGATTGTAGCAGTTTACAACCAGTTGTTTATCTAGATAATTAGCAAAGAGGATCTCACATTATCACAATTTTGAACAATTTAACTGATTGGCAGCTAAAATTAGAAAGATCAGATTGTATTACAATGATCTTTGTGACCTTAAAAAATGGTGACAGCACACGGCCATAAGGTAAATTAAAGGATGTTAAATCATATGAAAAAGCCTTGTTTGTTTGTTTGTGTTTGGATTTAATCACAATACATTTCAATTAATGTTTCAATTGGACTGAATGGGAATGGAAAGTAGTATTATTGTAATAGTCTGAATATCTCAAGTTTAGTTTTGATTGTCTTTAAATGCCTTTATTAGTGTGCAAGAATACATTCCTTTTCGTCTAGTACAATCTCTGGGCTAACGGACAGGCAGGCTGGCTGGGCAAGTAAGTTCTGTTTTTACATGCCTGGTGGGCAATTTATAAAAATTTAGATTTTTCTAGCCTTGGGGTTTAAATTTAAATGCTGGTGACTTGACCCCGCCCGCTCTAATGGACTTTTGCAACTATTAATTAGTACTGCCGAATCTTCAGAAAACCAAACTGACACCTTTCTAAACTTAGTACAGCAAAATGTTTCTGAAACAATTCTTTTTGTCAATGCTGAGGTTGCAATAATGTCATTGGGATGTAGCATATAACTAATCAAGACCAAGAAAGTCATCTGTAATGAGACTCCTTGTCCAATTGCATTAGACTTCATATTCTAAACTTTCAATATTGATATTTTCATTTTTTTTTCTGTAGGAATGTGATCTACCGGTAATCCCTGTTTAACATTTTCTGTATGCATGTTCTGCAAAGTTCTGCTTGTGGAAATGCAATGGGCCTAAATCATTTATTTAACATGAAATAAATATATGCTCTCCAAGTTCTATGAATAAATATCGACATAAGGCATTTACAGGAGTTCAGAATCCAAATTAAATCCATATTTTCAGCATTTTGGCCAAGTGTGTTGTTGTTTATGTTCAACATACCATTAATAACAAGAGTCCCTCGAAGGGACTGATGCTATACTGTCTGAAAAGAATTTCCTGGAATTCAAGATAAGACCATTTCTTCTTTCTTACTGAGTGTTGAAACCATCTCTGATATTCTTGAGCAACAAGATTTTCAAAACAAGCCAATGTGGCAGCTAAACTGAATGTAATATTGGCACTATTTTCATTTTTTACCAACTGGACATCATAAGAAGTCTTTTAGTGAAAATCCCATGTTGACATGACCATTCATTCAGGTGGAGTAGCAATAACAAGATTTTCAAGATGGCCACTGTGGTAGCGATATTGGATGCCTGAGCAGCACCATTTCATTTAGGACCAACTACACATCATAAGAAGTCTTCTGGTGAAAACCCATGCCAATATGACTTTCCACTGAGGAGGAGTAGCAATAACAAAATTTTCAAGATGGCTGCAGTGGTGGCCAAATTGGATGTCAGATCAGCACCATTTTCATTTAGGACCAACTAGACATCATAAGAAGTCTTAAGCAAAAACCCATGTTGATACGACCATTCATTCAGGAGTATCGATAACAAGATTTTAAAGATGGTCACTGTGGCAGCCAAAATGGATGTCTGAGCAGAACCATTTTCATTTATGCTCAACTAGACATCATAAGAAGTCTTCTGGTGAAAACCCATGTCAATACGACTTTCCGTTCAGGAGGAGTAACGATAACTAGATTTGCAAGATGGCTGCAATGGTGGCGATATTGGACATCAGATTGGCACTTCAGTAGACACGCAGTTATTCTAATTCCTATTATATGAATACCATATTATCCAAACTATTCGTCTGGTCCCAGCTAAATTTGTTCTTTGTTTATGTCTTTTTTTACATCAATTATCCGAACAAAGATTATTCTAATACACCACCTTAATCTAAATCCTCTAATCCTATTGAAATCGTGACGCTTATACGAAGTGTGAAAACCGTCACGAGTGGCATGTTTCATTTCTTGAATGGTGACATCTGTCGGTCCAAACTGTGAGCAGGGGTCAAGCTAGACTTGAATTTTTGGGAGAAGTGACTTCTCCTTTTGGACAAAATAGGAAGAAGTGAGAGCTGAACAGGGAGAAGTGGGAGCAAAGCGAAAAACGCAATATATATATATATATATATATATAGTATGTGTGTGCTTTGGTTCTTTTATGTTAACTATATCCTCTATTTCTCAATATGCATATGTATCACATTCACATGGAGTGTATTCATACTTGAAAGTGTATATTTGGATGGAGAGATATACAATGTATTCTGGCCATATGACTTTAAAAAAGCACAACATAAACCATACATTGCAATTAATTTTAACTGATAGGAGTACCTAGATTACAGTATTGTAATTGCCGATTGGTAAAAATACTTAATCAACTACCACTAGAATAAGAAATTTTATTTTTTATTAATTTCTAAAACTTCTCAAGAAAATGGCAGTGGAAAACATTTCTAAATTGTCTTGAAACAACCCCTATAACATGTGTCTTCACACCATCGGGTTTGTCCCTTCAAAGCATTGTGGTCACTGATGTTACGAACGAGTAACCGGAACTTTACAACATGTTTATGGTGTTAATTCAAAAGTAAATGTTAATCTTTTGGACTCTCAGTTTTTGGTGAAGTTTTAGAAAATAGAAAAATTAAATTGTTATATATAGTTTGTAAGTAGCTACGATGTCGCAGCCTCAACATGGAGATCAAGAAGGGAACATAACATCAAAACTTTAATGTTTAATTTCATTGCTGCCAATAAAACATTACCATAACAATTCACTGAAAACAAACTGAGACATTAAAGTCGATATATGAATGAACTAGACCCTTCTTTCCAAACAAATCGGCACACTGCCAAGGACAAATATGGCTCCATGCATGTCATGTATGTGCATCTATTTTTAGAAAGAGGGATTTTCTTAATATGACCACTCACTTTCTTGCTTCGTTACAATAATCCATAGATAGGATTGCAAATTTATGGTTTTAATATTTGTCTACATACTCGTTATAACGTTGTGTATTGGTTAGATATTACTTGGTTCACTGCTGTTTTCGTATTTTGAGTAATGTGATAGAATTTTACATTGCTTCCCAAATTCCACAACATAGTATTGCCCCATACATTTCTGACCTACATATATTTCTTTTTAGGCTAAATCTTCAATCACATAATACTGAGACTTTGCTTTCGACGAATTATACATTTCCCTTAATTTATTTGCCCAATGATTTATAAAAAGAGACAATCTAATGAAGAGGTACTTCCGAGACACAGCGATGTCCGCTATTATTACCCCTTGACAGGTTCACTTAAGTTTCAAACTGATTTGATTAAGAAAATAACACAAACACGACATATAAAATCCTGCAAACAAAAATATTTTGAAAGTGATTTACACTTAAAACACAAATTGCTTTTTACATATTGATGTTTAAGTTTCGAAACACAATTGTGTAAGTATGTTTTCATCATCAAATTATAACTTGCAGAAATCGGGCAGTGATAACTTGCTTGGGAAAGGGTTAATGGTCAGTCAGTTATTCAAACACATACCTGTGAATGTGCAGGAGTTTGTTTGTCGGCGCAACTGATATCAACGCCAGCAGTTTACTGCAAGCAATACATTTCGCCTTGAGCTACAACACAACACTGGAACTGCCTGGTTATAAATTGAGAGAGCATCTCAAAAGTCATAAACTACTGTCACTTAGTGTACAGCTAAAAAAAATCACAGGGCGAAGTCATTTTTCCTTTCCCAACAGAAGAAGGCAAAGTTTATATTTTTGGGACGACTTAATTGACCACTTCACCTGTTAGCATGACCCCTGTGTGAGTACTGATTAATTGAAAAGTGTGTTATGTTTTATTGTTTGTTGTTAATCCAATAATTGACTCGCATTTTGATAACCCCCGTTATTAATTCAAATAATGTCAGTAATATTATGTAAAGTCGGTTTGATTAAAGAAAACCAGAAAATCATATAAATCCTTTGAAAGTTACATTCAACTATACATGTATTTTTCAAAAAATCTATATGAAGTCACTTGGCTTACCACATTGTATCTGAATCACCAAGCCATTAAAACTGGAATATCACGTGAAAAACAAACTTATCAAGTGATCCACTGACTCATCAGATCTAATATTTGTTCGATGTTGATCAATTTCATGCATACTGAAACAATGATGACAATGATAATTTTGTCTTTATCGTATGCCATGCAGATTATTATAATGATGACAATGATAATTTTCACTATTGTTTTTGTCTTTGTTTTATACTGTGCTAATGAAATGGCTTCCTAGATATGTAGTAAGGAAACAGAATACAAGAATAACTGAAATGGTACTTTGTTTTATTTCTGTGGATTGATGTACACTTGCACCTTCATGACGTTCGGTTATTCAAACACCGATATTATCCGAAGTTTTCTTCTAGTCACCCAGACTTTGGATAATCAAGAGTCTACTGTATTTTCATGTAATACTAACTAAACATCATTAGAAGTCTTTCAGTGAAAACCCCATGTTGATATGACCATCAATTCAGGAGGAGTGCTCTAGCAGCCATATTAGATGTCTGCGCAACACAATTTCATTTAGGACCAACCAGACCTTAAAATGAGTGTTTGTGTAAAGTTTCATGGCAATCCTCCAAGTAGTTTAGGAGGAGTAGTGATAACAAACTTGTGCTAACAGCAGGATGGACATCAGGTCACGAAACGACAGATGACTGGCCATCCCATAAGCTCTTCTGGTCTATGACCAGTAGATCTAAAACAGAAAAAAGTGGTTAGTGCTAGGGTAGCTTCTTAATTTTTAACAGATCAAACTTTGTTGTTGTCACTGTTGTTCTTTCATATTTAATTATGAAGAAACTCATAAATTACCAACATGGTATGGACAAAAATGTAAATTTTATTTTAGTTTTGTTTCAGTTAAAAACTGTTCATGATTTGTTTTGCAAACATATGACCATGTCATGTTACTGTGATGGCTGAAACAGTTGCTGAAGTTTGCTGGAACCAACAGAGTTTAGGAAATTAAGATTAAGTGATCAATGCCTTGTGCCAAGTAAGAAGAAATTTTAATAATGAAGTACCAGTTTTTGCAACAAAACCAAGCTTTTTTCAATTGAGATGCATCCAATATAAAAATCAAGTCTGAACTGTTTTCTAAATGCTACTTGGCATGTTGTTTTTTTAAAAGAAAAATATGGTCCTACATAATTTCATGAAAATGAACAGTCTAAAACTCTGTATTGTGCTATAAAACATGTTTATAGCTTCATTTTTAACTGGGGAGAAAAAAATGAAAGCTACAGTAAGTCACATTTGTCAGCAACCATCAGGGGCATACAAATACCCATTGCCCAACCCCATATTCATTTTCATTAAATGTAGCATAAATTTTGAGCCTTCATTTGTATTATTTCATTGAAAGTCTGGGTTTATGTTTGTTGACATTTGACATTTTGCTAAGAAGGTTTCTGGCATGATGAATTAGAAATATGCAAAACAAGCCAACATCACTGTTTAGGTCATTCTCTGTCATGTATATGCTACTTTCAGTAGAGGACAAAATTCATATGTGTATAATCTTGCCACAACAGCATTTCAGTACGTAACAACAAATAAACTGATTCCAGAGAAGAAACATGGACACAGGATTCTCAATAGATATCAAAACTGAAGTCATTTGACCCTTGACCCCATCATCTCGGGAGTAAAAATAAAAATCTCAAGAGTCAAAACAAAAATCACAACAGTCATTAGTTTTTGACAGTCATGAACTCATAGCTGGTATGTTTCGTTATTTGCGGAGCAAAATGATGTTTATGATTTCTTGCCTCATGTTGAATAAAGAGGAACATGTGTACAGCATTTTGAAAGAAATAGACAAGCAAAAAGTGAGACAGATATGGTCACAACTGATGTTTTTACAAGCGTTTCTCTTTCTAATTATGCATGAATGTGTGTATCTTTGGTATATTAAACAAAACAAGGATTATTTTATACTTTAGTTTTGAAAATTAGACCTGCCCTCAGTAGCAAATGGGTTTGGTTTTCCAGCATCCTTACATCCATCATATATCATCACTGTATTTAAATCTTTCACATTTTTAACCCATGGAAATTCACTTAAATTTTCTTACAACTTTAGGAAATGTATTCTCCATCTCCTCAGAATTGTTACTTTCTGTTTCTTTGGAGTCTGAGGGTCAGAATGATCATCTTTAGCAGGTTATTTCTGAGACTGCGACAGAAAAGAAAAGAATTCTTTGAGAAATTGTGATTTAAGAGTTCACAAATACATCTAATATAACAAAATTATTCCATCTCATTATTCAATCTCGAGTAATTAGAAAGAATGAAATAAATCACCTAGTGTAATATCAGAAAAATTCTTACTTAATGATACATTAATTAAAACACCCTAATTTTTAAACTCTTCACCAATTGAAGCAAATTAATCTCCAATAAAACACAATTAAAAAATGTTACACTTACCTTTGACTATTGGCTTTGCAAGCCGCTATATTTGCCACAGTTTCAACTAATTGATTATAATTTGTTGGGCAATCAAACAAACACCAATATTTGATGAAAAGTTAATCCAATCAAGTCATAACTGATTTCATCTACCTCTAACTAGGTATCATAAACATCAGAGATAATCTCAAAACAATCTAACTTTGATTCAATTATGCATACCTAAGCATGACACTAGTGACCTGTAAGCTCCACCCAGTTCCTATTGATCTTACATAGGTGTGAGAAGGTGTAAACAACAGTGTAGCAAATGTTGATCACTGTCGCATACAGTAAATGTGTTATGGACTGCGTGTACGCTCAGTAGGAAATTATGCCACAGCTGAATCAAGGATAATTAAGACTGATGCCAAAAACCAAATCCATGTGTATCATAAAAACACACAGGTTGGAATTTCCATGTGTTAGAAATTAGCCACATTTAAATTCCAAGCATCAAAACCCAAGGGTACACATCAACTGAGAACCCTGGATACTATATTGTTTATCTGAATTAAAAACTTTAATATGAAAATAACTTTTAGTAGGTCAGCTTTCACACAATAACCCCAGTGACCAACAATGTGCAAAATAATTTTACACTTAGCCTAACTTAGGTTAATTTGATATTACCTAAAATTGCATAGCAGAACTACAGAATTTACAATCTGTATGCAAAATAGAAGTTACTTGGAAATATAAAACATACATGGATGAATTCTAATGGGCTGGCAGCTTATGATTTATTATATTTATGGTTATGACTTTATCGTAATATGTACCGTAAATAAAATTTAGACATTTTCAAATCTTCTAAGAACAGAGCTGCAGAAAACCACTTGTCCTGACCGGGTACAAGCTGACTGTGCTGAGTAAATCTTGACAACTTACTTGTCCCTGGACCGAGTAGAGGCAGATTTGCACCTTGAGAATAAATCTGTGCATTTTCTATCCTAAACAGGCACTGAAGTTCAACATCGCTTAACATCTATTGTACATCAATTATCTATTACTTTTGTTGACTTTTCATCAGTCTAGAACATGACACGAAGAAAGCTGACTTCATTTTTTCACAGATACCCAACACAAACTTTACACTATAATGGGTCAAAATTATGAAAACATACTTGTAGTGAAAACAGCAGGTTTAAAACCCTTCTAATACATGGCATCTTAGATAAATATATAATAAGCAACAAGATTTGTCTAGTAACTTGAGAAACTGAAGTTTCACACATAGTCTGTAATTTCTTAATGATATTCTTCAAATTTACAGTGATACTTTTATTAATCCAGACATAATTTTAATGTGGAGAAACTTTCCTTTTCAAAGAACTATCACACATCTTTATGAATTAGGCCTGTGAGTCATAACAGCCAGAGAATGTCAATTTGTTTATATTTGCTGTCTGTCCAGACTGTCTTGCCCTTGGCCCTTGTCACAGATATTTTCAAGACTGCAGCTTTATTGATACATGGTCACTCCAAAGCGAAGACACATGGTCACTCCAAAGCGAAGATACCAGCAGATATTTCTATAAGTATGTAATTACTATTCACAAGAAAAATGTTGCTAAAGAAATATTTTAAATGTCTCTGCCATATTCCCACCAACTTTCACACAATACCCAGCCACTGTAATCTATTTGTAAAGCAGATAATGTCCAAACAACAGCTGAGTGGTCATAATTTAACTGGGGTCATGATATAATAACCTTCAAATATTCTGGGCCAATCAGAAGTCTTCCCTTTGATAGGCACACTTGAGTAGAAATCTATATATGGACGTTTGACTAAAATGGAGTACTTAGTACGAAAGTTGATGGAAATTGTGGAGACAATTGGAATTTTTCTTTCAAATGCAAGTTTGCAACATTTTGCTTGTGAAAAGTAGTTGCATACTTATAGAAATATCTGCTGGTGTCTTCACTTTGGTGTGACAATGTATAAAGCTGCAAAGTCTTGAAAATACAGGTGACCTGGACTAAGGGTAGCTGTCTGGACAGACGTAAAATATAAAAAAAATTACAGGTGAACACAAATACCATTAAGATATCACAGGCTAGTTGTGCTATTTTTTAGTTAAAAATTTTGTCTGTTATATATTTACATTATGGGGTCATGTGGTATAAGGGTTTTAAACCTGATGTCTTCACTCTGAACATAGCATAGTGATGATTTTGACCCATTTTAGTACCAAACTTGTGTCATGTACCTGTGATTTTTTAGTAAGAGAGTAAGTAGTGAAGTGGAGAAGTGCACCATCTCGAGTCACATTAGTTAGCTTACAGTGATATAGGCATTGCTCTTCACTTGGGGTGATGCTGCTTTCCACACATGTATCAGCAGCTAGTGTTCTGTTCTAACAGTGAATAATACCAAAAAGTGAGTGTTTTAAAGGGTGGCACGATTTACCCAAATACACCCAAATATACCCAAATACACCCAAATACTGCCCAAACACTACCCAGAGACAAGCACGTGATACATTTACTACTAAATAAATTTTTTAATTCATTGCCAAGTTAAGTTCTGGGTCAAAATGAAATACGTTAAATTAATAAAGCAACTCGAAATTCGTTGTACGAAACGTAACGAGCATCTCCAATTACCATTTGCTCGGAAATTATCGACAGAGTCCGGGACGACATATATATGTCCCTAATTTGCATACTTAATTGCAGATATCTATATTCTTAAATAATGTTAATTTTTAGTTGTGGACACACCTTCGACATTTAGATATAATTAGCTATTGGCCTCGAGTGTGTCCCCCCCCCCCCCATGACTCTTTGTTCGAAACATTCAAAGACTTTTATGTGTTCATGTTCCCACCCTCTGATATTTATGTGTTGTTTTTTCCGTAAAAAATCAAAAAGAATTTTGAAAAGAAAATGTATTTATATGATCGTTTTTGTTGCGGTGGTTTCTCTTAATTTGCTACTTTCTTGGATGAATCGTTCTCCGAGGTTCCTGTATATACAGGCCCCTTATTTCCCCCCTCTCCCAATACTTGATAGCTTTATTCTTTAATATTAATAACTTGTTATATGTTTTGTACTATCACCCATTGACATATTTGTCTGTGAATAATTACATAAGATAATCCTTATTTCCAGTGATCGTGGCCAACAATTTTCACTATGTATATGCTATAATGTTTTGTCTGCTATATAGTTTCTGTGTCTGCACTGGCCTTTGTGTGGTCAAATTTTTTCTTTTAGTTACTTGATGTTTATTTCTGCTAAAAAAAATATAGACTCTGACGATCCACACACACACAGAGATATATAATGTTAAGTGATAAAATAAAAAAAAAACCAACACATAAAATGTGATATACAGTATATATATATATATATATATATATATATATATATATATATATGATACATATGCAAAAATCATTACCTTTGGCTTTAATCTTTGGATGCATGCATATGTATATAGAAAAATGCTAAGGAGAAATCCAATTCAGCACCAATGTTGATATAGCTAACGAATCTATTTATAACTTGGTGTCTGATTTTTTCCAACTGATTCTTAGAATTTACTCTCTTATTACTGTCTCTTTTCCCTGTTATATTTATATACCAAATCAGAGCCACATGTTCAACAAAATTTCTATTCAGCCAAAATAAATTTCACGTTATGAGGATCCGTTCCGACTGTTTACTGATAAAAAACGAATAAAATAATTATGTGATCTAATGAACAAAATGCAAAAATAAAAAACTGCACTGTTACATACGTGCAATTTAGAACACATTAGAACATTCTTAATGTTTTCTTTTACCTGCAATTATTGAATAATGACCTCTTGGTACGAGTTCAATAGCAGAAAGATAACTTGGCCCTTGGGCAGGAATTAATTATAAATATTAGAAAATGTAAACAATAACAGGTAAATTGTCGGCAATCACATAAAATGAAATGAAAGGAATTGTCGAACAGGATCAGCAAATGCAGATCATAGACCTACATCGAGCTTTGTATGGTGCTGGCAACTACAGGCTTTTTGGTCAGTCTCTTTCTTTTCTTTTGGACAAACAAGCCTGGCACTCAAAGAGTGTAACGGAGAAGGAAAAAATTTACAAGAAATGTCTTGCTGCTCTGATCGCCACATTAGCGGAGTCCAGCTATGTCCATTCATCAGATGGAACATACAAGTGCAAGCGACCGAAACAAACTGCCGGACGAAAACCGGGCCAACGGAAAAGACCAAGAGCTGAACGGACAACAGATATAAAGCACCGATAGTTAATAAACACTTTCTAACATGTACATGTACCTAATTTATTAATGCATTGTGAAATAAATTATATAAGGTTGTAACTGCTTTTATTGCTAGTTGTATGACAGATACATCTGTATTTGGGAAATAATTGCTATTTTAATGTATTTCGCCACTTTAATAAAAGATAAAACATAATATTTTAATTCTAATTTGACTTTGCATTTACACCTGTATATGAATGTAATCACCTTTACAGCATCAAAAGTTACCAAAAAGGCGCAGTATTGTGCCTTTCACAATACAACTGCTTATCCGTTGCGACAGAGAACTTGAAAGAACCAAGGATGATGTCATTAATTCAGCCCATGACTGTCAATTATCAGATAATGACTTCACATGACGATTTGAATAACGGAAAGATTTGATAATTCCACCCTTGAGCAATCAAGTTAACAAGTTTATTTTAGGTATTAGAAATGGCCAACATTAACAAGTAACACGCAATAATTAGGACGAATTAAAGTTATTTAAATTGTCTGAGATTGCATAAAATGGAACTAAACAAACTGCCGAACAAACTCAGCAGCGGAAAATACAACTTGAATTGACGCAAATAAAGAAATAATTATCAGGCCTATGAAAATAAAGACTGAAGTTGTAAGATACGATAGAAACATCCGAGTATATTTGGGTATATTTAAATATATTTTAGAGCATTTGGATAGTATCGGCATGTTTTAGTAGCATTTAAATATACTTTTTGGGAGGTCGTCGGTTGTATTTGGGTATATTTGGCAGTATTTTTATATACATATGCATGCATCCAAGGATTGAAGCCAAAGGTAACGATGTATGCACACACACACACACACACACATACACATATATATATATATATATATATATATATATATATATATATATATATATATATATATATATATATATATATATATATATATATATATTAATCATTAGAGTATATATCTTTTCTAGGAGAAATAAACACCAATTTACCAAAAGAATAAATTTGGCCACACAAAGACCAGTGCAGACACAGAAACTATATAGCAGACAAAACATTATAGCATATACATAGCAAACATGGACAGTAGGAAGATCGTTGGCCACGATCCCTGGAACTAGGGATTATCTTATGTAATTATCCACAGACAAATATGTCAGTGGGAGATAGTACAAAACATATAACAAGTTATTAATTTTATATAATAAAGCTATCAAGTATTGGGAGAGGAGGAAATAAGGGGCCTGTATATACAGGAACCTCAGAGAACGATTCATCCAAGAAAGTAGCAAATTAAGAGAAGCCACCGCAACAAAAACGATCATATAAATACATTTACTTTTCAAACTTCTTTTTTATTCTTTACGGAAAAAACAACACATAAACATCAGAGGGTGGGAACACGAACACATAAAAGCCTTTGAATGTTTTGGACAAAGAGCCATGGAGGGGGAGGGGGACACACTCGAGGCCAATAGCTAATTATATCTAAATGTCGAAGATGTGCCCACAAATAACAATGAATAATCTTCTAGAATATAGATATCTGCAATTAAGAATGCAAATTAGGAACATATATATCGTCCCGGACTCTGTTGATAATTTCCGAGCAAATGGTAATTGGAGATGTTCGTTACGTTTCGTACAACGAATTTCTAGTTGCTTTATTAATTAAACGTATTTCATTTTGACCCAGAACTTAACTTGGCAATGAATTTAAAAATTTATTTAGTAGTAAATGTATCACGTGCTTGTCTCTGGACAGTATTTGGGAGTATTTGGGTAGTGTTTGGGAGTATTTGGGCAGTATTTGGGTATATTTGGGCAGTATTTGGGTATATTTGGGTGTATTTGGGTAAATCGTGCCGCCGTGTTTTAAAGGATGTAATTGCAATGGATCGATAGAAGAGGGATTATGCTTACCATCTGGATACAGAGGTCAGTCTAAATAAGTTTATTAATTAATGCCGAGGGGTCCTATAATCCATACATGTAACAGCATGGACACTCTAAATGGATTTTGTCTTCATACGGTTGGTCTTCTCCACCAGTTATGTCAGAAAAAAAGGCGGAAAACAACTTGGTCTAGTGCCGGATCTTTCTTCTACTGGGTTTTAATGACTTTGCATTCCAATATCTCGAAATCTGTCTCAAAATATAGGGTAAAAGAAGATGACTGCTCTGGATCCTATGCGGTAAGAGAAATCGGGGAAGCTAGATAGAAAGCTACGTTACCCGACAGTCTCATGCCTAGAATTTTATTGTTATTGTTAACCTCATTTTAAATGTTATCGAGTCATATCTCTGTCACAACCCGAAATATGAAAATACAAGGGATTTTCCCAGATCCCCTAAAGCAAAATGTAATTATCAGAATGTAAAATGTTAAACGCTGACATCAATGTGTGGTGCCCCATGTTATATGACTAACGAGACAGCGAAAAAATGTGTACCACGAAAATAGGTGCATTTAACATCGATACTCCACCTTTTAAGCTCAATTCCTCCACCAGTGGTAAGAGTTCTTTTGCAGATTTGAAAATTTTCAATTCTCCTACAGTGGATAGCATATTTAATGTCTGTTATGAATGATTTCAAAGTGAATTTCAAGAAACTGATATTTCTCGTCATTGTCGGTGAAGATACAGCACTGCAATGATTTAAGTACCGCTGACTTATGCAGTCGCTTACATCATTGCAAAGATTTAAAGTTTATTTCGTAATGAATGTATGAATAACATTGGCAAGTAGCAATTAAATTAACAAAACAGTACAACACAGACAATATATATATATATATATATATATATATATATATATACATTTTGATGATATTCTGATTTGTATGACATTCGGTTTGCAAACTATCCATTCAATATAATGACCGTGATCTCTTCATAATTTAAAAAAAAAAAAAAAAAAAAATACAATATAAAAATTTTGGTCAATATATTTTATGACATTATTATTTTAACATATTTCTTTTTCACAAGTATGAGAAATTATGTTAGAGTTATAATGTTTTTGTCTTCTTTTTTTAATATAATTTATTCAGCGTTCTTAGGTGTTAATTTTTCATAGATATTTTCTGTTTTCAACTGAAATTTTTCATAAAACATCGCAATTTCAATCTTCTCCTTTTTAAACTGTTATTATTGACTTATATAATTCACTTCATGTGCATACAAAATCCTGGTGGAACGTACTGTCCATGATGTATTAGGATTCTGTTTGCAGTTATCTATTGGAACAATTACACTCTCCAAATCACAACACAATACAAAAACTGAACTTTTCATTTATCTATATACACTTTAAAATAATAACAGATCCCTTTTCAGACATTGTTCGAGAAGTATTTTTAATGATTTTTACCTACCTGTAATGAGATTAATTCAGAGAAATCTTGTAGTCCACAGTAATGATACATTTCATAATCTGTTACAATTAACATATCTGCGTGCGTCTCTCTCTCTCTCTCTCTCTCTCTCTCTCTCTCTCTCTCTCTCTCTCTCTCTCTCTCTCTCTCTCTCTCTCTCTCTCTCACAGACACACACACAAACTCTAACTGGTCTTACAAACATTGTTTCTTCTACATTCTGTGGCTTGTTCTCAATTACTATTTCATACACAGTAACTAAATTATTAAATTCATCTTCAAAATTATTAATATCACTAACATTAATTGGGCATTTATTAACCCAGTGAGTGTATTTTTCTAACTTATATTTTGTTGATAACTCATGGTAAGGTGTCCATAGCATTTAAAGTCACACTCCTTGCAGCTCATACTCTTTCAGAATACCTCGACTTTGCGCATTAATACACGAGCACACTGAATGGATCCAACCTTATCCCTATTATGACAGACGAGAATCCAAACAAAAACAAGGTAAAAAGAATCAGACTGTGTTTGGAGGCTCAGAGGCTCTTCATTGTGACGTAATCGGTATATTTTGACGCCTGCAGCGTGTTACCTTGTAATGTCTTTAGCCTTGTTCCCCATCATTGCAAGCAAAGAATTCCTTACTTTTTCCTTCTATGTATCGGGCAAAATTTCCCATTCTGTACTAGTCATTATAGAGAAAAGCTGGCAGCAAATGCAGTCTAAATTGAGTGAGATGCAGTTATCAAAACGTACGGTTTTCTCCAGGTGGCATTTTACCTCCAGAGTTGCTACGTTCCGGGGCGTTTCGTCGCATTTTGGCATAGAGTCTTTTCGTACCAAACCTGGCTCGTTTCGTCCTATGTCGGCTAAGTCACTGGAATATAGTAAACCTGTGCCGTGTTTTTGTTGTTTTTGTTTGTTTTTGTTTTCTGTCCTCCCCAAAACATTTTTCATATATCTTATTTCATGTACATGCGTGTATGACAATTCTAATGAAAGTCACTATGTTAACAATGAGTTTCTCTAAGAATATCACGTTACCGTAACCGTAAGTGGAAAAGCTAATTAAAGTGCCGCTTTGATGAGTAAATTAGTAAAAGGCATTGCGATAAACGTTTTTGAAATGATTTTTGTTTTAAAAAGAAAAGAAAAAAAATCAAAAAATAAAAAGAATTTAGGTCCTTTTGATTTACCGTTACTAAAAAAAAAAAAAAAGTGGTACTCAGTCAATCATATACATTTGCAATTGTTTCTCAATTAATGCTTGATGTTCCCGCACATATTAAACCACGCTGAAAGGGGAAGATTAAAAGATGTATATATGCCCTTTTATTTAATTAGTAAAGAAAGAGATGTATTGGATTAGTTAAAGAAAAAGAAATACCGCCGTTTCATATCATAATATAAATCCAGACTTTGTGAAAACGGTAATTCCAACATTTTTCACCGAAAAGCACATCGATGCTTCATAGTGGATAGTGACATTAATAATGTACATGATATTACTGTTTTTCGTCGCATTTCATTTTTCTTGTTTTTTTTTTTTTTTTTTTTGCCTTCAAATATTATGTTACGTCTGACTTTGTACATCGTGCATTTTTCATTAGTTCGTAAAAGACAGGAAGACCTTGAATGTGACTCTTATTAAAGATCTATCTACTTACGGGACCCATTTAGTTTGTTTATACATGTTATAAAACAGTTTATTACCAAAATATGATTAGTTGGTTTAAATAAAATCATAATATTTCCAGCATAAAGTTATAACATTTCTGGCAAAATATGTCAGAATATAGTTTATTAGTAGCACAGAAAACAGGAACCCTGTTTCACTTGATCTATTTTATGGCCGTTGCTTACTTCTAAAACAGCAACATTCTTATATTGGAATAACATTCATTCATCTCAAGTTTGAACAGTCCAACAAATTTCTTGTGAACAAATAGCACTGAATACATGTATCGCTTTTGTAATCGCTTGTGTCATAAATTTGAATATTTTGTTTCATGTCACTGTAAAAGTTATCTGTTTCAACATTAATTCTCAATGAATCTGTGTCAGTCATTAAAAGCTTCATTTTGTCACTATATTTTTTCTTTTAGCTTGTGGTAATAAAAGTCGTACATAGTCAACTTACTTCTAGGACTATAAAACCTCCATAAATTATCTTGTTTAAATTTATTTTCTTGTTCTTGAAACTAATTAATACCATATTTTAGTCTATTAGTCTTCTCCTTTCAAATGAAATATCCTTTTGAAGTTTACAATATTTCTTTTTGTCTGTGCATAATTTTACATGCGTTCTCTTCCTTGATTTTTTTACCATGTACTTTTGTACTTTAAAAATTATTTTAAAACATAAAAAATATAAATTCTATACTTGTTTCTCAACTGGAATTTCTCGAGCAGAGTATCAAAGGGCAGTGCGCAGTGAATGCACAATCCGATTTGTGTATCAAACTTTATAAACCGAATGGAGAATGTAGGTGAGTAGTATAGGGTGAGTAAATAGGGTCACAATTTTAGGGGGTGGCACTATAGGGTCAAGCGGGAATTGAACAGGTGTGTTGGCGCTTGGGGGTCAAGCGGGAATGGAACAGGGATGTTGGTACTTGGGGGTCAAACGGAAAAGAAACGGGAAAAGGAAAAAAAAATATAAGTATGGCAATCATGGAAAAATTAATCTTTTTTTGAAAAATGGGTGGCCCTAAAAAAGGGCCGTTGGTTTTTTTTTAGTTAGCATCTTAGAGGTGAGGACACCTCCCAGGTCTGGTCCGACAAGCGGGACAGCTCCTCCTCCTCCAGGAGTCTAGACTCCTCCTACAGCGCTTCTTCAGGACAAATGGAGGATGGACCGCTTCTGGTTCCCAATTTTCTTCCTTCTTCTCCTCCACTATCCTGTGATCTTCCTCCTCCATCATCGGATGAGGCTGGATAGGCTCCTTCTTCTCCTCCACTATCCTGTGATCTTCCTCCTCCATCGGATGAGGCTGGATAGGCTCCTTCTTCTCCCTTTTTTCTTCCTCCCTCTTGGCTACTACCCCTAGGAGGTGCCACGCCACCTCTAGATGCATTCTAATTTGTTGGATGATTTCACTGGTATTCTTCATCTTGCCAAGTGAACGAGTAGTTTTAACTTGACTGACTGAATTTGAATTATAGACGTGTGCGACGAATCTCGTCATGTACGTCTGATTAATATGCGCACGGCGCACTATTTACTTGCTCACCAATCTGTGTTATAATAACACATTAGTGTACAAAGTGTGCGAAACACACTTTGTGAATTTGTTACACCCCTCCATCGCTGCATGGTTTCCCCAAGACTGGGGTTCATTGAAGGCGCGATACGTTTAGGAGGGTGTGTAACCATTTACTTTCCACCTGTACATAGGATTAGAACCTCAATGTTTACAGGTTTAAATGCAATGCATGCACAGCATGCTAGTGATCAATGTCTGGAGCGGGCAGCTTGGCTTGGGCTCGGCAAGGGAGTCGCGAGGTGGAACGGAAGTGCTGAAACGCCAGGAACGTACATGATCAAATTCTGCCCAGTTAACTAAGTCGGGCTGTCCCTAATACCAATAAAGTGTTAACCACTTGTTCAATTATGACAATGCTTCGAGTTACGAAGAATTTTTTATTTAACGCGCTTATTCCAGTTTTTGTTAAAAATTTTGTGTACAAAGTGTACATGTTATTTTCCAAAAACAATACCAATCTTTGAGTAAAAATTACTCGCATCAGTTTCGTATCACGCACATTACAATTTTGAGTTATAATTTTTAGACGGTGGTTCGAAATTGATCAAATTTGTGTTTTAAAAGAGTATAATCAAAAGGGGTTTTCGAAAAATACCAAATTGAAAACCCCATTGATTCAGGCAAATTTTAGCCCTTAAAAGGACTGTTATCAGCATTCTTCATACAGCAGCCCCGGGGGGTCTTCTTCCCGTCTGCTGTATACCTCCAACCGCTGTGCCTTGCTGGATATTTGTTGGTCCCCGGTGGAGGTAGGTGGCGGGGTAACCACTCCCGCTCCTTTCCAGCTACGCCTTGCCTTACACTTCCAGCTCCGGATTTCAGGTGGGCGCCGCCTGTGTCTTTCGGACGTGAAGGAAAACATCCCTTTCACCTTAAAAATTTTTTTTAGTTAGCATCTTAGAGGTGAGGACACCTCCCAGGTCTGGTCCGACAAAGCATAGTGCACATAAAGTAGCATCACTTGAACATTCTTATACAATATCGAAGATAAACATTATTTTCAATACATTGACTTACTAAAAGCTGGTAGTTGCTAAAGTTTACTACCCTGCATACACGCCGTTTCGTACTGATTGACCTAGCCACGCGAACACCTTTACCTATTGTGAGCAGTGTATACAATGAAATATTGTCAAATGAACGTAGTAATAATTTCCAAAAAAACCTATGGTTTGCCTCAAACAGAGAGAAGGTTACCCTTTCTATGAGTTTCTGAAGACAAGGGTAAATTCTGTGATAGAAATGTTCATTGGCAAATTTTTTTTCATTCATCAGTTTTAAAAAAGTAGTGTTATATTTCTTGTCGAATGATTGTAGTAGCATTTGTTGTATGCGACTCAAATATTTAAGATAGGTTATGTTTTTTTTTTTTTTTGCTGCACACGCCTTGCGGCTACAAACAATGTTACAACAGTTCCCAAAACCGAAGACGGGAGAACAGTAAAAACACGTCTTGTTCGATTGGCAGTCTAAAATGGACTGACTGAAAATAGGGCATACATTGTTACAGTTTTACTGAACGCATGTTTGGGACTCAAGAATGAGAGTGTAGAATAGGACGGGTTATAGAGTGCAGAATTGGATGGGTCATACTCGAGTCATTCTTACTCCGTAAAGCTATGTGCTTGTTTTTGTTTTTATTTGGTTTCCTTCGGAAAACGGTAGATCTAGAATTTTTTTTCGTGACACATTGCAGTGCCAAAATAGGAACAAAGCTAAGATACCTGATATGCACAAGAACAACTAAACTCAAGATTTTATATGAGCCAACGATTGACCTATGGAAGAAAAATCGTTGTACAATTTTTAAGGGGTGCAAGTTTTTGAAACATTTACAAAACTAACGTCCCATTTCACATAATCATTGTGACTACTACCAACATTTGTGGAGAGGCATCTTAAAAACGGGAACAGATACCATGATCATTTCAATCGAAATCATTGTATAAGAAACTTAGTGTGTGTTTGTGAAACAGAGAGAATTGACATTACGACGGAGAGAGAGAGAGAGAAAAAAAAAACGAGAGAGAAAAGGAGAATATTTTATTCCTATTTTGAAAAATATCACGACACTTACGTTTTTTATGGTATATTTTCCTTAAGAAATTTCAAAAACACACATTCCATTTTAGAAAATCACATCGATAGGAAAAAAAAATCCTCTTTTCGGTAAAATATCACAAGATTGAATTGGAGACATAGTCTCCTAAAATCCTTCTTTTGAAAGGGTAGATGTAAAATTCTCACAAAATATTACATCCAAACGTTCCGTGATGTATTTTGACTTAAGGCTGATACAATTTCCATTGATCACAAATTATACGATGGGGTTGTGCGTTAGCTTTTATTTTGTAAAGAGACTAACGGTCAGGCACAGAAAAAAAAACACGTCTATTCTTCTCACTGTATCAATAGCAACTGAGGGCGATTCAAAGCGAACGCGGTAAGAAAATATTTGTAGCCAATGAAATTACTTATTATGAGTGACGAAGTGTTTTATAGATTCCAGAAAGGCAGTGTGGCAAAATATTGCCTTTGGCCTGGTTTTTTACGATTGCGGTGCAGACAGACTAGAGGGAATTTGCAATCATGTTAAGAATTCGTGTCCTGTAACATTTTTTCTCGCCACGCTAAATACTGAACTGTAACATTATTGGCTCGGGTTTTGAAACTGAAAAAAAATGTTGTCACTGAGTCATTTTGACATTCACACACACATTCACAACTAGTGAATTTGGAGGCTTGTACGAAGTTACGATTTCTGGTACAGTTACAAGTTTGTGTGTTTGGAAAATGGCAAACATCGGATAGACATTTGTGTCGTGACACATGTAAAGTTGAGAGTCTGTGCTAGTTTCAAAATTAACGTCACATAGCTTTCTATTGCTCCTAGACATTTCCATTTTGGCAAATTTAAAGTAAAGCAAGCCATTATCACAAACATAGGTAGAGACAGGGTATATATCAGATTCAAATCAAACTTCAAGATGAAAAGATCACGCCCAATCTATGAGAAAACAGAAGAAGAAGAAACGAAGAGGCCACGACGAAGACTGTCCGTGACGCCTGAAACACCGCTGGCTGAACTGCTAGCTCAAGTCCATGCTAGCGATTTCGAAGAGGAGATGACTGAACCTGAAACCTTACCCACTTCTAACCAGCCCAAGGAATCCACCACCACCAAGCCTGACCAAGAAAAACCTACCGTGGCTCCGGAAAATTACTATCGGATTCGAGAGACGCAAAAAATAACCTCTCGAAAATTTAGAACCACGGCCTACACTCACACGGTTCACTTCAAAGACTTCAAGTCCGAAGTGCCTCCCGAGAAAGCGGCGGGGTTCATTAGCGATTTGTGACGATCTGTGTTACAGAACTTGAAACGACAATGCGGAGTCAAAGAAGACGATCGATTGAGACTGGCCATCCATCACGACAATTTGAAGTCCCCTGTTTGGATCGAGTTCAGCACCCCGGCAGAATTAACACCAGACAAAGTCATGACCAAAATCGAACACGTTCAACAATCCAACGACAAGTTTACCATCACGGATGGAAAGGCTACACTTTACATGACTCAAGTTTCCCCTCCTCGAGGAAGCGGACGAAGTAGGAAAGCGTTATTGGTGGACGATCTTCGCAGTACCAAACACAGTGTCGTCCAAATCGACAATACTCAAGACCAGATGTGTGTTTGGCTCGGGCCATCGTGGTGGGGCGAACGCATGCCAACAAGAACGAGAGCAAAGAATGGAAAAAAGCCTGGGAGAGCATTCGACAATCGGACAGAGCCAAACAACGAAAAGAAGCAGAACTCCTGTTACAACAAGCAGGCATCCCCAAAGACACCGTGTGTGGCATTTCTCAAATGCAACAACTTCAAGACGTCTTAGCTCCTGGCTACACTTTGAAAGTACACCCTCAAGAAGTGCGCGGAGATATGCTGTTTCGAGGCCCCGATTTCCCCGAAGGAAAATACATTCACGTGTATTACCACCAAGAACATTTCGATGCCATCACCAGTATCACAGGATTTCCAGGATACGGATACTACTGCGAGAAATGCGACCAAGGGTTTAACAATCGGGAGCGACACATTCATTGCGGTGAGCGATGTCGGGGGTGTTTAGCGGACAAACCATGCCTTCCTGAACAACACCACGTCCATTGTGAGACGTGTCGACGCGCTTTTGTTAGTCCCTCTTGTTACGAACAATATCGCAAGACACAAGGGGACCAACAAAAATGTGCTTGCGACTTACTGAAAATGTGTTCCACGTGTGGAAACCTGATTCGTACCAACGACCCCAAGAGACACGTTTGTACCGGCAAGAAAAGATGTAACATTTGCGAGCAGATGGTTGATTATGATCATCGATGTTTTATTCAAAAGTACGACAAGACAGAGAAGAAAGAATTAAAGAAGAACAAGAACCAAGTGGATTTCATCTTTTTTGATTTTGAATGCATGCAAGAAACAGGTATTCACATTCCTGATTTCTGCGTGGGTCATCGGGCTTGTGAGAAGTACATTCAAGAAACGATCCATTTTCACTGTCCTCATTGTAGTCGGATTCCTGGAGGACGCGAAAAAATCTTTCGGGGTCCTAACACTTTGTCCGAGTTTGCTGAATGGATTTTAGACCCCATCGACGATACTTGGAGCGAAGAGGACATTCAACGTTACGGAGACTGTCATCGCTATGCGACCGTCATAGCTCACAATTTCTCGGGATACGATGGACAGTTTTTGTTAAATTATTATTTGCGACAAGGTACCGAACGCTCTGAAGTCACCATGAATGGAAAAAAGCTCATCTATATGAAAGTGGGTCAAGTCAAATTCAAAGATTCCATGAGTTATTTGGCCATGCCTTTGAGTCGAATGCCTAAAACATTTGGCATGACAGAAATGGCCAAAGGCTATTTTCCTCACTTCTTCAACACGGAAGCTAATCAACATGCCGTCCTACCTCATTTGCCTGACCTCCATGATTACGACCCCGACGGAATGCAGCCCGAACAGCAAGAAGCCTTTCACGCTTGGTACCGCGCTCACCAGTCCGATCCATTTGACTTTCAAAAGGAAATGCTCAAGTACTGTCGATCCGATGTGGACATTTGACGGCGTTGCTGTGGAAAGTTTCGACGGTTATTTCTAGATCACGGAGACGTCGATCCTTTGAAAGATGCGTGCACCCTACTCAAAGCCTGTTCCTTAGTCTACACCCAAAATTTCATGCTCGAGAACGAACTAACCATCATCGACTCCAACACGTCTCTCTGCCAGTCGTCAATACTCGGCCAAAGCTTTGCGTTGGCTCCATTACTTGTGCCAAAAAGAAGATAAATGGATACAACATGCCAGAAACGGAGGAGGAGAAAAGAAGATTGGATCTTATTCCATGGATGGATTTGATTTAGAAAGCCCTAACACGGTGTACGAATTTCAGGGTTGCTTGTTTCACGGATGCTCCTGTTTTCTTGACCGAGACCTGAAAAATCCTTTCACGGGAGTCAGCATGGAAGCCTTGTACGAACAGACTTACCAACGACGACTCAAGTTAGAAAGTCAAGGATGCCAAGTGGTTGAAATGTGGGAGCACGACTACGATCGACGTTTGAAAACCGATCCTGAATTTAAGAGCATCACCGAAAGTTACGACGTGACCGACATCGAACCTTTGGATCCAAGCCACAGTTTATTTGGAGGACGAACCAATGCCACTCGCTTGCTGTACAACGTAGACGAATCCAAAGGAGAAGAAATCAAATACATCGACGTGTGTTCTTTGTATCCATGGGTGTGCAAATACAAACGATTTCCAACCGGACACCCAGAAATCTTGACAGAACACATCGACGTGGAACACATTCGTCAATACGAAGGATTAATCAAATGTAAAGTCTTACCTTCGACCCACTTGTATCATCCCATCTTGCCTCACCATTGCCAAGGAAAACTGATGTTTCCTTTTTGCCGTACGTGTGCCGAAACATGTAACCAAGATCACCCCTGTCACCAAACGGAGGAAGAACGCTCTTTGACAGGAACGTGGGTCAGCGCCGAATTGTTTCGAGCTCTGGATCGAGGATACCGTTTGTTGAAAGTGTACGAAATCTGGCACTTTCCAACCACAGCACAATACCAAAAGGACGACGCCACGAATCATCCAGGCATTTTCTCGGGGTACGTCAACCAATTTTTAAAACTGAAACAAGAAGCCAGCGGCTATCCCTCTTGGTGTCAGACTCCCGAAGACCGAGTCCGATTCAAAGAAGAGTACCGTGACGTCGAAGGCATCACTTTGGAAGACGTGGAAAAGAACGAAGGAAAAAGATCGTTTGCCAAAGTCATGCTCAATTGCTTGTGGGGAAAAATGGCCCAACGACCCATCTTAACCAAGACAGAATACGTGACCGATCCTTATCGCTACTTTGAATTGGTGGACGACAAAAGTATACTAGTCAAACACGTCGAAATCGTCCGTGATGATTTGATCTTAGTCAATTTCGAAGAAGAACCCAAGTTTGTCAAACCTGACAAGTTTAGCAACGTGGTCATTGCCGCCTACGTGACAGCTCATGCTCGCCTGAAATTGTACGACGAAGCTTTAGAAGTCTTGGGAGATCGTGTCCTGTACTTTGACACCGACAGTTGTATGTACATCCATAGGCCCGGTTGCCCACACCCTACCATCCAAGGAGATCGTTTAGGAGCCTGGATGGACGAGCACCCTCAAGACACCATCCTGAGTTTTGCCAGTGGCGGTCCTAAAAATTACGGCTACCGATACCGAGACCCGCAAGGACAACTTCACACCCAATGCAAAGTGAAAGGATTGACCCTAAACTATCGAACCAGCCGCGTGGTCAATTTTGAGGTTTTGAAAAATGCTTTGCTGTCTGAACAAGTGGAAGACTTTCGAGTGCCAACGTTAGAACCTCACAAGATCGTACGGTTACCTAATCACCAAATCGTCACTAGACCTGTTGGAAAAGTGTACCGAATCGTGTACCAGAAACGAGTGAGACTTCCAGACCACACCACTTTGCCTTACGGACACGCCGATCTACGGTATAAAAAAGGTGCCACTTCCAAGCCTAACCCTTCATTAGGACTTTTAACGTTGACCGAGCAAGAAGAAAAAAGATGATGAAGAAGAATACTCATGTCACTCACCCACCGAGTGAGAAAACTAGTGTGAACTCCAAGAACAATCACGACTTGGAGTGCGATGCGGTGCCATGCGATGATGCTGTGCCATGCGATGAGACGGATTCCGTACGCTGTGACATCAGCGATGCTGGGCGTGTGCCTCACCGTCCCTCTAAAGATGCAGGACGCCCTTTCTTCTTTATTGGGAATACTAAACGTGCCTGTGAATGCCATCCCTACAGGAGTAAAGAATTGACGATACCTGTGGCTTTGCCTGGCTATTCCAAGTTTGAACGGCGACTCGAGACGTTCCAAGAGAGGTGGCCTAAATATCTAAAAGGACCTACTCCCAAAGATTTAGCCAAAGCCGGATTTATCTACTTGGGAGAAGGAGATCAAGTTCAGTGTTTCAGTTGCGGTGTGAGACTTAAATTTTGGGAGCCTTCCGACTCGGCTTACATCGAACATGCTAGATGGTCTCCGCACTGTCAGTACTTGCCTTTAGTGGCCTTAGAAGAGTACGGGTACGATGTGACAGATTCCATTTCCAAGAAGTAAAAACATGCTTTACCATTGGAAAGATGTACGTAACTGGAAAAGTCTTGGTTTCGATGCTTGGCTACAAGAAATACCACAGTTTGCCAAAGACCTGACACGTCACTAAGTTTTCACAATGACTTGTGGATACAGAACTTTGATTCTTTTAGTGGTAGCCTTAATCTTGTAACTCACCATTTTGTGTCCATCATGACTTGTAAATATGTTTTGACACTTTGATTCTTTTAGTGGTAGCCTTAATCTTGTACCTCACCATTTTGTGTCCATCATGACTTGTAAATATGTTTTGACACTTTGATTCTTTTAGTGGTAGCCTTATTGTTGTACCTCACCATTTTTAACGGTTTGCATTTTTGTCCATCATGACTTGTAAAAAATATGTTGTTTTTGTGTTGGTTGTTTTTTTTTTTTTTTTTAAAAAACGTGTATGAAAACGTATAATATGTCTTGGGTCTTTTGTCTTCTTCTCAAAAATCTTCCTACCTCAGTCATGGCTACATCCTCTTCCTCTGCCTCTTCTACTTCCTCTGTGGTCAAAGTGATCGACGAAAAGTTAGATCGTCAAAGTTGGGAAGCTTTGTATCTGCGCCATCCCTTTAACATGTTGATTGCTGGACCGAGTGGTTCAGGCAAAACCGAATTTGTCAAACGTTTGATCAAACACAAATCTCATTTGTTCGATCGTCCACCTCAACGCATCGTGTGGTGTTACAAAGAGTGGCAATCGTCTTACACGCTATTGAAAGAAAGTCAAGGAGAAGCCATTTCGTTTGTGGATGGCATTCCTCACGAAGACGATGGGATCGTGTCTGACGTGAGTCAAACACATCTAGTCATCTTCGACGACATGTTAGGAGAAGACGAAGAAGAAATTAAACTTTGGTTTACACGAAAAGGACACCATCGAAATGCCAGCATCATTTACATTACTCAAAATTTATTTCAACAAAGTAAAGCCCATCGGACCATCAGTCTTAACGCTCATTACGTGGTGTTGTTTAAAAGCCCCAGAGACAAATCTCAAGTGAAAGTGTTAGCCCAACAGTTAGGCACTCCTTGGTTGAATTATGCGTACGACGATGCCACTCAAACACCTCACGAGTATTTACTCATCGACTTAAAACATACCACTCCCGACTATTTGAGATTTCGTGCTCAATTGTTTCACCACTGGTGTCAAGAAGGTGGCCCTGTCATTTACACGTCCCCTTCAGCCACTCTCTGAAAAAAAACCAAAAAACTATAAAAACATCTACCGCGTCATTTCTGTCTCACAGTCTTCGAGATGACTTCCTTTCAAGCTCATCCTTCTGCCAAATTGATTCGTGCCTTGTATGGCATCAGTCGCGAAAAAGATGCACAAGTTCGTGCCCGTTTGTTAGAAGCGAGTCTCAAAGAAGTGTTACGATGGTTTACTTTGACGGCACGTCAATTACTGCAAGGCATCATTCACATCCCTCATCAAACTCAACGTTTTTTTCAAAAACATAAAGTGGCGTTGTCACAACTGGCCGATCCTAGAATCGATCCACGGACTAAAAAACAAATCATTTTAACCCCTGGAGGTAGCGGTTCTTTAGGAGGGGTCATGATTCGTTCACTTTTGAAATGGGATCCTAATGCCCCCCCCCAAAAAAATCCCAACAACCAAAAAGAAGAAAAGTCCAAAGAAGAAGAAAACCACCCACCAGAAAAAGAAAAGTCGTGCCAAGAAAAAAAACACCTACCACCACCACTGCAAGGAGCCGCAAGAGAGGTACTGCGGCGAGGACGCAAACGTACACCCGCAAGACACCACGACAAACAACCGTGACGAGGTCTCCTTCTCCTTCGTCCCCATCGTCTTCTTCACCACCCTTCTCGATGATGCCTGCCAAACTGGACTTAAGACAAGTATTTCCTAATTTGATGCAAAAATGGAAACCCATTTCGAAAGTCACCACTTCGGGACCCTCGACGACATCGGCTGATTTGGCCATGGCAGCAGCGGCGAACAAAGTACCATCCCCTAAAACCAAAGTCCAAGAGAGAACCGGCATCTTACAAAGTTTAGTGGATTTATCCAAAGAAGAATTGAGACGATTTAGTCCGTTGAAAACACCTCAACGTCAAGTGATGCCTGTCGTGAAGTTGGTACGTCGTGCAGACAATCAGTGGAGACGTGTTCCAGTATAAAATAGAAGGGTGACCTGCCAGAGACTTCAGACTTGTTTCTACCGACTAAAAAAGATGACTCCCAAACGTGCACACCACCATCAAAAGAAGAAAAGCAAAACCACCAAAAAAGGAGGACTTCCATCTCGTCTGGCTAAACATTGGGATGTTTTGTCCGTCCTGACCAAATCCAATCCTCCCATGCGAAAACAACTCATTCAAACAGCCCCCAAAGAAATCATCGATACCGTGTGTGAATGTTGTTTGAACGTCTTGAAAGGAACGGTACCTTTGTCCAAGATACAGAAACAAAAATTAGGTAAACATAGGAACGTTCTTCGCCAAATGGTCAAAAAGAAAATACCTCTCCAGCAAAAGAAAAAAATGTTGGTGCAACGAGGAGGATTTCTACCTATGCTGTTAGGACCGTTGTTAAAAATAGCGGGTCCTTTGTTAGGAACAATTGCTGGACCACTTTTAGGAGGTGTCATGCGATAAAAAAAAAGAAGATAAAAAGGACACCCTTCTCTGGAAAGACCACACATTTTTGTACCTTTGGATGAAATGGAAGGACGAAAAATGACTTTAGTACCTTACAAACGATGGATGGAATTCCATCGTTGGAACGAACAACGGATACCTCATTTACCACCCAATCCTAATCTCAACGAGATGTCACAGTTACAACAAGAATTACAAACGCTGATGGAACGAAGCGATTTGTCAGAAACAGAAAAATCGCAACAGTACGGTCAACTCTTACAACGTCTGCAACTCTTTCACCAAAAAGCTGTCGACGAAACAGCTCCACCCACTCTGAGAGATTTCAAAACCCTGATGAAAAGCGAACCTAAAGTTACCACCACCATTAAAACAGACACCGCCACTGGGATGACAGTGAAAGAAGAAGAAGAAGAAGAGTTACAAACTCCACGTCTTAAAAAAGTACGAAAGTTAGCCACACCGGGTTGGATAAAAAAGATGATGTCTACCCCATTGCCATCAAAAGAGAAAAAGAAAGAAGTGAAGACAGAAGTCAAAACAGAACCGATGACCCCTGTTGAAACATCCTCTTTTACACCAGTGGCTCGTCGGACACTTAAAGCATTGCAATCCAAAAAGATACTCCACGAAGAAAAGAGCATTGGTACTTGGTTGACTTATTGAGGAATCATGGAGAAACTTTTAGCTACCATTTACTACAATCCTGGCCATGCTGCTGGTTACGGAGGAGTTCAAAAATTATATCGAGCTGCCAAAAGTAAATTGAAAAGTGTACGTTTGCCAGAAGTACGACGATGGTTACAAGAACAATCGACGTACACGTTACACAAACCCATTCGACGAAAATTTTCTAGAAGTCCAACCCAAGTGGAGGGCATCGATCATCAATGGCAAGCCGATTTAGTGGACGTCTCTCATTTGTCCACCTACAATCGTGGTCACAAATATTTGTTTTGTGTTATCGACGTGTTTTCCAAATTTGAAACAAAGTGGTCGTCACCCTTTACGATGGCAAACTGACAAAGGCACCGAATTTCTAAACCAAGCTTTTCAAAAAGAATTGAAACAAAGACAGATTCATTTTTTTACCACCGAAAATCCTGAAACCAAAGCCAGTATCGTGGAACGTTTTCAAAGAACTTTGAAAGAACGCATGTGGAAATATTTTACACATCAACACACTCTCAAGTACATCGACGTGTTACCCCGTTTGGTCAAAGCGTACAATCAATCGTACCATCGAAGCATCGGATGTGCCCCCGAAGATGTCAGCCCTGAAAACGAAGTGACCGTGTTTGATCGATTGTTTGGTACACCCCAGAGCAGACCACCCCAGACAAAAACCTTGCTGGAGTTGAAGACGGGAGATTGGATTCGCATCGGAAAAACCAAACGCACTTTTGACAAAGGTTATTTACCCAACTGGACCACCGAATTGTTTCGTGTCACTACACCCGTGCGTGGACGCCATCCTCCCGTCTATAAATTGGAAGACATGCACGGTGAAGTGCTCAAAGGAACATTTTACTTGCCTGAGTTACAACGAGTGACCAAAAAAGAAGACGCCTTGTACGACATCGAAAGCATTCTCGAACAAAGAACACGCAAAGTGGGCAAACGTCGAGTAGAAGAAGTCAAAGTGCGTTGGAAAGGATATCCTCCTAGTTTTGATTCTTGGATTGCCGCTTCTCAAGTCGTCGACTATAAAAAGAAGAAGAAGAAGTAACCTAACATGCCATTCAACACAGCCACGACTTCGACTCCTTCGCAGAGTTCCTCTCTTCAAGAATTACAAAAACAACCGCTCTGGGTGTGGTGCGGAGAACGTGTGCCTAAAAATCAAATCGTCTTTTTCTGCCAAATCTTTGTAGTGTATTGTGTCATCGGAGCAGCCATTGCTAATTTGGGTTTGCAACAAGGGGACAAACAATTGTGGACCATTTTACTCAGTAGTTGCATCGGTTATCTTTTACCCAGTCCCTCTTTGAAATTTACGACGACGACGGACAACAGTCACCACAACAACAGCAGCAGCCAACACCACGGTAGTACGACCAACGCCAGTCCACCTTCTTCCAGTCACCACAGTAGTCCTCTTTTGGAACCCTTTGAACATCCTTTGAACTCGAGTGACTCCTCGGAGACCAAAACAACTTTAGGCCTACTATGAATGACCAATTTTATTTAACTTTACCCAGTGACAGTTCCATGGATATGTTTCCCAACAACACCTTATGTTGTTTCACGGCCAAATTACCTCAGGCCATCCAATTAGATCACAATGCTCATTGGGAAGTGGCTTTGGTAGAAATCATTCATCCTACGCAAATCATGAACATCGACGAAGGTCAAAACACTTTCATCGTGGAAATCTTGAACACCAAAATGCAAAATGAGTTGGAAAAAAACTGATCCTATACTTTACGAGTCAAAAAAAAGGGTAGTAGATCCTAAATCTCCTGTCTTGTCGCAGAATACCATGAGAATTCCTGTGGGATATTATTTTAGTGCTGAACATTTGGTGGACACCATTGAAACCATCTTCGTAGCCCAATTTGGCAAAGCCTTAAACAGTGCCCAAAAATGGGTACGAATCGCTTACCATGATGTGGCACGTCGTTTCGTCTTGCAATTTTTCAAAGAGAAGGGGGAACTCATTGGCGAGAAAGACAAAGGCTTAGCCGTGGAGAAGAAAACACCCTTAACCATCACTTTTTTTCCTGGATTGTATACTATTTTGGGTGGAAATAAAAAGTATCCTAATAAAAAAGTCGCAAGCAACGTAGAATTCGAACATGCTTTTCGCACACCTATCGAATTGAACGTTGGACTGAATTTAATGTTTGTGTACTCCGATGTGGTAGAGTACAACGTGGTGGGACACACAGCTGCTCCCTTACTGAGAGTCATTCCTTTCAAAGTGGATACTGGTGCTGGTGCGTACGAAGAAGGTGGAAACATGTTTCACGTTCACCGTGAATTTGTACACCCTCATTATCTTCCAGTCAGTAAATTGTATTTTGACAGTGTCAACATTAGTATAAAAGGAGATTTGGGACAAGATGTGCCATTCAGTGACAAAGGAAAAGTCACGCCGAAACTACATTTTCGAAAAAAGTTCTCTAACGCATTGTAAAAACAAATGTATCCAGTGTACCGAGGAGTGGCTCGACAACGAGGACATGGTTTAGGAGATATGTTAAGATCGGCTTTTCGGACGGTAGCCCCTATTTTGAAACCGATGGTGACTCGAGGATTCCATGCCTTAAAAGATGCCGCTTTGACGCAAGGAAAAGAATTTTTGCAACGTCCTCATTGACAAACAAAATCCTAAAGAAGCCTTTATGAGAGCAGGCAAAAATGTGTTGATGAACACTGGCAAAGATCTTTTGGGTCTTCGAGAGAGTCCTATAAATTCACTTCACGCTTCTGGTCCTGGCATTACTTCTTCCTCCATTTCACAACAAGGACAAGGTAGAAAGAGACGACGTCGAAATCCCTTCAGAGTTCATAAAACACACGGTGGTGTTCCAAAAAAGAATAAGAAAAGAAGAACCGTCAGAGAATTAGACGTGTTTGATTACTAAAAACCATTGAAAATGATGCACCGAGATTCTTGCGAATGTACCAAGTCAGAACTGGATATGTTTACCATGCCTCCCACCATGATGACGATGCAAGAATCCCAATGGGTGGAATTTCATCCTGTATCGGATTTGACGGATTCAGCTCCTATCGAATTTGAAATCAAAGGACAAACCGAAGATTACATCGATCTGAATAACAGCTACTTGTACCTGAAACTCAAAGTGATCAAAACGGCGGACAGTAGCCTTCCTGGGGCCGATGCCCAAGTGGCAAACGTCAATAATTTCATGCATTCTTTGTTCAGCGAAGTAGATTTGTACTTGAATAACAAACTGGTCAGCAGCTCTTTCGATACTTACCCTTACCGTGCTTGCTTGGAAAATCTCTTGACGTACGGAAAAGAAGCCAAGAACACTCATCTGGATGCTTCGGTGGTCTGGAAACCTGACACAGCAGGAGAATTCAACGACACAGCGGTGTCAGTGCCGGCGACGCAAGCCGTTGATAAAACTATAATTCCAGCAGAGCCGCACAATGTGGGATTAAACGACCGTCAAAAGAAAATCAGACGCAGTTTAGAATTGATGGATCGTTTGGATTTGGACATGTGGTTGCAAGAGAAGTATTTGTTGAACGGAGTAGATGTACGCCTGAGACTGAATCGCAGTAGTCCCGCTTTCCATTTGATGGCTCATGTTAACGAGTGGAAAACCATCATCCAAGAAGCCAGACTTTACGTGCGACGTGTGGAAGTCTTACCAAAAGTAGCCAACGACATCAGTCAAACGTTGAGCAGAACCACCGCCAGTGGAAGTGAAAACATTTACCATTGCCGCTGGACTCCGATCCAAAGTCGAAGATCACGTTTTCCAAGGACAGCTTCCCAAACGTTTGCTGATTGGCATCGTCAGTAATACAGCCCTCAACGGAGTCCACAATCAGAATCCCAACGAGTTTAAACACTACAACGTCTCCAAGATAGAAGTCAGTCGAGATGGCAAAACGTTGTGTACCAGACCTTTTGAACCTAACTTTGGCGACGCCCAGAAAAATTACTTGCGATCTTACCTGAGCCTGTTTGAAGCCACAGGACAGTTAGGCACCAACACCAGTCACGGCATTTCGTACGACGATTATGCAGGAGGGTATGCGTTGTGGGGATTTGATTTCACTCCTGACCAAGGCAGCTACGAAGGACATTTCCACCCTATAAAATCAGGCCCACTTCGTGTAGAACTTCAGTTTAAAGATTCTCTACCCGACACGGTGAACGTCGTCTTGTATGCAGAATTTGATAATACTCTAGAGATCAACAGTTTGAGAGAAGTGATTCTAGACTATTAGAAGAAAAGAAAAATAAGATGCAACACGAAGAACGTATGAAGATAGAAGAGGAGGGATTTTGTCAAGCACAGCAGCAGTCACAAGCTACCACTGATGATGACGAAGTGATTCATTCAGAACCTCAAAAAGAAGAAGAAGAAGAAGACACTATAGTCATGATGCCAAGATGGTCAGAACAAGAACAACATTTAGTCTCCTGTTTTGCTAAGAAGGTAGCTGAAGAAATCACACAAATACACAGAAATGAATTTTATTATGCGTGTGATGAAAATAGAAAAAAAAATTAATAATGAGTAAAGAAGAAAAGTTGGAAGAATATTTGGAGGACGCCTGGGGTAGATTCCCAGAAAGACCTATTTTGAGAAAGTGGTATAAAGACTTGCAGAATTCTTCTTCACCTCCACTCACTCCTCTGGAGACCGAACGCCTCGAAGCTTTCCTGCGACAGAATACAGAGGTTGCCCGCCGTAGTTCATTGTATTACTTGACAGACATTTTCAAGGAAAAAGTACTGTGTGAATTGAGAACTTATCCACATACTGACTTCGTTTGAATGTGTGTACTCTAGAAAAGATGATAAAATAGAAAGATGGTTTTGTGAACATGATGGTTATCTCTTGTCTTTAGCTCAGAAACGTAGTGTACATCGAGAATCTAATGATTGTAAGTTAAATTTGTATCTTCCTAACGTTGTCCAGCCTGTAAATACGTTCCTGTTGTTTAATGTTGTTAGTTGTTAGTTTTTGCCCTGTAAATACGTTACTGTTGTTTCATCTTGTTAGTTGTTAGTTTTTTACCCTGTAAATACGTTACTATTGTTTCATCTTGTTAGTTGTTAGTTTTGAATTTTTATGTTTTAAAGAAGCTTCTTGTTCATTAAAAATGTTGATTTTTAAAAAAATGGTGTTGTGTGGTTTTTTATTGAATTTGCCAAAAAAATAAATATTCTCTATCTCTCTCTTTCTATCGATCTGAAGTCACCCACAACTCTGTCCCTACACTATCGATCTGAACCATGTTTTTCCATCGCGTCCGCGCTTCTAGCATATAAAGGGTGCATATGATGGTATGTTTGTTTGTTTGTTTTGTTTGTTTTTTTTCCCACTCCAAACAAATCCTTTCCCTCTAAAAAAGTTTGTATAGAGTGTGTGTTTGTGTTTTGGATAAAAAATATAAAAAAGGAGAGTGTGATCTGTGTTTGTGTTTGATTAAAAAAAAAATGGATGGTGTGGTGTGTGTTTGTTAAAAAAAAAAATGGATGGTGTGGTGTGTGTTTGTTAAAAAAATTTTATCAAGAAAAAAAACTTTCTTTTAAGTCCGCGCCCTGGGTCTGTGTTATTTTTATTTTTTTTGGTAATGGAGTGTCAAATCCGCGAAGCCTAGAAATGACGTTATAGAGATGACGTCAGACGCGGGGGTAGTGTAAGTCATGTTTTTTTTTTTAAGGTGAAAGGGATGTTTTCCTTCACGTCCGCACTTCTAGCATATAAAGCTGGGCACACAATTAAATGGCGTGAGGGCGATACGCACCCCCACGCCGATTAATTAAATAGCATGCGGTGCATGCAGTAAAGCGCAAGCGGTTTTTACAGCTCTGTTCTAACCACTTGACGAACCCCAAACTGATGTTACAGCAACAGTTTGGGGGCAAATTAAATAGTGCGCTGTGCGCACATTAATTCCTCGCACATGACCAGATTGGTCGCACGCGAGTTTAATCCAAATAAGTAAGTAAGAAGTTAAAACTACTCGTTCACTTGTCAAGATGAAGAATACCAGTGAAATCATCCAACAAATTAGAATGCATCTAGAGGTGGCATGGCACCTCCTAGGGGTAGTAGCCAAGAGGGAGGAAGAAAAATGGGAGAAGAAGGAGCCTATCCAGCCTCATCCGATGGAGGAGGAAGATCACAGGATAGTGGAGGAGAAGAAGGAGCCTATCCAGCCTCATCCGATGATGGAGCAGGAAGATCACAGGATAGTGGAGGAGAAGGAGAAGAAGGAAGAAAATTGGGAACCAGAAGCGGTCCATCCTCCATTTATCCTGAAGAAGCGCTGTAGGAGGAGTCTAGACTCCTGGAGGAGGAGGAGCTGTCCCGCTTGTCGGACCAGACCTGGGAGGTGTCCTCACCTCTAAGATGCTAACTAAAAAAAACCAACGGCCCTTTTTTAGGGCCACCCATTTTTCAAGAAAAGATTAATTTTTCCATGATTGCCATACTTATATTTTTTTTTTCCTTTTCCCGTTTTTTTTCCGTTTGACCCCCAAGTACCAACATCCCTGTTCCATTCCCGCTTGACCCCCAAGTGCCAACACACCTGTTCGATTCCCGCTTGACCCTATAGTGCCACCCCCTAAAATAGTGACCCTATTTACTCACCCTATACAACTTAGTTAAATATTTAAAATTATACTCACAAGTATTGGTCTTCATTCTTCCTAGAATTACAATTGATTTTATTGTAATCGAAATTAAGAAAGTAAATACCTTTGTATCACTAAATAAGTATAATATCTTGTTCTTGTGTAATTTTAGGGCCAACCAATTCGTCCTTCACAATTCAGTATTTAAAGACGAAGATATGTATTTTTTTTCTTCACAAAATATCATTTAAGTTAATAAGCGTATTCATTTTCTTCTTTTTTTTTCTTCTTCTTCTTATCATGTCACCTATTATTCAACCGCTGACAGCTGCAGCCAGATCTCAATACATACAGTATTAGCAGCTACCGGGGACGATAATGATGACAGCGGCGATCGATGATGATGATGACTTTGAGATGGGAGATGAAGAGGTGAATGACGACGACAGTGAGATGAGAGAGCCGGCAGTCCTAACTCGTCTGTGGAGGATTCGCTGATTCAACATCACGGACAGAGACATAAACTTCAGCGCTGAGGTGATGAACGAGTAGGTTTCATTTAAACATTGTCATTGTGTGATTTAAATTTTTAAGTTTTTGAAAATGGGTTTGAAATGTTGTGTTGCCGAATATTTATTTATGAATCTATTTAAGTCCCCTACCAGACCGGTCACTTTCTGACTCGGTGATAGAAGAAGATGGCGTGTGCATTGAAATTATCCAGACATCAAAGCTTTATGGAGTATTTTCAATTACAGTTCAATAAAAAATGATATTTTTGAGAATTTGATGAGAATGTCATTATTTTTTCAGGCTAGCACCATCGCATTGACAAGACCTACTAACCCAAACTTCTAAGCTTTAGGGATCACTCTTATTGAAAGTTTTCATTCATTAAAAAAGCAATCATAGAGAATGTTATTATTTATTTCAGGCTGGAACCGTTCATAAAGAAGTACTGCAGGATCCAGGCTCGCCTCAGTAGTTGCGACCTTTGCAACGAGCGACCTACTATACCAGACATCTAAGCTTGATGAAACATTTTAATGAGAACATGCTATCGGTAGAAATTTATTATATATTGTATAAAATAATTTACAGTTTTGAATAAAGATGATTTTTAGCAATAAATTTCTTATAGTTTGAAAAATGTATAGTAATCTTTTTCTTCTAAGTATCTTTTACCTCTGCCCCTTTCAGAGCGCTTCTGTTTTTAACTGTTAAAATTAGTATCGTCTTTTAAACTAGATAATTAGTGTAAATGCATTCAATTTACTCCTCAAAAATAATTATAGTCTACTGGAGTAAGCCTGAGTGTATGATTTGATTTTAAAGTAGATTCTATAAATATTAAAAATGATTTACACAAGTAGTGGCCTTCTTCCTATACGTTGGAACCGATTTTATAGTAATGGATATTAATAAAGTAAACATCTATGTATACTATCACTAAATAAAGCTTAGATATACATTAGTAATGGTGCGGAGCGCATAATTCATTACTTTTTCTTCAGTTCGTTTTTGTGTAATTGTGATCTAAAATAAAATACAATATTTATATGATAAAGAAGGAAAATCAATTATATTAACTTTGTACAATTTTTTTTTATTTGCAAATGTATGCATATTATTTTCATTAAAAAACAACAACAAACAAACAAACAAACAAAAAAAAAACAAAAAAAAAAAAACATTGCATGACTTAAAAAATAAAAGTATATTAATTAATGGAAAAATAAATGCACGATATGTCTACCCATTTGCATATCCAGTAAAGTTAGTGAAAACCAAATATCTTTGTTTTGAAACTAAAGTAATGACGCTTTTGACAATATTCTTTAAAATGTTTTAAATTCGTTGTTATTTTTTGTCAATGAACCGAAACGGTCAATTTGACGCTTGATTCAGTGTAATGTCATCTTAATAAATGAAGGAAAAGTTAGTGCGCGGAAACGAAACAAAATACATATAGTCAGGTAAAAGAATGCAAAAGTTAAAGGGACGAAACGACCCGGCATAAATTGAGCCTGGGACGAAGTGACCCTGGGAAGAACTGGATTTGGTACGAATCAATATTATTCTAACCAAGATGGTAACCCATTGTGAGGAGTGGTTTAAAGTATGTTGTGGGCAGGCAGAAATTCTTTCAGACAAATATGAAACTACTCTTTAAAAGTTTTAAAACTAAAATGAATTTTCAAAGATTCTTTAAATTTCAGAGTATATTATACAGTCTTAACTTTTATTAAATTATAAGGTAAATAAAAATCATGGCATTTTCAGTACAGTTTTACTTTTTCACCTTAGCTGCGCCACTAGTGCAATGCAATTTTAATTACAGTGAGAATTTGATCAACATTATGTATGTCATGCGAACTTTCTATATAAAAAGTCGTATTTATTATATCAGTGAATGCATTTTAGATATAAAAATGAAATGTTGATATAATAAAGTTCTGGAAATATCATAAAATGTATCTCTGATATCATTAATGGAACGAAAATAATCAAGAAATAAACCCGGTGCCCATTTGATAATTTTAAACAAAAATACTTTTAACAGAGAGAGAGAGAGAGAGAGAGGGGGGGGGGGGGGGGATACTTGCAATATGTGAATATTATGAAATCCGGAACACACCGTACTTCTATTTGGTCATTATATCGACATGCGCACACGCCCATTGGTCCTCCTCCACTTCCGATATATGAAAGTCTAACCAAAAGTCTGATTTAACTACAGTTCTAGTTATGGCTAGGGAATACGACCATTTATTTAAATTATTGATAATAGGAGACAGTGGTAAGAACATTTCCTAAATTTACCCGTCTAGTGTGGCTCCGTGTCAGACGTGCCATCGGTATCGTTCCTAATTTCGATAATTTTCACTTTGACCTGCGGTATTTTTAATGGTATAATATTATATGTATATATTTGTGTTCAGTTGATTTGGTTGAAATACGCCCATCTATCTTCGATATCACAGTCTGTTGTATTTAATGATCTAATGACTACAAATAAGAAACTGGATTATTTAGTGATCTGCCTTTCAGTGTTTAAGAGAGGTGTACTGTTATATATATTGCGTATGTCAACGTACTCACGTAGGTACCGTTTATTAATCTTAAATAAAATATTAAATGTTTTTAATGCTAATCTGGTTTTACATAGTTTGTTAATTTCAGATTGTTGAGTAATCTGCATCTTAGTTGTCATAAAACTTATGGACGAAATTTAACGATTGCTATGGACTATTACAATGGCGGCGGCACTAAATTGGGTAAAAAAAAAGAAAAGGGCACGTCAGGTCAAATCAATACCAATGCCAGGGGATGTCACATTTTTGTCCAGTACACTGTGTTTTCATTGTGACATCGTGTGACATGCAATCCGGTCTACATTGGATCACACCTTTTGGCTGGTCTTGTCTAAAAATGTCCATGTTTCCAGAGGTGGTTATATAATGATCTTGCATGGAATATTGATGGACAAGCAGCGAAATAAACTGAATAATTGCCATTTAAATGCGTGTAATCAAATTCTCAAAAATGACATCTATAGCTGAATTGGTCAGTAGCACACACCTGCATGTATGACTCGTACTTTAATAACCCCCCAGTTTTCACAAGAAAACATCTTTACAGGATGTCACATGACTCTAAAAATGCTTAAGGCAGATATACAACATCATGAGATGTGGTTGGGGCTGGTTTGTTGATGAGCAAGCCGTTTGTAATTTTGACATTCATTCAATTTCCAGGAGGCACAAGTTTTTATACATCATTGAAATGTCACATGCCATGTATGCATTTCATGTGGAAGGAAATCTACTTGGGCCACTGTCACACATAATACTCTTGGACAAAAACATGTAGTTCTATCATTAATAACTACTTAGACCTTGTAGAATAAATAGATAAAGAGGTCACTGATACATAATGTTATATGTTAATCAATAAGCTTGAGTAGAAAAATCCATTGCCTGGGACAACTCAAAATTAATGCTGGGCAACTATTTTTCCCAATGTGAAAGTTCGGGCAGGCAATTGAAAAATATTATTAAAAAATGATAATGTTAAAAATTATAATGGAATTTTATATATTTTTCAGAAACAAACAATTGATCATTACATTTTCCCTCTGGATACCTACAGCAGAATACCCAAATTATCTCTATATAATTCCATAGTTGAGTGTTGGGTGATTGCTATCAGTAAGAGGCCACACTAATCCACATGTGTCATTACTCATTATCTGATTAAGAAATCACAATTCATACTTCCAGCCCCTCGGGATGAACTGTTAAAGAAACAGGACTAGCGAATGTTCATCTATGGTCAACATACCAACATATGGTAGTGATATTTTTCATCTTTGACATGCTGCACTTAATGCCTATGATCTTGAATTACACTTTCTTGTTGGTCTGTTCAAGAAGTGGACACTCATTGTGGTGCATGTGACAATTGTTTTTGGTAGCTAATGGAATATGGCAAGTTTAAAGAATCAAACCAATCACAATTATTGTTACTGGTTCAAGGAGTAATGGGGGAACAAAATCCCACTTGGAAAGTATACAGTTACCTGATAGTTTAGACTGGATTTATAATAGTGGTATAATGAACTTTAATGATGTAAACTCAGATAAATATAAAATATGGATACGTTTCTGTTCAGTGGTGGTCAACTACTAGAAAGCAGATGGACAACAAGACACTGTCAAATAAAGCAAATTGTTAGATTATCTTTTATTTGCTGATCTCAGGTAGATTAAATAAGCATGCAAACTTGTGTGACACTTTCCATTAACAATACTGATGATGAATTACAAGTATTGTATGCAGACTTGTATACATATAACACAAAAGTTATTGAATAATTTTGATAATTTTTATTACAGAAATCTTTGGGGCAACTGCAGTAATTTAGTGGGCAACCAGAAAAATCTGCTGGGCAACCAGATTTTCAAAGTTGTTGCCCAAGGACAACCATGCATTTTCAAAATTTTTCTACCCGTGATAAGTATAAAACATTGATGTTGTGTACATAAAGGCTAAGGCAGCAACATTTACCAAAATTTCTAAACATGCACAGCATGGTATACAATAACTGAAATTATGCCATTTAATCTAAGTGTCTCAAAACTCAACCTTTCCTCAATCTGCACATTAGGCTTACAGCTTGATACTATTTATATATATAGCAAAGACAATGTTCATGCCATGTCATACTCAACCTGTGATTGTTTCATTTGCTGTATGTGTTTTACCTCTTATTATGACATGATGCAGTTTTTAAGACATGTCTTTATGGAATATATCTGACAATTTAGGTTAAACATCCTTAGGATCATTCTGATTTTGTTTCATACTGCTTCATTTATGTCTGTGATGAAAAAATTGATCATACAAGTGGATGTAGTGCCTGGACATGTGCATAGGATGTGTTTGTAGGATTTACATATACTTGAAGAAACTGCAGTGGCTTACAAAAACTAGAAACAGTGTTTCTTTAAAATAAAATGTTACTCCTTGAAGGTTATTTTAATGAACATGTTTTCCAAAGGTAAGAACCAGCACTGTAGTTTTAAAAATATTTGTTAGTAAGGTCAACCTGGTGTGTAATGTGTGGCACACCAATTCTTGTTAACCATGGCTTTTTCCTAGCAATGACATTAAATATGAAAATCACCAATACTTTAATCAAAGAATTATCATAAAAGTCTTATTAAACAATCATCTTACGCAGATGTGTGGAAGTATATAACAGTCACATGCATGTTTGTTTATATGGTCACCGATTTTGTAAACGTTTACAGGTAGTAAACTTAACTTAGCCCCTTTGCCACATGTATACATTGCAGTGGTAATAAAAGCATAGTACTGCATGTACATGTAATTTAAAAATTAACGAGCTGCTATTCCTCCAGTGCAGAGCTTCTCATCAAAGAATTAACCCACTACAGGTGCATTAAAATCTGGGCAGTTCATAATAAAAAACTGATTTTCTAAGTCATTTTCAAGGGGCATTTTTTGTGAAGTTCATCTTCTAGCTCATTTTTACAGCATTTACAGATGTGATGTTTTTCAATTTTCATATATATACAGGGCTCTCCAGGACCTGAGCTTCTGGGTCAGATATGCATGGAATACTAAAAGAATGCACCCATTCTTCCTGACATGCCTCATTTCCCCCCATGACACTCCCCCATTTTATATTTTGGTCAGTCGTGGCCAGTCTGCGGAATAGCTAAAGGCAAGACTTAAGTAAACAGACATGAAGACGGTGTGACTAATGAACAGTTAATCCTTATCACTGTAATTATCTTGTGAAAAGGACAGCCACTTTGAAAGCTGTTCTGATGTGACTTCAAAGAAACTAAGTTCTATTGAGTGTGTATGTAAGCACCTGCAATTGTTTCACAAATAAATGGTGCCAATTTTTTTTGTAATGGTGTATAGATTAAATTGGTGATGATGTGTATGTAAATCAAAAAAGTAATCAAAGTTTTCTGAGTTTGATATGGACAATACATGTATTGTCAAATTATCGATATTCCATAATAATAACTGCTACTTAAGTATGTGTGATTTATACTTGAACATTACAGTATCAGTAGACACTTTTTAAATGAGTGCATAAAGGTATGTCGACTTGTAAGAATGAGTCAGCAAAATCTGTTTTCATTTTTCGGCAATTGGACTTGTGATGAAAATGACACTAATGCTAATAAAGGTAAAACAAATAGACCAAAGTGAGAGCACAAGTGAAGACAATAAAGAGAACTCAAACTTGGAATGTGTATTTAATGCTGACTCCATCTTAAATATGGTGAAGGATGCTGATAAAATGATGGCAGAACCACAAATGTGAGAAATTAGAAACCTGAGTGGAAGAAGCAGTTCTTATGGTTGACAAAAGTAGAATCAGATGGTACCGTATTTGCCGGCCAATAAGTCGATAGTTTTTTTACCTGGAAGTCTGGGCGTCGTCTTATACTCTGAATTGACTTTTATATGGATTATGTCATTTAAATTGCTTTTCCGTATTTAATGTAATTTTTCTTACGTGAAAAATTTTTTATTTTTGTTGTAGTACATCTATCCTATAAATGAAATCATCACTGACTTCAAATAATCACAGAGCTTGTTCACACTTTAGAAACAATATCTGGTTTAGCCAGTTGCTCAACTCATCGAGATCAAAAGACAGTCAGTGTATGTGGGAAGCCTGTGATGAATAGGAAATCAAAAGAAGCCGTATATGGCTATTCTTTGTGACCCATGAACGAAACTTTGCCTGTCTTTACAACATGTTTTAAATATTTTATGACCCCTGACCCTAATGAAAAGGGATGTAACTCTTATCTCTGCTCAAAGATAAAAAAAAATTCTTGAGAGATAGCTTTAATTCACAGGCAAATAGATGAAGATATCAAACTATACCTTTCATACTGGCACAAAAGGTGACTTCCATTTTTCTGCTGTCGTAACACAACTACTTTCCCCACCATCTAGCAAACAAATTGCTTCGACCTTTTACCATAATTATAAAAACTGCCTCGCTTTTGAATTTGACATATTGACACCTTTGACTTAAGGTATCAACATGACTGGAATACGGTGAGTACAATCAAGATAAGAAATGTTTGCACATCAATTCACATGGTATTCCTTTATCTAAACAATGCCTTCCTCATGAAGTAAAAGACTGAGTGGTCATTGTAGATACGCACCAATAACCACTTAAGGCAGGGAGAAACCATTGTTTGGTTAGGAAACACCTGACCACTGACCGTGGACGGCAGGTGACCTTTACATACAGGATATTTAAATAGGAAATTAGCCGGGGGGGGGGGGGGATTAGAATGGCCATTAAGAACAGGTGACAGCTGAGTAACAGTGGCCATTAGGACATGTTTGACTGTATATGGCATCTTCTGTCTCCAGACATTGAGAACAGGTTCTAATTTGTTTTGGGCCACAGCTAAAGTTATTGTTCTTCAGGGTGGTCAAAGCGAGCCACAGTAGCTCTGTGTAGAGCATTAGCCTCATAATCCAAGAGTCACAGGTTTGATACCCATCTAGCCAACCCGGGTTGACTGCCTTGGCGTGTTCTTGGGTAAGCACTTAGCTCCCATTTCCTCAGCATGATATAGACACTATTGTGTTAAAAGTGTTGTTAAAATCAATAAGCAAAAATTAATTGTGGTCGGATTAGGTGCCATTTATATGGTTGTTTGATAAATTTGCAATAGTTTAATGCAATTTGGTTATAGTATTACTCATTAAAAAATAATGACAGAAACTAAGGAGTAACTAAGTTAAATAAATTGTCATTTTGCAGGTGTAGAAAACTCTAAAACTCAACTTGCTCAGTCAGGCAAGTACTAAACATTTGTATTCCCCCAGAGTAAACTCTTTCTCGACCAGCTATTATAGAAATATACAAGTTTACAGTGTTAAGGACCTAAAGCTGACTGTGTGAAAGGTTGTTTTCTGGAACCTATTCTGTGACCCTTCTAACACCAGCTGTAAGTAATTACAAATTGAGACCAGTCTGTTGTCCCTCTGGTAGGTGTTTATTAGTTCTGAAGAGTGACACCGAAGCACTTGTATGAGCTTGGTCAAAACAAATGGGGAAACAAACTTCTGATGGAAAGTATGGACTTTCAGTGAACAAAGTCTGGAATATTATCGACAGAACCTCCATTTCATTGAAGAGAAGCACTTGTCAGCCCTGAATGGGACCAATGATTGGAAGACTGACTGGACTGCCATAAATGTTTGCTCGCCATTTCAAGTTGGGCAAGTGAATTTTGAACACCTGTTTTGGCATATGAAGATAATGATTAGAGACTTATAGTGAATTTTGTGTTTGGGCTTGTTTATGTGAGGCAGCATGAGGTGGTATAAGAGGGAGGATGGTGTAGGGAAAGAATAACAGAGAAAAGCACAGAGACATTATGCTTACCTGCATATTGCTAGTTTCTGACTGTATATTTTCTAACCACATATTCTTTTTGTAGATAAAACTATAACAGGTTGACTGCTCTTCACATTCATATGGTAACCATGGTAACTTTAATCCCATAGGGAGAGTCCCTGATTCAAAATGTTTGTAAATCTGTTTTGAACTTTCCACTTTTTAAAAAGTCCTATATAAATAAACAGTAGAATGTTTGATCAGGGCTGAAACCCAAAGAAAAACTGTCCTAACACAGTTTCTTATTTCAGGTAATTATATTCTTTATTCTACTGTGACATCATTTACATTTCATTGTTTCTTTAAAAGAAGAATGGCTCATTTGGAAAGGGAATTACTTGGCCTCAATTGTACTGGTCTCTTGTACTTTGAACAGCAAAGCTATGCCTGTAAGCTTTAAAAAATCGTCATATCAATACAAAACAGTCCTAGGCAACAGCTTGAAGTGGGTTTTATGACACCCTCCCCGAGGAGGGGACTAAGGGGGCTATCTTTGTACATGTGCATTATTTGTACATTCGTTTTTATCTTATGGAATTTAGCTCATAACCACATAGTTTTTTTTGCACCCTGCATACATAGTGTTTTACCTGGTATCATAAAACTGAGGGGATGCATCTTGACGATCACTTTGCCCTCATAAAAAAGCAAGTCATGGTGACACATTTTATTCTTGACAAGCTTTGGTTAAATTGTGAGTTTTAAGTTTATTTCTCAAGCACTGTTCATGCTAGAATTGTCAAACTAAAAGATCTCTGTTAGTACCACACCCTGTCAACAAAAGTTCACTGTGGATGTATTTTTTAAGAATTTGACTTTGAAAGTTTGATGGGAAAAATCTTAGCTTTAAATAGGTCAGAGAAAGTTATGATCTTTCAGCTAATTATACAATGTATAAAGTGCATCATAGCAAAGATTTGATAGAGAATATGAAAAAATGTATGTCTGGGCAGAAAAAATAATGTACCAAGTAACGTACATTTGTCTTGACTTCCATCAAATGTCAATGCTGATGCATACATATTAGCTCCGGGGGCACTCTGAAAGAAAAATATATGACCATTGAATGTTATCTTCACAGTGAGTTCGGGAAATGTACATGATGATTATGTTTTGTACACCTGTAGTTCAGTATCCATTGAAATTACTCTTTTCTGGGTAATAAAATCTGTTCATATGCTTCTGACTATAGATAAGTGCTAATATCAGTTGCGTTCATCTATAATCGTGCTCGTTTGTTTCTCTCAGACTAGGCTTGGGGCAACCATGTACGTATGTAGGTTGGGACAGAAGTATGTTACATTTTTCATGTCATTTAAGCACTAGAACTTTGCTACAGTACATTGTATAAATGTGTAATTAACACAGAAACCATAACTTGATATTGCATATGGAAAAATACGTCATTTTCTGTGTCAGAAGTCCCATTATGTTTTTGTATTTAGTTCTTGACCACATTGGTTTCTTGTACTCAGTATACATGCTGTTATACCTGGAATCATGAAATTTCATGAAGAGATGCATCTTGATGAAGTACTGCACCCTTTGTCACAAAAGTAGGTCACTGTGACCCATGTTTTACACTTCACTGACTTTGGTTAAATTTTGTGTTTTAAGTTTATTTCTCAAACGTTGTTCATGCTAGTATAATCAAACTAAATGAGTGTATGCATCTGTACCAGTACCACACCTGTACAAGAGAAGAAGATCACTGTGACCTTCATTTCATATTTTACCAGCTTAGGTTAAGATTTTTCAATTACAGGGCTCAGGAAAACCACTCATTCTTTTGTTGTGAACAGGTAAAAATTGGTGGTTAAAAAGGAGTACTGTAACCTATGAAAAATAGTCAAATAATATGTCAAAAAATTATGATATATTCTCATAGCTTAGCTCACCACCACCACTTTTTTCATTAATAAGTGTCCTAATTCTTTGTAATGGCTCCTGTCTGTTCTTAATGGCTACTGCCAGTGATTTAGAATATTGTTTATCACAGTTAAAAAGTTAGATTCAAGTAAGTTTGTATTATTGATTAATATAGTTTACTGTAATTTCAACCCAACTCTTTTTAAGAGCATTTTATTGCACTATCCAGTTGTTACTTGTGAAAAATGTTGGTATTGAATTGCACATTAAATATTTTCACACTCATTATTAAGATGTTTTGTGTACATACATGTAAGTGTAACTCGTGCATGATGAATTTTAACTTTGTCTTGTTAACATACTATCAAGTTAACTTGTTACTTTTCAGGTGTTGGCAAGAGCAGTTTATTGCTAAGATTTTCTGACAACACATTCTCAGGTATGGAAACTTTAGATTTGGTGGAATATCATGAAATTTCTCCCACCCCATCCCACTCCGGCTTGATTTCTGTATTGATTTTATGATGAGTCAAACTTGAAGATATTCAGATGTAGAGATATTGTCATTATACACTTTCATGGGATTGTACATATATACATGCTCATAAATATATACAACGTCTCTTGCAAATTATTGTAGAGGGAACAAAAGCATTCAATCCAATTATACTTCTGCCGAAAAAATATTGTTGACATAAAACTGTTTTCGTGTTTATCAGTGAAAGACTTTTGAGTGGCAAAACTCTGGACACTTATCTTGAGCCATAACATTTGCAATACTATGATAAAATGTTAGAATTCCATGCACATTCTTGTAAATATGAAGTTAAAACATAGCAGATCACAGTTGTGTATCAGTATCAACATTACTTCATGATATTTAATGTAAAGAGATAAATCTTAATTAAGTTCTTGTTAAATTTGTTGATGGGGTATGTTCATGACTTTAAAAAATTCACAAATTAATCATGAAAAAGATATTTTCCTGCATCAAATTCTTTTACAGTGAACAGTATTTTTTTAAGAAGACAGTTTCCCTAAAATAGCATTTTGTTTCTTTGCGAAAATTGTGTTTTACAGTATTTTATGATAATAACTTTCAATTTAACAGGCACATACATAACAACAATTGGTGTGGACTTTAAGATCAGGACAATTGATGTGAATGGAGAGAAGGTAAAACTTCAGATTTGGGATACGGCTGGCCAAGAGAGGTTCAGAACAATTACATCCACGTATGTATATGTAAACAAGACTGGGTAGTACACTAAAGTACTGTTGTTTCTTTTATTTCCCAGGTATCATTAATCATAGTTTGTTAAAATATGACAGATTTATTGATAATTCATTTGTGGATATGCCTCTGTTGGGTAAGGGTGGGGCATATTGTCTTCACAGATCAATTATAAGAGCTTATGTGATGGACCTGTGTCCCTTGTCCACCTGTACCCTGTTTATTAGCAGTTGTTTGTTATAGCTATTCTTCCTAAATAACTTGGAGGAAAGTCATGAAACTTGGCACACAGTTTTTACTCTGAGGTCTAGTTGGTTCTAAATGGAAATGGTGCCACTTCAAACATTCAGTATAACTTCCATGGTGGCCATCTTGAAAATATTGTGTTTGCTGCTCCTCCTGAATGGATTGTTATATTCACATGGTGTTTTCGCTGAATGGTGCGACTCTGACATCCAGTATGGTGACAATTATGGCCATATTGAAAAACTTTTTATTGCTACTCGTGCTGAACTGATGGTCTTGCAGTATGTAATTGGTCCGATACTAAAATGATGCTAATCTACCTTCAAAATGGTGCCTTGGTGGCCATCTTGAAAATTTGAAAATCTTCTAATGCAGGGCTGAGCAAATCCCATAGCCTGACATCCCGGACTATTCATTTTCGAAGTCAGGCAAATTAAATTTTCCAAGTCGCTACTCTGGGACAGTTGCTTTTTGCCTGTTTTTTTTTTAAAGTCAGGCAAATCATGCCATAATCACTTTATCTTGCTGTTCATGCCCTCCAGGCGTAATGAATGCTTGATTCTAACCCTCTCCGTGTATTTATTTACATCCAGTATCAGACCTACTGGTCATTGATAACTCTTGCATGTGTGCACGTTATATTACTGCTTGACTGCATCTTGGGTAAGTGACTAAATTATTGGTCAATCAAAACACGTGAGACAAAACAAAGTCAGTATGATTAATTATCAGTGTTTTAAATGGCTTCCTTGTATTGTGTTTGTTTAAACCAGATCTTCACAAACGACTCGCCATGTGATTTTAATCAAGCGAATCAATCCAATTAAAGTAAGGAAAGGCACTTTACAGACATTAATGTCGGTTCCCTTTATGAACTGATTAAACGGTAGTGATGATTCTTTAATTTTTTTACTTGTAATTGATTATACAGAGGATTAACTTCCATGTCCGATATTGTGTTTGAAGCAAAACAATTACACCAATTAAGGAGCTGTCTCTGTTCATATTTAAAGGTCAAAATGTATGTTATGATCACTTTGGTTTGGTTTGGTTTTATGGGTTTAACGCCATTTTTCAGCACATGATAGGCTATGTAGTATATCTGGTGGAGGAAGAACCTGGGAAAATCCCAGGAAAAACCACCGACCCATGGGAAGCTACTGGCAAGTTTTCTCACATAACCACATTGGCCGAGCCCAAGCCTCGAATCCACTTGGACAGAGGTGAGATGGCAGTGATCGGTAAAGGCAAGCGCCTTGGACCACTCTGCCACCCGGGGGCCCTATGATCACTTTAGAAGTAGTTGTCAAGCAAGGTGATATTTGCTATGTGGGCAAAATAATTTCACTAAATTATTTTTTCAAGAAAGTTAATAAGGAAGAGTCAGAGAAGGAAAATTAATGTGAAAGCGGAGGGGTAAAACGTAATACTGCCACTGAGTGTGAGGTAACTATTTCTCCAAAGAGACATAAACCAGACTCTGTGGCAATAAAAAAAAGTAAAATATGACACTACTAAGAAACATATTGCAACTTGAGTGTAATAAAGACTTTGTCATTGTCATTGATACCTACCTGGCAGAGTCAATCATGCATAAAAGTCCTACATACTGCCATAACCTGGCGCTTCGGGGCTGGCTAGTGCCAGATGTTAAGCTCACTGTAGCAGGAATGTTTATTGTCTGGTACTGATTAGTGTATTGTAAAATAACAACAGAAGAGGAGACAATAGGAACAAATCTTGACTAAAATAATTACATTCTTTTGAGCCACCACTCTTACACAGTCACATATTGAGATTGTAGTTGTTTTCAATCCCACCACATTGTGCTTAGATATGGATGACTTCAAAAGGCAATTACTCTTTCATAATTCTGTGCAGATACATTATAATGATAAATACTTATACTGTCCTAATTATGACCGTCTTTTTTGTGTGGAAAATATGACAGATAGGTAATTTAAAATAGAAAAAAAATTTGGTTACTTGCATGATCAAATCCACAGGATGAAATGAAGTCAGATAATATATAAAATATAAACAAAAATTTTAGTAAATGAAACAATAAACTTTTTACTGTGCAGACCAAACAAATTTATTTGGCATAAGCTTAATATTCATGTCAGGAAAAAAGCTTGTAAACATTTGAAACTAATAGTAATTCTGAACTTATAAATAATACTGACTTTTGGCATAATACAGAGAAGATTTGATAATAACGGTTGCTAAATATTTCATATACAGTACAAATTATAATTTAAAGACAGGCTTCTTGATATCTGTTTTAGCTCTTTGACATTGGTTCTTTAAAATTGATCCTAGAGTTCCTTTGTGCTCCAAGAGTATATAGGGAAACTGAAGAGTTATAAATATTAGAATCCTGATGTTGATTAAATCGTACATTTTGGGTATTATTTATCGAGAAATGAAGTTAATACTTTGATTAGACATTTGCAGCAAAATTTGATTTACTGTTGATTATTAATTTTCAGTGGAATCTCATTAGGGAATATCTGATATGGACAACCATATGATTTTACTGTGTGTGTGTATATATATATATGACAAAATTATTTGAATAATTGTGATTACTGCAATTTTAGGAGCAACTTCAGTAGTTTATTTTGCAACCAGATAAATCTTCTGAGCAACATGTTTTTCAAAGCTGGTTGCCCAGGCACAGCCACGGATTTTTAAAAAAAATATCTAGCTCTGTCCAGCATGATTTATCCAGACTTTTTCACTCTTTCAGTCAAATTGAGGTCTCTTCATGCGTACATATTCACTCTCGTCTTAAGAAAGTGTGGTAAACAGGGGGTTACTATTCTAGTCCGGTTTATATAACAACATTGTGCATCGTTTAGTGGAGTGTTTGCTCAAGTAATAAATGTAATTTTGGTGTTATTGTATTAGCTTCATCATCATCATTATGTATTTATGACATATTATTTTATTTATAAATTGTAATCCTTCGGCAAGAAAGAGAACATACTGGAGGTTTCCTTTGATAATGAATTCAGTTATGTATATTTAACACTATTTTGAGTGTACAGCTCTCCCCCATTATAATACACCTCATTATAACATGATTCTGGATATAATGCAGTACTACTATGTACCCCATGACCAAAAATCACACCAATGTATATCAATATGGGTTGAAAGAAAACAAGGTGAAACTTAGTCGAATATAAATATCTTCATTTCCTTTTCAAAACACCATAAATTTTAAACAATTTGATTGCGGCCACTATACCACCATTCGGTATATCATGATATTCTCAGTATATCATGTTTCCATACATATTGCAGTCTAAATATAATGCAGTTTGGTACATAACACGGTCAGTGGTTATGGACCCAGACTACTGCGTTGCAACGAGGGAGAGCTGTAATTTGTACGCATCACTAAAGTTTTTAAACCATACCCTATAACACTTTACACTAGTAAATTTGTCAATACAGTATATTTGCTATGGCCCATAAAAGCATCCTAACATGCTTTGAAATAGACTGGATATGTCATTTTCTTTTTCAGCTATTACAGAGGGACACATGGAGTTATAGTGGTGTACGATGTGACTAGTGGAGAATCTTTTGCCAATGTCAAGAGGTGGCTTCATGAAATCGATCAAAACTGTGATGTAGTCAATAGAATATTAGGTATGTGATCATTTATTATGGTATTTTATCCAATGATAAGTCCTGAGAACCTGCAATTTAATTTTTTTTTAAAGTGGTGGGTGGGATTATCATTGTAAAAAAACAAAGAAACTTCAACACATAAAACTTCGTCAACATTTTTTAGAAAAAAAGTAGGAAATAGTCTAGCATCAGGTTTATGATTGGAATATTATGTTTTTTTTTGTTACTCAACATATGTACATAGGTAACAATATGCGAGCATTACTGTATTATAATCTCTCATTATTGCCATACTCTCTTTAAATCATGAGCAGGTGTGATTGGTCATGAGCTCTCTGTAAGTGCTTCCAGCCCATACTGGACCTTCCGATGTAAGTTGTGGACCCTCAGTGTTCTAAGACTGGATCATTTGGACACTCGGTTCTTGCATTAAGCTCATGCTGTAAAAGGATTTTGGCACTCTGTAGATATATACTGTTATACCTAGATTCATGAAAGTTGGTGAGGAGATGCATCTTGGTGAGTGATACACCCTTACCACAAAAGAATGTCACTGTGACCTATATTCACATTTTACTGTCTTAGGTTAAGTTTTGCATTTAGCTCATGACCAAATAGGTTTTAGCATCCTGTATATATACTGTTAGACTTAGATTCATGAAACTTCATCATGAGGGTAGGTCACTGACCTGTATTTTATTCTTCACTGACATCAGTGAAATTGTGTGTTTTAAGTTTATTTCTCAAGCCCTGTTTATGCTATAATCATCAAACTGGATGATTGTATGCATCTCTGTTAGTGCCACATCCTTATCACCAAAAATGTCACTCTGACCTACATTTCACATTTTACTATCCTAGGTTAAGTTTTGGGGTTTTTGCTTAAAACCAGATAGTTTCTTTTTTAGCACCTTGTATACATACTGTTATACTAAGATTCTTGAAATTTGGTGAATGGATGTACTGTGGTTTCACAAACTTTCATGGGCTACCAATTTTCCTGGATTTCATTGTTGCACTGATCCACACATTTTTAGACCCAACGAAAAATTATCCACATGTGATGAAGAAGCCCCCCGCCCATTTTCTTATTGAAGCATTCCTAGAGATCAGTGAAGCTTTTTGATAAATCAGCTTCATTACTGTAATCTGGTAATAAAGTATTAGCTTTTACATGTGCTTGTTTTATTTTAATCCTTTAAAAAAAAGAATTATAAAGCATTTTATATTGTTTAAAAACACATGTATGTATACGGAAGCTGTAATTTCCACTCATTGCCTTAAATCGATATGTTGTAAGATAAGTAAGGATAGAGAGAAATGAGAAAAAGTATAAGGTATTCAAACACAAATTTTAATAAAACGAAGAAAGAATAATAATTGATGCTTGTATATGAAAATTAGATTTAATACTTATTCAGTTCCATTCTTCAGACAAGTGAAACTATTGTCAAATAATTTAAATCCTCCTGAAAGCAAGTCTCATTTTATCCATGCATGTTTAATCTAAGTGAACAAGAATACTGTAAAATACTAGAACTATTACTTGAAGCAGACTTTACTAATGAAATACTATGTATATACACTAATTACAGCAGAGTATTGAAGCTCACACTTCACTGATTTTCTGACAAAACCACCGAATCAACATTTTGTTTATCAAGTCTCATGGTACACATGTTTGTCAGGTAAATAATCCTGAAATTATTGAATGAAACAAGTTCAGTTTTCTCAAAGCCACCGATAATTATGTCCAATCATGCACACATTTTCTCGTGAAGAAAATATTTTTTCAGCAAGAATCAGGTTGCTTTATGAGGTTTTTAGGTCCACCAATACAGTACATGATGGTCTTCATTACCTTTCTAGCATACCATGTGGAATTGTGACAGTGCTGAGCATATTTTTTTTTTAACCACTAGTCCAGGACAAGTGGTTTCAGAAAATTCACTAGTCCCACCTTACTCTTCACTAGTCCCACCTTACTCTTCACTGGTCCCAAAATGGTAATCACTTGCCGAGATTTGATGAGATGTATGTACTTAATCCATAGAAAAAACAAACGAAATAATATACAACATAATTATTTCTTAAAAGAATAAAAATTTTCAAAAACATTGGTTGTTATACATTTGGCTTCTTCAGGTTCATGTATATATGTTTTAGCTGATGGATTTGAAAAAATGTCCATGTATATGTCTGCCACCTGCACCAGCAATATCTGTGTTTGGGTTGAAGTCCTCAAGCTCTGGTCCATTTGCGGAAATGTTCATTAGCATTTGTAAACTCTTTTGGTTAAATAAATTCCTTAAAGAAGTCTTGATTAAGTTCATTGAATTAAATCCTCGTTCACACTCAGCAGTGGATGAGCTTATAACAAACAGGATTTCTAATAGTTTACATAATTGACTGAGACTAGGTGGAGTATTCACTAAGAGTGTTCCAAGAATTTCAACAGGTGGATCCGGTGACTGCTTGTATGCCCTCATCTTTGCTTTGAACTCCAGATACTGCTCATGAATGGCATGATGGTCTTCCTGTTTGAAAATCACTTCAAGATGATTAAGAAGAACCTGCATATTTCATCAGAGCTGCCCTCTCATGAGGAAAGTGCCTGTAGTCAAATGCTCTAAAGCACCTCAAAGGTTCTTCCATATCAGAAAATGGTTTTCCATAACGGGCTAGGGTGTAGGCTGTGTTAAAGAGAGCTCTCATTTCAGTCTCATTTAGTTTTGAAAGGGCCTTTCCTAGTGGAGTGTCGGCAACTCTGACTTCACTGATTTTCTGCACATGCTGGCTAGTGTCATGCATATATTGTGCTGCACAGGCCTTGTGGGGTCCAGACATGTCATGAGACTTGATTGGTTCAATCCTGAAATTGTCACTTCCACTGACAAATACACTGGGTGAATTTCCAACCTGTGCCAGTTTTGGATATTGTTTGCATTAACTGCAAAACATCTTTCCTTCCGAGTCAATATATTCAAGCCAGGGATAACAATCAACCCAATGCGTCTGAAAATTTCTCTGTCTCTTAGTAGTGTCATATTTGACATTTTTTGCCACCACAGATTGTTGCTTATATCTCTTTGGAGAAATAGCTACTGTACACTCAGTATCAGTCTTACGTTTTATCCCTCCACTTTCAAACAAATTTTCTTTCTCCGAATCGCCGTTATTACCTTCCTTGCGAAAATAATTGAGCAAACTGATTTTATCCACAGAGTAACTATCAGTTTGCTAGACAGCTACTTCTAAAGTGATCATAACATACATTTTCTCTTTTAGATACGAACAGAGACAGCTCATTACTTAGCGTAATTGTTTTGCTTCAAACGCAATATCGCACGTGGAAGTTAGTCATCTGTATAATCAATTAAAAATTAAAGAATCATTACTGTCATTTAATCAGTTCATAAAAGAAACCAACACTGATGTCGGTAAAGTACCTTTCATTAATTTAATTACACTGACTCGCTGGATTAAAATCATAGTGAGCCGCTCGTGATAATCTGGCTTGAGTAAACTCAATGCAACAAAGCCACAAAAAACACTACTAATTGATCATACTGACTTTCTTTTGTTTGACGTGTTTTGATTTGCAGATAATTTGGTCGCTTAGCCCAATATGCAGTCAAGCGGTAACAGGATGTAAATGTATACACGAAGAGGGGTAGAATCAAGTATTCAGTATGCCCAGAGGGCATTATTGGCCAAATAAAGGTAGATATAGTGATTAAAGCACGAAAATAAGGACTAGCCCGACTTTTTTAAAAAGCACTTGTCCCGGACTAGCGACTTGGAAAATTTTACTTGCCCGACTTAAAAAATGACTAGTCCGGGACATCGGGCTATGGGATTTGCTCAGCCCTGTGTGATAATAATCCTTCTTTGTGGTCTTTATTTATTGTCAGATTTAGTGTTTGAAGTTGGTTTGTACATGAGAGGCAGGATCAAACAAAAGATTGATTCCATTGTCTTTGAATTCGCATCTTTGCACTTTGATGGGCTTTGAACACATCAAATATTGACACTGCCTGCTAATAGCATTAACCAAGGGACAGCTGGTCACGTGTTTGGTTCATGTGTGGAATGATGACATTATCCAAACTGAAAGTACTGATGGTGAAACTTTATGGACAGTGTTTTAAATAAGAGATCATACACTTGTACTTTAATAACCAATTAGCTTAGTTTTGTTGGCTGTGTTGGCTCCCTTTAATGTTGAGCACTTCGATCAAAACACAGTGTAAGTGATTGATCTTGACAGGTGTTTGATTTGTGCTCATGCAGGTGGTAGTATTGTTTTAACCATTGAAACGACCGGCATTTTGTTTTGGTATAGTTTTGTTTTTTGTATTCTTTATATATTTTGGGTCTTTGTAGAGGTTAATCCATGAAATGAAGTACAAATATGCAAACTTTGGCATGAAATTTTTTTTTTTTTTTTTTTTTTTTTTTTTTTTTTACATAACCACAAAAATTGAGACCCATGAAAATAAGTAAATCCAAAAAATCCACAGTATCTTGATGAGTACTACACCCTCATCACAGAAGTAGGTCACTGTGACCCATATGTCATTCTTCACTGCCTTAGTTTCAGTCTCAAGCACTGTTTATACCAGAATCATCAAACTAGTTGATTGTATGCATCCTTATTAGTACTACATCCTTACAACAAAAGGTCATTGTGACCTACATTTAACATTTTACTGGCTTATGTTTTTGCATTTAGCTCATGACCACAGTTGTTTTATCTACTGTATAATACTGGTAACCTGGAATCCTGAAACATGGCCAGAAGGTGTATCATGATATGTACTACACCCACATCTTAAAAGTAGGTCACCATGACCCATATTTCACATTTCACAGTCTTGGGTTAAATTTGACATTTTTACTGATTATTACTGTACTCCTTCAACTAGGTGACTTTATACATTTCTCTTGGTATCACACCCATACTAAAAAAGGTCACTGTGACATATTGGTCACATTTCACTGGCTTATGTTAAGTTGTTGCATTAACTCATGACCACATAGGTTTTTGGCATGCTCTGTGCATACTATCCTATATAAAATCGTGAAACTTGGGAATGCATTTTTATGAGCACTACTCCCTCATTTCAATACTAGGTCAATATCAACCATATTTTATGCTTTACTGACTTGGGTTAAATTTTGTGTTGGATGTTCATTTTTTGAGATTATTCATAATGTTGTAATCGTGAAATTCATTCATGATTCGCATCTCTGTTACTACCACACTATTACAACAAAAGAAGCTCATTATGACCTATATTTCATCTTTTATTGGCTTTGGTTACGTTTTTGAATTTAGGTAGTGACCCCATGAGTTTTTGGCATGTTATTTGCATACTGTCCTACTGGAAAGTGGATGCATCTTGATAAGTTCTTTATCCTTTTTGCTAAAAGAAGTCTCTGTGACCTATATTTCATGCTCTTTGACTTTCTTCCAATTTTGTGTTTTTGCTTAATTCTTTTATGTTTTTTATGCCCTGTCACAGTATATAGGTAGGTAGGTGTGTGGGTAGGTATGTAGGTGGTTTCACAATATATCAGCATAATAATTGCCATATAGTGCTGAGTAAAAGTTAAAATTTCAAATTTTAAAAAGATTAAAGGATCAAATGTAAAGATAAAAGATTGCAAAAATGTCTTTAGTTGGAAAAGGGGCCAAGATGACTTTAATCTGAATTTATTTTCTGCACGTTAATGTTTACAATGGTGTAAGGAGACTAGTGAAAGTAGAAGTGTGCTATGTAATATGTTGATTATACTCTGGTCTCACATGGACCCCAAATTTTCCTATAAAGGCCCCCAGTGTCAAGAGAATTAGGGTCCTAAACTCCCAGTTTTAAAGGCCTACAGAGAGTTTTCTTTGTCCAATCTCATAACACCAAGGAGGAAAAATCACTTATTTTGCAGCCAGAATATTTAGATGGGCAAGTAAAATTTTTTGCCACTTGCCCAGTACTCTGTATAAAATAGGAAGGATATGTACATATTTTTGTATAGTTTTGTTTTTTAACAAATCTTTGTTCTGGGCAATTAGGATTTCTCCAGCCTTGAACACTGATGCATATCACACAAGTGGATACCTGTCATATTTCAAGACTGTTTCTTGTACATGGCATTTTATTTCCAACTTGAATGACACTAATATTACATCAGTACATCACTAGTTATTCTCTAGTGCTCTGCATATTGGCCAGTTGAACCTGCCCCAGAAATGAAAACAAACTACAGTGAAAAGGCTCTTTTTGTTTTGGCTGATCCCCAAGGGAATTATTCATTTCGGTCAATTATAAACATTAGTGACAACAGTTACCACTTGGGGGCACTGTAATGGATAGATAATTGGTAGCTGAAATTATTTTGGAAACCAGAAACACTCCATATCTACATAGAGATTATTCACTTGTGTGGACAAGTTTGTTTGAAAACATTAATTTATTGACCATGGCACATAATGAGCATATTTGTGAATCGTAAGCTGTTGCACACTGTCATATAATAATGTGAACTTTTTGTATGGTGAGTGCCAGAGTAATCCAAAACAAACAACATGTAGATGTATGAATACATATCACTCGCCTAAATTTTCAGAATTTTTCCAGGCTCATTTCAAGTGCAATTGATATGAATTTTGAGTCCATGTACATCAAAAAAGTGGGACACAAAACCATACTGAGTACAATTAAGTCTTTTACTAGGCTTGTTTCAATTACAGTTCATAATTAGGAGATATTGTGCCTAATAAAGTTCATGTGACAGAGTCTGCTTAATAAATTGTGAAAAGATATGGACTGGTATAGCCATTGTGTCAAATGACATTAGATGCACAAAATAATTAGCAAACAAATGGCAGAAACCATGACATCTTTCATTCAGTATTCTGTGAAGATATAAATAAGGTAAGTTTAACTTACAGATTACATGTCAGTCTTAGTACCAACATTTTTTATGTTGAAAAAGACCTCAGTCCAATTACTGTGTCAGTAGTAGAGATGCAAACCACAGATTTTGGCAACTGCTTAATCCATCAATTGTTTGAAGTGTGAACATCTGTTTTCATGCCTTATTATACCAGCTGGCCTAACAAAAAGTCAGTCCTGTGTTTGACAATCACAGGTAAGCTGTCAATTAATAATTTTATTTAGATGCCGTTTCTACTGATAAGTGATGATTTAATGTACTTGATGGATTTCAGTGGAACTTGTTTTTTATTATTTTGCTTTTTCATTTTGCTAATTAGCTAAACTAAATATATGTATCTTGATAGCATACTACTACTACTACTAATAATAATAATGCTATTCTGTGCATAGTACATGTATTTGTCATGAACCAAGTTTGAGAGCTGAACCTGCCTTCAGACGTCACCTGTCTTCAAAGGCCACTTTGGCCCTTTCCCATGGGTGATCACTGAACACAGCTGTGACTGTATAGGGGATTTGTTGACTTTCAAGCCCAAACCTATTCATAGGTAATTTGTGAGTAGGCTCTGATTTATGCTTAGCTTGCTGACTCACAATAGTCGGTTTGTCAAAGATTGTTTGATGTCATCGATTTCAAGGTGACTAGATCATAACTTTTAATAATATAACTCATGAGATTTATTTGACAGGTGTGTTTGGAAATAAATTTCATGAGTTATAAATAATTAGCCATCTTTATTTCTTTAAAAGTGCATTTGATGTACTGAGACTCCAGCACCCATAAGTGGTGGTGTTTATCATTTATTGTTTACATAATAATTACAGGAGCCTGATACATACTTGCTGTTTGGCAAATAATAAAATGGATAAAAATAAGTAGAGGTGCGCTGTATTACCAGTATAACGGTTTACTTTGGTATTTTTTTTCCAGTGGTACATACTACAGTACTTTTTCACTGTACAGGTACTTTGGTAGTTTCCGTCAGTAAGGAATGTACGGAAATTCCCGAGTACTCTTGGTACGAATTTCATGTTATCACCAGCATATTTTCATTTTTCATGACAAATAATTCCAAAAATTTAAAATAATTCAAACAAATTATGTTTTTTACTCACGAGATGAAATATATTTGTTATTCACTCCGAGCAAGAAAATATTCTTTTATTTTATGCTCATACATATTGGCTAACAATATGTATAACAGACTGAAGTAGCTGATTTCTTACTGTATCCCGTGCGATAATGTCAGCAGTTTACAGTTTATGTTCTGCTGTGTTTTGTGTATATTCACACAGAAAATATCAGTAGTAACATAATTCTCCTTCTCAGTTCAAGGTAAAACAGCACATTAAAAAAAATGAAGAAAAAAAATATTTGCACAATGTTGGATTTGAACTCGAGACCATGCAAGCATCTTAAAATAGCTTAAAATTTCTTAGTCATAATGTTATCAGTGCCTATTGATTGGCAGTGAAAAATTATTTATTGTATTCACTCCAGTGAAATATCAAGATTATTTTACTTGGAAAATCCAGTCATTCATGGCCTAGCATAAAATAATAACAGCATATTTTCATTTTTCATGACAAAATAATTCAAATTTTTGTTTTTTGTTTTACAAAACAATTGTATTTGTCACAAATTAAGTTTTAATATTACAATTATAATTAAATTTATGATCCTTTAATCGCATGTTTGATACATATCATGTAGTCATGTATGCCAATGTGGTGGCCAGATGGGATATTGCAAAAGATATTCTGGCCAAATCAAACTTTTGGAAAAAGTTCCGGTTAAAAAAAAAAAAGAAGTAAATTTTTAGTTAATTTACTAGCATATGTTAATGTGTTAAGTACATGTATTCCTTTCTAAGACTGCGAATCATTCAAATTTTCAGGAGAACAATTGTTTTCCGTTTGAATTTTATGTAATTTCTCAAGTCCACTAAATATTTTCTTGTTTGTTTGAGTAAATGTGTTTTATGTTTACTGGCCCTCTATGATAAATATCTTGCCCAGGTGCTGGCACCCACTCAAAGTTTCCCTGCCTATTATATCAATAGTGTAGCTAGTAAACTGTAGGCTTCAGTGTCAACTTCCTATTTTTATCAACAAGTTCTCTAATGTCAGTACAATGTCTTTCACAGGTGTCAGTTATAGTGTAAGCTTAATCATCCCACTTACAGTTTTAGATTACAAATTATACAACTATTAACATGCACAGCAAATTCATCTACTATAAGGTACTGACCATTTAATTTTTGGGGCGGGGAGGGGGCTGCGATTTTCTTTTAATCTTGAGATATTTTATTTCTTTGATCTCAAGATATTTTTTTCTTCAAATAATATAATGGATATAATATGGTGTTATTTTGTTATAAATCAGAACAAGATACTTTTCCAGCTATTGACAGACGGAAATTAAAAAAAAAAAGTCTCAGGCCCATACCCATTAAATTCTTGGTCACTAATATAATTTTGGTATACTGTGGTATGTATCATGGTATGTTCAGAAATACCGCAGCACAAAATTGTTTGTGGTACCCAGCTCTAAATATAAGTGTTTTCAAATCATTCTCAAAAGTTGGCTTGTCAGAGATTGTTTTGATGCATGTCACCAATTTCAAGATGACTAGGTGATAATTGTTAAGTAAATGGATAAAATAAGTATTCTCATATCATTCAGCTGTGAGTATAAATAAACATTACAAGAAGTCTAGCTTTCAGTATTGTACATGTAGTAGTAGAGATGAGTCTGCTTGCATATCTAAGCAAAAAAGGAAACTTGATGAAGTTTCCACAAACAGATCTAATGAACCTGTTTCAAAGAAAATTTTTTGTTTTTTCAGTAGAAGGTCTTTTACCTTACAATTTCCCTCTGTCTCTTACAAATCTAGCTATTTTCAAAACCCTTATGTATCTATCCTATATGTCTGCCTTTGCTTTTCTAACTTTATATGCATTCTAACCCTTCCTTTTCTTCTCATCAACATATCTACATGTACTATTTATATATATCATGTTTGATAACTTGAAATATCAGCATATAGTTTTTAGGTGTGAACCAAAATAACAAGAAAACAAAAGTTGTTTATTTGTAAAATAAATATAACTTGATTTCCTTCAAGCACCCCATATTTTTGTATACCTAATATTTTAACTTAAGCTGTGATATTGTGTTATATTTCGAGGCAAGATCAAATCTCCCAAGGGCAAGTTCAATTTTCCAGTCAGTTTGCCCTGGGCAAGGTGACTTTCATAAAATGGTTAAAGCCCAGATGGAATCTCAATTCATGTGCATTTAGATTGCTTATGTTGGATATAACCGCTATTGTACTAATTTACCTTTCTGTGACCTTAGCACTTTCCCACAAACTGACCACCACCATAAAATCAATCCATACTCCTTGGGAATGACTTTAGGGTGGTGGTCACTTTTTCTTTTCTGGGTAGTATGAAAGTGAAATCTTTAGGTCTTATTTTAGTTTTGCTCCTCCACTACAGGCACTCATATTTTGGAAAATATTACTGTTAATTTATCTACTTTCAGTTTGAATTTCCCTTTGATATTACTATTTTCCGATGTTGTTAGTTGCTAAGGAACCCACAAGTCTTCTTTGGGACAAATTAAAAGAAGACCACACTTTGAACGACAGTGAATGACTCAAGAAGTCAAGACCCTTGTGTGTATGATTCATTTCTTTCATGTAAACATTTTGTTTTAGTTGCTACCAGGTGTCTGTTTATTCAAGATTGATGTAGTATTCAACGATGGAAACAGTTCTGTGGCAATCTGTTTGCAATTATCAATCTAAATCAGGTGTTTGCAAGCACAGGTTAAACTGTGGGAAAATATTCACTTTTACATGTGTCTGGAATAGGAATTGTTGGCATTTGATTACCAAAACTAGATTTGCATGGGAAAAGAATTGATCCAAAGTTGACGTAATAAGGTCACTGTTCCCCCCCCCCCCCAACAAATTACTTTGGGAAAATTCAATGAAGTTAAAGCTCATTATAATAAGTGCACACACGGAATGTTACACACAAGGTCTCCAGCACATTTAGTGAAATGTACATTCTGTTAGTACTAAAAGAGTTAATTCCCATTGTTGATGTTGTGAGCTTGATAGGACTTGTTGCACAATCAATGTAAAATAAGTCACGTTTAAATTTAACTATCGTTATAGTATCTCGGGAAGTTACAGTAGGCATTTTCTACAATACATTTTTTACAGTTGGAAACAAAGATGATGATGCAGACAGAAAAGTAGTGCTAACACAGGATGCCCAGAAATTTGCTGACCAGATGGGAATCCAATTATTTGAAACCAGTGCCAAAGAGAACAAAAATGTAGAAGAGGTAAGATTAAACATTAAGTTATTAAATTGATCGTAAAAGTAATTTTAATAGCAATAATGCATTGCCTGATACAATTGCATTGCTTTCCTTTTCTGGGACTCTAATCCCCAGTCCAAGCTAATTTTCCCTTCAAGCATCCTCTCAAGGTCTGTGTCCCTGTGAATGCGATTAGTGAATTGTGCCTTCCAGAGAGGGAAGAGTAGTGCTCTTGTTTGGATAAATCTGATGTGGGTTCGTCCATCAGATCTTCATTACTGAGCACCGGTCTCCCTCCCCCCTTCCCCTACGCCACCCATTGGTGCCATGGATGTCCCTCGCTTTATTTCAGGGTAAGGAGGACGTGACAGGCCATGGACCTGTTCTATCCCCTACGGCCTGGGCCAACAAAAAGGAGGGGGCCATGACTCGCCCCCTAGACAATCTAGAAGCGATCAATAATCCCATTCACCTATGAGCTCCACTAGTAGGGTTAGTCCCATCACCCCCCATGAGCGGCTTCAGAATGAGGGCAACCCCATTTCAATGTCTCCCTCTCTGGAGAGAGATACTTGGAGGGACAGTCCATTCTTGCCTTGGAAGCGGGCTCAAGGCAGTGGTGTCATTTGCATCTTAGTGGACTCAGATGAGTTTTCAGAGGAACTGGTGGTGATGGTCACTCTCCCTCCATTGGGGTCATCTTCTCTTTCCCACCTGTCAGGCCAGGTGTTTGAAGAGGAGGAAGTTTGGATGTTCAGTAAGTCGGTGAATGATTTTTTCTGCCTTCTTTCTCCAGACTTGTGTCCTAAGCCATCTGGTGCTGAGGACAAGAAGATTCTTTTCAGTCTTAAGAGGCTCTTGGGAGCAGCATCTCGTCCAGAACTTCTGGTGCTCCCGCACTTGTGATGATCTGGGAGCTTACACAGAAGTTTTCCCAGGGACAAGAGTTTGCCAGGCAGCAGAAGGGGTGGTCTATCCCCTCTTGTACACTTCGACCACTGGTTTCTACCCTCAGATATTTAGTCCATTCACCAGCTTGGCACCATAAACCCCCACACCTTGGAGGCCTTCGAGCTTAAGGCCCAACCTCTCGTGATGATCGCTCTACATGCTGATCTCATTTTGGTGGCCTTCTTCAGTTTCTTGAAGGAGAAATCATAGTCTCTAGCAGCGCTTCAGCTTTTGCTGGAGGATGCAGTGAAGACATCGCATCATGTGCTCTCCATGTCGATGGCACTCTCTGCCGAGCTTTATCACATCTGTAGGGATCTTGCTTTGGAGACATTGAAGGTCTTGCTGGACCATATCAAGAACCTTTTAAGGTCTGCACCTCATGAGGTGGAGACACTCTTTGGAGGCCTCATCCCCTCCGTGTTCTCACAGGATTTGAGGGACCAAGAATACATGTCCCTGGCAGCAGCTCCAATCCCTCTGGAACAGGCCAAGAAGTACAATCACCCTGACCACCCTATGTGACCTTCTCCCAAGTTCTTCAAGCAGGCACAGCATCAGTGGTCTCATAAGCAGCTTCAATTCAAAGCTCCCTCTCACCCATCATTTACTGTTGGAGAGGCCACGGGAGACATCTTCGTACTCCACCCTATTCCCCAAGGAGTTGTGTCGTCTCCTGCTGTGTCTTTTTTCTTCCCAGTGTCCTGGTAGCTCATTCAGCCTTTTTTTTCAGGGGTTTGGTCAGGAATCCTGGATGATGTGTGGGTCCATTCCATCTTAAAGGATGGCTACTGGCTTTGTTTCTGGGAACATCCCCAATCAAGATCCCCATCTTCTTAACCAGTTCAGATTGGCTCATAAAAGGGAAGAGGTGTGTGGAATGGGGCAGTTGAGAGGGTTGAAATAATGAGACTCTGGCATTCTATTCCCAGATCTTTCTGGTGTCAGACAAAGGCAGAAATGTTTGCTCATAATCAGCCTTTCTGCCTTAAATAGATTTCTTTGGGAAGAATGCTTCAAGATGGATACTGCTGCTTTGGTCAGGAACACCATAAAGCCCTGTGACTGGGTGGTCTTCATTGATCTTCATGATGTGTACCTTCACATCCCCATCTTCCCTCCACACAGAGAAAAACCTCTAGTTTTGTCTTGGCCAGGAGGTATTTCAGTTAGCTCTTCTGTTTGGCCTTTCCTCTGCCCCAAGAGCTTTTACCGGGTGATAGGGCTAGTTACCCACTTAAGGTCAGTAGATCCCCATCCTCCAGTATTTTGATGACTGTTTGATGCATGATGTCCTCAAAGATTCACTTCTGAAAGACCTGTACCTCTGGTGGTCAATGGTGACCCATCTCAGTCTTATCCCAAACTTAGATAAGTCGGATCTTGTCCCTTCTCAGGACTTCATAGATGTGGGGTGAATTTCCTCACCAGCATAGGGAGGGTTTGTGTTCCTTTGGACAGGATCAACCGAGACATGTCTCTCATAATGGTTCTTCTGGCCAAGATCTCATTGTTGGCACGTCTTTGCATCTCTCTCCTGGGGACTCTAAACTTCATTGGAGACTAGGTTCCACTAAGGAGACTTTACTTGCACCCTCTCCAGTTTGTGCTTCTAGCAAACTGAAGACCACACAAGGACTCTCTATCAGCTCAGATCCCCATGGGATTCAGTTTTCACCACCACCTGCATTTGTGGCTAAATTGGGACTGGTTTCTGACCAATGTCACAGTTCACACCCTCGAACCCCACTCGTTCTGTACACTGATGTATCAGATTCTGAATGGGGTACTTACCTCGAGCCAGAGGGTGTTGGGATTTTGGTCCCAGAAAGGAGCAACCCTTCATATAAACAATTTGCAAATGTGGGCAGTATTTCTAGCTTTACAGGGTGTGTGTGTCAGCCTCATAAGGCATCATTGCATTTTAGTCGCCTCAGACAACACGTCAGTCATAGCGTACCTTGAGCACATGCTCCTTCTCTTTGTGAGGAAACCTGGAACCTCCTCCAATAGGCAGCCTCAGAGCTGATTACTCTCCAAGTCTGCCATATTCCAGGCAAGAGGAATATCCTGGCGGATAGCCTGCCCAGAGGGGGTCATGTGTTCCTCACAGAATGGTCTCTACACCAGTTGATAGCAGAGACACTTTTGCAGCTGTGGGAGAGACCCTTGGTGGCCTTGTTCACTAAGAGACTGAACAACAATCTCCCCTTTTATGTCTTTCTAGTACTAGATCAGAGGGCCTGGGTGGTGGATGCTTTCAGTCTAAAGTGGGATCGTCTGTATGCATACGCCTTCCCACCTTTCAGAATAATTCTGCAGGTGCTCACGGTCAGGATCTTCACAGCTGGGCTGATCCTGGTTGCCCTCATGTGGCCCTAAAGGTTGTGGTTCAGTGGTTCAGTGACCTACTTGACCTTTTGGTAGACAAGCCCAGGAGATTACCACAGGGGAGGGACCTGCTGTGACAGCATGCTGTCTCTCCTCCACAACAGCCCCCAGATTCTCCACCTTCACGCTTGGCTCATCTCTTGCAAACAATCTGCCAGGCCCAGTTTTTGAGCAAAGTTGCCAATTGCATCATCCAGGCTAGGAGGCAGTCTGCTTCCAGGGTTTACAAAGAAGAGGGTAGAATTTTCTGTGATTGGTGCAGTAAGAAACACATTGAGCCTAGCTGTCCCCCTTTGAGCACACTTGCAGATTTTCTTCTCTTCCTTTTCGAGGAAAGAGACTGTTTGGTGTCCACTATTAAGGGCTATAGGGTGGCCCTTTCTAACACTCTCAAGTGCTCTAGGCATTCTGCCATTGGGTCAGACCTTCATCTTTCTGATCTCATCAGATATTTTGAGCTTCAGAGACTGGTATCTCGCTCACTAATGCAGGATGGAATATTTCATGAGTTCTTTTGGGCATTGTCAAAAACCCCTTATGAACTTTTCAGTGAAGCTTCTTTTGAGAACCTTAGCCTTAAGACTGTTTTCCTGCACTCCTTAGCATCAGCGAGGAGAAGGAGCGAGCTTCATACCTTGTCAGTGGAAAAGGAATATTTACAGTTGAACGTTAATTATGATTCAGTTTCTTTTCTTTGCCAACCTGGGTTTCTGGCTAAGAATTCACTACCTTCAGTAGCTCCACTTTCTATTGAGATCCCCTGTTTCATTTGTATCTGTGCTGGGGATGATCAAGATACGCTCCTTTGCCCAGTTAGGGTCTTACAATTATATTTGGCATCTTCTAACTGGAGAAGGAAGGGTCAGAAGTGCCTCTTCCTACCCCTTAAGGGTTCCTCCTATATTTTGGTGGCCATTATTTCCAAGTGGATTGTCATCACTATCAGGTAAATTCAGCTGTGCAGTAGTAGGAGGTATTGTATTACTGCTATTAAAATCTAAGTTTTTTGGAGGTTGGGGGTAAAACCAATTTTAATTTTGTAATACTTACCTGCTGCTGTTGCAAGGATTCTCTCCTCCCACCCTGCTCTGATGTCCTATACTCTAGGTTCAAGTCAAAAGAGGATGGTATTCCATATGTTGGTTGTGACTAAGGAGTTCCAGAAAAGGAAAGCAGTGCAACAGTAGCATGAAGGTATTCCATAATTAAAATTAGTTTTACCCCCCAAGAAACTACAATTTTACTTTTTGTAAAAAGTTATACTGAAACTTTGACAAAATAGATACTATATTAAAACTTAAAGCTAGTACAACTTGGGGTATTTTTCAGTCTATTGAACATGGTGATATGTTATCCTAATGCATATTTTTCTTTTCAGAATCTTAAATACTTGTATGCATGTTGCATTTACATATGCATAATAAAGTGCCTATCTTTATTGACTCAAGCACTGTGTGATATATGCAGATGTATAACAGCACAAGTTGAGTACTTGAGCAATTTTCAGGATTTATGTCTATAAACACTAGACAACTATGTGTTAGATAATGAAGTAAATAATCTAGATAATTTTCATCATTAAATACATTTTTGCAGTTGCTGTTGGTGTAATTAGAAACACTGCAAAGTGCATACTGTAAGATTGTGCTTGAAAAGTCTGTTTGAATGCAGTTACCATAACATATCCCCCAAAGGAAAAAAAGAGAAAATAGCCAATATTGCAGGAAAATGAAATGTAAATGTTTCGAAACAGAACATTTGCTAAACTTTAACAGTAGAAAAATTCTTCCAAATATATAATCATTTAAATTCATCAGGAAACAAAATTATTATATACCCATCTTGTGCTATGTAAATGCATCATGTGACTTAATCAGATATTTTCCTATTATTGGACATTGTCAAGATCTTATTGTGTGTTGCTACTTAACATGATGTAACATTAAGTCATTTGTGATACAGTATTACTTGTTACCCATGTCAGAGACATTCACCACCAAAAATTGTCTGCTAAGGGGTCACACTAGCATTTTAGTGCATATGTCCTAGAACACATGCACTAAATATTTTGTGTCCTCTGTCCCTGAGTTTATGTAAGAATAAATTGAATATCAGTAACTGACACAGAGTAAGGTAATGTGTTGGGTTTTAAATTATGGCTAGTCAAAATTTGTGTCTCCAAGCAGTAATGGTGACATTTCTAAAGCCCTCGCATCTGGTTGAATTTCAGCAGATTGATCTCCTCAGTTGAATGTAACACATACATACTGCAGAAACACTTTTTATATATCACCCTTCATTTATCATTTGTTTATTTGTGTGAATTTGCAGGAAAGCAAGCTTGTCAATAATTTTAAAACCATAGATGTAATGAAATCAGTGGGTTCTGAATATAGAATTTTATAAAAACAGCCCACACCAAATGTAGTGATCAAGTCATCAGAACTATAATTTCATTTAAAATTCTTTCTAGGGGAAACATTTCTTATAACAAAACATGCAAAATTTTAGTAAATTTCATGTAGCCTGACCACTTAAACCGGACTTAGAGATGGATGACTAAATGTAGTTTGGTTTGGTTTGGTGGTTTTAACAGCAATTTTAATATGAATACGTTAATACATAACCCATCGCTATTGCATAGCTTCCTCTTTTTTCGTACCGAAAAGCCTTGTCCATTTGATGTGAATACATCCTCCCCCATAGTGGAGAATTATCAGTAATATATGGACCACTCGTGCACCTCACATGCTCATGTGCAGAACATTAATCTTTTTCAACAACACCATGTTATTGGGCATGTGTCAAATTTGTGACGAGAAAAATTGCTTGTTGCTAGTGCTTCGCTGCATTACAGTCTTCCTTCAACAAATATTATATCTCGGTGTTACATTTATCCTCTCTGTATTCATTTTACATGCCTGTAACCACCACACTTTAAAAAAAATAGTTCTTTCAGAGACCTCTTTGGTTACCACACTGTACTTTTGGTTATAATTAATTGTGTAAACACAAAATTTTGTGTTTTTTTCATCTTTGTATTTTGATATTTGTTCTTGTGACTTGCATCACATTGCTATTGTGTTTGTGTTTACAATTGCTCCTTACTAAAAGTTTAACAATTGAACATCTTACTTTACTATAAAGAGAAGACAGGTAAGTTTTCATTGTTTACCTTGTGCATCCACTGGGGTGCATATAACACGCACCATACAAACAACAGGCGAGTTCACATGTGACATATATTGTCATTCATTGTTTTCTTGCAGGAAATTTTTATTTCAAAGAACAGTGTTGGGACAATCTGTGGGAAAGTGTGGCCACACAAGAAGGGCCCATTTGGACACTCACCCAAACCGCCTCACTTGTTAAAAATGCAAATGAAATTTTTTGTGTGCATTTTGCAAATAATAAATGGTGGAGGAAATGTCCCAACCCCTCCTCTTCAGAATTTTCAGGTTTCTCTCTTGCAGAGCCCCTAGGGTCTCACTGCAACATGATTAGCTCTTCCTCTGAGTCCCAGGAGATTATGGGACCAGTCTCATCGGAGTAGTGTGTTGCATCCTCCTGCCTTACATCTTGGGTAGCACCACATACCTCACATCTTGGGTAGCATGTTGCACTCTTCTGCGAGGGTTGAGCTGCACTGCACCCAGCACCCAGCACTTCCTGGGTAGCGTGTCACGCCCTTTTGAGTGCGAGGAGCAGCACCACACCCTTTATAGTGATGAATTTTACGAATAAGGTTCTGACATATCTATGTCCCCTGACTGGTCCGGTCACTGGTCAGAATCCGGTGACCTGTTACTGGTCAATTTGTCCAGCTGACTAGTCAGTGTCTAGTTACTGGTCACTGGTCAGTTTATCCCAGTGATTGGTTTTTTTAGATTGTATCGGTCACCGGTCATCTCGTACTGATTGCTTACTATTCACCAGTCATCACTCAGAGGCCTCGCAGTATGAGGATAGGGATCTACCGTCACATACTATGCAGGAATGGGAGTCTGCCCACCGGGTTCAGAATAGAGAAGGGGATCGGATCAGTATTCCCCATTCCCTATTATCCCAATGAATCATTATGGAATTTGGGACCCTACACCTCAAGGGAATTGGTCCTTTATGCCTCCATGGACTACTGGACCCTGGACCTAGAATAGAGCTGATGCTGCGGCTCATGCACCGCCATCACCTCCTTGTCAGGTGGCATCAACCAAGAAGGCTGGAAGCATATCATCATCTTTACCATCCAGGAAAGATCAGCGATCTCGTCTTCCCACTGGAACTTCTAGTACACACAGAGCCCTTACTCGCCGCAATGAGCTATTGTAGTGGCGTCAAGTGCTCCTATGTCACCTCCACCCCCAAGGGACATAGTGATGCCCAGCCATTCCTCTGTACAGAGTGTGCTAAATGATGATGATGCCCTATCTATCCTTGTTGACTCCAGTGAGTTTGATGTGGAAGCATCTCCATTGATGCCTCCTATCAGGCCCACTACTTCCTCTCACTTGGATGAGGAGGAGAAGATCTGCTCCTTTGATAAGGCAGTAAACTCGGGGGCTCAAACACCGCCCGATCTCCTGCTTATTCCTCATTCATTCACGATTGAGGAAATTTCTGAGGTTTTCTACAGGTCAAGACATTGCTTGGGAATGTAGAAGGTGGTCCATTCCTCCCTATACTTTGAGACCTGTGCTCTCATCCTCAAGCTACCGGGTGGATGCTGGATCATCTCAAGTGGGTATCTCAACTGGAGCTCTATACTCCTTCCAATAAAGACAAAATTGAAGCTATTGAACGGAAAGCCTGGTTGTCAGTTACCATAGCTTCTCATGCTGAGCTCTTGTCAGCTACTTCATTCAGTATGCTGAAGGAAGCTTCAATGAATCCAGCCACATTGCAGCATGTGCTGGAAGCTGTGGCCAAAACCTCCCGGTGTGTGTTTTCTGTTTCAGTGGTGTTATCAGCAGAACTTCTGCACATCTGCCATAATGTTGCATTGGACTCTTTGAAAGTCTTACTTAACCATAGTAAAGATCTTCTCATGGATGCTCTTTTGGAAGCTGATACCCTCTTCAGAGGACTCATTTCTACTGTGGCTTCCCAAGATCTGAAGGATGATCAGCACAGATCCTTTACGACAGCTCCTGGTCCATCACAATCAGCCTGGAAGCGTGGTAATATGAAATGCCCTCAGGGACCATCCACAAAGTTCTATAAACAGATGCAGTCTAGGTCCAATCCGCAACCTCAATTTAAACCTCCTCCTCAACTGTCAGGTCCAAGGTGTGGTTACGGAAGAGCCCCAAGGAGGAAGTTCTCTAACCCTCCTTCCTTTACTAAGGAAGGAAGGGGGGGGGGACAGCCCCAGGGACTCAAACCCTCTCATGCCATGCATTCCTCTCCCAAATGTCCCCATATGTGCTCATCTAGGCCTCTTCTCAGACAATGCAATGAGTGGGTCCTTTCCATTGTGAGCGAGGGTTATGGACTACAGTTTTGGGAACAACCCCCACTGTCAAGGACCCCATGTTTTTCACCAATCCACAGAGATGCTGCCAGGGCACGCGCATTGCGCAAAATTTTTAAGAATTTGCGCACTTGAAAAGCAGTGATGCGCGAGAACTCCCGCAAATTAGTTTAAAGTCATGCATATAAAACTGTACTCTGCTCAGTGTACAATTTTTATTTAACTGTTAATCCTTAAAGTGCTTGTCGCAGCATAAGTCACGTCGCCAGTAGAGGTCTTGTAGCGCTTGTCTTGTTATCGGTCTTTTCCGGTAGGCAATTGTTTACACATTTGAGTACTTCGGCTTGACCTGAATGGTTGTTAAACTAAATTTGATTGGCACATTGGGCCCTGGAACAATCATTATCAACGTTGAACCTTGCATTCGGGAAGGAAGTTTTACAAATGCGTGTTTCAAGTAAGGGTCCCTAGAAAATACAAAATGTCCGACTCACAAAGTGGTTCATCTTCAGATGATGATTTCGTTCGGCAGATACTGGCCGATGATAGCGATGATGACAATGATTTTTAAAGTTTTGAAGTATATGAGAATATAGGAGCCTGGAAAGTGTTACTGGAAATGCCAGCGAGTAATTTTGAACCTGAAAATGATTTTGAATACTAGTCCGATGTACATGCTGGATGGACAAAAACAGACGGCATGCGGTCAACACCCTGTTAAGCGGTCCTTCGAAATTAAATGTCAAAAGGCCAAATACTAAGCCTAATTAAAGTACAGGCAATTTAAAAGTAGAGTACAATTTTTCATTTCTTTTCTCAAACAATTCTGCCTTGAGGAATCTTGTGCTACAAAAACTATATAGCACTCTAAGGGTTAAGATAAATTGAATAAATAAAAATCTAAAAAGAAATTAAAAAGTTAGGATATTTATATTTGATCAGAATAACACTGTCTGAACAAGCTGACTATGGCATTGATGGATTTAAAGCCCTAATACAAAATTGTGGAACGTATAAGAAATCTGGCATACATGTAGTAGTAGCAAAGCACTGATTCAAGAAAGTGAAGCTTTGAAAAAAGATTTTGTTAGTAAAAAATATTATTTTGGAGCAGAGATATTCAAGAGATAATACCTATGAACTGTTGAAAATTGTACATAACAGCTATAAAGAGCAGTTTTCCAACTTGTTCAAGCTGGCTTAGCTAGCTATGCATATGTGAAAGGGGGTTCTCAACACCAAACAATATTCATACACATATAAGGAACAAATTAAGCTCAAAAATGATCAACAGATTAATGCTAATACAACTAGAGGAGACATCTTTTGAGGTGTTTTATTTCAATAGAGCAGGAAGAAAGAAAGAGATGGATATTTATGTGTTAGGTAAATCTACTATGGCCATTTCCTCCTCCCCCTCGTTTTTTTGCTACTCCCCCCTTATTTTGGTGACAAAATCCTGGCAGCATCTCTGAATCCAATCTGGTGAAATTGAAGAAAGAGGTGAACACCCTTTTACGGAAAGGGGCAGTCGAGAGGGTTCTGAACAATCAGTCTCCCACATTCTAATCCTGAACCTTCCTGGTCACCAAGAATAGCAGAAATTTTAGTCTCATAATCGATCTCTCCCTTTTAAACCAGTTTCTTCTGGAGGAAGCTTTCAAGATGGAGACCACATCCTAATCTGGAATGCAATGCGTCCATCAGATTTGGCAGTCTCCATCGAGGTTCAGGATGCTTACTTGCACATCCCAATATTTCCTCCACATAACAAATTCCTCCGGTTTTACTTTGACCAGGAAGTTTTCTAATTCCGGGTTCTGCCATTCAGAATCGCTTCCGCACCCAGAGTCTTCACCCAAGTTATGGGAGTAGTAGTGGCATACCTCTGATTACTAGGAATACTGATTCTTCAGTACTTCGACAACTGACTGATTCACAATGTGCAGGTACAGTCCCTCCATCTGGATCTGTTCCATTGCTGGTCTGCAGTAACTTGGTTGGGTCTTTTACCCAACCTCAAGAAGTCAGAGCTCATTTCATCTCAGGACTTAATTTACATGGGGATGAACTTTCTCATGAACCAGAACTTAGTCTGGGTCCCATGGGACCGGACAAAACAAATCCTGATGCTTCTAGAGGTGTTACAAGTAAAGGCATTGTTTTTTGTTGGCTTGCCTTTACCTATGCCTATTGGGAACCTTGTACACCACTGCAGATCTGGTTTCCTTTGGACATCTCCATATGCACCCTTTACAGTTTCTCCTTCTCACAAGGTGGAAACCACAGAGAGATTCTCTATAAGCTCTGATTCCACTTGGACCAGATTTTCATCACCATTTGCGTTGGTGGATGAATCAGGACAGATTCCTGATGGTTCCCCATACATGCACCTGACCCCACTCTTATCTGTTCACCGACGCGTCAGATTCTGGTTGGGGCGCTCATTTAGAACCGGAGGGTTTAATCCTCATAGGCCTTTTAAAATCATTCTTCATTGGAGGACATCATGAAGGCAACATTTCAGCGATCACATAATGCCTTCTTCTCCTTCTACCTCTGCTCTTTAGCACAACAGAGCATAGGCATTTTTTCTCTGGGACCCATAGTTGTGGCACAACATGTAGACCAGAGAGACACCAACATTCAGTAAAGTGGATATCTCCCTCAAATGATGAGTACATTCCATTTTTGTGTTTTTGATCAGTTTAACACATCAGCCTACCCACCTAACTAATAAATTCAGCTATGTAGTAGCGATGTGTTATGTATTACTGCTATTAAAATGTAGTGGGGGGGGGGTACAACTAATTTTAATTATGTAATATTTACCTGTCGCTACTGCTCAATGCCCTCCTCCCACCCGCTCTGATGTCCTGTCATAATTGTCGTCTATGACAAAAATGACTGTTATGCGCATGGGCATGCAAGGTGCATGAGTGGATTGTGTCTTATTGAAAATTCTCCACTCTGGGAGGATGTATTCACATCAAACGGACGAGGTTTTTCAGCATGAGAAAAGAGTAAGCTACTCAATAGCAATGGGTAAGTGTTATATAATTAAAGTTAGTTTTACCCCCCCAAAAAAACTATGTTTTAATACATTAGTGGCTATATCATGCATTGAAATGTGAGCTAAGTGCTGTTCCAAATGACACATTGAGGAAGCCAATCCAGGTTGGCCTGGGCAGATATTAAACCCACGACCATTAGATGATGAATCTGACGCTCTACAATCTGAGCTACTGTGGCTCCCTGACTAAATGTAACAAAATACCCATTGTTTGAAGTAATTATCCTCTTACCAAATTCCCTAGTAAAATTTTATGGTTAATGTCTTTGACCTAAATATCCGGACATTAAAAAATAATTACTTTTCTCTCTGTCCACATAATTCATGTACAAATGCAAATTATCAATTTGCCATAATATTTTATGTGGAAAATTAATATCTTTATTGTCAGGATTAGTTAGAATGTTTAAACATGTTAGTTACTTTGGGGATTGATCTCAGAATTCATGCATTGTCCTGATTCTACGTGCTGTTACTATGTCAATGGATGTTGTACACTCCAGAATGACTAGTGTCGATATGGTGTTTGCAGTATGTGCAAAAAGTTAAATGCTCCCCCTTGCTGCTGCCCTTCACAGAGTTGAACGGCATCAACCAGGAATTCTAAAATTTAATTTTGCTCGCTTTGCTGATGGCTCGGCCTTCCCTGAATCTCAGCTGCATTTTGATATTTTGCCTTAAGAAATAAATCACACTTCAACACTATTCCAACTACCGAAATAATCATGTTTTGCACCTTATATATGGAGTAAAATCCGACTTCAAAGGAATGTTGCTGCTGATTGTGAACTAGCCAGTAATCTTTAATAAAGATGTATTAAACATCTTTGATGAACCTAACTTTAAATGGATTGTGTTGTTCCACTTTGTGTACTTTACCTATGCAAGTTAGCCAATTGGGCTCTCCCAGAGCAATGTTTAAGGGACTCTTAACACAACATCATGTCAGTTAAGTAATCAATGCAGTGGTGGTTGTTTACTTTTGTCCGACTTACCTTTTAATCACCTCTGTGACAGTCAACTGTATAAGCTATCCTGAGGTGATAGTTTTCCATGAGCATTAAATATGACTGTCTGCTGTTTAAACAGGCTACAGGCATCAGGCATATATTGTGGTGTCTAGATCTCTCTCTCTCTCTTTTTCTGTAAGATTGCTGGGAGTAAAAAATCAAGTTTTTTGTATGACATATCGTGTTCTGGCAGGAATGTAAAGTACCATACTTTAATGTCTGTAATCTCTGGGCAAGTTCGTGAACTGTGGATGCTTAATCTGTTTGAGTAAAGTATCAACAAAATCAGTTGATTAAAGCACAACAAGTCTCAGTCATCGCTAGAAACTTATCTACGACAGATTATAATACATGCAGACTGCTGATGGAAGCTAGTTCTAATATTGATATTGTGTCATAACATAAAGATTGTCTTTGAGAACAGAATATATCACTGAAATGATAATCCATATTTTCCTTCAAAAATGCTTGAAGCCACCCAGAAGAGGACAGAGTATGCAGAAACAGAGTTGGGGGGAATGGTATGAATTCAAGGCAAGGCAAAGTGAACTTTGCTTTTTGGGCATGTTCAGGCAAATTGACAGACTTAAGGGTGACTATACTACCTGAATCATCACCTAGCATTGATCATGTATCTACATTTTTTCTTTATTTAATTGCAGATGTTTGTTGCAGTAACAAAACTAGTGCTAGCCACCAAGAAAGAACAACAGAAGAAGGTAGCCGAGCAATCACATGACACAGTTCGATTAGACAGCCGATCCACTAGAAAAAAGCCAGTTAAATCCAGATGCTGCTAACCTGGCAAATAAAATCTTTCTATCATTCATCATTACACACGATATCACTTCAGTGAACAAGACTGTTATTTTAATATAGGAGACATTTTGGGAGGAGGTTTTACTGATGTCAGGATTACTAAAGTAGGAGATATGTTCTTATTGTGTATATGCATGTATGTCTCAGAGGAATCAATTTTTCTTGTGAAGTACAGAAGGCACTTTTTGTCTTGGATCAGACATTGGAGCTGACCAGATGGAATAATATTTTTCGAGCATAAGATTCAAATTCATATGTAAAAATCTTAGGAAACACAAATTTAGAGCAAATGAAGTTTTTGTAATGGTACACAGACACAAACATTCATGAATCCATATTCATATGCACACACATAATGAAGACAAATTCATATGCACACGCATAATGAAGACAAATTCATCAAGGAAGATATCTTTAGTCTGATTCTTTTCATAAAAAAATCAACACTTGCAGTCACGGTCCAAATGGTAACAATAATAATCAACAACAACAACAACTTACAACCTACAAGTTTCCTCTGAGAGATTATCTTTTGATTATTGTCGAGCCCATATTAGTTGGAAGCAGCTAGATAGCAGTACCTTTTCTGGCAGCAGCAACATCAACAGTTATGGTTTTTGGTTAAAGTTTTTCAAGAATGCTTTGATATTGTGCTTGACATGCAGGTCTTTGCCTTCTTGTTCAGTGGATTTTGTTATGCTTTGATTTTCAAGTATTAAATCATTATTGCGTCAGCATTTTTGTGTGTTTGGTCTGATAATGGAAAAATGAGAACCATGAAGTTAATTTTAGAAATCTGCTAACACCTCAGGAACAAGGTCAGGCTTTGACCTCGGATTCCTCAAAAAGTTTATTTGTTTATTTTAAATAAATTACTTTCAGATGAGTATTCATCATCATATACCATGATTTTATTTAACCACCACAGAATTTAGTATAAAAAAAACAACAGGCGAGAAGTATTTTGTCAACCTTTCCTTCTTGTTCTTACTTAATCCTTAAATTTAATTTAAGCTTGATAATTAATTTCACTGGTAAATGCATAACTGTTTGTTTACATATATGTTATTTTTCTCAAGTCATAATTGTTTAATGATTGTCACAAATTGTGAGATTATGTGTATGTTTGAAAGTACAATTGAATTATTGTATACTTTCCAAATTTCAAAATCGTTTATGTATGAATGAGACAAATATAAAGTGCTAGAGTGAGAAAAATGAGTCAGTAATAATGCTGCTTAAGGTAACTGTATATACTCATGTGTTAGTCGGGTCCAAGTTCAGAAACAACATAGAGCCTGATCTGCCATTACATAATGTGCCAACAGATCAGGGTCTATGCTGTTTGTTCTACTGATTACTTCTAACAAACTGCATAGACCCAGGTCTGCTGGCACATTATGCAACAGCAGATCTGGGTCTATGCAGTTTGCAGTTTGATCTGATTTGTACAAGAGTACATATGGTACTTCCCCTCTCTGTGTAAAGTAACTCACTGAAAAGAACCAAAAAAAAATTGTTTAACATGAAAGTAATTTAGTTTCTGCATATAACTGGTTTCATTTCTGTTGATGGTATCTTGCTAAATGAGCATGATGCTTAACAAAACAGTCACAGATGGCTGACTACTGTATGGCTGAGACTGAATTTTAAATATTTTCCATGAATATACTACCATAGGAAAAACATGTCATATTTATTAAATGTTCATTTAAAGAATTTCATATGAAGTTGATGTGTGTACTGTATAATTTTTTCTTTAATCTCGTCACATAAAAGATACAGTAACAAGTGAATCCTTTGCTATATTTTGAACCCATGGTTTTTAATATTATGTTTACCAAGTTGTAAACATAATTTCATTGCAAATTACATCCTTGAACAACACACTAGTCAATTATTTTTTTTTCTGCTGTAATTTTGAATATAGTGCCATTTGTAAAAGAAAAATGTGCCATTATAAAGTATAAAGTAACTGTACTTAGAATGCCTACGACTGCTTAATACTATTGCTTCAATTACTGAATGATTGTGGGAATGTTTTACATCAAAAAAAGTAAAGTACATAAGTATGTTTTCCCATATGTCTTAATTATAAATATTTTCAATTTGTTTCATCAGGTTTTTGAAATTAACCAGAATGAAAGAATAATAATAACAGTTGTTATAAAATTAGATGGTGTTTTGATTGAAAGTTGTCTTCCAATCTGTTTATTATTTTTTTCTTGCTTAATTTGTTCATCTTGAACAGTATTGGCTTTTCTTTGATTAGTTAAAAAATAGAAATCATTAAAACAATTTTTTAATAAATTGCATATATTCTTGTTTCTAAGTTTGATTACAATTTTTTTGTAAAATCTAGCTATTTATTTCTCAGCTCATAAAGATTGTTTATACTTCAATCTTTACAAGTTTGTATTATGCATTCCTACGGTTGAAATGCCTGAGGTATTATTTGAGCTAACTGTGAATAAAGCTTTGGTCAAAAAATATAATGCTATATGTAAATATCAGCAAAACATTTATTTTTGTAGTTCCATTTTCCTTTTATAGCTTAGCTTGCTATAAAATTATAACCAATAAGATTGAATCAAATGCACATTACCATATATTCTCACTTATAAGACAAATCCAACGGCAAACAACATAACATAGACCCTGATCTGCCATCGCATTATGTGCTGGCAGAACAGTGTCAGTGTTGTTTGTTCTACTGATTACTCCTAACAAACTGCATAGACTCAGATCTGTCAGTGCATTATGTGACAGCAGATCTGGGTCTGAGCAGTTTGTAGTTGGATTCAACTTGTGAGTCTATACAGTATTTACTTGTTTTAGCTGTAAAATATGAGTTGCATATTTATTACTTGCACTATTTATATTCAATAACTTCCTATTGTAATGTTTATAACATTTTGTTAGACTGTCAAATACTCAAATATTTTAATTCTTTCCAGAATAATCTGTCCAGAAAATTTTTATGGTTACTTATAACCATGCGTGCATTGTTGCCAAGAGACATCCTGTTTTAGATATGATATATAGGATTCAGCAAATGTGGTATGGTCACGACCTCTTTAAATAAAATGTTGCAAGACAAGATACATGAATCAATGGTATACTTCATCAAATATCTTTTAATCTGTTGCATGTTTAAATTGTATTTCCTCGGTTTGTGCAAGTATATGTATATATTTAGTCCAAAATATGTGGTTGAAATTTTTGGATTATGAAATATTTATTTGCGTACATCATGATGCATATGTTGAAGTTTCCACTGTTTAGTTGAAATTCTTTTTGAGGTGTACCTTTGATTCCTTTATTAAAAAACATAAAATCAGTAGAAGAGAACAACGCTTGATTTTTTAGAGGAACAAAGAAAAATATGAGGTATCATGCACACAGTTTTACTTTTCTTTGCCACACACCAAATGATTAGACAGTTAAACAGAAAAAACTAGAGGCACTTTGGGCCTAAATGTTTGGTTCGAGTTTTTGGTTGTTTCAAGTTTGCTGTGGTCTCAGACAAGAAAATGGTTTTCAGAAGAACTGAGCTAGTCAATTGAATAATAATGAATATTTCAGTGATTTATGTTTGAGGCATCAAAGTTTTACTTAAATCATCATTTGGTCATAATAACTTTGCAATATGAGTTTAGAACAGGGTTCCCACACTACTGGGAAATCGTGAAAAAGTCGAAAGTAAGAATAGGTTTGTTCCCAACTTAGAAAAGCCCTTTAATTTTGCAAAGATTAATAAAATTTCAGGGAAAAACTAGGAATTTTCTGCCATCACTTGATCACAGACAAAATGTGTAATGAAGTAGTAATCGAACTGATTGTAAGTTCAATTTATTGAGTTCTTTCTGGAATTTTTGAAGGTTGCAAAACTCTCAAGTCAGTTGAGATACAGTTGCTGTATGGATCATTTGGGCGCTTGCCCTAAACATTTGTTGAGTCAATCCTGGGACTCGTGTGATCAGATTGGTCAGGTAGGCTGTTTACCTTGTAAATGAGCTCCATTTCAGTATCTTTTGTTACGTAGAAGGTATAAAGACCAGCTTAAAAAAAATTTGAACATGTAGGGGTAGGCTTATTATCAGACAAAGATATCGTTAGTAAATATCTTGATAATATTTAGAAAGATAGGGGTGGGTCTTATCCTCAAGCATGTGCTTATCAGATAAATACAGTACATTTATAAATCTGTGTTTAGTACACCTCATTTTGAACTGGAGTATCTGGAGGACTTGCTGAATATCTAGTGGTCTTGAAATCATGTACTTATTCCATTTGTTATGATTAGCATCATGTACCATACCAGAGAAGTCCTGTCACAAGAGATTCACGTTAATGAACAAAAGGATAACTATCATTTTACTGACAATTTTAAAGTCATTGGTACATGTGTTGGGGTTTAAATAAATATAATATTTTAGGGCATTGCTATGACAGGGTTATCTGACTTAAGCAACCATTGTTTAATTATACATCAGCGTAAGCATGGTGAGACGTAGGTATCACTTTTGTGGCAGTTGTGGTGGTGTCAGCATTGCAGTTTTGTTTTCAAGTTTTGGCTTGAAGTTTTTTCAGGTCAGATAATGGGGGATAGAGCATTACATGGATGCAGTTGAGACATGGCTTCTGCAGAATTCTTGTTCTCGTTTCTTTTTTCCATTGTTAATAATTGGTAAATATTTGTAGTTATTCCATTGAAGGCAGTTCTCAGCTAAAAGCATTTAATGCAGATTTGTTGTCTCTTTAAAATTTTTAGTCAGAGTTGGAATATTACAAGTAATATGAATAACCTGATTTGATAACTGTTTGTAGTTTTGACTTATTGTATATAAAAATATGTAGGAACATAGTCAACACATTTAACATTATTCTGTTATTGACTTTGATGAGGTTGCCACATTGATTCACCAACCCCAGAAATGTATTCAACAAGGTCACTGGCAGAAGTGAATATAATTTCTCTTGGATTGATAAATCCTTCTAGCAACCAAAATCAAAGGTCAATAATTGCTGTATTATATAATTTTTAACTTCTTGATAGTTTAATAGTCTTTTACCTTAATGGTAATAAGACAGCCTTTGGTTAAATTTTTAATATATATGTGTTTGTATATATATATATAAACACACATATATACAGAAGTCCAGCAAAAGTGGGGCTTTTCATTTCATTTGGTGAAATACTGATATAAGTTCAGTTGATTAGTATCAAATAAAATAAAATGCATTAAACATTCCGATTTCTTATATTTTTTCCCATACATTTTTATTTCTTTAAACTTTAATTTAAAATGCAATTACAGACAGAAAAGGGTGGAGAGGCAGATGGATAGATGGACAGGTGGAATATACTTTTTGTCTGTAATTAGTGATGTGTGATGCACATTTGAGCAGAATTGCATGCTGTGACCAGGTACATTGGCGATGAGATGCCAGGTGAGCAATGGGAATGTTATAGCACCATCACTTGCGGACATCAGGGTGCTATAATGTTTTAGAAAAGACAGCTGGTGGGGGTTTAACACAGCAAACTTTGAAGTCGTATTAAAAGACCCGTTAAAGCACATAACTTGCTTACAGAAACAGGATAGTTTTTAATGCAAAACAATTGAAAATCAAAATTAGACAAATAGTAAGGTTGTGTACTTACTGGTAAGTAGAATCAACCATGACATTTCTGTGATAATTTTATTTTTCTTGTGAATTCATTTACTTTTGCAGGTATAAATTTTGGTAGTTTTTAATTTAAAATAAAGACTATTTGTGGGTACTTAAATTCTTGAATGTGCCTGGGTGACTATTTTCTTAAAAGGCAGAACACCTTTTATTTGGGTCTTTAAATTTGTGTTTTCTGAGAATATTGGTACACTACAAATGAAATAAAACTCGGTATTTAATATTTGCTTACCTTAGACTACTTACTGTTTGGTTCTAATAAGCATCGATTCCAAAAATAAATTGGAGATATTTTTATCTTCTTAAGATGCTTGTTGTCTAATTTACGTGTATGTCATTTTCTTGCAACTGAATTAAAAGTATTTTTGTTATGAATGGAAATGAGTAAAGTTAAACTTAATGTGGCATTCCATGAATTATTACTATTGGCTTTGATGGAAGTTAGTTGCAAAACCATTTTAAAACAGATGCTTTTTAATTTACTTCATGTATTGATACAGAATTTATCATACACACATTTTTGTTCAGAATCCTCATTTTGGCTCGGTACAAAACAAAAATGTAACAATATGGTGGAGGAATATTATGAGCGATTTTTGGTGCTTACATGTACAGTGTCAATAGCATGGATACACAAGAATGTCTACTTCTCACCAAAGGGTTGCCAAAGCAAAATGGAAAGCATACCGTTTGTACTCGCGTATAAGCTAATACCAACTGCAAACTGCATGGACCCAGATCTGCCATCCCATTATGTGAAGGTAGATCTGAGTCTGTGCAGTTGATAAGGACTAACCAGTAGAACAAACAACATAGACCATGATCTGCCGGTGCATTATGTGATGGCAGATCAGGGTCTATGTTGTTTGCATTTTGACTTGGCTTATATGCAAGTATATATGATAAGTACTTACTAGTACTAGGATCACACAGTTTGCTCGCTTTTGATGGACTTCAGACTTGCTCAACATATATAGGTGTAACGAATTTGATGCAAAGAACAAACAAAAATATAAACATTGTGCCATCTGTGACCTATGATGGCAGTATTTACAAGCAAGGAAGAGTCTGTTTGACAGAAAGGGAGTGGACTCCTATTAGAGCCAAGGAACACAGTGGTTAGCATGTCAAACTCGCAACCAGAATAGTGGGAGTTTCAATCTTGCTTTCAGATCAGCCCAGATTGGCTTCTGTGGCATTTCCCTGGATAAGACACTTTACCCTACTTATCCCTGGATAAGACACTTTACCCTGCTTTCTTTGGCATGATATAACCGTCATGTGTTGATGAGCCATGAAATATGACAGATGAAAGGACATTTTTTTATTCAGTATTAAATATTGACATGTGATCATATGAATACTTCATATTGATACTTTTCCTATCATGTATTGTAAAAGAGAGGCCAAGAGTTTTAAAAACTTAGAGCATAATACGGTAAATAAAACTGATATGCAGTGCACACACAATGTGATGGCAAGCTTCGACTAAGACTTGCATCACTAAGGGGTAGAAGTTTCTGTGATTTCAGCCAGACCCTGTCCTGTCTTTAAATTATGAATGATCCTAATCCTTGGCCTCTTAATGGGAATATCTAGAATCAGATTCCTATAGTTTTGGTGTTTTGGTTTTTTCATAGCACAGCAACACATTAAAGGATATATTGTGGAAGTTGAGTTTAAAGTGTCTTGCCCAAGGACACACCACAAATAGCCATTCCAGACTGGTCAGATGGACAGAAACCAGCCCACATCCTTCTTATCACTGTGGATTGCAATATTCAGGGTATATATAATTGCAATACAGGGTGTACCAGGGCACCTGTATCTCTGTCCAGTAGACTTCTCCTTCTGTCAACACTATGCCATCATATCATGCACATGTTGTATAGATTTTTTTATCAGATCAACCAGCCTGTTAAAGAGAAAGTTTGTATAGCAATACTGTGATTTTTTCTTATTCCATTTCCTGGATTTTCAGAGGTTCTCATCCTTCAGGGATACGTCAGTTTTGTCTCGCTTTGCTAATAGTTTTTGCAGGCAACGTCATTGTCATTGTTATTGTCATCAACAATGTGAAGATTTTTTTGTTTGTTCAGATTTAGTATTTTTTCAAATTCATGTACTGAGAGGGTACATCATAGCAGGGTTCACAGATCAGGTATGTCATTCCACTGAATCCATATTTTGTATGTTTTCCATTCAGACATTAGTATTTCATATAAAGCTTTGTTTAATTTCAGCTTAATTGTTGTTTGTGGTATGCTAGACTGCATTTAATTTTCAAAATTGACCAAAGTAATTTGATCCTTGGTTATGGTGTAATTTGTTGTATGTATACAGAATACTCTGTCGACATATACATTGTAAATTTGATTTAACATTGAATGGCTGCTAAATTGCTAGAGGCATCACAAATTTTGATTAATTTTTCTCTTTGGGTGAGCATGTTTTTATAAATTCCATGTTCTGTTGAGACCCCCATGGCAGAAACTGAGCATATCACTCTAGCATCCATGTGCATGTCCGTCTGTCCATCCTCAATAGAATATGGTCAATTTTAAAGTCTTTCTGTTAGCTTATGTTAAATGTATGTGTCTCTTGGGTTTAATGGCATGTCAGCACAAAAGTTTATGAATAAAATGTAAATTCCAAAATATAAAATAAAGAATTACAGAAAGAAACCTTTAGGAAGAAGAACCCTTACAAATAAAAATAAATATGGAGTTCAACAAGATAAAAGTTAAAAAAGGTAAAGATGTTAAAACTCTGTAAAATTATATAAAATAAAAGATGATGGTAAAAAAAATGTAAAATTATTAAAATATTGGGTCAGAATTTGTTATATAAACTGCATTCCATCAAAAACCTCCAAGATTTTCGTTAGTGGTACATCATAAATTTCTTGAATTCACATAAAACTCAATGTTACAAAGTGGGCTCAACATAATGGTGTCTCTTGATTTAAAACAAATAAATTACATAAAGAATATCAAATTTACTATTCTATCTTAGTAAATATGGAGAATATTAGCACATTTTTAGTCATGAATATTCAGAGTTTTATTTGATATATAGCAGCATTCTTGCATCTTGTATGCAATATTAATTTTGGGCTAGGACAGTGCTAAATATTGAACCCATTATAAAATTGTAAATACAGCTAATATATAATATCGGTTTTGCTTTAACTAATCACTGTCTTTGAGGTAAGGGATAGTGTTGTTAGGATAGGGAGGTTGGAAGGGCCGGGGGGGGGGGGGGGGAGGGGTCATGGAGTACAAAATATGTATCATTTGTTTTGCTCAAGATTTTTGTGCAGAATTTTCCCTTATAAGATGTTTGTCATTGTTTCCTTACTTTGAAACTAGCTTATAGGAGATGATTTTTACAGTAATGAAATGAAAATAATTGCACAGAATTTATACATGAAGTACAGTGTACCTTTGGCATAGTGACCATTCTCTTTTACAAAACATAGTTTGTATTACTAATAATAGTAACAAACTTTATCATCCTACTAAACTTAAGTAACAAAGTATAGTAATTTCATGTTAAGGGAGGCAACTCAGATTTAGGTATATGATTAGACCTGATGTTAGTTATCTTCCTTGGATATTAGTCTACTGGTGGCAATACTTGAAACAGTAGTAGAAATGCTTTTAAAAGGAAATCACCACATTACTTCCTCAAATACTGTTTCAGATGTTAATATAACTTTTCTTGTATAAAGAAAAGAAAGTTTTGAAAATATAAACATTATTTAGAGCACCATGGATTGTAGTATCACTGGAGTTATATTTTTCCATCTGATGTAAATTTTTAACCCTTCAGTCATCAGTATTCTTGGTACTCTGATTATTTTTGTAAATCCTAATTATTTTTGCATGTCACAAAAAACAGAACTATTATTATGCACAGAAAAAACAAAAACAACAACTTGGAAGGACCAAAATTGCCCCCCAAAATTCTTACACTTTAACTCAGCGTGAAATTCTGACATCTGATTGGTCAGTGATTTGACATATGCCAGTCATGCATTAGAATTGGAGTTTGAGTGTGAGATAGATTTGTGATTTTAGGGCCAGTTTCTGTTTTTTTATGCACCTGCCAATCTGTTCCAAAGTATGCAATGTACTTTATGTGTGGAAAACCAAATTACAGGTAATAGGAAAATATAAATGTGATGAATCAAACACATATATATTTTCAATATATATACTGTATTTCTCCTAAAATAAGACCAGAGGTCCAGCCTAAAAAAATGCCAAAAAGAAGAAGGTTGGCTTATTATCAGGCAAAGATATCCTTTGTAAATATTTGTCAAACTTTGTAAAATGAGTAGCAGGCTTATCATCAAGCATGGGCTTATCATCAAGCATGGACTTATTATCAGATATATATGGTATAAACTATTTGGTTGGAAGACTGTTAGACCTAATAGCTTTCTTGTAAAAATATAAATGCATGTCTAGCACCCATTATAATTACCATATTACAACCATAAACAGGTGAAATTTTAGTATCAAACATGTTGTCTTCTTCAGTAACTGCTGCAGCTGAGGCTATAATGCACATATATTTAATACATGTGTAAATATTTCTGTGTTACAGATAAGTTTTGACATTTATTCGTGAACCTCAATGGAATACAATGTTGATTACTTTGTAAACCATACATTATGATTTAAATAAAAATGATTGTATACATCTTTTTTTTATTTTTAGCTCACCTGGCCATAAGACTTAGTGAGTTTATGGTATGGCCATGTGTCTGTTGCTTGTCCATCAACATTTGCTTGATATCACTCTAGAGACCATGTTATTGATTTGATTTTGATCAAACTTGGAATATAAGTTTATATCATCAATATCTTGGATGAATTCAAATATGAGATCTATGCATATTTATGATGTGATCATTCATCTGATTGGCTGACCTTGTTACCACTTTGGAGGTCATATTAATGAGATGATCTTGCATTGGATTGACTGTGCTTTTACCATTCTGGAAGCCATATTTCTGATCTGATCTTGATCAGACCTTGAATATGGGTTTATACCAAGCTCTTGGATGAGTTTGATAATCAGTGAGATCCATGCATACGAATGAGGTATTCTTGACTCTGATTGGTTGAGTTAATCACCACTCAGGAGGCTGTATTTCAGATTAGAGTTTGATAAAACTTGGAATATAAGCTTATATGAACAAGATCTTGCAGGATTTTGATCAAGAGCGATACTGAGGTGATCATGTATCTGATTGTCGGAACTTGCACTCTAGAGATTGTATTATCTGATTTTGAGTAAATTTGGTAAATAGATTTAAATCGTCAAGATGCCCAGTGAGTTTTATGAGTAAGTTCTGCACACACTAGTATTAATGAAATTCAGTGCTTTTTTTGCTTTTAAAATATTCCTGTTCTCTCTTTAAATTAAAGCAAGGGAAGTAAACCATAATATTGACTAAGGTTCCACTCTTCAGTTATTATGTACTTCTGAAAGAGGCACAGGTGTAAGTTGAAGTTGTTTCCATTTGCAATGTGCATAATGGAGAGAATGTTTGCATAGCTGTATGCTATTTTCATGTACTGTGACTGAAATTTCTTTACATGTGGTAATTATGGAAGTCGTGCACTATCTAAAGCATACAGCTGATCAAAATGGCTGCTCCCATGTGCTCAAAAAATGAGATTGAACTAGTCCAAAGTACACTGACTTTAGCAGATATTAAAGTAGGGCAAATTAATTTTGCTACTGAGTAGGGCATATTTGGATGATAGTGCTTTACAAAGTTTGTCAATATGGTCATCCCTTTGTAAATTACTTTCTATAGACACACCTACAAGTTTTTCATGTTTTTGACATTTTCTAACAGATGATTATTTGTTGTAAGAGATAATTTTGGGTTCCCTAACTTTTGTGGTTTTTGTGATGTCCCCAAAATCATTAATTTTGTTTTACCTTCATTAATTACCATCTTACTTTTCAGGCCCACTTGGACTTCTTTGTTGATAGTTTAAGGAATGATTTTTGTTGTGCTTGCAAACATGCATCTCTTTTTCCATGTTGTTACTGACCTATGGCTGTATGTGTCAGTGTTAAGTTTGTTATTTTGCTCCATCTCTCAGTCTGTTGTATGTAGTCCTGAAACTGACAGGTGCATTTAGCTTGTATAGTGTGACTCACTGCATTAAGCTCGATTTTTATGTCACTTTTGCTTATACAGGCATCAAACATGATACATACATTCATCTCGAGTACATATAGTCATGTCCAAACAGGCGAAGACAATAACTTGCACGTCTTGCTCTAGGTTTGAACTCGTAAAAGTTGAGTTGGCAAGACAAATGATTCAGACAAATCTTTTCGTCTTAAATAGGGATACGAGAGACTTTCGGTACAATAGATTTTTGTCCTCTCTGACTGTTCAATTGTCTGATTTGTATGCAATGATTATTTTTGTTCATTTTGTTACCGACCCTTTTTGCTCAACAAAATAATGGTGTATCTAGTCAGGTAAGAGGTCATTGTATTTTATTAACATGTTTGATTCATGCATTAAGAATAAGGTCTTAAAATATTACAGGTGGTCTCCCAAAATAGAGTTCTCTCAAGTTGTACTGTACCACCATACCAAAGTATGTCACTGTAATCAAGAGCTTAAGCTACTTCAGATTTGTTGTCCTGTCACCAATTAATGTAATTTTGCTATTTTTTGTGGGGTTATCACATGTATGAATGTTTATAGAAAAAAGTTATATATTCTTTATTGTGTCATAAATTCTTGATATACTATCCCATTAAATAAATTTTAGAAGTACTGTACACAAGTCTCTTAGATTGTGTGTGTGTATATATATGTATATATATATATATATATATATATATATATATATATATATATATATATATATATATATATATATATATATATAATTCCATTATAACACTGAATCACATTTCTTACTATTACTAAAAAATATTAATATTGTTATGCATGTTGTACCTGTAGACGTTTTGCCATTTTTCTAGGGTAGCAACCAAGGAGAAAACAAATGATACATTACTACATTTGAAACAAAATGTATCTTCATAAGCAAATTCAATGAATTGTCATTCTCCAGCCTACCAAGGTGAGGTCATCAAATGTATACAATGACAACAGTTAACTGGACAAACATGGAAAGTAAACAAGTTTCATAGCATTATCTCAAAAGGCATCAGAGTGAAAACACAGAAAAAGAGAAGAAAAAAATGGACTAGTGACCTTGACTTTGAAGATATGACCTTGACTGTTACATACAAGATGCCATCAAATTAAAAAACATAAGTGTACCATGGGTCACCTCTATACCTCCAACAGTTTTTAAAATATAAAGCAGAAACAAAATAAACCTAAAAATATTGGCATGTGACCTTGACTTGAAGACAAGACCCAAACTGTTGAAAGCAACACATCTTTTAGTGACAATATACAAGTATAGCAAGTTTCATCTAATTATCTTAAAAAGGTCTTGAGTTGTAGAGAAGAACGCAAAATGTGAAAAACCAAAAATATTGACCTGTGACTTGGACGATATGACCCACCGCCCATGTGAAACATGACACAACTTCTATGGGTAATATATAAGTATACTCAGTTTCATCTAAAAAAATCTCAAAAGTTAAAGAACAGAAAGGATAGTTCGATAGAAACTTAAAATAATGACCCATGACACTTGACCTTGAAGATAGGACCCAATTGTGATAGGCAGCATGCCTTCAGGTGATGCTCTATTGGTATACCATGTTTCAGTTTTTAATCTCCAATGCCACTAATGTTATAAAGTGGAAAGGAAAGTGTGACGGAAAACTGAAAATATTGACCCATGACCTAGACCCAGATGAATTTACCCCAAATGTGGACTGTGACACATCTTCTAATGATAATAATGTAGAGAATACCAAGGTTCATCCCTCAATCTCAAGCAGCTTTAAAGCTAAAGATCAAAAAGAAAAGTGTGATTGAAGCCATAAAATACTGAATCATGACCTTGACCTTGAATTCAGATGGTACCTCCAATGTGGCACATAACACACCTTCAGATCTAATGATTAGTATATCAAAGTTCATCCCTAAATTACAAATCGTTAGAGTGAAAAGGAAAATGTGATAGAAAAATTAATATATTGACCCTTGACCTTGAAGACAGGATCCCAAAAGTGTACATGACACACTGTCTAATGATGATGTACAAGTATACCCAATTTCATCACCAAATTTCAAATGGCTTTGAAGTTATAGAGCAGAAATAAAAGTGGTGGAAAGATGGATATAAACATGAATCCCCCCTCCCCCCGGGTGGGAATGGCAATATAATTACTTTCCTTTTGAAGTGGATTCAAATTTCTGTTTATTGTGAAACATGTATCTTATATAATTTAACATTCATCATTCTATGTCTGAGTTTTCATCTGAACAAATAATAACCCAAACTAGAAAAGTTTTTGATTTAAGGAAAACTGATTTAAGGAAATACCAAAAGTGAATTCATTTAGATCAAATAAAATTATTTTACCCTCAAATTTTCTGTCTTCAAATTTTTACAGGGTTCAAATTTTTAAAGGCATCAACACTAGATCACTGTAATTTTTAGCAAGTGAATAAACTTTTGTTCTGTCAAGTTACTTCATTTGTGCAGTCTCACAAAATTTTCAGTTCTTTTAAACTCACAAGTGTATGAATATTACAACTTGAAGCTTTACCACAACACTCCACCAGACAGGTCACAGCAGCTTGCATCTGTAACTTCGTTTATATCTGTGACATAGTTACAGGTTATACACTGTTCAAAACTTCATGTGTATATACATCTTGAAAAGTTCTTCACAAGCATGCAATAGTAACGGACCTATTTTTCATTCTCATGACCCTTGTAAAAGTTATTGAATAGAGTGTAGCCCATATATTTTATGCTTGTTCTTCTACAACTGTAAAATATACAAATAATTGCATCTTTACAGATTCCTTATTACCAAAAACAAAGTAGATCACTGTGATCTTCATTGAATTGATTGATAATGTAATGAAATCAAGTGCAGTGTGTATAAATATAGATGTAAAACATTGAATACTGATCAAACTGTATATGTCGGTACATCTTCTGGAGTCCTACACCACCATGCAAAAAGAAGGTTACGACATTGCACAATTTCTGACCACGATCATTATCATTATGTATTGGCCAACAGCTTTAAAGTACTGTGTATTAACTACTTACCAAGAGTACCAATGTTCATAAATTACCAATAGAACCAATTTTTGTTGAATTTGTGAGACACAACAATGATCCCTCTATGGAATCAATATGATTCCTTTCCCTATCCATTGATTTAAAAACATGAAAATTGATACACAAATATAAATGAATGATGAAGTCCAAAAGATTAACATTTAGCTTTGAATTAACCCCCTAAACATGTAGTTGTAAAGTTGAGGTTACTCATCCATAACATCATTGACCACTATGGTTTTGAACATAAAAACATTATGGTGTGAAGACACTGTGCATGTGCTCTCCTGTACATTTATATGGGTTGTTTCAAATGAATTCACAGTTTTTTTTTACAAAAAAAAATCCAATATTCATAACAGTTTACATGTGGATGCTTCTCCAAAAGTTCTCATCATTACACCAAAAGGACAGGACACTTAAATTTGCTTTACATGCATTTATTTACGTGATTTAGTAAGCAACCTCCACCCCACCCCCCTCCAAAACAAAATGACTTTGGGAACTTTGAAGTCTGGTTTTATTGCAGTTTATAAATTATTATTATAAAATTTGAGACCTTTGTTGAGGTGAATATGTATAGGTTATTAACTGAGTGTTGAAAAATATTGGACCTGAGGTCATGTGGTTCAGAATGCCCAAGCTTGCGAGGGCATTCTATGCCACATGAATGAGGGTCCAATAATTTGTAATACTCGGTCAATAACCATTTTATTATATACTCTACAACAAGCATATTAATCATTCTCTTATGTTATATGAATAACACAACTGAAACCAAAATATATTTCAACGTTTTATTGAACATTTTACATGTCGTTCAATTCATGAATGAAACCTTAAGACCATACAGTAATGTATGCTACTTTACTGCTATATAGGCACACATGACATGGGGTGATTCTCATTCAATTCTGAACGAAACTTAGTTTGTTGAAGAGGATGGAATGTCATGTAGCCGAAGAAATACAACAAAATATTAATATTTGGAAAAAAATTATGCAATACATCAATGAAAACTGAAGATACCATTAAGAAAAGACGAGCCAGAAAAATTCAGTACCATTGGAATTGTCTCAGTGGTGCTGTCATGGTGGTGGGTACATTTAAAAGTGCAGTGTGTGTCATCATTGTTGCCAGGTATTGTGGTCCATCAGTCTTGGATAATATCTCAAATAAAGGATATAGATTTTTTTTGGAGTTGCTTGTGTCATTAAATTGCGAATGAAGGATAAAACAATGCCATTTAGAGTGGATAAAAGTGCACTGTTTACGTGAAAGGAAAGTTGTTGACTGATACATTGTCACATTGTATCAATGGTCAGTTTGATACTCTCTCGTACTAACAGCAGCAACTAGCGATCAATAGCCATCAATTTTCAATATTTGTATAAATCATATTTATTTTCTCTTTTTTTCCTTGCAATTTAAATCTTTGGATGTATTAAGATTTTCTTTATATTATTTGGATGGTAGATATTTTTCTTTGGATGAGAGCTAGATCTACTGATTCTCAAGCACTTGTGTCAGGTAGAATGGGTTTACAGTCTCTGGTGGCCATCAGATTTATGACATGGTCAGAATTCCAAGTTTTTGTTGCCATTTTTATTTAGAAGTTGTCAGAAGTAGTTCATCAAATGCAGGCACGTGTTTACCATATAAGGAAGCAGTGAATAATTTTACTTAACTAAAGTCAATACCACTGGGTATTGATCCATAGCAACAATTTAAAACTAATGGGACTATTCATGAAGTATATAACAAGTTTCATACCCCAGTAAACTGATCATATTGACCTCTGCTTTAAGTCATCAATATGAGGTTTACTGGTTCATAAAACTTCATATTCGCTTGAACAAAGGTTGCATCTGTCAATATGATCAGTTTACTAGTTTATAAAACTACATATTCACCACAACAAAGATATATATATGTATAATATCACAAATCACATATTGCATGACATTATGCCATGTAGAACCATCTCGTGGGAATCGTGCGATAATATCGTTTTATAGACTGAAAACAATAAATACAGTTAAATAAGAACTTAAAATCCTTCAATTCTTTTGATAATTTTATTAAAAACAATAAAACCATTTTACTAAATGTGAAATAAATATGCATTATGTATCACACACAAAAACAGTAGAATAACATTCACTCTGCACTATAACAATTTCTCACACCCTTATGAAATCTTTTTTTGTAATGAAACAGTAAATTATACTATGACAAAAACAAAATATTTTTTCTCACCCATGTCAAATCTTCATACTGCATTGAATCCAAGAGTTCAGGAACTGTTACTGAATTTACTCTTTGTTCATATTTTTAAAATTGTACAAGTCGCACTGTCTCCTTATCCTTTCCTATGAAAATTCAGATGTGTTATTGTTTACTTGCAATATTGTTTCCATACACAGCAGAAAATATATTATTTACCAAACTGTAATGTGCACATAGCTGGGAATTTTGCACACCTGGATCTACTGTTGCTTATGTTTTTTGCTGTAGTTTTTACAGCACATTTAACACATTATTGGCTATATAATGCTGAGGAAATGAGAGCTATGTGCATTTCCCAAGGACACACTGAGCCGGCTATTCCGGGCTGGCCTGGGTGGGCATCTAACCTGTTACCTTTGGATTTTGAATCTGAGGCACTATAATGTGCCAGCAGATCATGGTCTATGTTGGAATAACTTATGATTTCAAGTAAAGAGCAGTTAGTTACAGGCACACTATAAGACTGCAGATTTTGGTCTCCTCTATTCACAAGGCACAATGGTGGCTCAGTGGTTAATGTGCCGAATTTGCAACTGATAGGGTTCAGGCTCAAAATCTTACCATCAGATTAGCTTGAGTCAGCTACCATGGTGTGTCCTTGTGCAAGGCACTATACTCCAATTGCTTTTGTACTAAATAACCTACTTGTGCCACTATGCCATAAAACACTACACCAAACACAAACTGTTCACAGCTGAATGTGTGTTATCAATGGGTATATAAGATATTAAGAGTAACTACAAGAAATATTGTAATCACAAAATAATAATAATAATAAAAATAATAATAAATATATAAATGAAGGTAGCTCAATAATTAAAAAAATATATAATGATATATAGAAATCAATCAAAATCAAGCATAAAATATTTTTAGATATTTTTATTTAAAACTTTCAACAGACACAGCTGATCTTATGGATGTGGGTAAAGAATTCCAAATCCTTGTTCCAGAATATTTAAAACTACATCAAAATTTTTCAGAACTGGGTTTTTGAAATTTCAAGTGGCCATGTGAGGTTGATCGAAAAGCATAGGGCCCCTTATTTTCATCAAATAGTTCTCTCACGTATGCATAAATATTACAATTTATACATTTGTAGTCAAGAACTTCCTTTTAGGTATAAACAGTTAATCAACTACCACTAGAACAAGAAATTAAATTTTTTTTAGTTTTCAAAACTTCACCAAAAATTGACGAAGTCCAAAAGATTAACTTTTAGCTTTGAATTAACCCCCTAAACATGTAGTTGTAAAGTTGAAGTTACTCATCCATAACATAATTGACCACTATGGTTTGAACAGATGAACATATGTGAAGACACCTGTGCATGTGCTCTCATGTATATTTATAGGGGGGTAGGGGGGTCAAAATAGTCTGAAGTGTTTTTGACTCATTTTCTGTTGAAGTTTGAGAAACAAGAAAAAAATTAAATTGCTTGTTTAAGTGGCATTTGATTAATTATTTTGGACCTATTTGTAATTACATTACTGTAATCTAGGTACTCTTATCAGTTAAACTTAGTCACAATGTATAGATTCTGCTGTGCTCATTTGAAGTCATATGGCCAAAATACATGGTGTAATAATCAGGAAGGGCACATAAACCTTAACACATACAGACATCAATTTGTATGGCATGAATGTTTTGGATCTCTTTTCCTCATTAATTCCCCCCCCCCCTTCTCTTTTATATTTCAATGCAATCTTATTTCTTGTATAAATGGAAAATGGTACTAAATGCTTGATAAGAAAAATGTTGCATGGCATGCACATTTTTTTAAAAAATAAGAAAAGTATACTGATATGATGATAAAATGACACACAGAGTAACTGATCAATTGGTAAATTATTTTATAACTGGATTACATCTCTACAAATATAAATGTTTTGTGTAATTACATATTTAAATCGAGTCTCACTTTCCTGAGTTTTGTTTACAAGTGAAAGTAGTGTGGAACTACACAGGAAAGTGAAATTCTACATTATAAAATCCAACTGTACAAATCTTGTTAGTTTTCATTTGATCAGTCTGTACAGATCCATTACTGAGACTAGAGTGTAGATGATATAAAGAAAATGACAATAGTCTACATGACAAAAATCTGGACAATAACAGTATACACAAAAATGAGATTATAAATAAATGTACAAGTCTTTCCATTTTCTTGTAACAAAAATGAACAAATATGCTCCAACCAGTTCAACAAAGTAAGAAAGAAAATTGTACTCAGTTTAAAACAAATACTGTATTAATATTGTTGTGTTGAAATAACAGTATATGACCAACAACATTTAAATTTAAAACATTTCAGACTGATTTTAAGGAGAATAACATTAAATACGCCATGGTCTTGCAATGGGACATACTGTATATTCAGTAAGTATGAATTTCACTGTTGATAAGTGCATATAAAAAACAATTGCTTTTGTTGATTTTGACATCACTTTTAACGCATTACTGACATGCTGTAGAAATGAAAGCCAAGTGCCTTTCCCAAGGACACACCAAGACAGTTGACTCAGCTGGCCTGTGCGGGTATTGAACCTGTGACCCTCGCATTTTGAGTCTGATGCTCTACCAACTGAGCTACAGCAATTCCCATTTAAAAAATGACCACATAGTCTTTAGTATTGAAAAATAAGCATATATACTTACCGTATATACTAGCGTATAAACCGATACCAACTGCAAACTGCACAGACCCAGATCTGCTGTTGCATAATGCGCAGGCAGATCTGGGTCTATGCAGTTTGTAAGGACTAATCAGTAGAACAAACAACACAGACCCTGATCTGCCAGTACATTATGCAACAGCAGATCAGGACCTATGTTGTTTGCATTTGGACCCGGTTTATACATGAGTATAATACGGTACTGTTTATATTTTATAGTACACCATGTAAATTGTTTCTTCTTTTACCCATAAATAAACAAAGTAAACCTGTGGACTGAATACTGCTAGTAAATTTGGAGCAAAACATATTAAAGGTCAAATTGGAACATTTCTGTTGACACTGATTATTTAAATCCTTATACTAGAAAATCCCAAATTTGTTGTTCTGATATAATTATACTGCAAAGTTATGAACTGTTGCGTTTAAAAGTGTCATCATCACTAAAATTGGAGCCGCCATTACCTCCTATGTACACAAGTGACATATCTGGGGAACATATAACTCGCTTTAGTGTGACTTGCAACAGGCTACGGAATGAACATTGAACCTTAGAAAATTTTAGAAATTAAATGGCTAATGCTACATAATTATTAATGGCAAAAAACTTTTTTATATAAAATTGTTGGGAACAATTACTTAAATATGTGCATTCCACTGATTTAGCACAGTTGTGGCTTGTTAAGGATGTACATACATTTCTAATGATTATATCATGCGAGTCACAAAGAGCAAATAGAATACCAAATGCCTACTTTTTGTTCAGATTATTGTAAATAATGCTTGAGAACACATTGTAGCTAACTGAGAGATGATAAATAAGGGAAACCCCCTTGTATGTGTTACCTTGTATCTCTTAACATAATCTTTCACCATGTTTCACTTGATATTTTCTGCATTTATTTATTCTTAGTAAGCTGATAAAATGTGCTTTAAATCTTAATTCATGTACCCAGTGAAACAGGAATACATATTTCTCAATGTTCTTCTCTCTCTATCTCTCTCTCTCTCCAATTTCCATTATATCATCTAGACTTAAAGATGACAATTAAGTTGTTGCCAAAATAAAAATCCATGTTTAAATCCTTTCTCAATGTTTCGAAGGATTAGTGATAATCTGATCACTTGAAATATGACTGGAATTAAATTATGAAGAGGCAGTACTAGCCATGATACTTCCTGGTTGGTCACAGTTTTTAAATTGCTCTTATAAATATTTTCTTTGCCTTTCATCCTCAAGAAATTTATTTTAAAAAACCCAAACAAGTGTCCTTAAACCTTTTTAATCACATATTGTTCCAAAAACAACCAATATTTTTATTAGAAATGACCGTTCCATTAATACACTTCTATGGTAATGGATGTTCACCTTGTTCTAGAATGATGTCACACATAACACCAAATCGAGTCTAAGTCAAGGGAGTTAATTCTTCAGTAAGTTTGGACAATCTAACTCTACTAGTCTTAGCACTTAATTTCAGCAATTCTGTGGGAGAAAATTGCACTGGAGGAGTGGACTTTTAATTTACACACTGTTGTACAAAAAGTAATAAAAAAATTTTAATTGAAATTTTCTCCATATTTGACCTTTAATAGAAAATTTAAAATACCTTGAATGCTGGATGAATAAATTTTAAACGTACTTAAAATCACATCTAGAATTAGCACTGACCAAGATTCACATCTTGTATCACAATACTGTGGTTTTCAAGTGAAGGTACAACAAAGTCATGCACTGGATATATGTGAGATAAAGTAACAATAAATGCTTATCTGCATACATGTATGAGTAGGAGCACCATTTCAATACATGACAACAACAAAAAACATTGAGCAACAAAACCAAAAAACCTTTTACAACACAAAATACAATATTGGGAATACTTTTAAAATGCCGAGAGACAACTGTAGAAACTAACATAAGAACATTAATGCGTATAATCGCTGATTCAGTTGTAAATGTTTATTCATGTATAAGATTTAGATAGCTTCTGCTTGCACAATGTAGGTGCTCTTTTTTAATGTTTCGTCATATACAAGATTGTGATAGCTTCTGACTGCACAATTTAGACACTCTTTTTCTCATCTTATTATTCATGCTAACTTACAATTTTAAAATTTCTATCGTCAAATTCCTCATTGATTCTTCTATCTCCTATTTGGTCTGAACTGACTCAAAATAACTGAACTTACATCAAACTGACCAAGAAAGCCGAAGCTGTATAGCCAGTTCAAAATCAAATTAAATAGTAAACAAAATTCTGCCTTTTTTTCAAACAAATGGCCAAAAAATCTTTTAATTACATTTTAGTTCTTTTTATTCATGATGACTGACGATTTCATTCTGCCAAGTGTGGAGTTTTAATGATCTCGGAAAGTTGGTTTAAACTGTTCACTTTGTATAGGTGCAAAATCTTAAAGTTCCTCAGTTAGTCTCTCTGTTCTACTCTGCAAGATTGGGTTCTGTGCAGTTGGCCTGCACAATCTACATATCCAACTATTATTAAATTTTTTTGACAACTTTTGAAGTGATCTATTATTAAATATTCTGACTCTTTGTTCAACACTGAATAATAATGTACATTACACACACACACATGGGTGAGCCCACATATACATTAACTTCTCATAATTTCTGAGTCAGTGAAACCTATGTAATGCGGTCCCTGTGTATTCAGAATTCCTATGTATTTTGCCAGTGATTTTAATCTGTCATATTTCCTCAATACTAAATCTCTTAAAGTACTCCAACTAACTAATGCAACTCGGGCTTAAATATGTATTCCCCAGATCTACTGTATTTCAGCAACAACTCAAATAAAAAAGCTTCCTCTCAAGAAAAATTAGTAATGAATATATTCTCTTGTGTTTGCCTGTATTAATTTTGTAGCTTACGATTTTTTGAAAATCTACCACATCAAAAATGTATATATAAGAACAAAAATCTATTCCACTGCTCTCATGACCTTTCCTCTTTTTTGTATCAGGGTTTTCAAAGTAAATATATGTACTGAATTCCATGAACTCGTACTAACAAAATGCGGGTTTGATATGTACTCTTCATGTGGCTGCTGCAGTATCTGTGTTAAACATAAGGACATAAAAACTTGAACATTGCACTGACAATACCATCAATGTAAGACATTGCATCATACATAAATTCCCATGACTACACAAGCTTCAAAAATTGGCATACCCTGTCAATAAGCTTTGCAGACTGACTAACACAACATTGTTCTACATGGCAATTTCAAAGTTTGTGAAACAGACACTACCCTTGACAAGCCCAAATATTTCCCAGTCAAGTTTAGGGATACTTGTTTTACAAACAGGGAATTCAAGATTAAAACTGAAGGTACCGTAACTTTTCAAAATCTAGTGCAAACTTTATATTTTTAATAATTATGGCCATACTGATCAGACAACTAGAGCTATTAGTGATGGGTTCATCTCAAAGGGCCCTGCTCACTACAATTTGCTCCATTGGGCCTTACACAAAGGATTTGTGTTTGGAAACCAAAGCTAGGAGAAGACAGGCATTTAGGTCACATCATGACATGCAAAGCCTGAAATCCAACTCCTTCAAGGTCTCATGAATACAAGCAACATCCTATGTACAGATATGAAGTTGATTGAGAAGGGCCATAACTCTGTCAAAAATAGAGTAGAGGAGAAAAAAACAAAACAATAAAAGATACATCTATGTCTAGGTGACAATACTCTTACCCAATTCCATCAGAATATGTTGAATGGTTTTTGAGTCATCCTGATTGCAAGCAACGTTCCAAGTTTCCATGTGAAGACAAGAATTTGCTCAATAAGGGTCACAGCTCTGTCCAAAATGGAGTAAACAAAACTAAGCCCGTACAAGTCACATGTCTATGAGACAATTTTTATAAGATTAGAATATGCTGGTTACAAGCTAACATCCCATGTCAAGATATGAAGTTAAATGTTTAGAGCAATAACTATATCCAAAATGGAGTTGACAAGACAAAACCCATAAAAGGCATATCTAGGTCTATGAAACAATGTACATGACAAATTGCATCAGAATATGTAGAATGATTCCTGAGCTATGCTGGTTACAAGAATCTAATGTAATCGAGATTTCAAATTGATCAAAAAAGGCCAGTAACTCTGTCAAAAATTGAACCTGAAAAGAGGGAAACTTTGAAAGGCACGTCTGCATGTAATAGCCAATTCTTCTTAAAAATGGCATAAATTATGTGCAGGGACTTAAGAGTGAAAGGCGGTTATCAGAAGTGTGAATGGACAGACAAACATAAAAGGTGAATATTACATGAATACTACAACTCGATAAGGGGTCCTAAAAGTCTGATCTCCACAGTGTGGAGATCTGACAGGCACCCATTAGGGATCATGTTCTGGCTATAAGAGAAATAAGTCGCAGATTTCAGGATTCTGGAAGACCACTTAACCATTTGGAAATGTATTGCTACTAAATATAAACAAAGGCTAAAGCTATCCAAAAGGGACTATCTGATTGGTTGATATATTTATTACATTATGGAAATTTGCAACATCATCAAAACATTACCCTAGATGAGTGCCTTTTAGATCCTCAATGACATTTTCATCAAATAGGAATGAATGAAAAGTACTGGAACATAAAGGCTACAGCTCCAGCTGCAATACACTGTCATGGACCTTTTTTATAAAATAAAAATATCTGGTAGAATACCTCAAAATAAATGCCGAGTATCACTCTTGCGCTTAACAATATCACAGTGCTTTGAACCAAACAGCACATGTAATGCTATTATGGGTACATTTTCCCATGGCTCTCAGCCATTCCTGAAAACATCCATAGGTAGAATGAAATACATGTAAGAATTTGAGGTATAAACTGAAGAAAAATGCATTCCAGAGGATAATTTTCACCCATAATACCACTATTGCCTCTTTTACTGGGTTTGTACTGCAACTACCATATATACTCGCTTATAAGTCAGATCCAACTGCAAACAACATAAATCCTCATCTGCCATCACATAATGCACCAACAGATCAGGGTCTATGCTGTTTGCTCTACTCATTAGTCCTAACAAACTGCATAAACCCAGATATGTCGGCATATTATGCGATGGCAAATCTCAGTCTGTACAGTTTGCAGTTGAATTAAATTGTAAACAAGTATATACAGTATTCCAATACTTACTAGGTGTGAAACAATACACCTGTGCCAGGTATCGATATGATTCACAGCCTACGATACGATACATAATCAATTCTCAGTTTAAAGAATAAAAAGGCAAACGACTAAAAATTATTCATGATTGCTGAAGATTAAAGTAGCTTATGTAGGGTAAGTATCGTTTTGTATCGATTCTTCACATCTTGTATCGATACGTGTATTGATATGGCAAAAGTATTGATGCATCGATATATTAATGAATCATTTCACCCCTAATACTTACTGACTATTTATATACAGTATTCAAATACTTACTATTTATATATACAGTATCCCAATACTTACTGACTATTTATATACCTATAAAATGAAAGATGTATCAACTAAACATTCCTTGTAACTTCTGCTTATCTTCCTCATCTTTTGCTTTCTGTTTGTCTTCCAACAGTTTTAATTCTTTTTTCACTGCAGCAGTAAGTTTAGGATCTATCTGCATGATCCTTTCAAAATCTGTTCTTGCATCCTCAGGGTTCCATGCTCCAACATGGGCTTTTGCTCTTCGATATAATGCCTTGACATTGTCTGAAAAGTAAACAACAAGAATTAAGTATCAAAACAAATTTACCTGTATTTTGCAATTGTTTATTTTTAAATGTGCACAACAAGGCTGCATAGATCCTGTCACTGGCAGCTTTGGACAATTTTAGTTTTAATGGAAAAGTACACAACTTTATTAGAAATATGAAGACAAGAGGCCCAAGCGGGACTGACATCGCTCACCTCTTTTTACATAACTTAACATTTTACCTTTTCATCAACCATGCTAATATACTATTGTAAGAATACAACATATGCAAACTATCTCCCAAAGTTTATGTTTGTTGATTTTACCTATTTTGCTATAGTCTGATAAAACTTCTTTCCAAAGATAAAGGTGTAATTAATTTGCATAGTCTCTTGCCCATAACTGAAGACATCCAAGATCTTTAAAAGTTAAGTTTACAGATGAAGCTTTAATTTGTGGTCTACAGAGTTACATGTCTTTCATGAACTGAAGTTGTTTTTTCAGACTATGGGTTTCTTTACTCTTGGCAATTAAATCTGGAAGTGTTCCAGAAGAAAAATATATTGGGGTATGTTTTTATTCAAAGCTAGAAATAACAAATATAAATTCCAAATAATCTGTGATTAATGGCATTGAATATATGAAATGCAGCAAAAAATGCAGAATATATGTGATAACATATAAATGACAAATGCTTCAGACACTTCCACCTGGCAATACTAGCAACTGTCAAAATTATATTTCACCCATCATATCAAACTTGCCTCCAAATATTTTAAGAATTTTATGTGTGGCAAAGTTTTTAGAAATAATTCTCTGCAAATAAATTTTAAAAAACTTAGAATGGATTTCTACAAGAAATATGTTCTTACTGGAGCAAAATAAATATTAAAAGGAAAAAAACACAATTACTTGCAACAAATATTTATAATTGTGTACAGAAATTTTTATCGCACATAGTTTTATGCAAGCCGGCAAGTGTACATTTCCTCCAACAATATTTCTATTTTGTAATTTTTCGTCGGTTATAAATTAAAAAGTTGTAATTTTTATTCCTAAGGGTTATTCTTTTGCTAATTTTTATCAATCGTTTTTGTGAAATTTATGTATCTTGTATTCTAAGATTTTTGTATATAAACTGGTTTTCATAGTTTCTGTAAGGGGAAGAACTCTGTAACACCAAACTTGTGATTCTCACTAGTCAGTATGATATGTTACTTCCCTTGCTTTGCTTTAATTGAGATAGAAAACATGAATTTTACAAGCAAAAATTGTTTAAATTGCATACGATTTGAGAATTAATATGTTCAGATCTTTCTCATAATAAAACTGATTGACCATCTTGATGATTTAAGTCTATTCACCACATTTACTCAAAATCAGATAAAACATATAGTCTCTTGAGTGGTAACAACTTCAGCCAATCAGGTGCAAGATCACATCAATAATATGCATGGATCTCACTCAATATTGAACTCATGTGAGATCATGATCATATACACCTATATTCCAAATTGTAAGAAAATCTGATCAGAAATATGCCAATTAGATGTGAGATCACCCCATTATTATGCATGGCGCTCTTGCTCAATATTGATCTCATCCAAGAGATTTATGATACAACCCTAAGTCTGATAAAATTGGATCAGAAATATGGCTTCCTGAATGGTAACGAGCTCAGTCAATCAGATGTAAGATCACCTCTTTAATATATGTGTATCTTGCTCATTACTGAAATTGTCAGAGATCTTGATGATATAAGTATATATTCCAAGTCTGATCAAAATCAGATCAGAAATATGGACTCCAAAGTGGTAACAAGCTCAGCCAATCCAATACAAGACAACCTCATTAATATCCATGGGTCTCACTCATTACTGAACTTGTCTGAGATCTCGATGATATAAACATATATTCCAAGTTTGATCAAAACTGAATCAGAAATATGGACTCCTGAGTAGTAACAAGGTTGGACAATTAGATGCAAGATAATCTTAGTACTATGTGTGGATCTCACTCATTATCAAACCTATCTGAGATCTTGATGATATAAGCATACATTTCAAGTTTAATCACATTCAGATCAGAAATATGGCCTCCAGAGTCCCAACAAGGTCAGCCAATCAGATGTAAGATCACCTCATTAATATATATATACATATATAGAGCTCATCTTGAAAGTTATCCAAGATACTGATGATATAAACATGTATTCCAAATTTGATCAAAATCAGATCTAACACACGGCCATACCTTGAGCTCACTGGCCCTTATAGCCAGGTGAGCTAAAACACTTGTGAAATGTCACTTAAATTCCAGGCAAGTAGCTTATTTAGAAAGTTTCAGAATTTTCCTGGCTTATGACCATTTTCTAAACTTTTTATTCATCCCTGCAAATCAAGTAAAAACTGTACATGTGTCAGTAAGTTTCACAGTTATATATGATGTAGGCAGTAATTTTTTTTTCTTTTTATAAATATTTAATATTCTTTGTACATAGGTAGCCATGGGTAGGGGAAACATCCTCATGTGGGCAGTAATTGATGTAAAGAATTTAATCTGCTTTAGGGTTATTCCAGAATTAAATTTTAAAGGGAGGGGGTAGGTTTTCTATCAATTACTCCACCACCCATGAAATAATTTTAGACGGACCAGTCAATATAAAACACTTAGACCAGTGTGGATTACTATCACCACCCATAATTAAAGTAAATAAAAGCATTTGGACTTAAAAGCCTTTGAACATTTAATTCCGGAACAGCTATTATTATACTTTGGAGCTTATGGCATACATTTAAATTGGTGTTTTTCTGATATTCTAGACACGAGTATACATTACCTGGATCTCTTTTGAGTACAGTAGTGGTATGTTCTATTACAGGATAGTAGTCCTCTAGCAGCAATTTACACTGGGAATAGTTCAGCAGTAATGGTAGCTTGATATCTTCCAGTTTATTCCATTCTTCATCTCCTGGCTTCTCTCTGTCAAAATAATGTCATCAATAAATCATTTTAATTTGATACAATAAGAATTCCTTGGAATGTGCTCAAATGCTGCATGATGAAAACTAAAAATGCTAACACAGACACTACATCAAAAAATAAGGTCACTGTGACCACTATTTTTGTTGCTGTGAATATCAGTCCCAGAAATGAATGCACTTGCCATATAGTGGATTATTTTAGCAATGGAGATATTTAAGTGAGTTCTCCAACTGAGATCACAAAATAAATCCCACCAAAATTTATAAACTGCAAAAATAAATGTAGCCAAAATTTGCATCATTTCATGACACTTTGGGAGAAAAAAAACGTGAAGAAACAGACCCACATTTGTTTAATTTGTATGCTTTGGTAGATTTCATTTTAAACATAAACAGAAACAATGACTTCACAATTACTATAAACAGTATCCAAAATAAATGTTTCTTCCTTCCTGGTGGGGCACCCTTATCTTTGGTAAAAATTGAATAAATGTCTTCATGATTGTTTACTAGAATTCATTAATCACTGTTACAGATACCAAGGGGACCATAACCTTTATACTGTATGGACAATATCAAGGACTGTGCATGCAATGGTCCTCAACTGGTAGTTGTGAACTGACAGTAGCTAATCAAGCTCCTCACAACAGAAAGGACAAATAATATTCTCGATTTTAATCCTAGGTTTTAATCCCAATCAACAGCTGAGAATAACATCTTTGTTCTATCATTTTATCTAATGGAACAGACTGACATGTCAGTAAGTGACATAAACCAATTACATGATTTGTTCTGGGTTTATTTGCTTTGTTGATTAGGAAATAAATCAACCTGACCTGTTCTCTATAAAGTGTGGTGTTGTCTAGTGTGGGTCAGCCTATACATAAACCAGTATTTGCTGGGTGTTAAATGTACTACTCATTGGAACCACTAAAATAAAAACCTTCATCTGAAATCATGGTCAAATTGGTGTACCCTTTCAGTTTTCTGAAGAAAAAAAATACTTTACCCAATTAATAATACTCACTACAAATCTTGACAACATAAAAGCTCTGTTATTTTGAGCAGGTAAATGAATTTCAAGTTAAGTTAGACCAGGGGTGTCAAACTCATTTTCTATGGCAGGCCAGATTTGATATAAATAATAATCAATAATCACTGTGTGTAATATTCTGCAAGGCACAGTGGACAAAATAGATACAATGTTATATATTCACAAGTTCAGCTTCCATCCCACCACCTCCTGTTTGATGTATTTGAATGTGATAAACATTTGTCTGCAAGTGGCAACAAGCCCTGGTTTTAAAGAATCAATAAATTGGGAAAATTATGTTCATATTAATTCTGAAGATGCCAAATTCCTCAGTTTTGAAATAAATTAAAAAAGTGAGGCACTGATCATAGATAAGTTGAACCACATGAAGAACTCCTTGTAAAAAATTAGGATAAGTTTGACATCTGTCATAAAGAGAAACTAGGAGGTTATGATATTGATCCAGAAATTATGCATATCTGTAAAACACTATTGACTAAATAAGTATAAAAAAGCATTAAAAAAATGTAGAAAACTGCTATAATGGTATGAAAATGTAATCAAATTATCTTCTTCTACAAACATGCCTGCCACATTTTATTTGTATACCTAAAAAGGTATTTGCCAAATTGTGCTAACAATGTTTTTAACAAACAAAAATCCAAGTCCAAAAAGTAAAAAAAATGTGTAAAAATGGAATAACCACTGTAATGGTAAAAAAAAAATCTAATCAGGACATATACATAATACAAATATGTTTACCAAACTTCATTTGTCTACCTCAAGTGGTTTTTGCTTAATTGTGCAAACAAGGTTTTTGTCAATAATGTCTACGTCAAAAGAGTTAAAAATGTGTCAAAAACTGAAAAATTGCTTGAATGGCCTGAAAATATATTCAGCTTATCTACATAATTACAAAAATAACCATACCAAATTTCATTTGTCTACTTCAAGTGATTTTTGCTTAATTGTGATTACAATGTTTTTTGTCCAAAATGTTGGATCCAAATAGTTTTAAAAAATCTGTTAAAAATTGACAAATTCCTATATAAGCCTGAAAATATTATCAGATCGCCTAAATATTAATAGAAATTTTGTAGACCAAAAAGTTAAAAAATGTGGTTAAACAATTTGAAAATTAAGGTCACCATTGCCTGAAATTAAGCAGGTTTTTGTGACCCACCATAGGTATCTAAAGATGAAATTTTGTACTGTTTGGCTCAATAGTTATGGAGCTATCTTGCTGACAAGAAGTATGACAGAGAGATGAATGGACAGATGATGAATGGATAACATCACAAAACTTATTGCATTATTTATGCCTTTGAATATATAATGAATGCATTGTACTCAGTAAGTAAGTAATAATATGCAAATGCTGGATTTACTAACCTTATTATAAGTTGTTCCAATATACCAATAGCTAAGGCATATTTCTCCTCAGCTTCCTTGTATTTGTTATCTCCATACAAAGCGTTCCCTTCCTCTCGTAGTTTAGGGACAGTTGCTACTTTCTCTTCATCTGACATCTGCCAAGCATCTTTTTCATAACTTCCTGGTTCTTCAACTTTAATTAGTTCTGAATAACAAAACATGTAAAACAAATGTAGTAAAGCATGGTATTGAGACTATTTGCATATAACCATCTGTCGGCAGTACAAATATTACACCATATTTTTATTTGTCTCCTACAATTTTCCTATATACAGTGAAACCTGTATATAAATGACACTCATGGATTAACTTTTATATTCAATATAGGTAGGTGTCTTTTATATAGAGGTAAGTAGATTTCATGAAATGAGTCAATAAATGCTTTCCTCTATGAATTTCCTTTATATGGAGGTTTCCATGAAAGCAGGTTTCATTGTAAATTGTCTGTAAGTATGGCAACCTGCCTCTTTAGTCTAATTACTGTAACTCTATGCATTGTGAATAAGTGATCTGTGTATTGTTGATGCATCAAGTTCAAAGTAAAGCAAAACAGCGACAATCGGCACTCCCTCTGTCTATAAAAATTTATTACTCACCTGTCTATCAAGAGTTATTATAATAACTCTACATGCAGCATGATGAGAAAAGAAAATTATGAAATATTGATGTGCTACTTTTTCTTAACTTTTTAAATATTTATATTTAATCAGTCTCATATTTTTGTAAAAAAATGACCAAACATACATTGGAGTCCTCATAAATCTCTGGTCCTTTATTTTTTGTACATGATCACTTCCCAAAATTGGTAATTCTTTACACGTTTTTTTGAACTTTCAAAAAAGTCATTACTTTTTTTATTATGAAAAAATACATGAAATATGGTAGGCAAGACTTTGTATTCTTATACAGCAATTATGACCAAACTGAAATCATTTCAGCTAAACAGTACACACGTCACAGATTTAGTATAATGTACCTTTCGATGGTAAAAAATAATCCATGGACACAATTGTTCATCATGGACTTAGCATAGTGGTCGCTGTAGATGTCCAGATTGTGGCTTGTAATGGATGGATTAAGTTATATTGCACCCATCAAAAGTCATAGCAATATAATTACATGTATGTAACAGTGGACATCCATTACATGGAACTTACCTGTTAGCTGAGCTACAGTAGACAGTGCAGAAGGCTCTTTTTAAGTTGTACACAATTCTTTTTAATATTCAGAGACTTACCACTAAAACACATTAACATACATGTATTGCTAGAGATGAAAGATACATTTTTGAGCAAAGAATTCCATAAGAATATTGAGATGTTTCTTAAAATATAATAGGTTTAATGGTACAATGATTTTAATAACCATGGCTAAGAGAGAGAGAGAGCTTTTTAATAAAAAAAGAAAGGAAAACACATGTAAGTATATGTGGGTTGATACAAGATGGAAGAAGACATTGAAGGAATCTGGGACATGATGGAATGACTATTCAATTAATAAAAAAACAAATATGAGAAATATTTGCTGATCTTTTTTATTCTGCCAGCCACTTTATAGTCTTTTGTTTAACATGTTCCCACACAATGAAATACACATACTGATAACTGATATTCAAGATACATCATATAGTCATTCCTCTGTATAGTACTTCCACATCAAATATATATGTATTTGACAAATTTTCCCAAATACTGAGGAGCCAGAGAACTAGACATGTGTTTAGATTTACCATTGACCTACTTTTTATAAAAAAGACACTGTTAAGTACACGCTGGTGTATTCCCTTGTTAACAGCTCCAAACATTCCTTCTAACTCCTGGTTTGGGCATCCAACAAGTTTAATATCACAAAATTTATGGAAGAAAGTGATGTAAAAGCTTAATCATTTAATTATTTTTGGAAAGAGTTAAACTAATATACTTATTTTAAGTTGATGCCGATATAACTTCATTTGGTACAGTATGTTTCAGGCCATAAAACACGTACCACAATACTGTCTATACAAATGTCAAGCAAATTATGTTTTTATTATCAGTTATTTTGTTCTGCTAATTTGTTGCATATTGACCCAATTATCCTTTTGCTAGGTACTTATTTTATATGACACATGATACACAAGCTGAAAACACTCTTAGCAAAATAATAGACAACATTTTTTTAAAGATGTCTAGTGACCTTAAATCAATTTATTACACTAAGCTCTAAAACTTACAAATATCAAAGCGATTATGGTAAAGATGATGATGATTGTGAGGAAGATGATAATAGATGTGATGATGATGATTATCATAATCATCTTTTGAAATCCAACTGAAATAATTCCTGTGATATGCTTGAATTCAAATGTAAGTAGTTAAAGACTTCTATAATATGCACTATTATATGTTAGATTAATGCAGAAAATAAAAATTAATTTTATATGGTTTGCTTTATATACAGCTAGAAACCAATTTTACGTGAAAATATCACAACTTAAACTTATTGGAATTCTCAGTCCATATTACAAGTCCAAATCTGTTTTTCACAAACTAGTATTTTATCAGTTTCATAGTTTGGTTTTGTGACAACAAGAACCATTGTCATTCAGCATTTAATGTTTATTTTGAAACGTGCTAAAAATAACTCTGAAGCTTGGCATCAAAGGTACCAACCAGTGGCCGTTAAAAACTGTGAATGCATGTACTTCCTGCCTGACCACTGTTGACTCACTGCAGGAAAGTAACATGCATAGCAACTGACTTCAAAGTAAGAATGTCACTCCTTGGTTGGGTAAGAAAAAAAGTGACAAATAAAGTAACCTTTTTCCACGGATAAAGCACAGTGTAGACAAATTCTGTGGATTTAAAAATTGTGATTTTCTCTAATAATCAAGGTCATTTTCTAAGTCTATCGATATAACTACAGAAGAACATTTTTCTAGCATAGCTCGTGTATCTTTTTTTCATTACCTTTATATATTCTTATTGAATAAACTTTAGAAAGAATTATGACATACATGTCATTATGTCCCATGTACGTGATTGTACATACATGATATAAACAGTACTGCATTCATTTGTAATCTCTTAGTCATAATTATTAGTCTTAATGTTTATCTTCTTTCTCAAAAATTATTACTGCTGCATGTGTCTCTGAAAGGGATGACATTTATTCAGTTTGGTAAATTTAAATATTCTGTTCACTTGATAAAAACTTGTTTAAAATCGTATCTAAAGGATAAATACAATAAATGATAACTATCTTAAATGAATGTCTTATGCATTTGTGATAAGACGGGGCTTTTCATTTCTTTTTTGTATACAGCTTTCAATAATTTGTCCAAAGTGGGTCTTGGAAATAGTATGGAAATTAAAGGAAAATTCTGACAAATTAATAACCAGTAGAACAAGCACTTTATGAAATATCATTCATTGAGAAAGAACATTGAAGGTACCACTTGATGCAGAACAGTACGTAAATTTCTGCTTGAGTGCATGCTTGCAGGCACATGTAGGCAATAAACAGGAATGTATGTTGTAGCTATGCATTTTTTCTGATGTACATTCTTCTATCATGGAACAGGGTGGGGGGATATCCAAGAAATTTAAAACATGGTATTTTTGTTTTACGTTATGCATGTTCATCTGTGCATATGCCTAACTAGGCCACTAAATAATAACACAAGCAATGTTACTACTGTATAGTTTGTATTGATAAAGGTGTAAAATTGACACCAGTCTTGGTTGGGTCATTTTTTATGGCATTGTCGTGTCTCCCATCTATTTGTTTAGTAAGTCGACTCATGAGGCAAATGCAATAAAATCAGCGATGGATGCCATAAAACCTACTACAGCTGCAATAAAATCTGTTATGGAATTCCGCTAGATTGAATGGACACTTAATCCATTACTGCCAGTGTCCATGTCCACTGTCTTGTGTGGGCAATGTGTGTACTATTCAAGATAATTAAATAATAGACTTTATTTATTCTCGATGGACTGTTGAGCCAAAGACTCATCTCACACAGGACAGGGCTGAACAAATATTTTTTTCATCCACTAGTCCCGGACTAGCGACTTGGACAATTTTACTTGCCCGACTTAAAAAATGAATAGTCCGATATGTTGGGCTATGGGATTTGCTCAGCCCTGAAGATGATTTAGAAGAACCTGCAAGTCTTCCCTGCCATATTTCAACAGAGCTGCCCTCTCATGAGGAAAGTGCCTGTAGTCAAATGCTCTAAAGCATCTCAAAGGTTCTGCTTATGTCTCTTTGGAGAAATAGCTACCGCACATTCAGTAGCAGTCTTACGTTTTATCGCTCCACTTTCACAAAAATTTTCCTTTTCCGAATCGCCCTTATTACCTTCCTTGCGAAAATAATTTAGCAAACTCATTTTATCCACTGAGTAACTAACAGTTTGCTTGACAACTACTTCTAAAGTGATCATAACATACATTTTCTCTTTTAAATATGAACAGAGACAGCTCATTAATTACCGTAATTGTTTTGCTTCAAACTCAATATTGCACGTGGAAGTTAATCATCTGTATAATCAATTAAAAATTAAAGAATTATTACTGTCATTTAATCAGTTCATAAAGGAAACCAACACTGATGTTGGTAAAGTACCGTTCATTAATTTAATTACACTGACTCGCTGGATTAAAATCATAGTGAGCCGCTCGTGAGGATCTGGCTTGAGTAAACACAATAGAACAAAATCGCTTAAAACACTGCTAATTGATCATACTGGCTTTCTTTTGTTTGACGGGTTTTGATTTGCCAATAATTTGGTCGCTCAGCTCAATATGCAGTCAAGCGGTAACAGAACATGCAAAAATTATTTATGTGTTATACAGAATGTAAATGAATACATGAAGAGGGGTAGAATCAAGTATTAAGTATGCCCGGAGGGCATGATTGGCCAAATAGAGGTAGATGTAGTGATTAAAGCACGAAAATAAGGACTTGCCCGACTTTTTAAAAAAGCACTTGTCCCGGACTAGCGACTTGGAAAATTTTACTTGCCCGACTTTAAAAATGAATAGTCCGGGACGTCGGGCTATGGGATTTGCTCAGCCCTGCAGGGTCAAGATGTATTAAAATGTACAGTATTCACATTATGTACAATAAAATTCATGAATGTACAGTATTCATATTATGTACAATAAAATACATGAAGGTACAGTATTTACAAATGTACAATAAAATACATGAATGTACAGTATTTACATATGTACAATAAAATACATGAATGTACAGTATTCACATTAGGTACAATAAAATACATGAATGTACAGTATTCACATCATGTACAATAAAATACATGAATGTACAGTATTCACATTATGTACAATAAAATACATGAATGTACAGTATTCACATTATGTACAATAAAATACATGAATGTACAGTATTCACATTATGTACAATAAAATACATGAATATGCAGTATTCACATTATGTACAACACAATACATGAATGTACAGTATTCACATCATGTACAATAAAATACATGAAGTCAAGATGTATTAAAACATACAGTATTCACATAATATACAATACAATTCATGAACAGACATAAGATAAGCATTATCACTGAATGGAGGCAATAAAATACAGCAGATTCAAAGAAACAAAAACAACATTCTAATCTGGACTAAAAGAATGTTTTACATATGTGTTTAAATGCAGCAAAAGTTGTCCATAATTTAATATCATTAGGTAACATTTTCCATATTAAAACACCACAGTATGTAAAACTCCTTTTAAACATTTCAGTCTTGTGTTTTGGGATACTTAGCTGATTTTTAGTAGAAGAACACGTGATTCAACTACTTTGGACTTCTGATACTGGAGTAAAAGTATTCAGATAATCTGCTGCCAGGATGTTTGGAATTTTGTACATGAGGACTAATTCATTGTATTTTACTCCATTTTTAAAAGGTAACCATTCCAGTTTTTAAAATAAAATTTCACTGGCTGTTGAATATTTTTTGTCTAAAAGAGTTCTAGCCACATTCTTCTGCAGGCATTTAAATGATAAGATGAACAATGTCCCCACTGGATTAGTTGTATTGTATTATTGTTTGTTTATTGAATACTGAAAACAATCTGATAACATTTAAGATGGCAGAGCAACTTTTAATTTATGTGGTTCAAATGTAATGTATTGTTTTAAGCATTTTATGGAACAATTAAATTGGTTAAATAAACACACATCTAGGCCAGATAATACATGGCAAACCAATTACAACTGCACTGATTGAATATTGCACCATCATACTTTGTGCATAAAAGAATTTTTTTCTAAAGCCAATTCTTAATGATTTTATTGCATGAAATCCCACTGCTACAAACAGGAGATATGGCCATATTAATAAATCCATTACATCTACAATCAAGGAATTAGCCTGCTTGCTGCACTTACTAATTAGTTCCTTGCTCTTAGGTACTCATGAAATATTCAATACAATTGCTATGCACATTTGTATTATTGTCTATTTACTAAATATTGAAAATCTTACCAAGAGTGAATATTAAGGGTTGAGGATTTCTAATTAATTCGTCTAAATCCTCATGTCCTAATCCCTTCTCCGCTAATGCCATCATGCCACAGCAATGGGGCTTGTCATGGTCATGGTCATGTGAGTGGTTCTTCTTTTTGAGGAAAATGTCACGCAAACTTTTAGAAACTACTGGATAGATATCAACAAGCTGCAAAAGATGATACAAAAAATTCTCAGAATATACAGGCAAAATAAGTAGCTCCCTCTGGGATTTTCAGGTGGTCACTTAACAGAGGTATATTTCTACAAGAATTTGGTTGAAAGGTCTCAACAAAATTGCTGTTTAAGGCAAGTGACTGCTTAATAAAGGTGACCCTTGACAGCAGGGTGCACTGCATACTGTCACCCAATTCGCTGCTTGAACATTAACCAGGAATTGAAGAATTGTCAACCTTTCCAAAGATACAACTTTCTTTTTAAAATGAGTTTCTGGCATTCTTCTTGGGATCTTGGCAGCTTTGAGAAAGAAAGCAGAAGTTTCTTAGGAAGAAATTTTTTATTCTGAACAAGTAATAATTTGAGGCAACTGAACAAATTAAAGCATTTCAGGGAGTCGTGGTCGATCAGTTGGTAGAGCGTTGGACTCATAACCTAAGAGTCATGGGTTTGATACCTGCCCAGGCCAGCCCTGATTGGCTGCTTTGGTGTGTCCTTGGCTAAAGGCAATTAGCTCCCATTTCCTTGTCATGATATACCCAATAATGTGTTAAAAATACCATTAAAACCAAAAAAAAAAAAAAAAATGATATCAGGGTGTGATTTATAGTCTTATGTTGATTCTTCAATCAAACTTTTGTATAAATAGTAAGATATGGTTAGATTAATTCCATCTGAATGCACAAAGACATTATTATATACAAACATGTTTCTTTGTGTATACATGTTTGTGAGCGTAATGTAAAAATTTTAAACATTCTTCCCTGAGACATTTGTGAAAATATTTAAAGCAAGTTCAATTTCCAAGTGCAACAACATGTTTACATTTGTGCATGCATGGAAATCATACATCATTATCACAGTCTATGTCACTGAAATCTAGCATGTGCTGTATGTATGTTGAAAAATCATAGTGGAAATAATTCTGCAATTTTAATTATTCAAATTTGTTTTCAAGTTGTACCACAGCCCATAAAACTTTTAAAAGTCTTAATTTAGCAATTTTATTCAAGAAGTTTAGTAGCCACACAACTAAGGGTGTGACAAATTTCAAAATCAAATGTAACCATGCAAACTGCTGGGAAAAATCTGGCAACCTAGCTTAAATTCAGCATGCACCTAAATATGAAATCCCGAGCTCTAAGTCTTTCTTTTCTCCTTGTAATGAGTAATTTCTTGTCCTTTGTAATTTTTATATTTGATAAAAAAGAGGCCCAAGTGGGCCTGACATCACTCACCTATCTTACATAACTTAACACTTGACCATTAAATGATAATGCAATATTGTAAGAACACAACCTATGTAAATTATCTCCTAAATTTTGTATTATGTTAATTTTACCTATTTTAATTTATCCTGATACAAATTTTATTCTAAACATAATGACGTCAATAATATGGATAGTCTCATGCTCAAAAACAAACTCATCCATGATCTTGATGACACAAGTCCATTTACCACGTTTGATAGCTGGATCAGAAATATAGCCTCAAGATCCAGAGAGGTAACAAGCTCAGCCAATCAGATACAAGGTATCTCATTAATATGTGCCGATCTCAATTATTATAGAACCTGTCTATGACAATGATAATATGAGCTTGAGGTGGAGCAAACTCCAATTGGAATTTGGTCTCTAGAGTGGTAACAAGCGGAGCCAATTAGATACAAGGTTCCCTCATTAACATGTGTAGATCTTGATCCTAATCAAACTCAATCAACATCTTGTTAATATAAGACTATTTAACAAGTTTGATCAAAATCTTTTCAGAAATATAATTGTTACCATGTTGACAAGCTCAAAAAATCAGATGCAAGGTCACAAAAAATAATATGCATGAATTTCACTCCTAAATCATACTCAACTGAGATCTTGATGATATAGACCTGCTTATGAAGTTTGATAACAATTCTATCAAAATTACAGTCTCTAGAGTGGTAAAAGTATCTCTATATCAAATGCAAGACCACCTCATAAATACATGCATAGGTCTCAGTCATAATAAAAATCATCCAATATGTCCATGATATTGGCCTATTTACCAAGCTTGATTAAAATCAGGTCATAGAGTCTCTCAAGTGGTAAGAAGCTCAGCTAATCATGTGCAAGATCACCTCATTAATATGCATAGATCTTGCTCATAATAAAAATCGTATATCTTGATGATATAAGCCAAAATCGGATCAGAATCATGGCTTCCAAAGTGGTAACAAACTCAGCCAATCAGATACAAGATGAACTCATTAATATGCATGGATCTTGCTCATTATCAAAACCGTTCAAAATCTTGATTATATAAGAATATATAACACATTCAGTCAAAATCGGCTCACAAATATGGCTACCAGAGTGGTAACAGACTCTGTGAATCAGATGCAAAATAAATATGCATAGATCTTACCAATTAAAGATCTTAATGATATAAACCCATATTTCAAGTTTGATTAGAACTGGATCAGAAATATGGCTTCCAGAGTGGCAACAAGTTCAGCCAATTGGATGCAAGATCACCTCATAAATATGTAAAGGTCTTGCTCATCATAAAAATCATTCATTATCTTGAAGATGTCAGTTTATTTACCAAGTCTGATTAAAATCAGGTCAAAAATACAGTCTCTTAAGTGTTAAAGAAGCTCAGCCAATCATATGCAAGCTTACCTCATTAATATGTTCATCATAAAACACATATACTGATGATACAAGCCTATTTACCAAGTCAGACAAAATATGATCAGAAATAGAATTGCTAAAGTGTTGACAAGCTCAGCCAATCAGATGCAAAATCACCTCATAATTATGTATGGATCTTGCTCATAAATGTACACATCCCAGATCTTGATGATTTCAGCCTATTTAACAAGTATGATCAAAATTAGATCAGAATTACAGTCTTTAGAGTGGTAACACGCTCAGCCAATCACATGCAAGAACACCTCATTAATATGCAAGGATCTCACTAATTATCAAATCCATCCATGAACTTGATTATACAAGTCCATATTTTAAGTCTGATCAAAACTGGATCAGAAATGTGATCAGAATAGTAACACACCGAGTCAATCAGGCAAGATCACCTCATTAATGCAAGTTCATATTGCTCATTATTGAATTTGTCCAAGATTCTGATGACATATGCATATATTCTAAGACTGATCAAATATACAGCTTCCAAAGTCATTGCAAACTCTGCCAATCAAATGCATGATCACCTCATTAGCATTCATGGATCTCACTCTTTATAGAACTCATCCGAGATCTATCTTGATCATATAAGCATATATTCAAGTGTGATTAAAATCAGTTGACAAATATGACCTCCAGAATGGTAACAAGGTCAGCCAATCAGATGCAAGATCACCTCATCAATCTGTGTGGATCTCACACATAACTGAACTTGTCTGTGATTTCATGATATATAAGCCCATACTCCAAATTTGATCAAACTCGAACGGAAATATGGATTTCAGAGTGGTAACAAGCAATTGTTGATGGGGAGAATATGGACTACTCATAACGGATGCTGAGCCATACCATAAGCTCACTTGGCCTTACAGCCCAATTAGCTAAAAAACAAAACAAGTCCTGATATCATGCAGTAGCCCACCTGACAACATGATTTCAACAAATATTAGCCCAGATTAAGAATTCTAGTAGCCATTGGGGAATGGGCAACAGATTTATTAGACAATACAACTAGGGGTCACTGATTCTGTAAAATGGTCTCAAACTATGCAAAACTCCAACAATTTTATGAGACTAGATGAAGAATATTGAAATTATGATAAAATGAATTTGTACTTGTTATATAGTAAAAAAAATCACCTATGTGAGGGACCAATATTGAACTAAGCTCCAACATACTTTGAGAATTGGTGCAATTGCATATTTATTGCACATGGCAGTTGAGGATTGGTCTGTGACCCATAGAAATTAGAAATAGACTGTAAATTACTATATGTATATATGTATGTAGCAGTGTTAAATGGCACCTCAGCACAATAGTGGCTATTTGGTAGCAACTAAAAGTAAAGTTTGAAAAATGTAAAAATGAATTGCACAAAAATTTAGATAATCCATTCCAAATACATGTAAATGTAAACATGAAGTACAAGATAAAATATAAAACAAAAACATTTTAAAATACTGTAAAATGTATATAAAATAAAAGATGAAGGTAACACATAACATCCTTAAAACTGATGGTCAAAATTTATTATATCAACTGCATTTCCTCAGAAAGTCCAAGATTTTCTTGGATGGTACATCATGATACAGTTTCTTGATGTTGGGTGGGTGGACTTGACAATTCATCAATTCTGTTCCATTTTTTGGTGATAATTATGATCATCACTGACCATGCCCTAGATCCAGATCTATTAGCCTTGAGGTAAAGCCCTCACTAACCAAAGAGGAAGGTGTAAATTGTTAGGACCCTCAGTATGTCTCATATTTTGTTTAAAATCTAACAGATGAGATCCTTCCCTAATTTTCCTGTTACTCAAATTATGTCTACCTTATCCATCCCCAGATGGACCCAATATCAGCTTGTTAGCACTTGTTGGCATTAATGAAGTTCAAATATACAACACAAAACTAAGACAGACATAGCAGGGTCATACTTCATGCTTCATAGTAAAATGTTTACCTTTTTGTCAACCCAGAATTCAGCCACTTCCTTGGGCTTCATTGTTTTTAGGAGGGCTTCCCATACTTCAAGTTTGAACTTTTTCCCCAACACCAGTTCCATTGGTTTCTCATGCTTCCTGCTATCATCTATAACTGACCTCTCATCATCACATTTTGTTGTCTTATAGTGAAATATCAACTGAAAAAAAAGAATACTGGGTCTTATTTAAAAATTGGCACATTTATTGAATGTTCTATTTGGGTTGATATACATAACAAGCCAGATTAAAATCCAGTCCAATTTAAAATCTAGCCTAGGCCAGATTATTTTATTTTCTGGACTAGGCCAAACTGCAATTGTAATCATTCTTGGTCAATGTTTAAAGTGGCCTAGTCTAAAACACACTTGTAATCTGACCTACAGAAGATAATAATCAACGATAAACTAGTTGATACTGTTGATACCAAGAAAGCAATAGTTCTCCCATCAAGCATGCTATGTTTTATCATTCAAGACCAACTAAGGTAATCCTATCAAATTTAAACCACACCTTGTATTCTATGCATCAACCATTCAGCCGGCATGCAAAATGTTCATTTCCTGGCACTCTAACAACAGATACATGCCTCATCATATAGGCCACATACATAGACGATCGTATGGTCAACTTTCGTTACAATGGCATTTCTTACAGTGTATAATGGAATATTCACTATCTGACACACAATTTTCTTGAATGAACACACTAATAAAACTGACCATTACATCTTAACATTTGAGTTCTGACACCAACGATTGTACATAACAGGGCGCAAATTACCTACATTATATAAACTTACTGTTACAACAACACTGCTCCAAGGCACCAACTCTGTGGACCAGGTGTTAACCCTGATTAAAAAGATGTTTTTTTTATCTGGATTTCTGATCTACCTGTGACTTTCTGATGTGCTGAGTGTGCACAATATATCAGTATGGAAAGCTACCAATAATCTTTGTTAGTAAACCAACAGAATAAGTTAAAAATGTACGGTATAACTAGCATTATTCTTTCCTTTTTCTGTCTTATCTCTCTTTCATTACATATTGTTAACAACCTAACAAGAATGAGAACTCTTGTTGGTCGTTTTAACAAAAGTCGACTGTACCTTATTACTGAAGTTTGATTTGGTACATCTTCATTTTCTACCATACTACTATTGTCACCAATATGACTATCACTGTCAATATTTATTATATATGTATGCAGAGGTTTTAATGGCCTAATCATGGTTATACAATGCCAAGAAGATCTGAAATGAATAACCAAACATTTTACAAAAAATATTTTTTTGCAAATATTCAAACAGAAAATCAATATTCAAATATTTGTTTTGTAACCTACTGAGTAGTGACACCAAAAACCAAACTCTGCAGTCGACAGTGCTGACCACAAATCGCTGTTTAGCAGCATTTTGTAAAAGAAACAAATAAAGCAAAATGTATAATATACAATACTGAATATTTTTTACATGGGAACAACATAAAATCTGCAAAATCAGCTGAAATTCAAACACCTGCTCACAAGGTAATCATAATATGTAAGGGGGGGGGGGGGGGTGGAACAAATTTTAATGATATAATACTTGACTGCTTAACTATCACTATTGTGTAGCTTACCCTTTTCTGTCATGGAAAAACCTCATCCATCCACAATGTACCATCCTCCGTTTCTAGAAAAGTTATAGAGTGTGTACATTGTAGACCCAGTCTGACTCCAGAACCTTGCTCAAAAACTTCATCTGGCAGACAGATTGCTTAGCCAAGCAAGAAGGTGGAGAATCTGTGGGCTGCTATAAAGAAGCGAACCCCCTGAGCTGCACCAGTAGGTTCTTCCACCGAGGTAACGACCTGGGTTGGTCGATCAACAGGTTGAGCAGGTCAGTGAAAGATGACTGCTGAGGCCACAGAGGGGCTATCAGGATGAGCTGAACAGCGGAAATCCTGACCTTCTGGATAGCTTGTGGAATCAACCTGTAAGGAGGGAACAGGTAAATGAACAGCAGATCCTACCTCAAGATGAAGGCATCCACTGCCCATGCTTCCTTGTCTGAGACTCAGGGGACATAAAAGGTTAGCTTGTTGTTCAGTTTCATTGTGAACAAGTCCACCAGAGGCCTCCCCCACAGACAAAATAGTGACTCTGCTACTGCTTGATGCAGAGACCACTCCATGAGAACAACCTTGCCTGTCCTGGATAGACTGTCTGCAAAAATATTTTTCTTCCCTGAAATGTGGCGAACTTGGAGGGTAATACCCTCTGAATTGGCCCAGTGCAGAAGGTTTCAGGCTTCCATGCAAAGAGAAGGAGCATGAGTGTCTCCTTGTCATCTGAGATATACAACCACCGATGTGTTGTCTGAGGAGATCATGCAATGATCCCTGATTTGGTCTATGCACCCTTGCAGGGCTAAAAACACCACCCTCATTTCCAAATTGTTCATGTGCAGAGGGACTTCCTCTGGAGACCATGGAACTTGGAGAAGTACATCTTCTGGCTCTAGATGGACACCCAACCTGAATCTGAAGCATTGGTGTACAGATATGAGTGGGATTCGAGGGCATGCAGATACCTGTCTCGACTGAATCACCAATTCAGATGGTACTGAAAATCCAACCCTAAAGAAATTTGGGCTAATAAAGAATCCTTGTTTGGTTTCTAGGTCACCTGAAGGAGAAACTGCAGAGGATGTAGGTGAAGCCTTCCTAGGGGAACCACGTCCACTGTGGAGTTCAAGGTCCCCAGGAGGGAAGGGTAAAGTTGGGCAGACAATGAAGTCTTGGCCTGAATAGTCTTCAAAAGAGCAAGGATTCTGTCTATCCTTTCTGGGGTTATACGGACTCACCCCAGATAGGTGAGGAAGTTCATTCCTATATACATATAAATGAAGTCCTGAGATGGAATGAACCCTGATTTCTCTAGGTTTTACACAAAAACAGAGGTATTTCCTGTGCAGAGAGGAAACATGGAGATGTTAAAGTATGCATTCTGGAGGTCGATAGAGACTGCCCAGTCCCCATGCCTGATGGCATTCTGGATTGTTGCCAAGGTCTCCATCTTGAATGATTCCTCTCACAGAATTTGTTTAAAGGGGAAAGATTGATGATCAAAGTTTTCTGCCCTTTTTGGGTACCAGAAAAATCCGGAAGCAGAAGGCTGCTGACCAAACATTGTGTACCCTCTCTACTGCCCTTCTGCAGAATGGTGTGCACCTTTTTCTTTAATTGAGAGATGTCTGGCTTGTGAAATAGGATGGGAATCCTTGCAAGAGAAGGAAGGTCCTTGAATCAATGGCATAAGCCCTCCTTTAGTAAGAAAGGACTGGCCAATCTCCTGTGATGCCCAACCAGACCTCTGAAAAGAAGGCTAAATAGGCACCTACTGGTGTAGAGGGAAGAGAAATGCACTGCTAGAAGAGGTATAGAATCCCTAGGACCCCCCCCATTGACTTGGGAAAGGGAAATGAGACCACTGGCTTCCTCAACCTGCCTTTCCCTTCTCTCCATCATGTGGACGAAGGTTGAGGAGGAGGCTTGAAAAAGGGTTGCTTACTGGACTATTGCAGTTGCATCACCTTTTGAAACTTAGACTGCCCAAAGGACTGGTCAAAACGGGACTGCTTCCTGGTTGGTTTCGACAGACCACGAGCCGAAGTGAGGTACTGATGTTGATGATTCCAGAGATCCTGGGCAGCAACAGAAGGGATAAGATGACCAAATTGGGTATCTGCCCCCAAAGAGAAAGCCCTAAGTTGGTTCTTGCAATGATCTAGCAAGACCATTGAAGTGTCAGTGCAACATCTCTGTAGAGGTGGAGTAACTCTGTTGAAAGCGCCATGGTCATAGACAACGTGTCTGGATATCTTGGAAACTGCTTTTAACAAGAGTTGCAGAGCAACAGGAGATCTAGATTGCTCCTTCAAGAGACTGAAGGAAGTAGTCGAGGAAAGGTCAGCATGTGAGAATATAGTAACAATTGACCTCGCCTTCAACTTTAATGCCTCTAATGTCTTAACAAGAAGGCATGCCCATGACCCCATTGAAATCCCCAATTGATTGGTTTTATGGGTCAGGCAGGGGAGTGTACAATATAACTAGACACTGAAGCTAAAGGTCTCAGTGTGGAAGGGTGAACTGTCCATCCTTTATATTGCCTGGCTATTTCCTTTCCTTGAGCCAACTGTTGTGATAGCTCCCTGATCATAGTCGAATGCCCAAGTAGTAGAAGATCTGTCCTTGAAGCAGCCCCTGAGAGCCTTTTCCAAACTGTTGAGGATCTTAGTTTCCATTGAACCTAAGGGTTTAAGGCATAAGTTGAGGGAAGGAGGTGGTAGACTTCATTCACCACCTTTTCAAAGGACCAGACTTCTTCTTTCACCACATGATCATTATTTTAATACATATCAGTATTGAATTCTTAGCCATTCATAATATCACACTAAAAATAAAATATTTTTCAGTAAATAGAATGTTAAGTTTAAACATATACATGTAGATTTTGCAGGTTTATTTTTATGAGTTGGCACTCTTTCAAAATGTACTTAAACAGCAGTTATTATTAAGACACATTAATGATTTGCAATATTGTCCAAATCAAACTCTGTGAAAGTTTCAATTACTTTCATGAACTGAATCTCATGATTCATGTTGTCACCAATTTAATTTAAACACCGTTACAACAAAATAGGGCATCGTTTGTTTGCCAAACAATTGCAGGTGCTTACATACACACTCAATAGAACATCAGTTTCTTTGAAGTCACATCAGAGTAGACTTTAGAGGGGCAGTCCTTTTCACAAGATAATTACAGTGATATGGATTACCGGTAACTGTTAATTAGTCATGCTGGCATCATGCCTGTTCACTTAAGTCTGGCCTTTAGCTATTCTGCAGATTGGCCATGGCTGACCAAAATATAAAAAGGGGGAGCGTCCCAGGGAAAAATGAGGCGGGTCATAGGGACACATCACAGGGAGAATGGGTGCGTCCTTTGAGAATTTAATGCTTATTTGACCTGGAAGCTTGGATCCCTGAGAGCCTGTAAAATGTAATTTATTTAGATTTGGAAAACTAAGTTCACAGTTTATTTTAATGCAACTTGGTGGGGTTGAAGGGTGTAAAAAACTTACAAGTAGACCAATAAAAGGTAGATTTGATAGCTTTATTAACATAATCAATATTCAAATTCTATCTGAATACATTTGGTGAACATTTTAATAGGAACATTTGGTATTCATTTCAGCTCTTGTGCCAAGTAGGGGTGAAACGATACACCTGTGCCACGTATCGATACGATTCACGATACACAGCCTACGATACGATACATTATTGATTCTCAGTTTAAAGAATAAGAAGGCAAATGACTAATAATTATTCATGACTGCTGAAGATTAAAGTAACTTATATAGGGTAGATATCGTTTTGTATCGATTCTTCACCTCTTGTATCGATACGTGTATCGATATGGCAAAAGTATCGATGCATCGATATATCGATGAAAAGTTTCACCCCTAGTGCCAAGTAAGTTTAGATATCCCCAAAAAGGCACACACAACAAAAATAAAGGCAAAAGATGACAAAATCCTTAAAATACAAAGTCATATTCTTTTGATATAAACTGCACTCTTTAAAAAGTTCAAAATCTTCTCAGCTGAATCATCATCACTGGACATATCCTAGGGCATAAAAGAGAATGCATTTTAATGTATCAAGTAAAAACCGACTTGAAAAAACAAATTTTTTGTAGAACATCTGTCAAGAAGGACGACCTTTTTTAATCATGGATCAACTGTGTCAGAACTCTAATTTGATGACTTTCTCCAGGATTATTTTAAGGGTCATCAGGGGCCAAAAATAAGTTCTAATCCCAATTTAAAATATTTCAAAATAAAAAAAACCTTCCCAACTTAAGCAATTTACACTCTGAGCCCTCTGTAGGATCCTGGGCCATATTTCTCCAAAAGAGACCATTATATAGAAAATATTAGAACTAAGAGTAAATGATCAGAAACGGCAGGGACTCTTACTACTAAGATCTCTGATTTCTCATGAAATTGTTATTTCAACTGATTAAATTTGTTTCCACAATCATGGGCCCAGGCCCCATTCACAATGACCAAAGAAGAATCCCTGTGTCTAATGAGAGATTTCAAAAGACCACTTCTTTTCTTGGCAAAACAGGTGGTCTCAATTGGAACATCCTCGTCTCTTTCTGATGCGAGTTGAATCACTTAAAAAGACTAAGTGGTAATCATAGCAATAGTTCCCAAATTAATAAGTGTTTTGGCAAATGAAAATTTGGCTAGATATATGAAAAACAGATTCCCATAATGAAAAATAGGCACAGAAAACAACATTCTACCACGTTTCATCAATCATTGAATTATCTGCACTTAAAATTTTTAATGTTATTCTTATACTTTTGAATGAAGAAATTATAAATCATTCAGTTTCCACAGCATAAAACTATTGCTTACATTGCTATTAGTGATGACATGTAATTAAACTGTTGTGATATCAATAGATTATTTTGACATAGTAACAACCACGGGCCTGAAGGCAGTTCAAACTGGCTACTATTTACATTTGAGGTCTTCTTCTAGCATATGATGGAAAAGGCTAAGAACATTTAGAAATGAAAGGGTGTGCTTTAAAACAATTTCAGTGTATTTCTGTAAGATCATGCTACAGTTAATATTTATGACAAATCCATTTTCACTGGAATGAATTTTAAAATACAAGGCTAATTCCCATATTTGACCTATAGGATCATATGCCAGTTAAAGAAGAATCCTGGAAATATGATTTGGTTTTATATAAGGATTCAAATATGTCCCAGATAATGTGGGTATCTTGCTCATTATGATTACCATGGAGTTCAATTGCAAAAATATAAAAATATGCACTCAGATGATCAGTTTTGGAAAGCAAATGTGTATCAATGTTTGAGATGAAATTGACAAAAAGTTTAGCCTGACAGATTTTTCCTTAAAATTTCATCTGGAGAAAGACAAATTAATGTACTTAAAACACCATTTGAGTGTAGGTGTAGAAACATTTGTTTGTCAGAATGGGAACTGGGCAAAATTACCAAATTTATACATGTAACAGAACAGAGAGGTCAGCTTAGGACAGATCAGGATATCTGCCAAATTTGGTCAGGAGTTTTGACTTCAAAAGAGGGAGGATTTTCATCAACCCAATTTTTCAGATGCAAATGAACAAAAATTACAACTACTGAACAAATTTCCATTTTTTTATATTAAAATATGCACATCATCTCATCACAACAATCCTTTCACAGTAACTTGTTGCCATTCATAATCTCTTTTTGTGTACCAAAAGCATTTTTAGCATTTCTTAGGAGATCATTGTCTGAACTATATTTGTGGCAGTCCTCCTCATTGTTGATCTTAACACTTAGGAGATGATGTATTGTTACTGGATTCACGTTTCCTCTGGAGTCAGCCTGAATATTCCTCAAAATAGAAAATGTCCTTTCAGTGTCAGCATCGGAATTTGGCAATGTTAATACAACTCTATTGAGTCCACCAAAAAGTTTAATTGTTTCCTGCCTGTGGGTAGATTCAGGTTGCTGACTGCCTGATAGAACTTCTCAAGATTGGTGATTTCTGGAATGAATTTGGGAAGTTCCTCTTAAAATCGACTTTATAGAAATGGCAGAATGCATATTCAAGTCCCTTTGAACTAGATTCCAACCAATGAAATTCCTGTTTCCATCCAGTACTGAATTCTGTGTGATATTTCAGTTGTTAAGATTTTGGTGTTTTAGCATTTGGAGATCACGCACGCTTAGATATCGACAAATGTTAAATACTGATACCAAACTGACCTGTTTTATGCCACCCAAGTTCTTTAGTAATGTCTAAACTAACCATAATCCATTAATGTCTTTAATCCTTTCCAAATTACTACTAATCACACACAGTATAATCCAATGATTAATTTTTTTTATTGTCTGTCGAATTAGCAATTAAAGTGTCATGCTCACAGTCACATGATCACAGAAAGTCCATACTGGAAATATACTACACTGGAAGCAAGGTGTAAAAGAAACCCACAGAAAAATGTCTGTTCCAGACTTTTGTTAATAATAATTTTGAGTATTCAGGAGATTTCAATGAGTGATGGGAGGTATGGAAGACATCTCTCATCTTGGTAGGAAAACCCTTCTGGTTGGGAGGTTCACATGTATGCAAATTCTGGCTAATTTTGAAGCATTTCTGCTAGTTTACAATTGCCTTGTCATGTGACTATTATCACAGTTCAACAATGTGTAAAATTACAAAATGGACAGATTAACTGACAGTGTTTTGAATAATTTGGGATACAATTTCAGATTTGTCCACTTTGTAATCGGATGCATTGTTGAACTGTGACAATAGTCATATGACTCCATGGCCCCAAACCACCCAACATACCACTACAGGTTTGGGGGCTGAGTTATTGGACTAGCTTTGGAGAACAAACTCCCCAAATCAAAATTATGATTAAACTAAGAAAAGCTTTAGGAATGCTAAATTAAGTTTCTTTCTTTGATTTTACCTATAAACTTCTGTTTTCTAATTGCACTTAGGATCCCAAGGCCAGAGGACATTGTGTCACAAAATTTCAAAGTGACAAAGAAAAACACTAACCAGTACTTAATGCACTAGTCATGGTTAAAAAAAAAGAGATAATATTATTTGTTTTGACAGTTTTGCCACCTTAACTTTGTGGATCACACAACATTATCATCTTTTCCTTGGACACATATTATAGTTATAAATGTTTTATCAAGTGCTCAAGTAACCCATAAAAACATTTACAAATTTCAATTTTTAGTTCACCAGAAAAGAGCTGCACTATGGAAGTTTTATTCCAGATCTTCCTCTCATTTTACTTTAGTGTCCACTCATTATTTATCAACATTTATTATAATAATTCACATTTTTCTTAATTATTTTTATTTTCAAACTAATAATTTATTGATTGCATGCCAACCTGTGTGTTTCTGCAAGTTTTTCGCCCCCCAAAATTAGCCCCTTTTTGTAACTTATTCCTCACCAAAAATATGTTACATTAGCAGCTGTCAGGGACTTTGCATTGGTACTTGTCTGACTACTACAAACACTGACTGTTTAGATTGCCAAAAATGTTATTTTGAAATGTTAATTAACAGCTATCTTAAACTTTGAATCGCCTTAAGCAAATTTGGTCACCGCTAGAGCCAACAAAGTCATGGACAGATGTGCACATAAGAAAGCATGTGCATAGGAGGTAAGTTTTGGAGAACATATGGCCAAAATTTGCAGGAAATCTGCATTGACGTGTTCAAGGTGCAACATTAAACATTGATGTTGCTCTGCCATATATTTTTACCACGGATAATATGTAATGGGTAGTAGATTCATGGGAAGTGCCTCAAAACACATGATGTAACACACTAAATTTCTGACAAGGGGTTGTCTAGTTGTAAGCAAGCCAAGAAGTGTATGAGACAGCATATCATTGATATTTTATGTGCATGCTTTACTAAAAGAACTTGTTTCAAATGAAATGAGGATAAGGTCAGTACTTAAGTGCATCAAAACCAATGACTCAAAGATCTGTAATTTCCAATATACAAGCTGATGTTCAACGCAAAAGCATTTATTTCTGTCAGTAAAAGAAAGGGAAGGCTATTGATAACTCCCACTCCCCTTCTCCCAATCAACAAATGGGGAATGGGTGTTATCAGTCATTTCCCCTTTTTAGACTGACAGAAACAAGTGATATACAGTCTATAGGCCAGTATGTCCAATTACCAAGTTACAACTTGCAAACATACCCAAAAAATTTTCAGTATACTTACCTTTTCATTTGTATCCTGCTGCACCAATAATCAACATGTGAGGTGAATGATTTTCATTTCCAATCAACGAGTCTGCCAAAGTGCTGGGTATTCCAAGGTGACCTCTGATGGGAGGCACTCTAAGAAGAACGTCCTATTACCGTGGCAATTGAGAAATACCGTGAACATCAGTAGTATGGTATCAAATTTAACACAAAAAAAATTGAGAATTGTTATATAAAGGCAACACATTTAATAAAAGTTTTTAAATTTAAATGAATAAATTTAATTAAGATCTTGTATGCCTGAGTTGTAGTAGATCCATTAAAAAATTATGATATCTGATATTTTTGTATGTTATATGCATATTTGTAGTTAACACCAACCGCAGTAAACTTAAATTGTATGCCCCATGTCTATAAAAGCACCTTTGATGAATTTGAAGGGATGACAGGGTTTATTAACTTGCCTTTATACTATTGATCTAAGAACCCACACTGAAACAAAACTCATGAGTTTGACAATACTCAGTGGCCCTGGGCGGCACTTTGCCTCGCAACGCCACTGACAATACTCCCTTAGTGGATCCCCTCACCCACAAGTTGGATAACATTTTTTTTCAAAGAGCTAAAGTCATGTCAAAAATTCTGCTTGTAATGTTTAAATTGTGAAGCAGACAATTGGTTGACATTGTCCTTGGCACGATTTTATGAATGAAAAGTACAAAAAAGGAATTGGATCTGGACATGGTATGAATGGGATTTGATCACTCATTTAATTAAATGTGTACATGTAAAGGAAATCCAAGGTTGTTTTTTTTAAATACTATGAATAGAGTATTTCCTTCAACTGTTAAACTTGATGGCTATATGAACTTCTTGAATATATGTTTACCTACAGATCATTCAGATGTGACACATGATATCGGCGGTTCTTGGAAATGCTCAAATGATGTGGTAATAGGCAAGACGTAGTATATATAGGAAATAGCTTTATACTGCTGAAATAGCATGGTTGCAGAGTTCTGAATTCAAGTTTCACTTTCTAGTTTCATTCTCTGAAAATCATCCAACAATATAAGACTTTCACACTATTGTATGGTCCAGATGGATCCTGAATCGTACCCAGTACTAAATCTCAGAAAATAACAGTATGCCACATCTCAAATGCAGATAAGAATATTATGTTCCTTCCATACCTTACAAATTTCTTTCATTCTTGCCAATGTTCGATGTTACTGCTTTGTTTTGTTTTTTTAAATATGGTTCTCAATGGTGAAGACAATAATAAAGTTTCGGTTCTTTTCCAGAAGCTGGAAGACTCTATGTATGAAGGAGCTATGATGGGATGTTCTGGACGCTTGTGCGGTATGTAAACAAACATCGTCTGCTTGTTACATGATCAACATACAGCTTTTCAAGAATTTCATAACGCTATACCTTAATTTCTTTAATAATGATACAGCTTTTGTCTCTCCTAAAACCACATACCGGAAGCTGCACAATCCCATGTTGCAAACATAGACTAGTCCAGCCATGGCACTTCAACATTATGGACGTCGTTCAAATTCTTGTTTTTTGAAAAAAAAACAAGGCAGTAATATTGAAAATTGGACAGAATGAAAGAAATTTGTAAGGTATGGAAGGAGCTTAATATTCTTATCTGCATCTGAAATGTGACATGCTGTTAGTTTCCGAGATTTAGTACTTGGTATGATTCAGAATCCATCGGGACCATATCCTCGAACAGCCATATTTCGTGACCTTAACGTGAATTTTAACGCGTTTGTTATAATATTGTGAGAATCTATTCAAATGACCATAGAAAGTGTTCAACTATATCTACTTCATGTAATCATCATTACAAAATGTTTGGCATTCATTTACATTAGTTCAGAATTACCGTTTTTCTGAGCGTGTGTAAGTTTACTTATTTCCGGAAGTGCGTCCATGATTCGTGACACTGACTAAAAAGTCACGTGGCATGCGACCGGAATGTGCCAGTTAGGTCAAGGTATGGATATTATTAGTTTATAGCGTCTCCGTGTTTTTGAAATACAAAAAAATAAAATTTAAAAATGATTTTTTTTTTCTCCATTCACTTTATATGCAGTTTGTGCACTTACATTACTGCTTGCTTGTTCTTTACCATATAAATACATGAATCAATAGAGAGAGAGAGACAGAGACAGACAGAGAAACTTAAAAAGAGACACTGGTGAATGGATACTCATTTTATTATAATAGATTCAATGTCTTTTGATGTAGAATATATGTTTATTATAAAATAATACTGAAACGAAAAAGTTCAAAGTGAATATACATTTCCAGTGTACATTTATTTTACGTTGTATAAGAACCCCACAAGATTAAAACCAAATATTTACATGGCTTTGCCGTTGTATAAATTCCCAAAGTGGGTTTTCATGTTCAAGATATGTAAACAAAGCCAACATGTGATCAGCGGACCTATCTTAAGCATATAATACAAAATTCAAGGCCAAAATGTTGGACACAAATAAGGCATTAGTGAAAATATACATTTTCATTCTGATTTTTTTTAAATTACATGAAATTACCTATTTAAATCTCATTTTGTCTGATTTTACTTATTAAATACTTTCTGTCGCGCTTGTGACACCGTTGATGGCACCATTATCTCGAAACAAGCGCGTTAGGTCGCGAGAAACATGGCGCACGATTGAAGGATTAAAACGAATGCAGGCACTTTGACAATACTACAAGAGTTATGACTTAGGATAGACCCACCAGCATAACGATTGTAGGATTACTATATGTCTACAAATACACTTGATTCTGTCAGTCGTAAGGGGGAAAACTAATGATATCACCAATTAATTGCGAGTAGGGGATGGTGTTATCATTAGTTTCCCCCTTTCAGCTGATATAAGTACCTGTGTATGTCTATGAGCAATGATGATCTCGGACTGCCTGGAACAATCGCGAAAACGTGTATACATTGCACGAAAACCTCTGATGACAGAGGTCTCAACCCGCAAATAAATGTTCAAAGACATCGTATTACCTTCGTGCCATCTTGGTATTCTGGTAAATCACCAGGGCCTCCATGTACAATAGTTTTTCGAATGCCCATTGCTTGCAAACTTGCAAAAACGTCTGCCATTTCGTAACGGAGTAATTTCCCCTTAGCAACTCTTCCAGTGATGTCGAAAAATGGAGTTTCCTCCCTTGCAGAACTAAAACAATCAAATAAAGAATAGAATTGGTCCTTTAAAAAGTACCAAAGAGGACGCGAGTGAAATATTGCATGAATATAAATTCAAACCGAATGAAACAGTTTTCTCTTTTTTCGCGCTTATAATTTGATACAAATTTGAAGGTCTGTGCAAAGAATGAACCAACAGGAAATTATGTTGATGTTTTGCCTGCTTCGCCAGTGTATAGTACATAATCCAAAAAAGTAGCAGAGCCAGTTTAGCAAGAAACGCTGGTCATTACAGCCACACTTTACTTTTTATTTGTGTTAACATAAGGAAAAAATATTAATCATACATGAAATTGCATGACCATACATGTAACAGCGTCTAGAAAACTTCTACAAAAGATACAGAGTGTCTAACATACTTTGCCAAAGTAGTTATGATTGCCGTAGTAGATATTTAACTACAATATGAGAGAGAGAGAGAGAGAGAGAGAAAGAGAAAGAGAAAGCGTAAACTTTCACTTGGTAGCACACTGAATACCTGCATGGTCCCATTGCACAACAAATGACTTGCATTATCTATTGCTCTAAATATTGCGGATGAAAACTGCTTTACTCCTTAGAAGACACATTACTGTGTAGTAAGACGATGTCATCCCATGGGCAATAGCAGTATATAATTTTCTATTACCACATAAATTTATGTCAAAGCATCTTGAAGTCTACCTGCTATTCGCGTCTAAAACTACACATTTAGGCGTCATGTGCCCATATTACTTATAGTCATGGTCTCTTGTTAGGTAAACCCCTACGTCTAAACTTGACCTTCTTTCAACACGATTTTAGGCCTTTTTACATTTAACACAATCTTGATTTCACGAGTTTTCGACATTCTGAATCTGACCACAAATAAGACAAGAAACAAATTCAAAGTAAAATTTATACAAATTTGTAAAACAGTGCCCCTTGAAGTGTCGCTTCTAATTTTAACTGCCAACATTATCTATACTGAGCCGACCCTATAAAGTGCATATCTTCATACTACATGTACAAATAAATTAATTTTGTGATGCCGTATATTTGTATATCGGTTGGCAAGCCGTTTTACCATTAAATTCATATTTGCACTGAACCGAACAAGTTCATTTTAAGTGACAATGTATTTTATTTTAATGAAACTTTTTATCCACTTCAATAAAAAGAAATTCAATTTAGTGAAAATCGTTTTCCCTTAAGTGAAATAAAGAGACAATTTCACTTAAATGTAAAACTTGTTCACTTAATTGGAATAATTTTTGTAATTACAAAAATACAAAAATAAAAAAGTAATAAAACACACTTTTAAATCTGTTTAATTTAAGTGAAATACATTAGTACCTGCATTATGCAAAACAAGAAATCACCTATTCAGAAATAGATTCTGCAATGCACAGTAACAAGTTACAGGTCCGATTATTCCCAGACAGAAAACATCAAAGACAGAATCAGTAACAGTCTTATTATATTCACTTGGGTAGTCATAAAATGTGTGAGAATACCCTCTTCTCTGTCATTACACTTTACTAGCCTTCCATTCTTACTTGGGTTTTCTGACCAATCAAAAAGCTGCACTTGATCAATTTCGAGTAATATTTACGAATCTGCAGTAACATTTCTTGTACTCGAAATGGTGAGCAAAGTTTTATGACGGATAGTCCGGGGCTCATACAGGGGCTTATGTACCAAAAGATTTAATTTTCGGTGGTTGGGGGATTGGGGGGCCTCTGCTTTTCTTTCGAGCCAGGATATATATTTTTTTTACCTGAAAATAGTTTGTTTTGTTTGTTTGTTTGTTTTTTAATTAATATAATGTATAGAATAGTTTTCTTTTCTTCCATAAATCAGAGTAAGATTTGTTTTAAAGCTATTTGAGAGCCGGACATTTTTTTTTCAGAGAAAAATCCTAGGTCCCCCTTGCACCCTCCCGCCTCCCGAAAATTAAATGGTCGGTTACTTATATAACACAATTCAGCTAGCTGAGACTAACATACAGGTTATATATTGTCCCTGCCTACAGTACTACAGCAACATCATATGGATATACGCCTGTTGTTCCGGCCTATAGTGCTACAGCAACATCATATGGATATACTCCTGTTGTTCCTGCCTATAGTACTATAGCAACACCATATGGATATACGCCTGTTGTTCCTCCCTATAGTACTATAGCAACATCATATGGATATACGCCTGTTATTCCTGCCTATAGTACTATAGCAACATCATATGGATATACGCCTGTTGTTCCTGCCTATAGTACTATAGCAACATCATATGGATATACGCCTGTTGTTCCTGCCAATAGTACTACAGCAACATCATATGGATATACGCCTGTTGTTCCTGCCTATAGTACTATAGCAACATCATATGGATATACGCCAGTTGTTCCTGCCAATAGTACTACAGCAACATCATATGGATATACGCCCGTTATTCCTGCCTATAGTACTACAGCAACATCATATGGATATACGCCTGTTGTTCCTGCCAATAGTACTACAGCAACATCATATGGATATACGCCTGTTGTTCCTGCCTATAGTACTATAGCAACATCATATGGATATACGCCTGTTGTTCCTGTCTACAGTACTATAGCAACATCATATGGATATATCCCTGTTGCTCCTGCCTATAGTACTATAGCAACATCATATGGATATACGCCTGTTGTTCCTGTCTATAGTACTACAGCAACACCATATGGATATACTCCTGTAGTCCCTGCCTATAATACTACAGCAACACCAGATGGATACTCCTGTTGCCCCTGTCTATATTATTACAGCAACACCATATGGATATTCATGTTGTCCCTGCCTATAGTACTACAGCAATACCATATGGATATTCCTGTTGCCCCTGTCTATAGTACTACAGCAACACCAGATGGATACTCCTGTTGTCCCTGTCTATATTACTACAGCAACACCATATGGATATACGCCTGTTGTCCATGCCTATATTCCTACAGGAACACCATATGGATATACGCCTGTTGTCCATGCCTATATTACTACAGCAACACCATATGGATACTCCTGTTGTCCCTACCTATATTACTACAGCAACACCATATGGATACTCCTGTTGTCCCTGTCTATATTACTACAGCAACACGATATGGATATTCCTGTTGTCCCTACCTATATTACTACAGCAACACCAGATGGATACTCCTGTTGTCCCTGTCTATATTACTACAGCAACACCAGATGGATACTCCTGTTGTCCCTGCCTATATTACTACAGCAACACCATATGGATACTCCTGTTGTCCCTGCCTATATTACTACAGCAACACCAGATGGATACTCCTGTTGTCCCTGCCTATATTACTACAGCAACACCATATGGATATACGCCTGTTGTCCCTGCCTATATTACTACAGCAACACCAGATGGATACTCCTGTTGTCACTGCCTATATTACTACAGCAACACCAGATGGATACTCCTGTTGTCCCTGTCTATATTACTACAGCAACACCAGATGGATACTCCTGTTGTCCCTGTCTATATTACTACAGCAACACCAGATGGATACTCCTGTTGTCCCTGCCTATATTACTACAGCAACACCAGATGGATACTCCTGTTGTCCCTGTCTATATTACTACAGCAACACCAGATGGATACTCCTGTTGTCCCTGCCTATATTACTACAGCAACACCAGATGGATACTCCTGTTGTCCCTGTCTATATTACTACAGCAACACCAGATGGATACTCCTGTTGTCACTGCCTATATTACTACAGCAACACCAGATGGATACTCCTGTTGTCCCTGCCTATATTACTACAGCAACACCAGATGGATACTCCTGTTGTCCCTGTCTATATTACTACAGCAACACCATATGGATATTCCTGACTCAGTATAATCGTACATCAATATATATTCAAGTATTAGTTTCATTTTCTTCTCAAACTCCTTTCTTATTTTAATCTATTTCCTTTCTTATTCATCCATTTTAATATTCAATGCAAAACTCTTTATGCCAATTTCCGCGATTTAGTTTTAAATAGCATAATGTTTTGAGGTATTTTATTTTTCCTTCTGAACGGTCTTACTTTTTCACTTAATGCGAATAATCTTCTTGATCTATTTCAGTGTTGAATACATATGTGTCTGTTGTAAACTTTTGTTCCAATTTATTTATATATTTTAGCATTGCTATCTTTCACCATTCGTATTGGGTATTGCTTTTCACACACCAATATAACAGAGCTTTAATTCTTTCGGTTAATTGTCAATACTACCTCATACAACCTATTATTTTGTGTCTGATTTTGATTGTTCAACATCAGCACGCAACTTGTCATAAAATTTATTAAATGTAACATCTTTTAACGTTTTGATCTTCTCACTCAAATCATATATATATATAATATATCGTACGTTGATTTCATAGATTTAATCATGCTGCCATATGCATTTGTTTTGTGTTTGACGTTCCTATCTTTCTGGTTATTTCTGTACAAAAAATCATTCTCTTTCTTCAACTTTTAAACGGTATTAGTGTCAGCTGTTATGTTGTTGTTCAAATCAGTCAATTTTGTGCCAAAATCATTCACTAGTTTTTTAATTTCTCGATGTGTTTTTTTTTTCTTCTTCAAATCTCTCTATAACTGTTGATACTATTTTATTGACTCTGTAGATGGTGTGCTTTATACAGGTTCCGCCGTTTTAGATTGTACTTTAGGCTGTCTGGTAGGTACAAGTTGTCTTCAACATGATTTATGATTTTCATATTTATCTTTTAATTATCGTTTGGATCAGAAGCATTTATTTACAGTATCCGAAAACGGTACAGCAAAGGTTACACAGAAGGTGGAAACATTTGCTGAGTAATAATTATGTCAGGTAAAAGTCACACAATCTCACAATTTTTAGCTGACTAAAAGAGAGTGGAATATTATTTGTATAATTTTTCCAACATTCAATTTTGACGGTGGACGATTTAAAAATAAAAAAAATATTAAAAAAAAATCAATAGCTTTTTCAACAAGATGCCGTAGAAGCAGTGTTTAATGTTGTATGGTGAATTGGGTTGATAAGGTTTTTTTTTTTCTTCTTTTTTTTTCAGATGACAGTTTTCAGTAGGTATATGCTATGTATTAGCTATACTGGTTAATGCATTTTAAACTGTCAGATTGACCATATCTCTGCCTCTACAGTGGTAATAATTTTGTCAGCTAAAGTCCATGTGCTACTAGGTAGTCAATTGTGAACTAACTGAAAATGAAATAATTCATTTGGAACGTTTTCTATAGAGCAAATTAGAAAATAACCATGTTGCTATAAAAATAAATAATGTCATTTACAAACAACGCCTTGAGCCTACCGCCATATTGTCTTTGGACAAATGGAACGATATTGACGTGTAAACAAGTAGTAAAGCTTACGATAAATCATATCTTATATTCCTCTATTTCCAAATTTTGTGATGGTATTGAAAATGGTAATGAAGCATTGTTGTTATAGGACTTGCCATGGGGATAACAAGAATCTCACTCCTATACCGTTTTCACCATTCGAAAATAAATAAGTGAAACAGAGAACAATATACGGATCCAGAGATCTATTTATCGATATATTGTTCTCTCTGTCATTAAATTTATTTGATACCAATCAAACAATATCAGATAACCTGTGTATTAGGGTATTGCTTTTCACACACCAATATAACAGAGCTTTGAGCGAGCAGTAGGTGCTTAAATAGCAATGACACGTCAGAGATGGTGACATATTACTGTTAGGGAAATGTTCTGCTGTACAACTCTAACAAATCTGGACACTTTCCACTAGGTTTTCTATGGCTGGCAGTGAGGTGGGATGGAATGACTAATGTATGTTGCTTGAGTGCTCGATTAAGCAAGAACAACAACACCGAAAGAATAACAACTCCAGTATTAAATTAATTATGACATTAGCTACGAAAAGGCAACGATGAACATCCTGATTTTAATAAGCTTCTGCACGAGTGAAAAATGTTGCAAACGTACGTGAAAATAATTTGCACACACAGACACACACATTTATAAAAATAAGCATTTATTTCATATATGTAAAAATCAGTTTCAATATGTGAAATAGTATTGAGATACGTGAATACTTTTTCAGATATGTGAAATTCATTTCTGCATTTGTTAAATAATTTGACTTTATTTGACATAAGTGAACAATGTAGCAGTTTTTCACATATGTGAAATGTATGATTTACTTTACTGATAATAAATAGAATGCCACACATGCGAAACAGAGTTTTACGTGTGTGAAAAATATTTTTCTAATATGTATTCAAAGACTTTTTTTAAAAATGTGAAAAAGAACTATACGGATGTGAAATAATGTATTTTATAGATGTCAAAAAGAATCGCACATATGTGGAAAAAGAATTTTACATATGTGAAAAAGAATTTGATCTGACAAGAATTTTACATATGTGAAAAAGAATTTCACATATGTAAAAAAACAAACATTTATTTCACATGTGTAAAATAGTTTTTCCACATACGTGAAATAGGAATTATTGCTAAAACGGCTTACCATAGGTAACATGTTCAGATGCACAATGTATTATTTGTCAACTTGAAAATATCTATCTTTCTATCATTTTAGTTGCACAACACAGTGACTTTCTATCAGGTTGTCAGGTAATTCAGCCCCCGGAATATTGTCACAATTTGTCCGTAGGCGTCAAGACACTGTCCACGCTGACTATTTTATGTATGAGTTAATTAGGCGTTGCGTCATATCCTCATAATTCATTACCAGTCTCATATCTATGTTTGATGGTGGACCTATTGACATCTCAAATAACTCCTTCGAACGCATGATGATGGAAAACCCGAGAGCAGATTTAAGTGCAGCGTGGTAAACAGAGTTCGTAATCTTTTTGTTTCACTCGATATGTATCCGTAAGTAAAAACTATACTATTTATTACCTGAAAAGTTAAAGCCTTTCTGGAATTTAGTTGGACAATGTCCAGGCTTCGTCACTGTATGTAGAGAAAATATTGCCATGTTTAATTTCGAACGGGCATTGCTGTTGTTCTTAAGTAGTGTTGTTTTCTTAGTTTCCAACATTATGTTTGTACAGGTTTTGCCACTCCATCGGTTTTAAAAACAGAAATAACATTTGTTTAGAACAAATGAACAAGATACCTAAAACAGCTACGCTGCCATCTATAAAATCATGCATAGTGCTATTTGAACTTGCATCGATTCTTTCACCATGTGATGCAATTCTTTGCATTCGCTTTTTAAGATTTATGCTAACGTTTTCCAGGTTATCTGCCAAGTTCAGCCCAATGTGGATCGTGTGGCTTTTGTGCAGTAACCATAGCAGGTTCTTTGCTAACCTTGATCCCTCCCCCCCCCCCACCTCCCCTTTGCGGGCTCGGGGATGCAGAATAGGTCTGATGCGCCGTCCTGCATGTCGTAAGAGGCGATTGATAGAGGCAACATGTTTGTGTGGTTGCGGTTCGTGTCGGTAGAGGAGAAGATTCTGGTGGTAGCTGAGCAGAAATGAGACCAGGCTATTGCCACTCCGATGCAACTTCAGCTTCATCTTTAGCTAGACGAGTGGTCATGAGGGCCCAGTCTGATCAATCGGCTAGTTAAGCCAAGGTTCAGAGGCTATATCTCAATGACATCTTCAGTTTCCAGATGCCTCTTGACTCTTTAATGTCATCATCACGTCTAAGAAAAACCTAATATTGTTATGCCTGGAACTTTGCAAAGGACATGACCTATGAGGGCTCTTGCAAGAGTTATCAAGTAAGGATTCTACTTTACTCTAGTATATCACCCAGTGAAGCCCTGACATGAAAAACGCCATAATTCAGCGTAAATCTCTGTCCAATGTTGGGCTCCGAAGCGGGTGTGGGGGTGGGGTGTCACAACAGCGTTTTTTCATGAGAGGAAAACCAACCAAACAAACAATCAATAATGGGAAACTTTGCCTAAAACGGACCAGGACTATTCGACTTGTGATTCGACGAAAAGACCGTTCCGAATCAAGGCACTTGGTCGCACTATGTCATCATAGAATCGACCAATGAGAACCAAAAAGTGAGCAAGATTTCGTCTTTTGTCATTTCAAAAGGCCTTCAAGCCTGCCTTGATAGCCAAAGAGTGTAAAACATTACAGAGATGGCAAGAGAAAACCAATCTGCGCCAGATATGAGCAGAAGGGCCACGATTTATCATGGAAGGAGAAAATCTCGTGTGCGAATTGCCAGGGTCAGGCTTTGCTCCAGAGACCTAAATGGAAGCACAAGAAGAACATAAAAAGGTAAAACATGAGGAAGGCCTGAGCTTCTTTGAGGCCAGCAAGTTTGTGGAAGCTAAACTCAACTTAACACTGTCGGAAAATCATATGCAAACGCGGCTACAGTGGAAAAGAAACCTTCACAAATTCTGTCTGTACCCAGACAGACAGTACGTGACCACAGGGCGTGATCATGTTTACAGTATTTACGCCTCCCAAACCCGAAAGATGCCACACAAACCGCGAGTGAAGCAAATAAAGCAAGTAGTCAGTGTGACAGTTTCACAAACAGTTGTAATGCATGCTCAAAACCGAACAAAAAGAACGAATTAAAGAATTTAGTGAACTTCCAAAAGGATCTGACGATCCTATCAAGCGTGTCAATAAATTGTCAGGGAAACTCCCAGATGTTCCGTACTAGCACACTTTCATTAATATACCTGAATATGAATTGACGAAGATTTAAAGGCAAATGTTAATGAACTATGTCTTCTATCTAACGAACATGAACCGATAGCTGTCTGCCATCAGGAGACTTTTTCAAGAGAAAACATTTCCTGACCTACAACAACTTTTCAAGAAATACTGATAAGGCCGTTGGAGAAATGTCCATCATCATAAATGATAAACTCCTCAAAACTAGATTTATCTCCATACTACATTACAGGTCATAGCCGCTCGTGTGTCAATACACGCAACTCGTACACTTTGCGCAATATACCTTCCTCACAGCACTCCAGTCAATCAATCAATCTGTTCATGGCCATCTTATTAAATAGTTACCAGCACCTTTGTTTTACTTGGCCACTGTAACGGCCACCATAACGTTTGACCTGGAAAGATATCAACAAGAGAGGAAAGAATATAGAAGACTTTCTGTGAGAACACAATCTTTACCTTTTTAATATGTCGTACCTGCATTCTGCCGCAGAATCCTACTTTACTTAGAGCTGGCCATCTGCGATCCATCTCTGTTATTTGACTTATTCTGGAAAGTAGGTGTCGATATCTGTGGTAGTGACAACTTTCCAATATACTTCAGAAGTAATACTCACAAACCTCAAGGGCTAGGCCAGAGATGGAAAATGAATAAGGCAGATTGGGAAACGTTTCAAACCTTCTGCGAATCAAATTTGACAGCTGATCGTCTCGAAAACGTGGCGGATCACATACTCTTATTTTTCTACTATAATTCGCGGTGTTGCTGGTTTTTCAATACCAAAACTTTGGCAATTTCTAAACGTGTCAACAAACCATGGTTTTATGATACTTGGGAAGATGCCAGTAAGGAATGTAAAAAGGTCCATAACTATTGTAATAAACCAAGGGTATGTACTATTTGTATTTACGACTCTATTTATAGCTTTGTTAGATTTTAGTGATTATTTGTTGATTATGGCGAATCGGTGTTGGGAAGATATTTCTCAACACGAGTAATTAGCCAATTTCTATTAACCATATTTAAATGCCAATCAAAAAGCTGACAATCTAAATAAATATCATATATACCGAGCTAAAGCCCAGCGTACCGTTAGAGAAAGAGCAAGGGGAACACACTGAGATCCCTACGTTTCTAGGTTGAACTCTCGCTCCTGTATTAAATCAGTATGGAATATGATGCGGAAAATCACTGTAAAAAAAAAAAAAAAAAAAAAAAAAAAAAAAATAGCCAAAATAATACAAATCAAAAAAAAAAAAAAAAAATTAAATAAAAAAAAAAAAAAAAATCAGCTGTATCAAAAACTGTAAACATCTCATTAACTGACCACAACCCCACCAGAAAGTTCAAATATATTGGCCGAAACATTTTGAAAAATCTCCTCACAAGCGAGATAATCCGAAAACTCCTGCCTTGTCCAAAAACTGAAGGAAAAGATTCCTTTAAATCTCGATTCTGATAATGCTGAAGATTATAATAAACCTCTCGCTCTCAGAGAATTACAAGACTCTCTTGATCAAACCCATGACTTTTCAGTTGGACCAGATGATATTCACTATTAATTTCTGAAACACCAATATGATAGAGCTCGCAATACACTAATTGACATTTTTAATAAGATTTTGGGAACTGTCGACTTCCCACCGACATAGCGAGAAGCAACAGTGATATTTGTACCTAAACCTGGAAATTACCATACTGACCTTCCAATTATCGTCCCATATCACTAACAAGATGTATTTGAAAAACCATGGAGCGAATGATAAATGACAGACTCCTCTTGTATCTTGAATCCAATAACTACTATCAGACCTTCAGTGTGGATTCAGACGCAAGAAAGCGCAGTTGATCATCTAGTCACATTTGAAATATTTATTAGAAAAGATTTCGGAAAAAAGAGTCATGTATTTTCGATCACGCCTCGATCCTTTCCCTCGTCAAACTTCCGCTGGCAATGTTGTCTTTGTTGCTGTTCTTTTTGTGGTAGTTACTGATGGTTTGGATTTTTTAGGAGGCGTATCTCTTTTCCTCTGTTTTTGTTCCAAAGAAATTTGATATAACGCTCTCATGTCTTTAAGTTTGTTTAGGATATGATGTAATATACCAACGGTTTCACTGGTCGCAGTCGCGTTTTCCAACATCGCCGTGAAAATTCAGAACAGAAGCAGCGATTAAAAACATCAATGCACTTTATGCTTGCTGTTTAAAGTACACGACACCATACTCACGATTTAAAACTTGTGACCATGTTTTTTTCACGAAGTGTAGCAATACTTGCTGTCGCATTCCTCTGACTAATTGGATCAAGAAGTAGAACACTTGAGCGAATTGGAGTCAGGTCATGAGTTGAACTTTCCTATTCCTCTATACAAATAGAATAGGAAATTCCATTGTACTGTCCAAGGTCTAAAAATACACTCTCAACATAAAATCATACCTTGGAATTTCCAATGTGCTTTCCATGTTCTAAAGATAGTAACATGACGTCGCTTCCAAAGATATAATCGGAATTTCCATTGCACTTTCCAGGTTCTACAAATACAGTCTAAGGGACCGATCATCTAATTTTCGGGTGGAGGGGAGGGCGCTGTTTTTTTTTTTAAAACAAGATTTTCGCCCCCCCCCCCTCCCAATAGCTGGAAAAAAATATTCTGGCTCTAATTTGTTGAAAAAAGAACTTATTATATCCATTATATTAGTTGGCTAATTTTTTTAGAAGAAAACAAATTATCTTGAGATAACAGAAAAATATATTATCCGGGTTCGAATTAAAATCCTCCCCCACCCCCCGAAAAAAAGGGTCGGTCCCTAAATATAAAATGATACTGTGTAATTTCCAATGTGCTTTCCAAATTCTAAAGATGGCTACATGACGTAGCGTCCAAATATATAATTGGAATTTCCATGTATAGAGTATAGAAGAAATTTGGCAAACAGCATCATTATTTGCCTGGACATCAGAACAGATAGACGCATAGAGAAGACAAGGATCAGTTTTTGACAGTATTGTTGACAAATTGATCGTTGCAGCGTTTTCACTACAAGTTTAAAAACTGAGAACGAACAGAAGTTATTGTTTTCTTTTTTCTTTCATGTAACTGAAAATAAGTTTATTGATCGCTTGAGTCATCTGTTTTCACTGAATGCTAAAATACTCACCAGTATTAGTATTTTATTATCTGATGTGCACGACATCAGACAGCTCATTATTACATCTGTCGGGTCTGTTGAATTTGTGCCTACTCACGTAGCGTATTCTTGCAACGGGATCGACCATTTAGTTTTATGGGGGTTGGGATGGGCAGGCCTGGCGTGAGATTTTCTTTTGAACCGGGATATTTTTTCCCATACCTAAAGATATCCTTTTTCTTCAAATAATATAATGACTAGAAAATTTTAAAGCTATTTGGGGTTCGGATTGTTTTTAAAGAAAAAAAACCCCCGCCCCCACCGCAATATATATTAAAAAAAAAAATAAAAAAAAAAAAACAAGTAATAAAAATACAAACCAAAACAATAGCAGTAACAACAACAATAACAACAACAACAACAAAACAACAGCAGCAGCAGCAGCAACAACAACAAAAAACAAGATAAAAAGAAAAAGACAATGTCACTCAATGCCATAGCGACAGGGAAAATTAGAAAAGAAGCAGCGATTGAAAACGACAATGTACTTATTACTTGCTGTTTAAAAGTACACGATATCTTACGCCAAATTTAGAACCTGGAAGTTTGTTTTTGACAAGGTATATACCATCTTGCAATTGCATTTATTGGATAAGGTAAATCTTCCAAGTTTATTCAATGTTGCAATTGCGTGCATGAAATAAGGTCAACTTTCCTATTGCTATATAAAAATAGAATCGGAATATCTGAATTTATATCTGCTGAGTATGTAACATGGTGACAATTGGCAAATTGCATCGTTATTTTCCTGTACATGGTCAAAATAGGTGCTGATCAGTCGCAATAGGTATAGGTCAGTTAGAATAGGCATTAGTCAGTCAGAATAGGTAATGGTCAGTCATAGTAGCTGTTAGTCAGTCAGAATAGGTGTTACGTTCATGGCGTTTCAGTTCTCCGTCATGCTTCGCGCCTTCCTTGCCTAGCCCGTGCTGCGTGCCACCCCTGACATCAACAAAGTAAGTGCGCTTTGCGCACCCCAGTTAACCTGTAAAGATTGTGGTTCTGTTACTATGTACAGGTATAAAGTAAATTATACACACCCTCCAATATCGCGCCTTCAATGAACCCCCTTAATTGTGGGGAAACCATGTAGCGATGGAGGGGTGTATGAAAAAAGTGTTTTATACGCATTAACGTGTCAGGTGTGTTGCAAACTGACAACACGCCTGCCCACAACCTTAGTGTTCTCAGCACACATCCTAACCCCCCAGTGCGTGCGAAATAGACGTACATGGTCGAATGACCGAAGACGTCTCTAATTCAAACTCTCTCTCTCAGTCGGGTCACCCTCGTTGACTCTTCAACAAATACAAGAATGTGTAGAATGGCAAAACTGAGCGAAGCCCTGGTGCATATGCTGTGGGGTGTTGGGTAGTAGATGACGGGATACTGGTCACTACACACGGCGTCTTGATGGTATAGTGTGGGGTGTTGGGTAGTAGATGACCGGTTATTGGTCCTTACACACGGCGTGTTAATGGTATAGTGTAGGGTGTTGGATAGTAGATGACGGGTTATTGATCACTACACACTTCTGTCCCTATAAACACTTCAGTCCCTATAAACACTTCTGTCCCTATAAATTCATTCCCATATTAAACCTATAGACAAATTTAACATAGGATTTCCCGTACGTACCTATAGTGGCGCATATTGAGGTCAACTCTAACAATGTTACTATTAAACCCCCGTTGAGGTCAGCCACTTTTAACAATGTTACCATTTTGGGTCTCAAGCGCTTCATCCATGTTATTTACCCATTGTCCCCCAAGTGCCCTCTCCATATTAATTTCCTATTGTCCCCGTAGTGCCCATTTTGTCCCTATTTACCCCCATATTACTACTCACGAGTTTTGGAAAAAAGTACAGTGAGAAAAAGATGCATGATGACGTTGTGCTACTTCCTTAGACATCACCGTTTTTAGTGCACATGTTGGCTTTCCTAAGGTGTTGTTTTAAAGAGAAAAAAAAAATGTACCGTCTATACTCGCGTATAAACCGATACCAACTGCAAACTGCATAGAGCCAGATCTGCCGGCGCATAATGCGCAGGCAGATCTTGGTCTATGCAGTTTGTAAGGACTGACGTAGCTTATACGCGAGTACATGCGGTAATCAAATCATCCTGACCAGCGATGAAATACGCCGAATAGGATTTCCCTGGTGCGGCAAAGATCATATCCCCAAAATGTAACTTATACGTCGTAAGCAAGTGACCCGTGTAGCGATTTTTCTTTAGATAATCTTGTCTTTAACATATAGGTCAAGCAGTATTTAAGTAAGTTGTAAACAGTGTCACCTAAAGGACACTGCAATAAACAAAACTTTCACGGGTTGGAACATTACGACCGAACTTTGTTCGGTGATAGGTGATATTTGCGAGATACATTTTATTGTCTTCAGCGGTTCGAGTAAGAAACTCGACGAGATTACGGCAACAACATGCGTTTATAAGCGAGAGGCTCTTTGGTTCAGGTATACTGGAAGATAAAGAATATAGAAATCAGATATTCGTTATTGGTGATATAAAACGAAACTAATTTCCATTAGTTCCCTGCTTCTATGACAGTAACATGCTGCACTATTTACATTGTCTATTTTGCTTTGTAAGCAAATTTTGATTTACGGAAATGAAAAAAAAAAAAAAAAAAAAAAAGATAACATTGATTTTCTCTGCCTCGAAACACAGCCATTTTACACATGTGCAACTAGACAAAATTTATTTTTCGGATGTATGTATTAGTTTAAAGGACGTCAGCACAATAATGACTGTGCTGCCGATTGAAAGTAAAGTTTTAAAAATCAAAATATATATATATAAAAAAAAAAAAAAAAAAAAAAAAAAAAAAAAACTCTAGGAAGATAAACCCTTATAAATAAACGTAAACATTAAATACCACAAGATAAAAGGTAAAGATGTTCAAATTTCTGTAAAATGTATGTAAAATAAAAGATTACGGAAAAATAAAATATAACATCTTTAGCTTATATGGCCAAATTCTGGTATATAAACCGTATTCTTTTAAAAAGTCAAAATTTTCTCTGGTGGTACATTATCATAAAGTTCCTTAATTGAGTACCGCCCCCCCCCGCCCTCTGATTTATATATATATATATATATATATATATATATATATATATATATATATATATATATATATATATCTAAACTTAATAATATCCATTATATTAGCTGAAAAAAATTAATTATCTCTCCCCCTCAGTCTCCACGCCCGTCTCAAGTAACATGATGGATAAAAAAAAAAAAAAGAATTTCGTGTACAAATCAAAGTATGAGTATAATTTGGGAGCAGACTTTTTTTTTCTTCAAACAGATCGCAATTCCTGGCCCCCCTCCTCCCCCCCCCCCCCCCCCCGCGGAAATCAAGTGGTCGGTCTTTTAGTCACCTCTTACGACATGCCAGAAAACAAACTTCAAAAGTTGCGATATTTTTTTTTTTGAACCGATACATAAAGATAAAATTATAAAATCCTTCAAATATAGGGTGACTAGGGTCAATTTTTAAAAAAAATATAAACGGCATTCGTGTAAAAAGTCCAAACAAATTTTCTGGTGGTACATTATCATAAAGTTTCTTAATTGAGTTCACATCAAAAAGCTTCTGTCTCACAGCGTAGAAGTCGATGCACTCACCAATACTATTTTACTTAAAATTAGAAACCAATTTATTATTAATTGTTATTTATATTAAACGAACAATAATTCATAACTTTCATATTACTCTACATTTATCCAACATTTAGTCTGCGGTTAATCGGACCCCCCCCCCCCCCCCCCCTTACCAAAAAACAAACCCCAGCAATCTGTAAATGCATGGATAATGATCTCTGCATGTATATACACCTAGAAGTACATGTATATAGTACTTATGACGTAAAAACTGGAATCAATCATTGCATCAGATTATGAACAGTTGGTCTATTCTCCAAAACTCGATGAATCGATTGTCACAAAATATGATTCAGTTCGGTTTTACCACAAATATTCATAAGGAAGCATTAAGTCTAAGTTTTACGATCAATGTTGACAAAAAAGAATGTTTGTTGCTTTGCCGGTACACCCACGTGGAAATATCACGTGGGTTTTGAGGCTTCTTTTCGAGGCTATAATTTTTCCAAATTTAGTTCTATTACTCGCACGTGTTTCCGCAAGACTCGCAGTGTGGCGGCCATGGCAGGTATAACTGACACGGACAAGTCAAAAAGCGAAGTGAATGAGGAGAAAAAGACAACTGATTCAACAGAAAAATGTCCAGAAAGTAAAGAAGAAGCAGTTGTAAACCACGGTAAGGTTTAATGCGCTGTAAATACCACGTGTAGTCTGGCATCGATCAGCTGAGCGTTTGAAGATCGTCTGCTAAAAAAGCAAGATTTTATACAAACAGATGTCATATTTTAACGCAGTTCTGATATAGCGATTTGAGACATGCAAGTTGACATCTTGATATTAATGTTTTTCCTTCGAGACTAACATCGAGTTGGTTTAAACTGTTAAAAGGCAGAGAAATTATCCCGTTTGGGACGTAAACTGTTCACAAGGTCAGTTCAAGAGCTATCAGAACGAACGTTAACGACCTGTTGTTACGAAAGCGTTATCAATTTCCTCAAGTCCAAAAAAGGTGAAATTACTCCAAATAATGTCATATAATACTTCAGAGTGATCCGTTCATTCATGATGTTGCATGTTTTTTGCGTTATTGGTACTTGTCCATCGTAAACTTTACTCCATGTGTTCACATTGTCGGCCAAGGTCGAAGGGTCACGTTTTAGATTGATTGTAATTTTCTGCGCTTGAGACTTTTCACTGCTTGATTCTGATCGAAACATTTATTTTCTTTGGGCAAAATCGGTTTCTAACAACGGGTTGTCACAGAATTTTGCGGGAAATTCATGATTTAAGAGACGGGCGATGAGTCTTCCTCGGACGGGAATATAATCAAAGGGATATAACCCTGTAGTTTTAAAAGCAAGAGTTGCTTTATGTTGCATAATGTGTGTATATGTATGTATTGACAATTTATATAAACATGAAGACAAACGTGTTGAAATGCCTACTGTTGAATATTGATCCATCAACAGAAAATGCTTAATTTGCTTTGATTTTATTCATTAGATTTTAAAAACAAAATGAAAAAACAAACCAGAGTGATTTCAGTGGCTTCTGTCAATTACATGCCTTTGAAAGTTTATTCACCTAAAACATGTGAAAGCATTAACAACCTCAAATAATCATTTGTGGCATAAAATCAAGCTCTGTCATAAAGACAAGGAATGATAGCAAATAATGTAAACAGTAATACTCCAATACAGTCTGATCCATTTTCTCCCCTCAGAAATGAAATATTCATCAGTCTTCTGCTTTATTCCATTTTCTCCCCTCAGAAATGAAATATTCATCAATTTTCTGCTTTATTTACCATTTAATCAGATGCCTCGTGTACAGTATTGCAAAATATTTAAATCATTACTATAATCAGCTGTAGTAATAATATGTGAAAAATCTGACATATCCTAATACTTTATGTACATTTACATCTTTCATGTTTGTTTTTGTCTTTTTTTCTTGCCAACATCCTATTCACTGCGGTACAGTTTTCATGCATGTGATATACATGTCATCAGTAGATTCTCAAATGGGACTACTGCAGGAGGAAATTTCGATTGTTTGTATTTATGTTACTATCTCAAGAATATGAGTTGGTAAATTGATTAAATACTATTAGATGAATATCCATACTCAGTGCTGTTCATTTTTAATTTTTGAGGTGAGAAAATGTATCCAAACTGTAGTGGAGTATTATTATTTACGATCTTCACCTGTATTTACATTTATTTGGAAGGGTTTATCATCCTGTAGTTTTTTTGCAATTTTTACTATTATTGTTTGGGAACTATACTTCAGTCGGTGCTATATAGCTAGGATTGTGCTGGCATGCCGTTAAATCCTATACAGTGTTGCATCTTGAGTGCTGGATCACAATTTTTTGTCCAATGTCCCCCAAGTCTTGACCCCTGTGCATGTTTTTTTTGTGTGGAAAAAACAACTTTTCTTTCATGGACGTTCATCCATATCTATGTTGGTGCTAACGGTGGCGCTCTCCAGTTTTGTACTTTGCATAGGGTTAGATTTTTAAAGAAAAAGAATTACCCAGGTTTTCCTCACTGGCTGTCCTGGCTATTTAAAAAAGACCTTGTATATCTTAGGTATTGTTAAAAGAACTTTGAATTCCCTTTATTTTGGTGTATGATTGATGGGTGAAATTTGGGTTATAGAGTATACAGCTTGGTTTTACTTTAGATGTGCACCTCTCAAAAAACTGCTAGCTCCACTTGGTCATTTTCACTTCCTGGACTTGAAAGGTAAATAATAAAAAAAAGAGCCGATAACTTGTTTTACTTTTTTAGATATTTTGTAATTCATTCATAGTACTTTCAGAGGCTGGTATTGTCTGTTCTGGCAAAATTTGTTTCCCTATTTTAATAACTCCTGAAAATAGTGCACTTTTGACTAATTCAGACTGATTTTTCGAGTACTTTGGAGCAGCCATTTTGTCTGCTGTGTGCTTAGATCATGTCCAGTTTCCACAAGAACAATATGTAAAGAAATTTCAGCCACAGTACATGAAAGTAACATAGAGGTATGCCAACATTCTCTCCATTGTGCATGTTGCAAATGCAAAATACTTCATCTTACACCTGTCACTCTCTCAGAAGCATCTGTAGAGCGCCCCCAACAATGGCCAAAGTTGATGAAAACTGTAAGATGTCAATTCATATCCATTTTAAAACAATATATCTGGCAATGAAAAACATTCAAGGTTTGTTGCAGTTGGTCCAGTTTCAGTGTAAAGTCTTTAACGGTCACTCATATAACATATTTTTGAGGTTCAAGTCACATATAGTGATAAAAATATAATTTACTTTGAGGTTGAATAAATGTCAAAAGGGACTAAATTTATGCAAATACACAATTTGTCATTATATCAGTTATCGGATGACGATCAATGACACTTGAGAGGGGCTGAGTGTATAGAATGAAGAGAACATGTCCAAGAACATAGATCAACTGGGCTGGAATGTTTTCCATTTATGGACACAATTTGTGTCCTGTCGACTAAGTATGACTTGAACCATTGTAAGGCTATATCGTGAATGCAAAATTCATGCTAGAGACAGTGAAGTAATATATCACGGTCAGGGTTCTCCATAGGATTTTGAAAGTTGCAGTCCAGGACTCCTTCCTTGAAAAAAGTTGCAGTCCCAGTCCTAAAAATAGGAGTCCCAATAAAGATACTTTTTTTCCCTTGCAATAATTCAGAACAGTATGTGTGTATTGTTGGGTTACCAATATATAAGTCATCAGATTGCTAATGCTTATTCGTTGTGAAATATTTGGTATTATGGTTATAGAATTAAAGCTACTGCAATTGAAAACTGTGATAATTGTGATTGTTTGTGATGTTACAACTATAACAATGCCGTTCTTTATTTTTGTGTGCAGCTAGAAGGATTCAATGAAGAAATTACATTTTATTTTCCATATTAATTTATTTAATTAACTTAATTCAAAATAATAAATTTGCCAAGATACGGAAAGAAGGAAAAATGACTAAATTCCATTCACTTTTTTCATTGCATCTTGAAGCAACACGTCACAGCATACGACGCTCACTTTTTTCATAACAAACTTTAAGGTTTATGTGCCTCTCTTTGTCATTATACAATGCATTTTTGGCCATATGACTTCATATGAGCACAACAAGACACCTGTGCATGTACTTCATGTACATTTATAGGGATTGTGTCAAAATTGTTTGAAATGTTTTTGACTTTTTCATTTTCTGGTGAAGTTTTAAAACAAAAAAAACTAAATTGCATGTTTAAGTGACAGTTGATTATATATTTTTACCAATATGTAATTACAATATTGTCTGGAAACAAGTCAGATGACATAAAGCTAACAATGTTCCATTGTTTTCTCGTTTTGCGGTCCATGGGAATGTCCTATTCATTCCATGAATCTCTCCGTCTCTTTGACGTTCTGTTTTCTTTATCAAAACTGGATGCATTGACTATTTTCTGTTGGCCAGTCATGTGAGAATCAGGCTCATTGACATCTGCAGCCTTGCGCTTGGCACCAAAGAAATTATGTAAAGTTGCAGTCGGAAAAATACACATGATAATCACTCGAAAACGAATGTACATGACACCTAAAATAGCTGATTTACGATGATTTATAACGATCAACATGGGAGCTCGTATTCCTCCGATAAACAAAATAAGTCGTAAAAGCTTGGCACTATATTTTTCTAAATATGGTATATGATAAAATGCAAGTATTCCTAACATCGTGTAGGGATTTATAATATGATGGAATAAAACTGTGCTGAGTAATGTTTATCAAAGAGAGGCGTCAAAGCACACGTGTGTAATTAGTCTTTTGATCAAAATGATCACTAGGTACTGACAATAGATTAACAGGTGTCATTAATCTCCTTCTGTGCTACTATTGTGGCTTCACCTAATCACATTACAATAACTTTAAGTCTGTTTGATAGCTTGCACATTACATGATTGTTACTTACTTTGTAGAAACTAATCTAATAAACAAGAATTCTCCAACAAAAAACTTCATACCGAGGACTCAGCTCTTGGAATTTTCGTGCATCCAAAATGAAAAGTATGTGTACTTTTATGACGATTTTGGTGTCCCTGAGAACCCTGATAGTCTATAGTGTCAAATGCTGCAGACAAGTCAAGGAGGGTGAGGACTGTAATCTTCCCACTATCCAAAGCAGAGAGAAGGTTGTTAACTACTTTCAGAAGGGCAGTTTCGGTACTGTGGCGAGGGCGATATGCAGACTGTAAATTGCTAAAAAGACTATTTAAATTCAGATGAGATGCCAATTTGAACAGAACAACTGTTTCTAAGATTTTTGACATGAATGGGAGGTTACATAGGGCGGTAGTTTTTTTTAAATCAGTAGGGTTAAGTGTTGGTTTCTTCAGCAGAGGCTTTACAATGGCAGTTTTGAAAAATCAGTGTTCTCCCCAGGGGCTTTTACTGTAGCGGTCCTGCTCCGTCATAATTTCAACCTGCTAAGCTTTAGAACCTGCCGCTGCACTATCTGGTTGTGCCACTACATTTTTATGTTTCCCGCTATCCTTATAAAATTCATCTGTTAAGTAATCATCCTGTCACTTAATTAAGAGCTAAAAAATAGAAAGTCTAATGAAGAGGTACTTCCTAGACACAGCGATGTCTGCCATTATTACCCTTTAACAGGTTCACTTACGGTTTTAGACTGATTTTATAAAGAAATTAAAGCAAGCACCGAAGTTAAAATCTTCACAAAATATATTTAGAAAATGTTTTCACTGATTCTATTCTTAAAACAAATTGTTGTTTACATATTAATGCTGAAGTTTTGAAACACAAGTTTGTATGTTTTCATCATCAAATGATAACTTGAAGAAATCGGGAAATGATAACAAATGACAACTTGCGGGGAAAGGGTTAATGGTCATCAGCTATTAAAACACAGTGCAGTTGATATCAACACCTTCCAAGGTTGCATGCAATATATTTCGCATGTGGCTACTTGGATTGGTCGAGGGAGCATCTTGAAATAGAAGAAGGCAAAGTTTGCATTTTTTTTGATGATGTAGTTGCCCACCTCGACTGGTAGCGTGACCTTCATAGACTGTCAATTGTTGTGCCATTTATGATGCATTGCAGATGTTTATGTACGCGGTTTCAAATTTTATTTTTTTTAAAAGCACATGAAAGCAGCCTGTAGAAAACACGGGGCTTGGTATCAGAAATGTCTAAGCTGTGTCCTGTTTTAGAATTTTTGATTCTTTCTACACATAAAGGACAACAATTAACATTTATTCCCTTTATGGGAGACTATCAATACCTTTTACAAAATTCTCAAGCATATTTTGTTTGATCTACAACATTTTCTAATGCGATCTCCAGCATTTTGCCTCTGAGGTTATAACAGGTATTTGCTTCCACAGGCAGAGATTGAAATTAGCAGTACCCCGCAAGCCTGAGGCTATTAAACTTTCTTTGTACGAATAGTTGTCATAATTTCAATGGTCAGATGGCTTCTTAATCTCGATACGTGTCTGGCGTTCTTTTTTGGGAATGACAAGTGAAGATGCAGCAGGACTAGTAAATTTGTCAGCCAACTAGTCCTTCCAGCTAATAAGAAATGTATGTTAAATTCTAGGCCTGATGTGCATTTCTCTTACTCAAGTGATGCCACCTTAGAGCCTTGCAAGTAAATTTACACATGCTGTATCGGGCTACTCCTTAAGTCAATCAACAGAGTGTTTTAATCACATTTAATGTGTACGTTAAAAAATGAAGACAGAAGTTTGTCTAGTCCACAAGAAAAAATATCTGCATATTTACAAACACAGTTTAGTACATGAAGAAAATCTGCAATGGTTTGATCTTTGAAATCTGCATGAATATAAGACAGATTGGTCTTGGGGGATTTGTCAGTGAAAAAACAGAAACTGGATACGATTGAATCTTGATTGTAATTTTTTTTATGGTTAGAGCAATAAATTGGGAGAAATAATGAACCAATCCTGATTTGTATGGTCCAGTACTGAAACTTAAATTGATTGAAAATTTTAAATGTATTCAAATACTTATAAATTCATAGCAATATATAAAACATGTAAAGTACGACTCTCTCTTGTGCTTTTTTTTCAGTTTATTTATACACCTGCCATACTTTGTAGATGGGTTGCATTTGGGGTAAAGAAGATTGTTTGTTTGTTTGTTTTTGAGGGTTTAACACCATTTTTCAGCACATGATAGGCTATACATAGTGGACAGTATATTCAGTGGAGGAAGAACCAGGGAAAACCGTGGGAAGAACCACTGACCCATGGGAAGCTGGCAAGAGGGGGGTAAGGCAGAAATCTAAGGGTTTGGGTGTTAAAAGGTCACAAGTCGAGGTCACTGCAGTTGGAAGAAAAAATGGTTTCCACACAATAACTGTGCTTGTACATCGTAGACCTAGATTAAACTTTTGTGGATGGTTTGCACTTGAAGTAAGGAAGAAGCATATGGATTGTGGGATCAAAAACTTGTTCTCTACCATGTACCTTCACCAAAGTTTATGGATGACTTTTCTGTTTGGTTAAGAAACAAGTCTATTAATTTGGGGTCAAAGGTCAAGGTACCTGACTGAAAGAAAAGAGGTTTTTGCATACTAACTTCTACATAATGTTCCTTGAACAAAGTTTGTTGAGGGCTTGTACTTCAGGTAAGGAAGAAGCATGTTGATTTTGGAATAAGCAGGTCAAAGGTCAAGGTATTTGTGGCTCAAAGAAAAATGGGTTTTGTACAGTAACTTTTGTTATAGGCTAATTTCCATGACCAGACTTTGTGGATGGCTTGCACTTCACGTAGATTTTGGGGTCTAAAAGTCAAAGGTCAGGTTCAAGTTGGACCCAAAGTTTTGGCTGAAGGAAATTCTTTCTCCTGCCAGAATAGGGGTGGGGTTGGGGAATAGAGAGAAGCAAGTGAAGGGTAGTCAAAATTTAGAATATTTTTAACTGTTGCTAAAATGCTGGTTTTACTAAACCTACGAGTCCCATAGTATAGAAACAAAATAAATACACATTAAACTTTTTGAAAAAGTTCATTTTTTTAGCTCACCTAGCCATAAGCCTGAGTAGTATAGTATGGTCCTTTGTCTGTTGTGTATTGTCCATTCACAGTTGTTATTTACAACCTTTCAAAAACCACTTGACCGATTTGCACTTGACTTTACAGGGAGAATTCTGCCAGTCAATCCTTTCAGATTTGTTCACTGGATACCAGTCTGCAGTGCTTCAGATTGTTTTTTGTGCCAGCAGGCTGACTGGCTCATCAGTTTGAAAAATTAGGGGCCAACTTTCAGAAGCATGGGCTGGATAGTAAATTGAGGTTCCTGTCCATTTGGAATTCCTATCCATTTGTATGGAGAAACCGAGGGGGGGGGGCGGGATCTTAAGTTTAAAATTTTATTGTCAGTGACATACATGATACAGTGCATATTCATTTAGTCTCTTTTTTATGTTTGAATTGACAAACATTTCACTTGCATGTACACATTTACTTGTCTTGTGCATTTATATTAATATTTGTTAAAAATAACCAAGCAGTAATTTTCATAGTCCTGAAGAGCTTATGGGGTGGCCTGTTTGTCATCCAATTTCCATCCATCCTTTAGCACAGGTTTGTTATGGCTACTCCTCCTAAACCACTTTTAGGATTGCCATGCAACTTAATACACACATTCATCCCAAGGTCTAGTTTCTCCTAAATGAAATTGGTGCTGCTCATACATCAAATGTGGCCACAGCGGCCCGCTAGAAAATCTTGTTATTGCTACTCCTCACTGATTATCCTGAATGGATGGGGGAGCTATGGTGGCTCAGTGGTTAGCATGCTGACTCGTGACCAAAAGGTGTTGGTTCAAATCCTACCATCTGACCAGCCTCGGTCAGCTACCACGGTGGAAGGCCCTTTACTCCAATTGCCTCGGTCAGCTACCTTGGGGAAGGCACTTTACTCCAATTGCCTCAGCACTAAATAACCTACTTGTGTTGCTGTGCCGTAAAGCACCAAACCAAACCAAGCCAAACCTGAATTGATGGTCATAGCACCATTGGGTTTTTCGCCAAAAGTCTTCTAATGGTGTATAGTTTGTCCTAACTGAAAATGGTGCTGATCTTACACTATGACCGATATGCAAATTATGTTGCTAAAGAATGCCAGAGTTGGTTTCAGCACTCGGCAGTTAAAACAAGAAATGGTCTTGTCTTGAATTCCTGGAAAATCTTTTCAAACCTATGAGCATTGGTCCCTTTGAGGGATTCTTTTCAAAATGATTACAGTCAGAGACATATTTAAAGACAGAATTGTGTCTCTGGAATGAAAGGCTCCAATATAGCAGAGAATATTTGTATTCTTGTCTGATTCTGTAGTTGATGATTATGAATTTTAATTGATTATTAATTCATTCATATGCTTTATTTTTTTTACCTTCAACACGTGACTTTGAACTTGCATAAGCAGGTTAAGATGATTTTGTTAATAATTTCAAGCAGCATAAACCAATTAACATCCGATTGATTCTCTCAGCAGGGTCAGTTGGCTTCAGTGTTGAAGTTTGTCAACATGGATTATGCTATGTGTGAACAGAAGTAATTCTGAAAGGATTAAAGAGATTAATTGATCATTGTTGGATTACTAAAAAGCTCAATCAGCATAAAACAGGTTAAGTGTGTTTCAAGTTTGTCGAGATGTCTAAGTGTGCATTATCTCCCAATGCTAAAAGGACAAAAGCGAAGGAACCGAAACATCACACGAAATGCAGTGACAGATGGAAACGGGAATTTCAGTGGTTGGAATCAAGTTCAGAGGACATGAATATGCATTCTGCCTTTCCCGTAAAGCTGATTTTAAAATCTGCTAAAGTGGCAAGAATGACATTACACAACATGCAGCATATTGAAGCATATTAAATATAACAACAAATATGCCATCACTGAAATCCATATTCGATGAATCTGCATCAAAATTGGATAAATATGTAGGTGCCAAGACACTGTTTGCCAACTTTATAGCTGAAAATAATCTCTTGTTTACGGTAGCATATCATATTTCTGATCTAGTAAAGATAAATTTCCCTGACTAAGAAATCGCACAAAAGTTCTTATACAAACAGAATAAAACTACTTGCATAGTTACCCAAGCTTTCGGTGCTCATTTGGGCAAGAAAGTCGAAGACCTGTGCCGCAATGAAAAATTCGTCATTCTCTGTGAAGATCTTCCCTCTTTTGAAGTCTAAACTCCCAACCAAATTTTGCAAATCGCTCAATTTGCCCTAAGGTGACTTCTCTGTTGTGTCACACATATGCAAGTCTATTAGACTTTCGTATCACCATTCGGTTAGTTATATAGAAAAACTTGTTTTGGATTGGCTGTTTTGTCTGTACATGAGCAGAGGGGCAGAAATTTGACTTTTTATTGGACTCTTGATTTTTGTCTGCAGGTCCCCTTCTCACATCTCAAAACTTGCCCAAATTTTTACAAAGTTTCATCAGTCTATGAAACATTTTGACTGGTCTAAAATCAGCTGCAAACTTAGGTTCTGGAACTGTTAATTTTTGCCTACAAAAGGTCTCAATACAAATTGTGCCTTTTTGTATTTTTTAACGCAGGTAGAACATGTACATTACTTCGCATCATTGTAAAGCTACATCTTTACTCTGATACTGTCTAATACTATCATGAATTGTGATGACATCATGGAGCATAGAACAAGGGTTCTACCTGTAGTGATTGTTTCACAATTTTCACACATTGGGGGAATTCCGCCCTCAGTCGTTTTCATAAGGTGGGATTTTAAATTTTTATGGGGATCAGTTTTTATCTGAGAACAGGATATATGAATGGTCTGATGAATAACTTTCAGTAAATAAAGCTAAAACTTGTTTATCTTCATTATCAGTAGAAGCCATGGTAGCTCATTTGGTAGAGCATTAGACTAATAATTCAAGGTTTGCGGGTTTGATACCAGCCTGATTTAGCTGCCTTGGTGTGCCCTCGGAGTACGGGATTTAGCACCCATTTCTGAGTATGATATAGCGAATAATGCATTTTAAGTGCCACTAAAACCCAACCAACCAACCATCTTGATTATTGACACTGTGGCAGTGATCATGTGTTACATGTATGTCAAGGACACTATATCATGTGTTATAACTGAATGTAATTGCAAATATTACTATCGAATACCACAAACTGCACATTTGTAATTGTACATTCTCTGCAAGTGCAGTTTTTAACCCTTAAAATGTTACCGTAATCACGTTAAGTCTTGGGACACCATATGTCTTGGGGCACCCTTAATTATTTTCAGAAGTACTTTTTTTACGACCTATAAAAGTTGGGACATGAAGTTAAAGCAATTTTTTCATGTACTCTAAGTCTTGGGTCACCTAAAACATTTTTTTTCTACTGATCGATAGGCGTATTTTATCGATCGTAATCTCATGTAAAATTAACAGAACTTCGTGCTTGTTTAGGGACTCTCATTATGAATTATTACATGGAAATATTATAAATTATTATAATTTGTTTGAAGAGTCAATAAATATATTGAATTTTCTCTGTTTTCTTATTATTTCTATCAAATTAAAATATGTATAATTTAATCAGATGATGACAAGAATTGAGCATTAACGGTATGTTATACCCATTCAACAATAACTTCTTCCTATTGTGCTCTAGTTTACTATTGTCAGGTTATGCATTATTGCATTAAAATTGTTGAAAGTCACCTGTAATTATTGGGGAGTTTTTTTCCCTGAAAATGGAAATACCTAATTCATTACGATGTGATACCAGGATGAGAACAACCAAAATAGTGTTTATTTCAACCCTGGCATTTATTGTATGCATGTTTACATCATGGCGTCACCACGTGTACATTGAAGATTTTACTTGTGATGAATGAAGTACATACATTTGATTCAAATCATAGGACCAATGCACTAAACTTAAATAATATCTTTAAAATACGATAAAGAAGTTTAAGAAAGAATGCTTTTAAAATAAAAATCCTGTGGTAATTTGCTTTGATGTAAGAGACCTTAAATAAGTTCCTGTTTACTCAGCTATGGTAATCGTGCTAATATTACGCAGTAGAATCCGATCACACATCAAAGTACCGGCATTGCCGCCGGACAAAATTCCTCTTTACCCAAGCCTATTTCAGGGTTTTAATAATTAACTGGCCTGGATTGCTGTCGGAAAACAAAAGACAAATCCGCCAACTATAAACAAAGGAGACGCCAAAACAACCAGCTTGCCAAAATCAAAAGTGGAATGAATAATGCGTGGAAAATTTATCATTTTGTGAAGCCGAAACACAAAACTTAAATGGATCAATGATGCTCTTAATCGATCTATGACAGTTATTTGAATTTATGCTGGTTATGTGCTTTATATAATTAAACATGCGTGGCTTTTCATATAGATTACATCACTTTGTAGGATCGCTTATACCACTGAAAAACAGTAACTGTTGAGCACGTGAATCCAAATAAATGAAACAGCAATAGACGTGTAGCTGAAATGTAGTCTGGAAGAATTTGATTTGGTAAAAATGATGAATAAAGCAAAATCTGCATCTAATATTTTTGGGAATAAACAAGGATATAAGTGATGCCAAGTACAATTAGCACTGTGTAAGTACTGTATACTACTGTACAGGTCTTCCCTTAAATATAAGCGGCCCGTGAATTATGAAGTCTTTATTTACCTTTATTTTAAATCATGTTGGAGAATTTGGAAAATATGCACATGCAAAAAAAAATAACAAAAAACAATCATAGTAGTTTATAACAGTTTATTGACGAATGACGTGGTAATTGTACAAGCTGGTCACTGCTGTGTGACGTATGGCGATCTTCCCAATTTTGTCTTTACATTTTTTTGTGTCTACAAGTTTTGGGACACCGAAAATTTTATATATTTTACAGGCATACAAGTCTTGGGACACGAAAAAAAATTATTATTTTTTCGTGTCCCAAGACTTACCGTGATTACGGTATATTGTTTTGTAGCACAAGATCCCTCAGTGCTGAATTGTTTGAGAAAAGAAATGAAAACTGCACTCTGCTTTTAAATTGCCTGTATTTTTATCACTATACATAATAGATATACAAACCCTATATGAAAATAATTATTGATGTCTGAACTTTTTAAGCATCATGTCACATATGTAACTTTATCATATTTACACTTACAGGTCCAAATACAGGTAAATATACAAATTACCTTTGTATTTTATCAGTATTTTTGCTTCTTCTTTAATGAAAAAGCTCAAATATGTCTTAAAAAACCTCCATTCTTTCACCGCTTAATCATATATATGTATGTCTGTTAAACTTTATATCCAAGTTGTGAAAATCACAGGTGTAGAATAGGCAACAGTTAATGAGCATCCAGTCAAGGAACACCACAAGCAAGTTTACACCCCCTAAAGTCTGTAATAAATGTTCACAAAGCTTTGCAGTTTTCTTGTTTTTTATTATTATAGTAAGTGTTTGTCATCTATTGTCTACTTATGAGCTTACAAAGACAACTTTTGTCAAGTTCATTGCCTGTTCATGTGTTACTTGCTTAGAATATCAAGAAATATATGCCAGCTCATTTTTTGTTTGTTTGCTGTATAGGGTTGATATCACATATTCAGCTATCCAATAAAATCGAAATCAGATTTATGCACCAAACCCACGGCCATAACCAATGCAAAAAAAAAGAGTTAAATTCACCACGTGTGACAGGCTTCCATTTTCTCATGCAGCTGTTGTCAATCAGGTCTGATGAATACAAGATTAAAACTCGGACAGAATGCTTGTTCAAGGGGCCAATGTACCAATCAGATTTAGTTTCACAACCATTCATGTCAAGCGAATTACTGAGATGTGTAAACAGTTGTTTACTGACAAGCAATATGAGACACCTACCGACTAGCACTTTAAAGGTTAAAATGCTTTCAATCAGACAATAAATGAAAGCATTACATTGGTGAGTTGCAGAAAGTCACTTTGTAAGCACTTGATTATGGTGATTGATATAGATGTCAATTGGTTACATATTGAGTTTTGTTAATTTTAATGAATGTTTCAGCTTTTGTTATGCTCACCGGATATCTACTGTGCGTGATTGTAACTTCCTCAGTTTTAAGTGGGGTGGCGTGTTCATTAAATTTAGTGGTGATTCTCGCAATTGTGCATCCTTGAGAAAACACTACCTTGTGATGCAAAATTAGAGCATTCAGCCTTAATGAGTTAAAAATGCACACCATCCTCCAATATTTTTGACAAATTACCTTTTTCTGTTCTTCAAACTTTCGTAGGTAAAAAAAAATTAATTTTAAAATTATTTATAGTTAATGCTAGGAACTGATTTTTAACAAAATACTTTTTTATGATTAGTGTTAAGATTTTGATAAAATGCATTGAAGAGTTGACAAGTTATATCCAATTTGAAACAGCCAAGCTGTATTTACAAAATTTTTTAAAATTTACTGGAACATAAATATTGTGATTGGCTTTACAATTTTTGCATTTTTGTAATCAATGAACCTAACATGATTGTCTTGGACAAAATTACTAGCAGTATCATCGTGGGGCAGAGCAAAGAAACCTTTTAATCTGAACTCCCTGATGCTAGAATTTTATATTAATGTAAAACATTTTGACCTCTTTGGTATAAGAACCAGATTCTTTGTCTGGGTGGCCTTGCAATTATATCTGATGGTTATCACAGAGAAACAGATAACTCATTGTGAGGTTTGCTACTGTAGCAGTTCCACTTCATAAAACAATTCTCAAAAGCTGGAGATGACTTGCTGGTGTGATCAGTTAAAATTGTCTGACAGGTAATGCAGAAGTTGGCTGTGACCTGGAGAACACAAATACCAATGTTCATGAACATTATTCCAGATGGAGTGTGAAGAGATTGGAATCTCTTTGTATTTGAAAGACAGTATCAGTTTTCTACATATTCAAATCCCATGTCCTATTTGCCCTTATAGATGCCCTGTTGGGGCCATGTCCTATTTGCCCATATAGATGCCATGTTGGGGCCATGTCCTATTTGCCCATATAGATGGCCTCTTGGGACCATGTCCTCTATGCCCTCTAGGGGCCATGTTTTACAGAGCCTTTATTATTATATTATGTTGGAGACCCTGGACTGAATAATGTTTGGGGTTCAGGACAAAAAGGTTGGGGTTCATTGCATGAAATTGGCCACATATGGAGGGATTGGGGCCCAGGAGTCAAGGACTCAAGCTATACAAAGCTCAGCTATTAGGATTTTATACCTCCACTGTGTTAGCAGAAGGGGACAATATTGTTTTGCAGCTGTCCATTTGTGCATGATCATCCATATGTTTGTCCTGATTCTATTTTAGCTGGATGACAAAAAACATTTTCAGATAAAGCCATCACATATTGCACACTTGATTATGGTTCAAGTGGATGACCTGATTAGATTTTCAGGCCATTAAAGCAGGTTTTCAAAAGAAGCTTATCCAGCTGTAAGGCTAAGTGAACTAATGGTATTGCCATGTGTCCATCATGCTGTGCATTGTTTGTAGTATGTTTATCAACATTACTTGTTCCCCCTCTGGAGACTGTATTTCTGTTCAGATCACTCATACTTTCAAATATAAACTTGTATCATTTAGATCTTGGACAAGTTAGATAATGAGTGAGCTTCAGGTATAATAAGGAGGTGATCTTGCATCTGATTGGCTGAGCTTGTTACCACTCCAAAGACAGGAGCTTGATATTAGCATTTACTTTTTCTGGATCATACCCTCTACAATGTATATAATAAAAACAACAACGGACAGTCACCATCTTGTTTCTGGACAATTTGAGGGTCAGACTAATTGGGTTAATTATGGTAATCTGTTGTTATTCTTCCTGGAATATAAAATTTCAGAAAGTTGTACCTTCAAAGATTGAACCTTTTAATATATTTGGACTTTGAATTAAAATGGATTTGTATATTTGAAAATCCCATGCATTGTCCACATTCTGTTACCTTAGTTTCTATCTCGGAGTACATATTAACTTGAATTAGCAGATAATAATATACACATATTTTACAATTGGCTGTTGACATTCTAGAGAATGTATTTCTGATCAGATTTTGATCAAGCTTGGTATATAGGTCTATATTGTCAAAATTTGTGGTTTCCGTCATGTTGTGCTTAGAATAGCTACATTTTCGCTGCACACTCACTGTGAGGTTGTTTAGTCACTTATTATCACATTTAACCAATACTTTGAGCTGGGGACCATATATATAATTGACAAAAATAACTTGTGCTTTTTACACATAAATTATTACATATTTATTTCATTTCAAAATATGTTACGAGTGGTAAATATGTAATTTTGAGTTCTTAATTTAAAGAAGAATTATGTTCTTAATGTCTGAAAGTGTTGACCTGAATTTATAGTCTGGAAGTGTTGGCCTGAACTGTATGTGTGGAATTGTTGGCCTGAACTGTATGTGTGGAATTGTTGGCCTGAACTGTATATCTCGAAGTGTTGGCCTGAACTGTATATCTCGAAGTGTTGGCCTGGACTATATGACTGGAAACGTTGGCCTGAACTGTATGTATGGAAGTGTTGGCCTGAACTGTATATCTGGAATTGTTGGCCTGAACTGTACAGTATGTCTGGAAGTGTTGGCCAGAATTTTATGTCTGGAAGTGTTGGCCTGAACAGTATGTATGGAAGTGTTGGCCTGAACTGTAACTGGATAAATCGTATAATTTTTTTTCTTCCCAAGTGAGATTTTTAATCATTTTAAATTACATTACACTTGGTGACAATGCAGCGGTAGATTAGAAATGAGCATTGTCAAGTATTTTTCAAAGGCTAATGTTACATTATTGTTGTAATGTTGCCTGTACAGTCTCATCTGTCAAATGTATGACAATATGGATTGTCAGAATCCAACATGAAGCTTAGTAGGGTTTATTTCCTTTTAAAACTTGTTATTATTTGACAAGATTGAATGTACAAATTCGAGGAATTGAAAAAAAATATACTTGCATAAACTGAAATTGTTACTGTACTGGTACGGGCCTTTTATTTATCCCCTTGCCTATCTAACCTCCACATAAACACACATGCATTCATCCAGTTCTTAGTCATTCTTGCTATATGGTGCTTTTTGGTACATAATGTTTGTTCGCAGTTATGGACCCCAACTTCTGCCTTGTAACAAGGGAGAGCTTGTACATAACATTTATATAGCAAATTGTGAAGGGACCAAGAAAATGTGACTGTTGTGAGTAGGTGTCCTTTACATGGAGGTGACAGGTTTGACAGTATTTATATGTAAACAACCAGATTACATTTTCAGGCCTGTACGACAATTTATATATATTTTTTCCTCACATTTGTGAACTTTTATGATGTGTAGTAGTTGTTTTAAAATGAAAACATTGTAGTACAATCAAGCAAAAACCACTTCAGGGAGTCCAATGACAATTTGATATGCATGTTTTGTATGTATATGTAGATGGCCTGATTAGATTTTCATGCCATTATAAAAAAAAAATCTAAATTTGGAAAACAGTTTGGGAGTTGGACTCTTGGTCTGTATAGCAGTATACAAACAACATAACAGCAAGTGTGTGTGTGTGTCATACATGTTTGACAAACAAAATTTAAAAAAAAATTTTTTTTTAGCTCACCTGGCTGTAATACAAAGTGAGCTTATGGTATGGCCATGCATCCATCGGGCATCTGTCAGTCAACAATTGCTTGAGACCACTCTAGAGTCCATATATCTGATCCAATGTCAATCAGACTTGGAATATGGGTTTAATGTGCAAGATCCATGCATAATAATGAGTTGAGTTGCATCTGATTGGTTAGCTTTGTTTCCACTCGAGAGGCCATATTTCTGATCTGATTTTGATCAAACTGGAAATATGTGTTTATATCATTAAGCTCTCAGATGAGTTAAATAATGAGCGAGATCCAAGCATGCTAATGTGGTGATGTTGCATCTGATAGCTCGAGGTTGTAAACACTCTGGAGGCCGTATTTCTGATCTGATTTTGATCAAACTTGAAATATGGGCTTATATCATCAAGATCTTGAATGGGTTACATAATGAGCTAGATCCACTCATACTAATGATGTAATCTTTCATCTGTTTGGATTAGCTTGTGACCACTCTGGAGGTCATAATCTGATCAAATTTTTATAAAATTTGGAATATACGCTCATATTGCCAAGATCTTCGACAATCTGATGATGAGCAAGATCTATGCATATTAATGAGGTTGCATCTGATTGGCTGAGGTTATTACCACTCTAAAGGCCATAATTCTAATCCGATTTATATAAAAATTAGAATAAGGGCTTATATCATCAAGATCTTGTTCTGTGTTGAAAGTGAACCTGATCTAATGCTATTGGTGAGGTGATCTTGTATCTAATTGGCTGAGCTTGTTGCCACTCTTGAAGCCATATTTTGATCTGATTTTGATCAAACTTCAAACAATGGCTATATCGATGAGATACCTTGCATCCGAGTGGCCGAGCTTGCTAACTCTCTACATCTAGAGACTATATTTCTGATCCAATTTCTATAAAACTTGTTAAATTGGTTTATATCATCAAGATATTAGATAACTCTGATTATGAGCATATTAATTATGCCATTATCATTTTTATTAGGATATAGTTAAATAGGTAAAATCGACATGATATAAGGTTTGGGAGCCTGCTTAGTGAAATGATCAACTGGTAATTTATGTAAGCCATGTGAGTGATATCAGGCCCACTTAGGCCTTTTGTTAGTGTTTTATGACCATTGGTTATGGATTTTGTTTTCCCAGTGTGGTACTGGGCAGCCAAGTGTATTTTGATTGGCCTTTGCTTGATGGACTGTACTGAACTTGTTACCTGGTTTAGTCACCCATATATACTGGTTTGAGCATTTTCAGGTTTTAATTTCAAAGTTAAATGCATAGTCACTCTCGCAAAGTACCCTTTAACCTGAACAAAACTGCAATATGTAGGGAATGCTAGACTTTAGCATCTTTCCAAGGATTGATTTATGTATAACCAATTATTTTATTTGTTGTGGGGGTTACAAGTTCAGGTAATTTAATTACACTGTATTACCAATATTTTAATTGATAAATAAACTTACATTAGTTAAAAAGATAACTCTTTGTATTCTTTGTTATGCTCTTTGATAACAATGGTAGGGCATATAGTGCTGCTGTTGTTCATCCATTGATCTGTCCATCCATCACACCTTGGTTAAGTTCTGCAGCCAAGCATCTGTGATGGGTCTGGGAATAGGAAAATAAAGTTCAAACGTCTGAGATTGTCTGGGAATTAAAAAAAAAATATACAAGTATGGTGCTATGGATATGTTAATGAAATTAGAGAATTAATTTAAGAATTTTTTCTTCACATCGACAGTACCATGATGTGTAATCTGGAATTGAAAAGTACATGCCCTTGTTTAATGCGCTTAATAAATGTATAAGGAAATAACAAGAAAATTATCACAAGTGTGCAAAATGCATGCTTTTACAAGTGTAATACAGTAGTATTGTTCCTTGTAAATGCACGCTGTCCTCCTTACAGTGCACTTTCTTGCCCTGATGATTAGGGCGTCTTGCTGCCCTGAAGGTGCACACAGGTCTGTTACCCTGATAATTAAAGTGACCCCTTTTGCAAGTTCAACCACAAAACTGCAACTTAATTTTCTTTACACAAATCAATATTTTATTGATGTCAGATGCTTTCTTTCCACATCATGCATTTTTGCTTTTAAAAAACTGTATTGAATCAATCCATTTTTAATTGTTTAGTGGCAAAACAATACAGCATCGTGTTTCAGTTACTGCTTAACCACTGAGCAGTTTTTATTTTGAAAGTGTTAATATCTTGCCTCAGGTGCCCTTATATGGAAACTGCACCCTGCCTTATTGGATGCTCAAAGGACGAACGAGATGCTATAAATAATTAATTGACAGTATAAACATTATTCTGTTACCTTTCCCAAAGGAATTCTTCTCTGACAGTTTTGTCTGGTGGGTATAGTGTGTGTGTGCGAAAAGTGAGGGCACTATACTTCTACAGATGATACTGTAGGGGGGGGGCAGCTCCCAAAGTAGAAGGCAATAATATATTTAGTGTCACATAATGGCATGTGACATCACATAATGGCATGTGACATCACATAATGTTGGTGCATAGCATTAGTACCTGCTGCAACAGCTATAATGATTGTGAAGTATAGCCTCTTGTAGTCAAGGGGAAAATGCATATTGTCCTAAAATAGATTGATGTAGTCCGCTAATAGGAACTGGAGAATTTATAGTGTGATGTACTGAATTCCAGTAGTTACAATATGTATTGAAGTGAATTTTTTCACATATACTATAGCCAGTTTTATCTCGCCTGTAAATGTGGAAAATTAACAATAGTAGTCATTCTGAATACTATTGATATTTACTGACTGTAAAATAAACCTACAAAACATGCATTTTCAGGGTAAAATTACAACAACAAAAAAAATGATGATAAAATGCATGGGCATCATCCTTCGCACATGTTTTTTTAATGATATAATTTGTAAGTAGATCTGGTGAGGATCTCCCTAGATTGTTGATAATTAAATGTCTCAAAGTACCGGTAGTATTTTTTATTTATGTTGAATAAAGTTATAATTGCTTCAACTGCTTTAATTATTAGATTATTCAATTCATTCTTTCTTCTGAACAAACATGGAGATTGGAGGCTACAGACTTATATATATTATAGGTTGGCACTAGAATGTCCCAAAAAATGTTAAATTTTACTCTTCAAAAGTATTGTCATGTACCACACAATTCCCTCCTTTCTAACATTTTTATATTCCCGTCATAAGGTGAAGTGTATCATGTCTGTAATTCGGTCCATTTGCTACCTATTTCATTTCTGCACAATGACATGAGTTCTCTACTATCTGCCATTACCAAATATTATAAGCAGCTTGCATTTAAGGCCAGGAAAAACTTAATGGTTTCAGGCTCAAAAGTTCAAATGTCACTGTCACAGTGACTCTTAAAAATAATGTGGTTTCTTCACAATATTTCGAGTTCTTTATCACGTAGACCAAACTTTTTGGATGGTTTGCATTTGAGATGAGGAAGACTCCATTTTGGGATCAAGGGTAAAGGTCATTCACAGGGTCTGAAAGAAGAAAAATTGATTTCCACAAAACTATTTAAGTTCAGTACCACATGCCGTGACTAATGGTTTGGTTTTGTGGGGTTTAATGCCATTTTTCAGCACATGATAGACTATACATAGCAGTGAGTGTATTTGGTGGAAGTAGAACCACCGACCCACGGGAAGCTTCTGGCAAGCTTTCTCACATACCCATGTTGGTCAAGCCGAGACACGAACTTGCACAGACTGAGGTGAGATGTATGAATGGTCTGTAAAGGCAAGCACCTTAGACCACTCTGCCACACTGGGCCCCCACATGCCTTGACTAAACTTTGTAGATCACCTCTTTTAAGACAGGAAAGACCACTATTGAATTTACTGTCAAAATGTTAAATGTCAAGGTCAGAGGTGTACCAAGGAGGAAAACGATTTCCACAAAACTGAAGTCATATGCCACACACCATGATCAAACATTGTCGATGGGTTACATTTGAGACTGGAAATATGCCTGCTGATTTTGGGGTCCATAGGTTCTTGGTTGATGGTCAGTGGCTGGAAAAGGAAAAATGGTTTTCTGCACAAAAGTTTCCGTTCTCAGCTATCTGCCTTTACCAAATTTTGTGGATGGCTTACACTTCGCGTAAGAAAGAAGCCTATTGACTTGGGGGTTAAAAGGTCAAGGTCACTGACTGAAAGAAGAAAAAGAATTATTGCATAATAACTTTAAATCTAGCTCATATACCTGACCAAAGTTTGTGTGGGGCTTTCACTTAAGATAAGGAAGAGGCCTTCAAATTTTGGGGTAAAAAAAGTCAAAGGTCAAAGTTACTGTGACATGAAGAAAAATGGGTTTTGCAGAATAACTTTGTTGCTAAAGTAAGTTCCCTGACCTAACTTTGGATAGCAAAATTTAGGGTAAGAAAATACACATTCATAAAGGTCAAAGGTTAAGGTCATGGTAGGTCGAATAAGAAAATGATGGTTGTTGCTCAGGCAGTCTACTTAAAGACTGCATATTTTGACAGAAGGTCAGGGTGGTCAAGATCATTGAGACCAGTTGGTTAATAATCTCGATGCCTTACTAATACCTAGGGTACTATTTAACACTGGGCAGGCATGTGATGTATCCTTTACAGTACTTGTGTTTTCTTTTTAAATGGATCATTTAATGTAATCAGTATTTGATCAGATGTTAAATTATGCACTTCTTTTGAGTTGTTCTCGTCAGATATTCATTTCTGTGTATCATAGATCTGACCTTGAAAATACATTATACGAGCGATTGACTCTTTATCTTTCATAGTTACATGTAAAATATTTCACCTTCACACATCAACCTTATTGACCTTAATTATGAATGATGTGCATACATTTTATATCAAAACAAGATTTTGGGATCATCCTTATGGGTAGCTCATCATATAGTTGACACCAAATTGCGATCACCATTTCCTCAGTTTTCAACAAAGCAAACATTTTCAGATTCTAAACTCTGTTTGTACACATTTCATTCATTTTTTATATCCAACTTTAAAAAAATATAATATGCCATTTAAAATGCCGGAGAAATTCACCACGATTTAATATTTAAAGACTTTGATACATTCTTTCAGTATGGTTAGTGAAATGATCAACTGATAATTTATGTAAGCCATGTGAGTGATGCCCAATAAAAGACATGCTAAATCTGTTTTGAGACTATTTTAAACTCGCATATTTAAGTGGTACAGAGACAACAGGCATGCATTGGTGTTAGGTTGTAAAAAAAAATCTTGATGTTCAAGGCATATTTTAGCAGCTGCTTCCCTCCTATCAGGCAGGCTACTATCCTCACATGTGCTTAAGAGTTTTGAAGAAAGAATGATGTGTGAATATTACTGTTGAATATAGTAAGTGAAGCAATAATATTATTTGGATAAGTTGTTCAGGTTCAAAACTGTACTATATTTATCTAGTGTTCCAAAGGAAAATTGGGGCTAATGTTAGTACATGTATACGTGATTAATTTGTTATAATGTACTTGTTATTTTTATTTTAAAAATTGCTACAGATGTGTGTACAAGAAAGTTTCGAAGGGTGACTGGGGCCTGAATCTATGATTGTGGAGTCAACTGTAGAGTGAATTTGATAAAATTTGAAATTCTGTATGATTTTGACATATTTTATTTTGGGATTGGGTAGATTTTAAAATGGGGGTTTTGGTTAAATTTCATGCAGTGATGACCGTTTAAAAAATTAAGCAACTCTGTGCAAGTTGCTTGAATAATGCAAATAATTTTAAATTACATGATGCATTACATATCCTATATCTTTGTATGTAGAAGAAGAGGAATAGATAAATGTTTCATAATGCAGAACTCCACCCTTCATGTATTCTTTGATGCACAATATATTTTGTTTGTATTATACACAATCACTTGTATCCGATTTAAAACCAGTTGCAACATGTTTGTGATGCAGAGCCCAATATTAGAAGGTTAAGATGGCAGATGTTTTTAGGGATTAGAAACAGAGGTAGTTTGAGGCTTACTGGCATTGGTGAGAATTACTAAGATGATTACCATATATACTCTCTTATAAGTCGAGTCCAACTGTTAACTGTATAGACCCAGATCTGCTGTCACATGTGTCAGCATATCTAGGTGTATGCAGTTTGTTAGGAGTAATCAGTAGAACAAACAACAAAAACCCTGATCTGTCAGCGTATTATGCGACAGCAGATCAGGGTCTATGTTGTTTGCAGTTGGATTCAACTTACAAGTGAGTATAAATGGTAACTGAGCAGTGGCTTACAGTCATCCACAATTAATGTTAAAGCCACTATGGTCTTGATGGATCACAAGAGTTAATTTGACTGTCCTGTGGTGTGCTAGATTCCTTTCAAAAAAGGTCACTCATAGTTCATATGTTCTCCAACTTTCATGTAATTTTGCAGTAGGGGAAGGCTTTCTGCCACATTTATCCTTGATTCTGTACCTTGATTTGCGATTGTTGTTAAAATCACATGTAAAGGAAACTGTGTTTTATACAGTGACCAAATGCAGGTAATATTTAAATGAGCTTATTCGATATGTAATTTTTCAGCACTCATATCATGCACACAATTTCCACTAGAGAAATATATTTTTTTTTTATTGACTTTATCTGGAGTTGGTCATGTGTATAGAACCAAACTGATTTGGTTAAGTTTATATGTTTTTATAGTGTTAACTGTTGGGGAGCTAGAACCATTCTGTATTGATAAACAAAGGATCTTTCCAAATAGTTCATTGAGTGGTATATGGCATGACTTCCTTGCAGCAAGCGATATATATTGTGGCAATCAAAAATTAATTCCAGTTGAAGACTCTGTATTACTTAACTACACAGACATTTCTCTGTGAGGTTTATAAGTGGTTGGAGTTGTGCCACAGTGTGAAATATGATTTTTATGACATATGACATGTATGTACAAGTAAACATAAACATGTGCAATAAATGCATATTTAGGGTACACTTTGTTATCCAGTATGTAACTTCAAAAAGTATTTAGGCACATGCACGCTTAATGGGCTTTCACTATTTTGTGCAGTGAATGGTGTTATGGAGCTGTCATCTGATGAAAAGTTGGTCAATGGAGATGGAGATAACAAAGAAAAGGAGGAGGGTGAAAAGGAAAAAGAGGGAGAGTCTGGAGAGAAGTCAAATGAAAATGAGGTGGTTCTCATACAAGACACTGGTTTTAATGTGAAGATTATACTTCCCAATGGAGAATCATTTGAGCTGCCTGTAAGTATGAACTTCGTGAAGGATCATTTGGGGAGGGAGGGGGCATAATATACAATTGCTTTATTACATGTTTGATAATGGGATATTGAAATGCAACTGTGAGAAAAATTGCTATTGCTATTGGGGTGATAAAAGTGTCATCACCTCTGGTTATATCATCTCTGGAACTTTTCTTCTTTTGTTTACAAGATAAATAAACCATTTGATAACGTGTATTTCCATATTATATTCATTTTTCTTCTTTCTTTCTCTCTCTCTCTCTCTCTTTCTGTTCTCTTCCTCCACCCACCCACCCCCTCCACCAAGTATGAACATGATGAACAGACCATAATAAAATTGCCTATGTTATGAGTAGTGAAATAGTTGGGGGTTGGGGTGGGGGCTGTCAGTCAAAAGATGCCTAAAAACAAACTCTAAAGCACGTCAAAAAGATTTTGAGTATTAGCTTTTAAAAATAATCAGGGCTGCATATCAAGATGTGGGAGCCCTGTAGTAAATCATCATCATTCATTTCATCCAACTGTCTATCCATTTACACTTTTTGTAACCAGCATAGCTTTCTAACTTTTACACACAATTGGATGCCATTTGGCAGGTTAATTGCCTATTATATGTAGATAATTGGATGCCATTTGGTAGGTTAATTGCCTATCACATGTAGATATATCTTTTAATGTTTCATATTTTCAGGTCCAATTTTGATGGAGTTAGTTATTGCCCTTATTATTGATATTTACAATTCCATTACCAGAGATGCTGCCAGGCCACGGGATCACGGGTTTCTCACATAAACGATACTCACTCAACTTTTAAAACCCATTGGGGGAAAGATTGCACAAGTTACCTGTGGTTCCAGCAATTTTTTGTACCCAATGGTCGATTTTAAAAATTTTTGCTTTTTAATTGGGTTGATCAGATCATCTTTTTTGCCTTTTCTCAATGATCTCAATTTTTCCTATATCTATGGAGAATATTGTTTCAATACTAGCACCTTTATGATGGAGATCTGTTGGAGTATTGCAGAAACAATGGAGGTATTCTGATTGAATTGTTTCCTGGAGCGGTATAGTAAATTGGTCCATTGATCGCTCATTAGGGAAATTTCTAAAGCGCAGCAGCAGTGTGTCATGTTGAAACAAAAGATAACTGATTTCTTTAGGAAAGTCAGTGAGACGGAAAGATCATCTGTTATGGATGAAACTAGGGAAGATGCAATATCTGATGGTTTGCCTCCAGCTGAAGTTTCTATCTTCACTTCATCTTGTGGAGCTCTGATGATGTTGAATTGCTTTGATTCTACAGACTTGGCTTTCATAGTAATCTCTTGCTCAATATTGGTATTAATGGCTTTTTCAAGGGTCTGAAAATACACGGAGATGTGAAGAATTAATTAATTTTGCCATCAACAAATACCCACACATTTTATTGTAAATTACACCACCTCCTCTTCCAACTTCCTTCCTCACCCCATAACAGTGACCCAGGGGTCATAACCAATATCTGTTACATACATGTACATATACATGTATCTTACTGCTATGACTCCATATAGCAAGTATGTTTAAAAACAATGTCATGGTTTTAAATTAGGTGTTTATACACCTTATAATAATGTCATCACCCATCAGCTACCATTTGGCATAGTTGACCCCCACCCCATGATTTCCCCCCTCTGGAGGTAGGTATGTGGGACCACACCCTCTTTAGAAAATTTCTGGCAGCATCTCTGCATTACCTCAGATCCTTGTAACCAGCATGGCTCGGGAACCATTCAACATATTCTGATGCAATGTCTTGTGTACGTTTCTCATGGTCTTAAAATGAATAAAATATATCCCTCTGTAAATTGAGAATCTTATGTTGTTTACATATTTTCCCCCCAAAAAAGAATAAAAAATAAATAAAATAGGACAAAATTTGGTGGATCAAATAACGCACAACACAGGTGGTTAAGATAACAACATGGAGAAGGTCAGATTTCCACAAAACAAAATACTTGTTGAAAACTTTTAAAAGTCCTTGAAAACTCCTTTAAAAATGAACTCTCTAGGGATGTATAAATCATGCTTTAGGCTCACAATACCCTCGTTGCTGGTTACATCAGAATCTTCTTTTATGAGCATGGATGTAGGTTTACAAAAAGTTGCCCCCCCCCCCCCCCAAGAAATTCGGATGAAATAAACAGAGGTCAGGATAATTATGTGTGTTAGATGAGCAGTCTTTAAATACAGATTTCTGTGTGTAAGCTGGCACGTTGTTGGCAAAAAAAATGGACAACACTTGTTACATTTTAGGTGAGCTCAATGGAGATGGTGCAGGAGATTCATCAGGTGTTAATGGACCGAGAAGAAACATGTCACAGGACATGCTTCTCTCTCCAGCTTGATGGCAACACACTCGACAACTTTGCAGAACTGAAGAATATTGAGGGGCTTAAGGAGAGTTCAGAAATAAAAGTTGTTGAAGGTACATACAGGGTTTATGGTATTTTGCATGCATTGGGAAACATTGAACTGTAAGAAATGGGACATCTTAAGCCATTTTGAAGGCAAGTTTAAATTTGCTAGATGATAATTTTGTAAGAAAAATGTCCCTATATGTTCATGACTTGGATTCTCTGGTATTGTTATGTTTTGTACATGTCAAATAAAAGATCAGGGTCTATTCTTGGACACGATAGTGGGATTCACACTAATTTCTAAAGCATGACACTAAAATATCTTGTAAATGCGTGAAAAATAGCACATCATTTTGGCAAACAACACCTTGCTTACTTCATCTCTCGTCTATATTTAGAAAATTCCCCCTTTTTATCAAATTGAGGTAGGGATTTCTCCCTTGAATTTTCAGTTCTAGAATAGACCCTGAAAGATGCAGACATTATGGATGTGAAAATCTCATTTTATGGGCACCATTTGCTGTTCACTAGAAGAAGCCATTGTAATATTTTTAGGAATCAGTGACCCGGTTATTGTGTGTTGTGTAAAATCTCATACAAGCATTTTCACCTGATATACTTTTTTAGAGGGTCAAAAGATGTCAGGATCAAATCAAGTTTGAAATATCCTAGTGGTTGTCACAAGTCTTATTCATAGTATGTGAATAGGGTCTATTCTTGGATGTGTGATTGCGATATTCATGCTGATTTCTAAAAAGTAGAGCCAAAATATCATCTGAATGCATGAAAATCGTGATCCATATTTTTAAGTCCCACCTTTATTTCTTTGTCGAGACCCTATGTTCAGAAAATTCCCCCCTTTTTAGCCCATGTGGCAGCAAGGCCAAGTGAACTTATGGTTTGGTTTTTTGTCTATTCATGCCTCCGGCTGTCCACAATTGCTTGTTACCATTCTGCGGTCCATATTTCTGATCCCATTTAAATCAGACTTGGAATATGGGTTTGTATCATCAGAATCTCGGATGAGTTTGATAATGATCAAGATCCATGCATATTATTGAGGTCATCCTGCATCTGATTGGTTAACATTCTGAAAGCCATATTTCTCATATGATTTTGATGAAACTTGTATATACTCATATCATTATGATCTTGGATGAGTTTGATAATGATCGAGATCCATGCATATTATTGAGGTCATCCTGCATCTGATTGGTTAACATTCTGAAAGCCATATTTCTCATATGATTTTGATGAAACTTGTATATACTCGTATCATTATGATCTTGGATGAGTTTGATAATGAGCGAGATCCATGCATACTAATTAGGCGATCTTGCATCTCATTGACTGAGCTTGTTACACATCTGGAAGCCATATTTCTGACTGATTTTGATCAGACTTCAAATATATACTTGTATCATCAAGATTTTGTACAGGTTTGATAAAGAGCAAGATCACTATATTTAAGGAGTAGATCATGCATCTGATTGGCTGAGCTAGTTAAACTCTCTGATATTTCTGATCTCCTTTTTATCAAACTTGAAATATGGGCATGTATCATCAAGATCATGGATGGGTTTGATGATGAGCAAAATCCACGCATATTAATGATGTAATTGTAGATCTGATTGACTGAACTTGTTACCACTCTAGAAGCCGTATTTGTGATCCGATTTTGATCCCATTTGGAATATATGCTTATACCATCAAGACCTGGGACTGTGTCAATAATGATTGAGATCCATGAGTATTTGTGAGATGATCATGCATGTGACTGGTTGAGCTGATTATCACTCTGGAACATGGGCTTGTATCATCAAGATCATGGGCAATTTCGAAAATGAGCATGATCCACACATATTAATAATTTGATCTTGCTTCTAATTTGCTGACCTTTTTACCATTCTTGATGCCATATTTTTGACGGGTTTATTATCAAGATGTGGACGTCTCCAGTTATAAACAAGGGACTGAAAATGGATTATACCTTTTATCTTTAGAATTAATTTGTATCAGAATATAGTAAAATTGGTAAAATCAATATGATACAAAGTTTGGGAGATAGTTTACATAGGAAGTGTTCTTACAATGCTACATAAGCTTGCTTAGCGAAATGGTCAACTGTTAATGTTGTGTAGCCTTGGTGAGCAACATCAGACCAACTTGGGCCTCTTGTTTTTAAATGGAGGGAGGACTTTCTGTCCCTAAATTTTCTGTTATAGAATACACCCTGTGTGCAATGTTTTCCAAGCACCAGCTGCTTTCAGTTCAAACAGACTTGAAATTATTTTGTTGCCCTGTGCATTATTTGTACAGTTGTATCTTAAAACCTTATTAGACATATTATTGTTTTATTAAAGCATGTATCAGAGCTTAATTGTATGTGGTTATTATTTTAGAACCATACACAGTACGGGAGGCCAGAATCCATGTTCGTCACATTCGGGATTTGCTGAAGTCAGTAGACCACACAGATGCATACAATGGAGTGGATTGTGCTTCTTTATCCTTCCTTAATACCGTCACAGCTGGAGATGTTCTTGGTATGATCCTCTTACCACTATTACTCCTGTCATAAGGTTTACTAACTGCGCAGTTGTTAGCTTTAACCATGCATTTCTTATAAAATTAGAGATGTAACAGCAGAAGCTCACAAGACACCCTATTCTTTGGCACAAATCAGTATTATTATATGCCCACCATAAGGCAGAGTGTATTATGTTATGATGTCCGTAGGTCTGTCTCTTTGTTACCTATTTGGTTTCTGCCTAGTAACTTTAATTGTCAACTGTGTACAGTAAACAAACTTTGTACAGTAAACAAACTTTGTAGATGGCTTGCACTTGAGCTAAGGGAGAATCCCATAGATTTCAGGGTAAAACACTTAAAGGTCAAGGTCTCTGACTGAAAGAATAAAGAAATGGTTTCCACACTTTAACATTAGTTCTACATGACATCCTTCAACCTAACTTTGTGACTGGCTTGCACTTAGGGTAAGGAAGAAGCCTGTTCATTTCAGGGTCAAAAGGGCAAGGTAAATCTGATTAAAAGAAGAAAAATCGTTTCTGCAGAAAAGTTTATGGTATCTATATAGAGTACTGTTAAACATGGGGTGGGTGTATAATGTGCTGTTTAAGGTACTTTAGCTGATTAATTTTAAACAGACCCCAGATGGTAGGTCACAGTGATACAGTTTTGTATGTGATATGTTTTTCCCAAATACTGCATTTTTCACTTGACTTGGGAATTTCTTATTCCCCAATGTGGGCACCTTGAAATGCCCAGTATGGAAAAGGTGGCAAAATCAACTAATGGATTTTTACCTGAAGCTAAATCAATAACGAATGGCACTTGAATTGGATCCACCCAGAGTGTCACCAGTCAATTGGCACTATTTCACGCAATATTGTGTGTAGCAGCAGCACAGGTCTTATTTGGATGGGTGTTTACACACATGAAAATTTATGACAATAGCTTTATCATGAAAGAGTTGAATTTAGATTCAGAGAGAGAGAGAGGAAGAGAGATAGAGTGAAATTTCATGAGCTTTTGTTCATTTTTTACCTCCTATTCTTTTGCAATTCATTGGTTCGTCATGTCCTTCCTTTTGTCATATACCCACTAAAGTCCTTCTTTTAGTTAACCAAGTTTGCCAGTTGTACCATTTTGTTTCAGTGATCAGGTTTTTTTTCTGGGCCTTTTCTGGCGTTGAAATTTGGCTTCATCCCCAATGTCAGAAATGGTCCATATTTTCCATTTAAGTGTGAAAAATTGCCAATGAGAACTTAAAAAACCAAACTAAAAATTCTGAGGTCCAGAGGTTTAAGATCAAGGTCATAGTAACTCTAATAAGAAAATTGTTTCTGCACAGTAAGCATAGATCAAGACTGCATACTCTAAGCAAAGGTCAAAGTAATTGAGACCCATTGGTCAATAATACCCAGGGTCAACCATGCCCTACAGGGTATATAATGTACTATCATAGTACTCTTGTTAAAATATTCTTTGTACAATTTGAGCAAAAAATACTTGAGGTAGACAAATGAAATTTGTTAGGCATATTTGTATTCATTTGTAGATGACCTGATTTGATTTTCAGGCCATTACATAAATTTGTCCATTTTTTTAAATTTTTTTTTTTTTTACACATTTTCTGCTAAATAGACTTTGACTTTTTATTGGACAAAAACCTTGTTTGCACAGTTTAGCAAAAAACTACTTGAGTTGGAGAAATTAAATTCAGTATGCATCTTTTTATTTATATGTAGGTGTCCTGATTAAATTTTGATGTCATTATAAAAACTTTTAAAAAAATTCAACATTGTGAATTTTGGGACTTAGATTTTTTTTTGGGGTCTGCAGTATGCCCCAGATTATTTTTTTGGGTCTGCAGTAGGGCCATATGAGTTTTACAAACACAGATCACGTTTCAATGAAGAGACAGTTGATAATAGCATCGATGAATGAATGTGTAATATATGTATTTAAAACATACAGAATCCAAATTAAGATGTTAAAAAAATCAGAACATTTAGTTTCACTTGCACTGTTCAGTAAAAGAAGACATGTTTAAAAATATTTCATTTTATACAAATATACTGTTGGTTCGAAAGAATTGCATTTTATTGGAAAACATTAATTTACTGATATAAATATCAAGAAAAATGAATGAATCATGAAAAGGGTTAGGAACTCAAATTTTTTTGGAATTGTATTTCTGTGTTGTGTTGCTTACATATTAAGTAAAACGTCCAAAGTTGGGTCTTTTGTATGCTCATTAGTACTTGGCCTCGTTTGGGATTGCAACTACCTCATTGTGTTTAAAAGAATATATGCTGTGTTGGCTGGGCAGTTGAGGCTGATAAAAAAGTCTGGTCAAGTACTCTGTGATGTGAAGTGTATTTTCAAAAGCGATTGTCATAAACACTATATATGGGTAAGTGGACCAAACACTAAACAAGGAGCTATGTGTTGTTTGTCAAACAGAAATTGACATTGGATCATTGCTTTGAAGTCCTATGTTATGGTCCATGGCAAGAGGGAAAAGCACAAAAAGATTGAAATATCAGCAATAAAAATGAATTTAGACATGAAAATGAAAACTCCGGAGGCAGAAACTTGGGCAAATAAGACTGCTAACTCTGAAACTGACATGATTGCACCACTACCCCCAACCCCTACCTCCATTTTTTCTATGGTTTGATGCAGTTTATTATAGTTCTTGAGATGCAAGTTTTTGTCTTTGATGAAATGTCTGTATTAACCATGTATACAGTGCTAACATACTTAATGTACTAAGCATATTCAGGAAGCGTAAAATTTGTAAAAAGCCCAGAATTTTTGTGAATTTTCTGCAAATGCATAAACATCGTCTTTGCTTTTTTAGACAAGAAGGTGTCCAAGACCGACTCTCTTGACTGTACACCCCCAGATTTCATTATGCCCAACTGTAAAGACCATCCATTACTCCCTCTGCATCCTGGAGTAAAGGAGAACAAGGTACATGTAGCAAGTTTAATTAACTATGGATGGAATTGAGGTGGTATTTACCTCCATACTTGAACCCCAAGGCAAAGTTTCCTTGTACTGTTGCAAATTCTTGTACAGTATGCACCTTGAATAAAGAAAATTGCAAATATCTTGTTGTTTTTTGTCTTGTTGTTTTTTGAAAGCCTATCAAACAGAAGGAAGTCGTCATTCCCTAATATTCAAGATAATCATAATTGAACCACATTTGGTTGGCTTAGAAGATTCACCTTTTAATCACATGTGCACACCAAAGTTAATCTAGACCTGTAAATACTTGAAAAGATGCTTGATTCAAGATTAAATATGATTGATTGTTCATTTGTTGAAAAAGTCCTTTCCTAAAAAGCAATTTTAGTTTTAAATTTTTTTAACAGTTCCTAGCACTGTAGTAAGCATTTGGTCAACAAATAAAATATCATCTATATTAAAATGAATATTACTTGAAAAAGTCTGTGGTATAATTGTAAAGTTTGGAAAGGGAAAATAGAACCTAAATAGTATAAATGATAATCTTAATAGTTACCCTTCTCTGTTCTTTGCAGGGCCCCCAGTGTCTGAAAGTTCTCACATACAGTGGATGGAATCCACCTCCAGGGAACAGAAGAATGCATGGTCAGTAATAATGGTTAACTGTCTTGCACCCCATTTACTTTGGAAATTTAAGCACATTCTATATGCTCTTGTGTTTCTTTCAGTATGTTTAGGCAAGTTTGGGAATCTAATGTACATCATCTTCAAATGAAAAGTGAAACAATGTCAGCAGAGCTTTCAGACTTTCCTTTAACTGCAGGACACATATTGCTGCTACAGTTTATGTACTCCATTTTTATATGGTTTCAAAAAAAAAAAACTGTTTACAAAGTTTATCTTCAGTCATATGATTAGTCTCTGATACTCGGTGCTTGCTTATTTTTTGTTTTAGGGGATCTTTTATACCTGTATGTGATGACATTAGAAGAAAAGAAGTATCACATCACAGCTTCTACCAGAGGATTCTATGTCAGTCAGTAAGTTATTTCATAAGTTATTCACATGTGAAACCTTTTTTTTTTTGAATTCGTCAGAGTTAACAATATACGTATTGCTGGACTGTACTTTTTGCAAAATAATGTTGTTACTGTAAAGTTAAAAATATTTGTTGGAATAGAAGTTTGAGCTTTGGGAATAAAAGGACAATTTTGTGGCATCACACTAATTACCATAACACAATATATAGTACTATTTGTTTTTGGTGGATTTAATTTCATGGATATTTGTTGCCCTTAAAAACAATGAATTTATACATAAAAACAATCAAATTAAATCCTCCACAAATATTTCTGATTTTATACAGTACAGTCAAACATGTCTTAAACAGCCATCCATGAGAAAAAAACCAAAGTGGCCTTTGTACACGGTGTCCTCTGAATACATGTTCACCTTTCAGACTTCATTCTTGAACAAATACCATGCATTGAATATTATTATTATTATTATTATTATTATTTCATCTTCTATTATTATTTTAGGCAATTCGCATTATTTCCTATTCAAAGAATTCACTGTATAAATTTTTCACTCGTACATTCTTGTGGAAAATGACCTTGTGGCCAATTCAGAATGTTGTAAGCATCTGAGAAGCAAATCTGGTGGATCTGGAAATGTTATGGACAACAAGAAACTTCTTAAAGTTGCTGGTCTTTCAGGCCAGAGAGACATTTAGGGAAAGGGGAACTCTGTACAAATGTGATAAGATTCCTAATATCAAGAAAATCAAGGTCAAGTTAAATTTTTACCTTTTCAGTCCTTATTTAATGGGTTATTGCCCTTGTCCTGTTTGACTTTGAATTTTGCTTTTGGATCACAGATTTTGTTATTTGTTTCATAACTTTGAAGGGTCTCATTGATTGAAATCAAATTCAATATTTGACTTTACGTTAAGAAGACATTGGAATAATTTATTGTTAATCTTTTTTGTTCGGAATTTTACCAAATTAATGGCTGCTGTTCAATTATACCACATTTGTTGTCATGACACTTGGCAGTTAGATTATTAGCTGCCACTGTCTTGTGATTTTACAGTGTATCTTCCAATAATTGTAACAAGTAGTGAACATGGACCATTTCTGCATAGTAGGAAGATATACTGTTGAATACATTAAGAACAAAGTTGCAGTTTGAAAATTAGGGAATATAACAGTGATATTACTGTGAATTCACACATTTGGGGGGGGGGGTGCCAATTTTTGTGGAGTTTGTTGTTGCTTCAGAGACCTAATGAACAATGATTCTTTCATGGAAACAATAGAGAAGAGACCCTTCCACAAAACACAATTTTAAGTACTAATTAATGCAATTTTTCACAAAACCACAAAATTCATACCCACAAAAATAAATGAATTGGCAGCAATTCAGGTTTGAATGGATAGGTAGCAAGTGTATTTATTGTTCTCTCTGATCAACAAATAACTGGTCCATGGGGGTTTTGCTATAAATGAATTGTATTGTAGTTTGAAATACCAATTTATTTCAGAACAAGTGATGATGAATTTATTCCCAAGGCAGCCCAACAGAAGAACCTTTCCCACTCCCTCATTGAACTTTTAAATCAGGTAATATTTTTGCATTTTAAAATTCTTGTAAACATTCTCCATAATTCTTCAACAATTACAATAAACCTTTTACTCTCAGAGAACTGCAAGACTCTAGAATGTCATGTGCTCCATGGCAGTTCAGCAGGGTCAGATGTCTACTATCAGCTTCTGGAACATTTACCAGAAATAGCTCTTAATACAATCTCAAACACTAAAACTACTAAACACTAAACATTTTCAATAAAATTAGAGAAGCTGGTGAGTCTCCATCTTCATGGTGAGAAGCAACAGTGACATCAATACCCAAATCTGAAAAGGACCATATCAACCCTTCCAACTATAGCCTTATAGCAAAGGTTGTGAATGCTGACATACTTTTATACTAATACTATTACAGAGTTGGAATTGAGAAATACCAATCTCCAGGCAAGAAATAATTACTGACCAATCATAATAAGGCACTAAGCACTGTATGCAGAGCTTTGACATCAACATGTAAACAGGAAGACCCTAAGCACAAGACTCGTGATACAAATGTGCAAGTGGCCAAAACTACATCTCTTGTGGTGTCTGCAAACTATACATTGTAGTGGTCAATACACAATGTTCTCCACAATCGACCAACATTAGAAACACATCTGCCAAAATCGATTCACTTTTCAGTAAAAATTTTGACATTTCAGTGTAAAATACGCTAAAGCAAATACAGTTGTTCATAACTATCTGAAATAGCACAATATGCAGTCAAAAATACATGTTAAGATGACGTGGTGAATGAGAAATGCCTTGCTGTAAATATGCTAAAGTTAACATGGCACTTCAAAATGGTACAAATGAACTTTACCAGGATTACAATATATACATTTTAAATTCTTGCAAATCTTTAATACAGAGCAATAGCTCTCTAAACCAGCAAGCTAAGGGATGACATAAGATGGAATGTTTCTTGTTGGAGTGAAGTTAAAGATAGTAGGGATGACAATGAAGGGAGTTTATACTACATGGATATTTAAAAATTGTCTTAAGGCAATTGATGATGACTAAGAAAACCAGATGATTGCTTGCATGTCATGGTGTGTATATTTGATCATATTATCATTTGATGGAGTACCCATCTCTTTATAATAAATATTATTAATTTTAAATGATTTTGATCTTGTGAACTTTGCCAATCTTGGTTGTACCTCAAGTTTATGTAAGGCAAGTAATTAGATTCATTACATCAAGAAAACAAATTGAGGGATTTAGAAGCGAGTGCCGTAATTTTATGTATGTCCATCATTTTTTGCTTCTGTAGAAGTGGATAATTCATCTCAGAGGAGTCCTTAGCTCCCAGGCATCACCACCCTTTTCTCCCCATTTATATCTTGCATTACGATGTCCTCTGTCACAACTCAGGCACGCCTTTTATTTAAAATTCAAAAAAGAAAAGAATATAAACTTTTGTAGGTCAGTGTTTGGAGAGAATACTCAGCAGTCCAGTCTTTTAGTGGATCTGTTCAGCAAAATCAGGCCTATAGTGTGTATTAAAAAAACTTTGTGATTCTTACGATGGTTTTCAATACAACTACCTTGTGTCTTTGTATTTTTGGTGGAAATGTAAGTCCATTGGGCGTGCTATATGTATTATTTTTTTAATAGTATTAGGGATGAACATTTAGATGCATAGTTCACAGTCCAGAAGATAAAATATAAACTGATTTTTCAGGATGGTTTATTAATAAGCCATACCCAGACATGTTTACTAATTTCAGTATTTCTCTTTGTTTAAAGATTAGTCCAGGATTTAAGAGGAACTTTTCCCTACTCCTAAAGAAGCGAGCAGCTAAGCATCCATTTGAGCGAGTACCTGCACCCTATCAGATATACAGCTGGATGGCCCCACAGTCCGACCATACAATTGACTTCATCAGGGCAGAAGATGGTAAGGCACTTGTTACATTTACATGGTACATTAGTTTACATTTAGTCAGTCCATTCAGCTTAAGTAAAAAAAAAATACTCCTGTGCTTCTGGTTTCATGCTCCAAAAAAAGTTATGGTTGGTTGGATTAACATTTTATTTGAATCCTTATTTCGATTGGGCCCACATTAGTGGGAAGCAAGACATAGCAGCTGCTTTTCGGTGGAGTTTTCATCATCATCAGTTTGTTACTGTTTGGGTTAAAGTTCTTCATTTGCATATATTTCCCTAAACCCCCTTGTATAGTTCTCATCATACTTGGAATGAATCATTATGAAGCTTAGACAATTCATTGTATGACATGCTAACTCGCACCTTTTACCTTGTGGTCAAGGCCACAGTCATAAAAATCTCCTTTGAGGTTTTTTAAAAAAAAATTCATTTGCTTATATTTTCTAAATCCTTTGATAAGGTTCTTGTCATACATATCATGAATCATTATGAAGCCAAGACAATTCATTCTGTGGTTTGGTTTTGGTTTTGTGTGGTTTAATGCCATTTTTCAGCACATATTTGACCATACATTCTGTGATGCTGTAATAGAAAATTGCATTAAGGTTTTGGTTAAAGTTGTTTCATTTGCTTATATTTCCTAAACCCCTTGATGGATTTTCTTCATACTTCTGATGAATCATAATAAAGTTATGACATATCATTCTGTGACACTCACTTGCCACTTTGACCTTGTGTTCAAGATAACAGAAAATTTTCTTTGAGGTCTGGTTTAGGTTGTTTCATTTGCTGATATTTCCTCAACTCTGACAACACCTTGATGGATTTTCTTCATACTTTGGATGAATTGTTATGAATCTAAGACCATTCATTCTGCGACATGCTCACTGAACATTATGACAATGGGACCAAGGTTACATTTTACAGCAATGGTTTAACTGGGGGCTTGACATGCATGTCCTGGCCATGGTGTTGTCTTTGTTTTCAATCATTGAATGAGGGTCCTTGGCAGAGCAGTCACATTTGCTTGATATCCTATTGCTATACTTGATCCCTTTGACAATAAATCTATTAAGTGTTATTCCACAGCATAATGTTATAGTTTTATGTGATCAGTGCAAACCTAATGAAAACTTAAAATTTAGCATCTTTGAGATCACACTGACTAGAGATTTAAAGCTGATCATGATCAGTGTGCCATGTCCAGGGTAGCCATTTTTTTATCATGCCGGCTAGTCGGTGTATAGTGAATGCGTAAGAGATGCTTTATTGAATGAAAAGTTTCTTAATGATTTTGTTGTGAAATAGTGTTACCCAGGACTAATAAAATGAAATGTGAACTGATTACCACACTTAAATCTCTGCACCCACCCCCACTCCCCTTTTTGTTTGGGGAGGGGGGGAGGTACAGTGGTAGGGCTTTTAGTGTTAATCTTGTGTCTGTCCATATATACAGATATACAGCCATCACTGCTTTGTCAAGTTTGCATTTAGGTCCACTTTTAGGTACTGTTGTGGCTCCTCTGTTCCATGAACACGTTCCTAGTTTTTTAAAGTTTTTTTTGGGATGATTAAAACAATGACTGATTCCAGGCCCTGTATCTTTGAAAATTTTGAACATGAAGTGTAAACTGCAGCTTAGAATCCTTAAATGACATGTGAGTGTGGTTAAGATTCTTAAAGAAATGCTTGTGAGCATGGCTGCATGTCTAGTTGACATTGCACATAGACATCAGAGATTTCATATGTACTCACAAGGCTGTATCTCTTTGACCATTGCTGCATTTCTATTAGACTTTGCACATAGATCCATCACATGGGAGAGTCCATGGTGACTGGGGGTCAGAAGGTAAAAGGTCATCAGAAGTCTGAGGGTTTAAAAGTGAGTACACCATGACACAGGCAAGATTGTAAATTGAAATTATTTGCAGATGCAAGTCTTTTCAGATTGATCATATACAGTTACAAGTGCTTCTGAACCTAAGGTTGCAAAATCAGAACCCATTAAAGTCAGTTGGTAATTCATTTATTTTGAACATTTCTGTTAATTGTAAAAATTGTTATCAATTCCAGCTTTCTCCACACGACTTGGCTATGAGGAACATATACCAGGCCAGACACGGGACTGGAATGAGGAACTCCAGACCACAAGAGAACTCTCCAGGAAAACTCTTCCTGAAAGACTGATAAGGGAAAGAGCAATTTTCAAGGTTTGTTTATCCTTAGGAAACAGTCTGGCAAATAATGTGTTGTATGTAAAACACGAAGAGTTTGGGTTTTTTGTGTGCAAAGCTAGCTGGAAAAGCCATCAGAAGTTAAGTAATAGAGAACTTAAAAAAATGTCAGTCTTACTTTTGACTAAGCTGAAGACTTTTACCAATATATTTTTCAATATATCCATGTAAGTTATGATGATTATAACTTGTCAGATCATATTTTTTTGTTTTCTTTAGTATTTTCATTCGCTTTTATTTCCTAAAACCCTTGATGGATTTTCTTCATATTTGGGGTGAATCTTTGCCAAGTCAAGACAATTGCTTTTGTAACATGCTTGCTTGCTTTGTTTTGTTCAAATTTTGTTTGTTTATATTTCCTAAATTCCTAGATTTTCTCCATACTTTGCATGAATCATTATGAAGCAAAGACTATTCTTTTTGTCAGAGACATGCTTGCTTAACCTTTTGACCTTTGTATACAGATCACACATTTTACAGCAATGCTTTGATCATGGGGTTGACATGCAATCACTGGCCTTTTTGTTGTAGAACATTATGTGTAGATGAAAAATCTGTTTCTCTGGTAATATTTACTCCAACAGATTTCCTGAAATTTGCAGTTAAAATTAATGAAGCATTAGATTGTCCATAATTACCATCTGCATTACCTCCCTTTACTAAGGCTTGACTTGTGTGTGATGTCATTCTAGAATGAGCCGGCCAGTCACTGATATAGAAGTGTATTGATAGCATGGTCATTTCAATTAAGAATTAGGGATATTGTGATTATAAATTGTGATTAAAAGCATAAAAGGGGTATTGTTTCTTGTTTAAAATTTCTAAATGTAGAAATATACAGAAACTAGGGATCTGCTGATTATACTGTGTCAGACTGGGACATACTACAAGGAGCTTCATGAGTAGGCCCTTCTCATTCAGATTATTTCCCATGCAATGAAATCATCGCAAATACTTATAAATATTGAAATTGAAAAAAAAAATGATTTAGTCATATCATTCAGGCAATCATGGGGGAAAATGTTAAGCAAGCAAAAAAAGAGAAGGAGGGAGGGAGGGAAGGAGAGAGAGAGATATTCCTTTTCATAGGATATATGAATTGCAGACTCAAATGTATATGAAACTTTTGGTTTTTGGATTTATGACAGAGAAATAAAAGCAGCAGATATAAAGTAGAACATGATAAAACATGCTGGGAGTTGATGGATTATATTTAAAGGTTCGGTTCTCCATGTACCATATCGGAGAACTGCAGGTTGTTTTTGAAGAGTTTTTGATAATACCTGTGGCAACTTTTATGAGTGTCATAGCTTTAAAAGCAATTATTTGTTAATGATGCAATAGAAATGTATAATAACAATGAACATGGGTTTTCAGGTGATGGTGTGGAAGATTAAAAAACAAGTTTCAACAGAAACTTTCGTATTTTAACTTTGAAATTCCAACATTCTTCACCCATCTATTTTCAGGTTCACAGTGATTTTGTTGGGGCTGCTACAAGAGGAGCAATTGCTGTGATTGATGGAAATGTCATGGCAATTAATCCAGGAGAGGAGACAAAGTAAGTTAGCACTCTTTCACATAAACACTGTTTTAATTGCATTTCCTGTAGAGCCAACCCTAGCAACTTGTATTTTAAAGTTGCATGTTGAACTTTTGTATCGAGGTTTGATGATAGAAACTTGACATCGATCATTGTGGTAACCATATGCAAGTCTCCCCATTCATCAAGTCTCATATTCATAGGAGTTATAATTTTCACAGTATTAATCTATATACATAAGAATAATTTTACCTGGTTATGTTGATAATGATTAGAATATTATTGTCTGTTCATATATTCTTCCATTAGACCACAAGCAAAACCCCATGATCATGGCCTTGGTGATGTTACATTTTCAGAAAGTATTTGAATGCACTTTCAAACCTGTGTACATTTTGTTGACACTGGTAACACATATTTCTCTTTGCTGTACATTTGCCGTATATGCTCACTTAAAAGTTGGGTCCAACTGGAAATGACATAGACCTAGATCTGCCATTGCATAATGCACCAGCAGGTCAGGGTCTGTGTTGCTTGTTCTACTGATTAGTTTTAACAAACTGCATAGACCCAGATCTGCCAGTTCATTATGCAAAGGCAGATCTGGGTCTTTGCAGTTGGATCTAACTTATAAGTGAGTATATATGTTATCCTATTTTTGGCTCTACTGGTCATAGACCTGGAGAACTCCTGCGATGATGTATTGTCTGTCATCTGTCATCCATCATGCATCCATCCATTAGCACAAGTTTGTTATTGCTACTCCTTTTAAACTACTTGGAGGATTGCCATGAAACTTTATATGCACATTCATCGCAGGGTAAAGTTGGTCCTAAATGAAAATGGTACTTCTTGAATATGGTCACCACAGTGGCCATCTTGAAAATCTTTTTATTGCTACTCCATCTGAATGGATGGTCATATCAACGTAAGATTTTCATGAAAAGACTTTTTTATCATATCTAGTTGGTCTGAACACTGTTGGTTCCAATCTGATATGGCTGTCATGGCAGACATCTTGAAAATCTTATCATTACTCCTCCAAAACTGAAAGTCGTATCAGCATAGGATTTTCACCACAAGACTTCTTATAACGTCTTGTTATTCCTGAATTAAAATGGTGCCAAATGACGTCCAGTATGGCCACCATGGTGGCCAGCTTGAAATCTTGTTATCACTAGTACTCTTTAATAATGTAAGGTCATTTTGACATGGGGGGTTTTCACCAGAAGAGTTCTTTTGGTGTCTAGTTGGTCCCAAATGAAAATGAAGTAAACTGACACTCTTGAAAATATTGTTACCATTGTTCCTCCCAAATGGATGTTGCTTCTAAATGAAAATGTTGCCAATTGTACATTGAATACAGCTGCCATGATGGCTGTCTTGAAAATGGATGTTCATATTGACATGGGGTTGTCACAAAAGACATGTAATATGTCTACTTGGTCCTAAAAGAAAATGGTGTCACTGACAACCAATATGCCCACCACAGCAGCTAATTTTGAAAATCTTATTATTGCTGGAGAATGTCAGAGATGGTTTAAACACTCCACAGTTAAAAGGAAATGGTCTTGTCTTGAATTCCTGGAAATTCATTTTGGCCATTAGAGAGTAATTCCCTTTGAGGGACTCCTGTCATTTAATCCAGTTTGTGGATATATAGAGCATCAGTTCATTCTAGCAACTCTTGATATGCCCCTACCATATCTATGGTGGTGTCATAGTGTTGCTCATGTCGGTCCTAAAATGATTTAGGTCTAGTTATTTTCACGATTTCTAGCTAAATTGTACAGAGTTGTGACACCAGTTTGTTTTAGAAGTTTGTACTTGGGTGTTCGCAATGTAATTTTTGAATGGTTTTATGGATTGAAACCAGATTTGGCATGAAGCTGTATATTAAGAAGACCTTGGTCAAGTTCAATTTTCTCTGATTTCAGGTAACATTGTACAGAGTTATGGCCCCAGTTGGATTTAAAGCTTTACTCTTAAATTTCCACATGATCAAGTTTGAATTCTACCATTTTCCAGAGCATTTTATGGAGTTATGGTCCCAGTTTGACTTTGAACTTTGCCCTTCAATTTCCACTCGAAAACTTCTGAAGGACTTCATGGATCGATACAAAATTTGGTACAAGGCTTTGGCATTGAAAAAACTTAACGTCAGATTTGGTTTTAACCATTTTCCAGCAAAATCCAGAGGTTCTGCCAGGGTGTGTGTGTGTGAATCTCACACAATTTGTACAAATTCGCACACTTGGAAAGCAGTGATGTACAAGAATTCCTGCAAATTAGTTCAAAGTTGCGCATGTAAAAATGTACTCTGCACAGTATACAATTTTTATTTAACTGTTAACCCATAAAGTGCTTGTCGGGACACAAGTCAGACTGCTGGTAGAGGTCTCGTGGTGATTGTCCCAATGTCGTTTTTCAGTTAGGCAACTGTTTACACATCTGGGTACTTCAGCTTGACGTGAATGGTGGTTGAATTAAATTTGATTGGTGCATTGGGCCCTGGAAGAAGCATTCTGTCAAGTTTTGATGTTGCATTCATCAAGGAAGTTTTACAAATGCTTGTTAAAAATATTGGCTATGTAGAAAGTGCAAAATGGCTGACTCCAAACATAATTACTATTCAAATAACGATTTAATATTGCAAATTCTGGCTGATGATAGTGGTGATGACAATGATTTTGAAAGTTTTGATGTATATCAGATTATTGGAGCTGGGAAAGTGTTACTGGAAATAACTGAGTGAGTTTGAGTCCGAAAATGATGTTGAATACGAGTCCGATGTACATGCTGGATGGACAAAAACAGACAGCATGCTGGTCAACCCCCTATTCAGCAGTATTTCAAAATTAAATGTAGAAAAGGCAGAATACCAAGTCTAATTAAATAACAGGCAATTTAAAAGTTAAGTGCACTTTTCATTTCTATTCCCAAACAATTCAGCACTGAGGGATCTTGTGCTTCAAAACTATATAGCACTTTAAGGGTTAAGATAAATTGAATAAATAAGAATCTAGAAAGAAATTAAAAAGCAAGGATATTTATTTGATCAAAAAACCCATCTGAACAAACAGACGATGGCACTGATGGACTTGTAACACCTAATAAGAAAGAGAGATGGATATTTAAGTTTTAGGTAAATATTGAACTATGGCCATTCCCCCTACCCTCCTCCCCCCCACTCGCCCTTATTTTGGTGACAAGGGGGAAGATCCCCCCTTTAGATAGAATCCTGGCAGCATCTCTGAAAATCTTATGGAGTTGTTAACCCCTATTTGACTCTGCACTTTGCCCTTCAATTACATCATATTGGTCATATGGACATGTTTATAATTTTTTGTCAGGATGCAGATGTTCATATGGAGCAACATATTCTTCAGCCTTGGTTTTGATGTTAGAGACCATTACAAAGATTTTGGTGGAGACTTTGCAGCCTATGCTGCTCCTGTGAGTAATAGAAGTATTAGATATACAATAGGTGAAGAAAAGAGAATTGAAGGCATTCTAGCAAGTTTACATATGGATTTCCTTTCCATCATTTGAAACTTTTCCAAAAGTTTAAAAAAATTTTTTTCATTTTGTTTATTAGATCACTCTACTATATAGAAAGAGTGTACTCTTTTCTATAATATCAATTGATTTTTTACTTATTTGTTTGCATTTTAGCATTTTATCATTCCAGATTAGCTATAATAGTTGTTGTCATCATTTTTCTATAACTTTTTTGACAATATTTTAACATTCCAGGCTAAGTTTTAATGGTCATGTAGCTAAACCTTTTTATGTTCATAAGCATAAACAAGAGGTTTAAATTTACATTACATTTTTTCAAAATTAGTTGCTGTTGGTCAATATTTTTGCTTTTTTTTTCAAGTGGACTTGAATTTTGAAGAACAAATGACTTTCATTATAGGGAAATGATCTACAGGGAGTCAAGGCTTATTTCAGTGTTGACCCAGAAGGATTGTTCACTCTAGGGACAGTTGTGATTGACTACAGGGGATATCGTGTCACTGCACAATCCATCATTCCTGGTATGTCTGAATAAGGTCTTGATCTTGAGAATTTTATAGTTGTTTATCAGCCTGTATAATAATTTTAGAATATAATCTCATTTTGATGCACCCCCCCCCCCAAAAAAAAAAAAAAAAAAGTCAGGAGCATATAATGTTATTACATCTGTCTGTCCATCTGTCTGTATATCCATCTGTAACCTTTTTTCTTTTGCTCAATAACTCAAGTTGTGCACCATCAACTTTTATCAATTTTTGTGGATGGCTTGCACTTTACGTGAGGAAAAAGTGTATCGATTTAGAGGTCAAAATGTCGAAGATCAAGGTTGCTGTGACTGAAAGAAGAATGGTTTCTGTACTCTAGCTTTAGCTTTACATCACAAACCTGGAGTAAGCTTTGTGAATGCCTTGCATTTGGAATAGGAAAAAAGCTTATTGATTCATTTTGGGTTTCTGCACAAAACTTCAATTCTTGGTGATGTACCTTCACTAAGTTTGGAAGGCTTACTCTTCGGATAAGAAAAAGCATATTGATTTTGTGATCAAAAGGTTAAAGGTCATGGTCATTGTGACTGAAGAAAAATGGGTTTTGCACAGTAACTTTTGTTCTCTATTAAGTTCCATGACCAGACTTTGTGTATGACTTGATCAGATTTGTCGAAAAAAGAGAACTAATTCTATCCATCTTATTAGTTGAAAAAAAATAATCTGGAGATTGAAGAAAATACAAAAAAAAAAAAAATGTCCTGGTTGGAAGGAAAACTCAAATTCCTCTCCCCAAGCCCTGAAGATTGAATAGTCATTCCCTTAGCAGTACAGTGTCAAATGGTACATGTATATCTAAGTTATTGAAGCCAATGCCTGCATATTAAGAAAACAAAAAGTCATTATGACAGAAATTCCATAGCGGTATAACGATTTAGAAACTTGAATAAACGACTATTATGGAGTCAGCTTGCTGTGGTGAGATGAAAGTGGAACAGAGGGTGGGGTATGCCTCTGACAGGTCAAATGTCTGACAGCAGTTTACAATTTTTTTTGACCTCTTATGGACAATAGTTGAAAGGGACTTGTTACAATAGTGACTTATTAGAGACATGGGTAATTTCTGGTGTTCTATAGCTTGTTACAATATGTGACTTCAACTGAATACATTAGTGACAAATTAGCATTATGGGCTGATTGTAAAACACATTCTGGTGATATTTACATCAAGTACAATGGTTTTGATGTAAAGTTTTCAGCTGATGGATGTTCAAAATTCAACCAAAAATAATGCTTGAATTTTTATAATTTTGGTCACAGGGTTCATAGCATTGTCGCGTTAAATCCGAAATTGTGTTATAGTGAAGCATGCTATAACAGGAAAGCGGTATTTCTAATTAACAGTGTAAGCATAAATTTGGAAGTACTCCTTCTTTTTCTAAGCAATTAAGCATTGAAAATTTATCGTGTTGGAAGCTGTTGTCAAAATTAAATGTACCAGTTTTCCAGGAATCTCATCAATATTTTTCCAAATGAGCAGCTGAGCCTACTCCTCCACCTCTCACACACACAACACACCTCTATCAGTTCAATAATATATTTACTTTTCTTCAAACTTCATGAGCACAAAACTCCCAACTTACCTGAATTTTAAGAAATGCTGACAATAGGTATAACATCCTCAGTTCCCAAATTTGTAAACTATTTTTTTTTTCATTCACAGTGTTACTTCTTCATAATAGGGATTGATTGTTTGGGTTGAAGGACTGATGGCATTTATATTCTATACTCCAGTATCACATTTGTGCTTTAAAAAGTTTCGAAGATACAAAGCCTGAATAAACCCAAATTGATAGGACAGGAGCTTCATCTTATATTTTGCAGAGTTTACAAAAGGTGCAATAGATATCTGCCACCAGGGCCGTTGTAAGGGGCGGATGAAACAAGCGATTGCCTGGGGGGCGCCTTTCACAGAGTTTACGGTATTTTTTCCTGTGTGGAGGGCACCGAAGGCAACATTCGCCCGGTGCGCCATTTCTACCAGCGAAAACTTGCGACGGCCCTGTCTGCCACATTTATTTCCCTGAGGAATAAATAAGGCCTGTGGATTGGGTGAATCAAAACATATGTTCAGCTTTTTTTACACTTTATTTGTCCTGTGTTAGTACGGAGACTATAAATAGACTGACAATTTGCTGTGATGTTTTCTCTTGCCAACTTCTGCAGTCACTATAAAGATTCAGCTGAAGTGGAAAATAGGGATTGCAACTGGGTTGAGCTAACTGGCATTACACTTGCCATCACAGCTACAAATCTGTTGGACAGTTTGATCGAGTTAGCCTGGTAGGCATTTCTAATTCAGATCACTAGCAGAGGACAAATTACATGTCCAATTGAAAAAACCTGTAATTGAGTTTACATAAAGAACTCGTGTTTCACTGGGTGGATGTTGATACACTCGACAAGAATGTGTTTAATTGTCACTGGACTTTGGTAAGTTATGCATCTTGGTCAAGGTTCACCCTTCAGGAGGTAAGCATGGGTCAGGTATTTTAATAATTGTTCAGTTCCAAAATAATGATATATGTTTTTTTTCCAAGAATACAATTTTTATCTCGAATTCGGTGGTTTGTATTTGTGATTCCAATCAAGTACAATACTGTGCAAAGGAGCGCTTTTTTGGTCACATACAATTGGTAATGTGAAGTTTGTTTTCAAAATGTATTTCTACCCACCCCTCAGTTGATTGATATGAATCTTGATACGTATTAAGGTCATCATCACAAGGTGTGCATGTTTACCAATCATTGTTCTCACACTATTTTCAGAAGAGTTGTGGGCTTTTTTTAAACTTTAGAGTTGTCTCCTCTCGAGGGTACAAATGAAATGCAGGAGGCAGAGGTATATTTATGTGAGCAAATTGCTCACCATTCTTCCAGTTGCTTAAAGTATCTTCTGTCTTGATTTTGTATACAATATTTTCCTATTTGCAGGAATTCTGGAAAGAGAACAAGAACAGTCAGTAGTGTATGGATCAATTGACTTTGGAAAGACAGTTGTTACAAATGATAAATATAAAGAACTGGTAAGTACTATTTATTGTTTTAGTTGGAATTGCACTGCCAAAAATCTGTTTGTTGAACAAAGAAAAAGAAACTTGAAACCTGAAATAAGACTATTTTTCTTAGGACTTGAAACAAGAAGTAATCCTGAAATAATATTTTTCTCAGGAGACTCATTACAAAATCTTGCTATAGGTTAGAATAAATTCTTCAGTTAATAAGTATCTTACTACATTACAATTTGATAATGTTAAATTTCATCTTTTAAGTTGGTGGATAATGAAACCTTTCTTGCTCGGAGAAAAAGTTTCTCATGCCAAGATAATGATAAACTTCTATCAAAAATGAAGAAACATCTTTATTTTCTTATTAGGAAAAAAAGGAGTTTGCAATTTTTATTGAAATAAACTTAATTTAAAATGTGTAATTTTCTTGCAGTGAGATGAAAGAAGTATAGCTAGAAATGAAATCTGGCAAGAACATTTATTTTATTACCAAAAAATGTTTTTTTGATAAGAAGACGTTCTTGTTTCAAGAAACAGAATCATGTTAAAATTCTTACTGCAAGAATAGCCTTAACATCTTAATTGAGCAAAGAGAGAAATAAAATCTTGGCAAGATTTTCTTATTTTGTTGATAAAAAAATGTTTTCTCATAAAAATAGCTCATATGGAAACATTGTTCTCATTTTGTTTTGAAATATTAATAAAGGACTTTTATAAATTTATTTTCCTTTGACATGTAGTCTGAAATTGGAGTGGTTTTATTTTCTCTTTCATAAATTACTGTAGAAGATTATCAAATTCTGGACAATGAATTTGACGAATTTAGTATGTCTGCACTTGACAACAGTACAATGCAGTCAATAAAATATTGCTAGCTGCTTGCAGTTGATTTTTTTTTCTAGTTGAAAAGTTGTTTGAAATTTTCATTTATTGATAACTGAGTCTTCAAAAACTTGTTTGTGTTTGTAAAACATGTATTCCCCCACTGCAGATTTCAGAAATAAAAAATGTAAAAAAAATTGAATTTTTTCAAAATAATCGAATGAAAATTGAAATAGAGAATCTACATATGCAAACAAACAAGCAGATTAAATTTCATTTGTGTACCTTTAATAGATTTTGCTTAATCATGCTAAAAAGGTTTTGTCAAAATGTCCAAAAATTTTAAATGCATTTATACAGTTGAAAAATTGCTGTAATAGCTTCAAAATCTAATCAGGCTATCAACATATACATACCAATATGCCTACAAAATTTCATTTGTCTATCTCAGTTGGTCTTTGCCTAATTGTACTAACAAGGTATTGTAAACAAATGTCTCCATCTAAATAGTTGAAAAATATGTCTAAAAACAAATATTGAACATTGCTGAAAAGGCCTGATAATCAATTAGGCCCTTACACATAAATAGAAATATACCGAAAAATTGTATTTGTCTACATTAAGTGGATTAATCTTAATCGTGCCAACATAACAAGGTTTATTAAACAAATATTCCAAACCTAAAAAGTTAAAAAATGTGTACCAAAAAAAAAAAAAAGAAAAAAAAAGTAAAGTGTCCTGTTCGCTTATTTTAAGTGTATAACATTTTATTTTTAAGTCAAAAAAAAAAAAAAGAAAAAAAAAGTAAAGTGTCCTGTTCGCTTATTTTAAGTGTATAACATTTTATTTTTAAGTGTATAAATTTTCTTGACTCTGGGGGTTTTATAGTTTTTGTACTATTGTGCTGCAACAGATTCAGGATTGATGTATGGAAGGACAGTAGCAAAATATAGAATAATAAGGGTTTGAAGGAATCTAATAAACCTTATTTGGCAATATTTTGTCCCCAAATCCTGCATGTTCCTGTATGAACATTTAACATGTACATACATGTCCATAGGTTGTTGACCATTGTCTTTATGCAGTTTTAATCATCTCATAACTTGGACTAACATAAACAGGGATATGAATCTTTTCCACATGTATCTCATCAAATATTGTCCATTTCCTTTTGATATGCAATTGAGGGCATGCAGGGACTGCTTGGTACATATTTTGTAAACCACGCTGTTTCATTATTTAATAATGGACAGAGAAGATTAAAGCATCATTTAATTTGAAGATGGAAAAATTAATTTGTCTAGTTTGTATAATTTATTTCAACCTTTGTAGCAAAATATTTAAAAAATATTCAGTAACAGATTTTTTGGAATTTTTAAATAATGTGCACTTGATCAAGATCATTAGTATTTGTAAACAACACATACTTTTGTATGGGTTATATAATGGTGCATTAATTTTATGTGAGGCCACAGCTGTAGTGGGTAATCATGGTAAATTCCTGGTGTAATAACTGTGTGTGCAATAGTGGTTATGCTGGTTGTCACTTCCAAGGTTACTAGAGGCCTGTTATTCTGGTACTAATCCACATGGATTTTGGCCATTTGTGATACGAACTTTAACCAGCTGGAGATCCAGGTTGGTAGCAAAACTAATTGTACATTTTTCATACAGTTTATGGTAATTATGGCACATAATATATAGATTACACTTCTTATGCTCAAATTACACTTTTTTCCCACTTAGGTTACGCTTGTACTTCTGTTGGGGTTGGCCGGTATGTGCGCATTCATGATAGCTACTTTTTTGCTTCCACTCCACTTTAGAGTTGGGGTTGGCCGGTATGTGCGCATTCATGATAGCTACTTTTTTGCTTCCACTCCACTTTAGAAATAACACTGATGACTCAAATGTGGTAATTGGCTGCTTGGCAAGTACTTTTTTGCCAGAGACCACATGCTCACTTCTAAGAGACTTGTGTATACGTTTTAAGTGGTTGGTGATTGCTCCAGTGCAACCCTCAGTGTAGGAAACCTGCAGAGCACAGGTTAGCTTTCGGTTTGCTCCTGGCATCAGCAGTTGTAAAATACTTCCAAACTGGAGATTATTTGCCATGCTTACTTTCAGCCATTTTAAATAAGAACATGATGCAAAGTTATGTCATTTTGTCATGCACTTTATTTATATGGTTTGAACGGAAGGCAGGTTTGTAAACGTTCACAGGGCTAAAACGAAATGATCTTGTTTACACATGTAAACATGACAGCCTTACTGGTTGTTTGCTCTACTGGTTGTTTGCTCTACTGGTCATAGATTGAAGAGCTTATGGGATGGCCTGTCTGTCATCCATCATCCAATGTCCATTTTCTGATGCCTGCTAGCACAAGTTTGTTATCGCTACTCCTAAACTACTTGGAGGATTGCCATGAAACTTTACACGCATATTGAACACTAGGTCCAGTGGGTCCTAAATGAAAATGGTCCTGCTCAGACATCCAATATGGCACCATGGCAGCCATCTTGAGAACGTTCTTATTGCTACTCCTCCTGAATGGATGGTCATATCAACAGGGGGTTTTCACTGAAAGACTTTTTTTTTATGATGTCTAGTTGGTCCTAGATGAAAATGGTGTCAGTTTGACATCCAATATGGCCATATCAGCAGTCATATTGAAAATCATATTGCTATTCCTTTTGAACGGAAAGTCATATTGGCATGGGGTTTTCACCAGAAGACTTTTTATGATGTCTACTTGGTTCTAAATGAAAATGGTGCCACCCGGACATCCAATATGGCTACCACAGTGGCCATCTTGAAAATTTTATTGCTACTCCACCTGAATGGATGGTCATATCAACATGGGGTTTTCACTAAAAGACTTATTATGATGTCTAGTAGGTCCTAAATGAAAAAGGTGCTGATCTGACATCTAATATGGCCACCACAGCAGCTATCTTGACAATCTTCTTATTGCTACTCCACCTGAACAGAAAATCATATCAGCATGGGGTTTTCACTGAAAGACTTCTTTTGGTATCTTGTTGGTCCTGAATAAAAATTGTGCCGATCTGATATCCAATATGGCTGCCACTGCAGCCATTTTGAAAATCTTTTCACTACTTCTTCCAGATGGAAAGTCATATCAACACTGGGTTTTCACCAGAAGACTTCTTGATGTTTTCTTGGTACTAAATAAAAAATAGTGCCAATCTGACATCCTGTATGGCCACTAGGGCAGTCATCTTGAAAATTTTGTTATTGCTACTCCAAAATGGAAAGTCATATCGACATCAGGTTTTCACAAGAATAATTATGATACTAGTTGGTCCTGAATTAAAATAATTCTGATCTGACCTCAAATATATCTGCCACAATGAACATCTTGAAAATTTTGTCACTAATTCTCCTGGATGGATGGTCATGTCAGCATGAAGTTTTCACCAAAAGTCTTTCAATGATGTCTAATTTGTCCTAAATGTAAATGGTGCAGATCTTACATCCAATATGGCTGTCACAGTCGCTAATTTGAAAATCTTGTTGCTCAAGAATATCAGATGGTTTCAGCACTCGGCAGTTTAAAAGAAGAAATGGTCTTATCTTGAATTCCAGGAAATTCTTTTGAGGCAGTAGAGTGCAAGACCCTTTGAGGGACTCTTGTTATTAACTCATTATAGTACCTCTACTTTGATATAGAATGTTCATTTTTTTTTATTGTTTTATGTCTTTTATGCATGGTCACAGGGTCAAACAGTTTGATTTCACTTTAGTCCAAATTTATTTTCAGTGTCATAATTAATGTTTACAATGACTGCTGGAGACTACTAAAAGCTTCATAGAGCAGAGCTCTGTAATTGTGATTACATTCTGGTTTTGTAATAGACCTGTTGAAAGGCATTACAAAATAGACTTGCTGAAAGCAATGTTTTCCTTTTAATGTGACATTTTTTATATGTAAATATTTTTAGTAATGTCAGGTTAAGTGCAACACCTGTATTTGTATTTAAAATAAATTTGACACAAGGGTAACTTGTTTAAGAATGAGACACAATTTTTATACAGATATTGGACCCAATTCTTATATAGAGATTGGATATGGGCTTCATAAAATAGACCTCAATTGAGTCACTTTAAAATTTGCTCAGTTTATTGTAGACAAACAAATAGTTGATACGGTCAGCTTTTGATTGGTCATTCTTATAGCTGCAAGACTATAGAAATAAAGCAGTTTATGTTGTAATATTCAACATTGATGTTTCATGTTGTGATTCGTTTCTCTCTTTCAGTTGCAGAAAACTGCAAGTCAGTTAAAAATATGCCCACATAAGTAAGTAATAGTTGTCACTATTGATGTCAAAGTTTATACATTGTCAGAAAGCAAATTTTAAGAGTTTCTCTAAAACACTTCCTTTCATTTAGATAATATGTATATACTCTTTTATGATAATCCTTTATATTTTGCCATACTGTTACATGAAATTTTTTTTGAACCTTTTACGCTGGTATGTCAAATGGCTGAAGGGGGCTTTGCTTTAAAAACTACTACTTACCAACAGTTTTTGAGAATAAAATTGGGGGTTCCAAGTTTTGGGGGGAGGGGCTGACACTGAAAATATTTGGGTATTTAAACATACAGAAATTTGTGACATTATAAAACTTTTCTGCTATTTCCCATGACAACCTGAGTCTGAGATTGGGTCCTAAAATCCAGAGGTTCCAAGGTAATTCTGCTGCATTTGTAAGTATGGAACCCCATCCATCTTTTCTAGTTCTGAACTGTATTAATAACTGTAAAGTATACATGTCCATCCATTATACAGCTTTGGATCAGATACTCGTGTATTTACTCCGAATTTGAATTGTACAATTTTTATTTTGTGGAGGGGTATCCAGCTTAGTGCAGCATTTGATATGTGTGATTGTTTATATCAGTTTTGGATCGCTTTAATTAGATTATAACTATAAGTACTATAATTTTATTGAGTATGCTAATTTTTTATTTTTTATTTTTAAACTGTATTGCTGGATAAATACAGTGCAGCCTTACTAATGGTCAGCTCTAATCAACAACTATCACTCTCATTCACTTACTGTATAATTCTTCCACCTCTTATTTTCCATCTATATTTTATCTCCCTTAAGCAGCCAAAATTATACTGTACATTCCCCTAGGTGGCTGGTGAAGAGAAGTACAATATACTTCTATTCAGATACCTGCATTTTACACATGTAGGTATTCAGTAGGTACATTTAACTAACAGAAAAATATTTGCTCTTCCAGGGTATTGAATGATAAAGGTGAAGAAGTGGAATTATTTTCTTCAATTGAATGCAAGGTATGCTATGAGTCTGGAAAGACGGTGTTTTTGCTTCCTATGGCTTGTCTCTATATGTGAATGCACTTTTTTTTAAGCATGTTTTGTAAATAATAGGTTTATCTGTTGATCTGCTATTGTTGAAATACATTTTTGGTTATATAGTAGACCTCCATTTGAAATTGAATGTCATAGAAGATGCAAGTTTAATTGGAAAGGAATATGCCACTAGGGAAGAAGGTTATTTTTAAGATGTGTGGTACATTTGAGATGTTTTATCATAAGAATAGCCTCATTGCAATAGTATATTGTGTCATTTAGTATCTCCTATAGGGAGCAAATTGGTTGGGCATTACATCATGGTGTGCATTATATCATGGAATTTATATTGGTAAGGTTCATCAAAATGACGAACTTCTGTACCAAAGAAATTAAGTTTTAACATTTTCATTCTCAAATACAAACCTGTAGATATTTTATAGCTGTTTAACTTCTGTCGAGTTTTATGATCAACTTGATCTTCTGTTAGTTCTATGTATTGTAAATAGGTGGCTTGATAGACTTAATCTTCTGTCAGTTCTATGTATTGTAAATAGACAGCATGATGGACTTGATCTTCTATCAGTTCTATGTATTGTACATAGATGACATGACAGTCTTGATCTTCTATCAGTTTTATGTATTGTTCATAGATGGCATGATGGACTTGATCTTCTATCAGTTCTATGTATCGTACATAGATAGCATGATGGACTTCATCTTCTATCAGTTCTATGTATTGTACATAGATAGCATGATGGACTTGATCTTCTATCAGTTCAATGTATTGTACATAGATGGCATAATGGACTTAATCTTCTGTCAGTTATATGTGTTAGAAATACATAGATGGCATGATGGACTTAATCTTCTGTCAGTCCTATGTATTGTACATAGATGGCATGATGGACTTGATCTTCTGTCAGTTCTGTGTATCATACATAGATGGCATGATGGACTTGATTTTCTATCGGTTCTATGTACATAGCATGATGGACTTAATCTTCTGTCAGTCCTATGTATTGTACATAGATGGCATGATAGACTTGATCTTCTGTCAGTTCTATGTATTGTACGTAGATGGCAGGATAGACTTAATCTTCTGTCAATCCTATGTATTGTACATAGATGGCATTATAGAGTTAATCTTCTGTCAGTTCTATGTATTGTACATAGATAGTATGATAGACTTATTCTTCTATCAGTTCTATGTATTGTAAATAGATGGCATGATAGACTTAATCTTCTGTCAGTTCTATGTAATGTACCTAGATAGTATGATAGACTTGGCATGATCGACTAGCAGTGCAGAAAATTTCACTAATTTATAGAACTCACAATTTTCTCTGCAGGGCATTGTTGGTAATGACCAGCGACATTATGTGCTTGATTTGCTAAGAACATTCCCACCAGATGTCAATTATATGCCAGGTAAGGATATCAATTTTAAATTGATATGTTTCCTGACTTTCTAAGACTTTCCATTTGCAATTTAATGATGTGTATTTCTGAATTGGTGAAACCAACAAGTCCTTCGTGTAACTCTTATATATTTTGTGTCTGTTGCACTAATATATTGAAAATGTCTTCCAATCTACCTATTGCCTACTCTCAGTTAATTAACTATTTACCCACTTGCCTACATACTTCAGTTGCCAGCTATAGAATTCGCATATACTTATGGCAGTTTGCACCCCCATAGTGATTTTAAAAACTAAAAACAACAAGAATATACAAGGTCCACAAAACTTGGTCCTTTCATGTCATGTCTGCTTTTCTGACCATGCCATCATGGTGGATTGGTGGACTTGGCATGCCCTCGATCTACACCTCCTATAGCCATGTTGTCAAGGGAAGGGGAGGGTGACCACCACTTGCCGCCTCCAGCTTCGATAAGGAATCGCCAATCCCTTTCTCCAGGAAGAGAGGATCAACGAGAAAGTCGCATCTCTACTCTTGAGTGGAGATGGGACAATGAAGCCTGGTCAGGAAGTCCTGCCTCACCCAAAGTATGAAGATGGGATAATGAACTGTCAATTTTGGTAGATGCAGTTGAGAAGCCATGGTAGCTCGGTTGGTAGAATGTCGGACTCGTAATCAAAGGGTTGCAGGTTTGATAACTGCCCAGGCTAGCCTGGGTCAGCAGCCTTGGTGTGTCCTTGGGAAAGGCACTTGAAAGGCTTCCATTTCCTCTACGTGATATAGCCAATAATGTGTTAAAAATGCTGTTTAAACCAACATAAACAAACAAATATATTTACTGCCTACTTCCCCCAGATCTGTGTCCCAAGCCTGCAGGATCTTTAGGGGCTAGAATCCTCTCCATTTTTGAAAGGCTCTCCAGGGCACAGCCCAAGTTAGACCTGATGTTGTGCCCTCGCTCAGTTGATGGTGAAGAAGCTGACTGAGAAATTGTCTAAAGGCCAAGAAGTGGCCAGACAGCAGAGGAGTTTGTCTGTTCCCTCCTTAACGTTTTGGCCCCTGTCTCCGCCAATAGCTACAGTATCATTTCACCCACTTGGCCCCTTAACCACCCACTTTGAATTTGGGTGCATCAGGTTACGGATTTCGGTAGGAACCTGGACCCATCTCCCCATTAAGGCTTACTAGTTACATTGTCTCACATGCTGACCTTTTTTTTAGTGATCCCCTTTAATCTGCTGAAGGAGGAATCTTTGTCTCCAGCGGCCTTGCAGAGACTGTTAGATGTGTGCTCTCGAGGTCTGTGGCACACTCTGCAGAGGAGGGATGCAGCCTTGGAGACACCCAAGGTTTTGCTGGATTGAAGCAAAAGCCTTTATGGACTGCCTATCTGGATGCAGAGATGCTATTCAGAGCGCTAATCCTTACAGTGGACTCCAGATTTAAAGGATCAGCAACACAGGTCCCTGGCTGCAGCAACAGGCCCGGCTAAAGAGGTGAAGAAATGCCCCCATTCTGGAAGGTCCATGGTTCCTCCTCCTAAACGATTTAAACAGGAAAACAATAAAAATTTAAATAATTCCCAGGTTAAAAACCCCTTTTGTTCCAGTATTATTATATCAGGGTGGCAGGACTGGTCAGTGGAGGAAGTCTATGGACCCCGCACCTTTCCCCAAGGAGGGAGGCAGTCACCCCTAAAGAGTCGTACATTCTCCTGGAAAGTCTCCCTCTTCCCAATGTCCCAGTAGGTGCCAGATTAAGCCTTTTCTCAGAGGCTTGGTTGGACCTCTCAGTTGATGTGTGTGGTCCTTTCCACAATAAAGGAGGGTTAATGGATTTGTTTCCAGAACCCTCCACCTCTTTCAATGACCCCCATTCTGTTCCACCAATTTCAACTGATATGTCTGCGGGAAGAGGTGTACTCCCTTCTAAGGAATGCCGCAGTAAAGAGGATAAAGAACATAAGTTTGGTATTTTATCCCTGGATTTCCTTAGTTTCAAAGAGAGGGGGAAAGGTTAGACTCGTCATCGATCTTTCCCCTTTGAACAAATTCCTTTTGAAAGAGTGGTGATAATGCAGATACAGCAGCCAAAACTGCCCAGTAGTCACCCGTTTCTGAATGGAAGGTTCCATGTACTGACTTCAGATATTGTATAAATCAGCATGTTCATCACATTTGGCAAAATGAAAACTTAACAAACTTGAGAACATCAAACCCACTATTGGCGAGGGGCATCCCTCATATAGAACAAATAGGAGTGATGAGGTGGCAGTGCTAAAAGAAATTTTTTTCAGATACCGGTTCAGGGGTGGTGACTTTAAAAAAATCACAAGCCGTGACTCAAATTCCACAAGCCCTGACTACAATTCCATGTGCCCAAAAGGGCCCTATTTTTTTACTATTATGTGTCACACAGTGTTGCAAGTGCTGTACTTTAAATATGAAAAGAAATAAACAAAATCATATTAAATTGACTTGTGTGTTTATTCAGATCTCAAAATATTTCATGTAAAGCAATATTTTCCTCCAGGTCTTGATGTCAACCATTGTCCAATTGTTCTATCAGTATCCTCTGTACTCACTGGATCAGAAGTGTTGATGTTCATTAACATCTGAAGCGTGTCTTGCTTTATACAGTTTCATCACTGTGCCGGTTGTGACTGCTGGAACAGTTCTGGTCCCCAGTAGACTGGTTCTGGTTGGTTTCTGTTATGCATTCCAGAAAGTGTAAAAATAATATTTTCTCTTTCAATCTTTCTTTTTTTCAATTAAAAAAAAATCTGTTAATTTTCAAAAGTGATAGATTTAAACTATAAAAATATATGTACAGGAGACGGCCTTAATAACGGTATTTTTGTCCTACCACTGGTAGAATCACATGTATGTTAAAGCCAAGTGAGCACTAATTATAGGTAACCCAGGCAATCTGTTGCCCATTCATAGGTTACATCTTTCACTTTGTACACAAAAAGTTTACAGCTTTTGATAGAAGTACGGTAAGTAGACAATCTTCGTAAGGGTAGGGGGCCTACATGGGGATAAATATTAATAATTTACTGGTCTTTCAACAACTTGAAAATAAAATTCCACATTTTGTCAGTGCAATTGAAGTTTTCTCAGGCAAAGCCCTATGGGCACTTCACTTAGAATACAGCAGAGGCCCGATCTGAAATTAGAGGGGCCCCGGGCATTGGGCTATAGGATTTTTTGAGCACTGGGTGGTATTGTGCTGATTGCAATCTGACACACATACCGGACTTGTGCATACCTCCTGAAGGGTGAACCTTAACTGGAATGCATACCATACCAGTGTCCATTGACAGTGGAACACATTCTTGTCGAGTGTGGCGATTTCCACTCTGTGAAACAGAAGTATTTAGACTTGAACCGCATGAAGAAACTGTATGAGGACATACCACCTGACAAAATCAGTTATTTTATATACATTTTACATAATTTTAACATCTTTACCTTTTATATTTTATCTTGTTGTTCTTTGTGTTTAAATTTATTTGGAAGGATTTATCTTTCTAAACTTGTGTGCAATTCATTTTACATTTTTTCAAACTTTACCTCTAGTTTGCATCATATAGCCTCTATTGTGTTGAGGTGCCATAAAATGCTGCTACGTAGCTGCACACATCACTCCTCAACCTGTTGGTCAATGATCCTAGGGAATTAACACTGAGGAGGGATCTGCTGTCACAGCACAGAGGGCCCCTCGTGCACAGCACTTCTTTGTTTATCCACCTTCATGCCTAGCTTATATCAAATGATCAATCTTCCTGGACCAATTTTCGAGCAATGTTGCCAAATGCATTACTCGGGTTAGAAGGCAAAAAATTGACCACCAAGGTTTACAATGCCAAGTGGAAAATTTTCTGTGATTAGTGCAGTAGGAAATGCATCGATCCTATCGGCCCTTCCTTTAACTTCAGTTGCAGATTTTCATCTTTTTCTCTTTGAAGAAGGGCTATAAAGCAGCCCTCTCGAACACTCCTAAGTTCTGTAAGGGCTCCAGTATAGGGTTGGACCCACATCTTTCAGAATTGATCAGGTACCTTGAGCTCTGGAGACCAGTCTCTTGCTTGTTAATGCTGACATGGAACCTCTTGTGTGTTCTTTAGTCATTATCTAATTATCCTTATGAACCTTCGAGTGAAGCTTCCTTTGAGAATCTTACCCTTAAAAAGATCTTCTTCCTCCTCCTTGCATTTTTCTTCTTTTCTCCCAGCAGCCACCATCTTGAGGTGGATAGTTTGGACTATTAGAGGAGCTTATCAGAATTGTGATAGCCCAGTAAATTGTCATGTCATCCTCTAGTTGGCAGTAGAACATCCTACAGTTACAATTCGCCTCCCACTATGCTGCCACCATGAAAAGATATTGCAATGCAGTAATAGCAGGTAAGTATTACATAGTTAAAATTAGATGTACCCTGATCATCCCCTCTCCCCACCAAGCAAAAAGAAACCTACATTTTTCATTCTGGTTTTGTTGTTGGATTAGTTTTAGTATTCTTCATTTATTATTCATTTTTTCCCCGTTCACTTTTTTATATGCCCACCATAACATGGAATGTATTATGTTACGATGTCTGTCCATCCATCTGTCTCTGTTGCCTATTTTGTTTCCTCACAATAACTTAGTTGTCCACCGTCTACAGTTACCAGACTTTGTGGATGGCTTTCACTTGGTGCAGACCTGCCAACTTTTATGATTATACCATAAGGCTTATAGAAACAATCTTTACATTATGGACTTGTGGAACTATAGCTTTTGCATTAAAGCATTGTCTGGAAATGTCATCCAACAAATGAAATATCTTTAACGTGAAGGGGAAAATTGGCCTCTTAAAAAGTCCAAACAATCGGCACAGATGCATTAGAAAGAATATTCAGATGCTTGGCCATGCTTGAGAAGAAAAACGGGAAAGGTAACAGTTACATTTATTGGATGTCATGTCAGTTTGATTTTAGTATTGCAGACAGCAGGAGTGATGATGGCTCCTACCATGTGAATTTAAAACAAAAAGATTACATGGGGTTGAGAGATCTAGCAAGAATTAATTGAACTCCATGGGATTTGGACTGCAGTTTCTACAACAGGACTGGAAGTCATTGAGAGTCCAAGTGTACATCAGGAACTTTTTTGTTGAACATTATGTTTGCCTTCATATTTCTAAACTTTTCAAATGGCATGTTTTCCAAGTTGACAATAGCAGTACAAGATATTTCATTACACTTTACTGAAAATTGGTCTAACTGCCTTACTGAGGTCTTTTTAGGCATAGCAGATCTGTTGGTGTAAGGAAAAACCCTATTGATTTTGGGCTCAAAAGCTCAAAGGTCACGGTCACTGGCTGAAAGAAGAATGGTGGTTTCCACTCAATAACATGAGTTCTCCAGCATCTACAAACTTTGTGGATAGCTTATACTTGGGATAAGGAAGATACCTGTTGATTTCGGGCTCAAAAGGTCAAAGGTTTTGGTCATTCTGACTGAAATAAGAAAAATGGTTTTGGCATAATAATTTGTTCTCCATCAATGGTTACCAACTTTGTGGATGGCTTGCACTTGATGTAAGAAGAACCCTATTGGTTTTGGAGTCAAAAGATTCAAAGGTCAGGTCACTGACTGAAATAATTGAAATGGTTTCAACACAATAATATTAACTCTACATGACATACCTCAACCAAACTTCATCAATAGCTTGCATTTGGGGTAAGGGTAAAAGTTTCTGTGACTGATGGAAGAAAAATGGTTGCTGCACAAAGACGTTAGTTCTAAATCACAGACCTGGACCAAACGTTGTGGATGGCTTGCACTTAGAGTAAAGATGAAGTCGAAAGATTTTGGAGTCCAAAGGTAATGGGTCATGTTCACTGCACAAACATTTGAGTTATCTACATAGAGGACTTTTAAATACAGGGCAGGCATATAAAGTGTCCTTCACGGTACTCGTGTCGTTCTTTTTTTATAGAAAAAATATATTTTCTCTCAGACAAATTTAATAGAAATTTTACTTTTCAGGATTAATTTTTGTCTTTTATTTTGATCTAAAAATTTATGATTTTTAATCATTCAGTAAAGATAAGGCCTTGCAAATGCATAAGATTTGCCAAGTAGACATTTGGTTGAGTATTTTGTGGGTGATAATAAAGATTAGTTTTGCTGTTTTTGCCTTTTTTCCTTTGGATATAATTAGAGCCCAGACTACATGGTTGTTGTTTTAAGATCTTTTATATCTAGATGCACTACCACACTTGACATGGTTTTGAAGGACATGTTAGGGACTAACATTGCCAAAGTAATGATTCCAGGCAAGCATTTAGTTGTAAGACTTTGAGAAGTCTGCAGATTAATAGATAGGAACCTGCACTAACTTATGGTTTTTGGACTGTAGGGTGTTTAGGCAGTTAGGAAAACAAAAATACCAATGAATTACATGCAGTACTCATGGGCAACCTATGACAAATGTCCTAAATGCCAAGTTAACAACAGGTCATTTCAGTTTGTCATTTTGGAGGCTCTGATTTGGACCATGAATATGTAAAAGCATTACTTCATTTCAAAAAGGTTTTCATTATTTAATGATTACATACACATGCATGATGTTACTCTTTTAGTGGAGAAGGAAGAGCTTAGCAAAGACATGCAAAATCATGGTTATCCTATTCAACACAGACACAAGCTGGCCTGTCTCCGACAGGAGCTGATAGATGCATTTGTGGAGTGAGTATAAACATGTGTTTGTGAAAGTGAGATGAATTGGTCAGTATAAGACTTGTGGTGTGTGTGTGTAAATCATGGTAACATACATTTTATGTTTCATTGATATGCAGATTTGCTGTACATGTATTCATACAGTGTTTCACAGTATTGTACATGGGGGAAAATCATCTTATGAACAACTGAAAATAGGAATGTCATCTCATATTTATGCCATCAAATAAATATTCTTAATCATGAAACTTCTCTTCGTGAATTTAGCAATAGTCAGAAAATTAGAAAAAATGTTACAAGTAGATTCTGGCTTGAAAGACCACCACTTCTGTGAAGAAATCAAGTTTCTCAAGACAGGTCATAATACTATATCATCAATAAATCTGCATTGAGAATCAGGCCTCAATTTTGCTAAATTTCTCAGAATTAATCCTCAAACTGAGATTTGCATCATCTTATTTGTGATACTTCTGACAATGTTGGAATTTTCATTATAGTTATTGTGGCAGAAACAATAAAAAATAATTCCATTTTTTTTCTCTCAAATTGTGCATCTAGCATCCTGTTTATTCTTGACAAATTTAAATAAAAAAAAAAAAATGCATTTATTCAGGAGGGAATACAATTTATTAATGTTTTGCTAAAACTCTATGATTCAACAGAAATAGATACATGGCTTTTGTGAGGCATGCAGCATATCACTTCCAACAGTTGCAGAACCAAAGACGTTCATCCCAACAAGATGGCAAGGAGCTACAGGATAATAAACTAAAGGTAATTAGCTTAGGCTCATGATTTGTGCATAAATTCATTAATTAGGTAAAAATTTAGGGGATTTAACTCCAGATGTTGAGTAATGGAATGAAATAGACAAGTAAGAAAAGGTACAATTCTGACAAGTTCATTTTATTTTGTATACCTTTTACAGATTTTTTAACATCTTTACCATTTATCTTTTATCTTGTAGGACTATATGCTTATGTTTATTTGGAAGGGTTTATCTTCCTAAAGTTTTTTGCATTATTTTATCCTTACATTTTTAGAACTTGTAATAGCACTATATAGTCAGGATTGTGTTGACATAAACATCAACGTAATACATACATGCATAAATACATACATACATAAATACATACATACATACATACATACATACATACATACATACATACATACATACATACATACATACAGACAGACACACACACACACATTAGATGGTGTTAAAACTTGTGTTAAAAGTGTCACGCATGTTTTTATTTAATAGACTTTAAAACTAAAATATCCCATTTTGAAAAAAGTTAGATGATACCCAGTTAAAACATGCTACAGTGACCACCTGCATATAAGGACCACAGGTGTCAGACATGAGAGTCGTGAGGGAAATCCAAAGATTTCAGGGATTTTCACCCCTGAGGAATATATCTGAAATGTTCCTAATTTGGTCCAGAATGATAAAATGAAGGATTTTCTGAGGGGTTACGTATATTCTGGTTAACTTGTTGACATTCCGAGAATTTCTGAAATTTCTCACTCGCATACCTTCTGTGTATAAAATCCAGGTTTAATTGATTCCATTTATACATAAGTAAGTTCAATTATGCCTGCAGATCACTTTTAGCGTTTCCAGAGTGCTAATTATATGGTTTTGACTGTAATTACTAACACTGATGAATGTGGTAATTTTGATGAAAAACCGACAGCCTGTTCAACTAACTTTCTCGGTATATGAAATTACATTTTTACTTTTGATCAATTACCCATTGCTTGAGTTTTCATGGTGGAAAAGGATAATCAGACAATTGTTGCAATAAAAAGGTAGATGTTTGGGTTGTAATTCTTAAAATTTACTTTGCTCTTATTTCCTGTACCTTTAATTGTTCAGGAAATTGAAGAGTTCAAGAAGGTGGAAGTGAAGTTGAATGGTGCTATGGATGATCTTGTAGAGGAAGAAGATGTCACAGATGAAGCTAAAAAGATAGTAGAATCTTTGACAGGAAACATTGAACAGACCTGTAAGCCTCTAGATTAGTCACAATGTTGTGTTAAGGCAGTATGTTTTAAATTTGAAAATGTACATTGCATGGTGGGTGGGGGCTTCAGGTGGCCAGTTAAGAGAGGATACAATTTGGAATAATTCTGTTTCACAGACCCTGCTCAGGTTTGTCAGTCTCTAAGATTTTTATCTTTAGAATTTTAGAACTTGACTTTTTAATTGGCATCATATTGTCGGTATTGTGCCAATATGCTGTTAAACACTATACTTCCATGAACATCCTTTTCCGCTTCACATCATAATTTTTCTTCTGTTTTCTCTGTAAGCTCTGTGTGTTCATTTACCTGTAATGTCAGTTCCAAGTCTGAAATAATCATTAGACAAAAATACATCCATGGCCAAAGTTTTGATTTGTTTTCCCATGTTGGTCTATGAAAATTCAATGTAGACATGTTTATAAATATTTCGTTTGTATCCTTACAGTTGAAGAGAGCAGCAAAGAGATAATGAGGAAAGCTTGCCTGGCAGTGGGATCTCTCAGTGATACAGGTAACAAGAATGTTGTTGGTGGTTTGTTTTTAATGGCACTTTCAGTACTTTACTGGTTGTGTCATGCAGAGGAAATAGGAGCCAAGTGCCTTTCCTAAGGACTTGCCAGCTGACCTGGGCAGGTATTAAAATCTCTTATGCTTGATGCATTTGACCAATTTTAGAAGAAAAAAAGGAACATATAATTTTAATGTGGGTTGGATGTTTTTGAAATAAAAGAATTGGATGTTTTTAAATTTTAAGAATTGTATCTTACTACTAATTAAATTTTAGCTCTGCTGGTTATAGACCAGGAGAGCTTATGGGATGGTCTGTTGTCCATCATCCATCTGTTAGCACAAGTTGGTTGTCACTAATACTTCTAAACTACTTGGAGGATTGCCATGAAACTTTACACACAGAGTCATGCTGTGGTCTATTTGGTCATAAATGAAAATGGTGTTGCTCAGACATCCAATATCACCACCACAGTGGCCATCTTGAAAATCTTGTTATTGCTACTCCTCCTGAATGGATGGTCATGTCAACATGAGGTTTTCATGAAAACGACTTCTTATGAATGTCTAGTTGGTCCTGATGAAAATGGTGCTGAGCTGATGCCTGCCACTGCAAGATCTTGAAAATCTTACTGCTGCTACTCCTGAATAGAAAGTCGTATTGACATGGGGTTTTCACCAGAAGTCTTCTTATGATGTCTAGTTGATCCTAAATGAAAATGATGCTGCTCGGACACTCAATATGGCTGCCACTGCAGCCATCTTGAAGATAGAGTTATTGCTACTTCTGAATGAATAATCATATCAACATGGGTTTTTTACTAAAACACTTCTTAAAATGTCTAGTTAGTTCTAAATGAAAATGGTGCCGCTCAGACATCAAGTATTGCCGCCATTGGCTACCTTCAAAATCTTATCACTGCTTTTCTTGAATGTATAGTCATATCAACATTGGTTTTCACAGAAAGACTTCTTACGATGTCTATGATGCTCGCCTTTACAGATCACTCACACATTGCACCTCTGTCCACGTGAGTTGAACTCTCAGCATGACATACATGGGTTTGTGAGAAAGCTTGCCAGTAACTTCCCGTGGGTTGGTGATTCTTCCTGGGGTCTTCACTGATTCTTCCTCCACCAGATATATTGGCTGCCATGTATAGCCTACCATGTGCTGTAAAATGGCGTTAAACCCCCAGAAAACCACAAAAAAACTTTTTCCTTGGACGATGTATGCGCTACAGGTGCTATATTCCTCAGCAAAATTTGCTTTCATTTTTGGTTTAAATGCATTTTTGGCATGTCCCCTACATTTTTGTAACATTTGAGTGTTGGTCTCCCCATTCCTTGCTTTAATTGAGTGTTTTCTGTGTTCTTTGTTTTTTCTTAGTAAGCAGTGCTTTATTAAAATTTGTATCCCTCTCATTGTTCCAGTGCAAGGGTGAGCACTGTCTACCCTGTTTTTGGTTCCAGAATTTTGTTTTAGATTGAATTTTTGCCTTTTTAAGTTCATAATGTTGCAATGTGTGGATAAGTGTGGGCACAAGAAGACCCCGTGAGAATCTCCCATCACTTGCTTAGCATGCACAGGGTGTGCATGCAAGTACAGTTGTCCAATTTGTTGTCTTTGGTCTGATGAGGTGTGGGACTTGGCTAAAAGTCAATGCAAATATAAATCGGGAGGAAGATGGGCCTCTCTTCCTGCCCCCCCTTTCTTATCATCTTCATTGGATGACCCCCACTGTTCCCACAAGGGGTCAGGATCTCTTTCCATGTTGGGAAAGATTACTACCCCTGTGGGCAAAGAACGTTCTGCGACCTCTGTGGTTCAAAGATCACATAAGAGCCAATGATCCCTGATGCTCATTATGATGTTGTTTGTGCCAATGAGGGATTGATCCTTGGCCCCTCCCAGGGGAGGGTAAAAACCAGTGATGATTTCTTTCCATTTTAAAGTGGAATGCCATTTTTCTTCTGGCCTGAATCTGATTTTCCTTGATATGGTCCATTTTTTTTCTATCATCTCTGCTCCCATTTTTAAATAATGGTCTGTCCAGTTCCATTCCGCAATAATTTAACTGTATAAAGACGATCCTTATAATATTATTTGTTCCATGTGTTATTTAACATGATCATTGTAAAGCGCTTTCTGATTGGTCAAAAGTTTTCTACTAGTCCAGTGAATCTTTGCATAACAGAAACGCAGTTGGTCAATTTGTAAGAAAACTGAATGCCAGAAGACTAGCATTTTGCGACCTTTAACAGAAAGATTTGAACTACTATTCCCATGCTACAGCTTGTAATGTGTTAAATGAGAAGGAGTTGGACCAGTATGATGTGGAAGTTACAAGATTTCAAACTGATTTCCTTTCAGAATTTAAGGAGGGACAACATATTGTTATGACTCTAGGTTTTAAAATAATGTAGCAGAAAGAAAGTGAAACCAACAGTGTAAGTAAAGTCAAAAAGCAATTTATTTCTTCTTAATTAAAATGAAAATTAAAAAAGACACTTAAAATAATGTGAATTATAGTCCAAATAATCCAATAATCTTAAGTGTCCTACTCACAAGTCCTAAATATAGAATGTTCAGAATGAATTCCAGTAGCCTTGAATGTCCTAATGTGCTAGTAGCTTTGAATGTTCTGATGTGTCAGTAGTCTTGAATGTCCTGATATGCTTGAATGATGTAGTCCAGAATATCTTTGAATGAATTCACATAAATCCCAAAGTCAAGTAATAATCCAAAATGAGAATGAGCACTTTTGGTAATTCCAATGAATATTTCAAATAAGTAATTCTTCTCTCTGAATTTGCTCTGATTTTCACAACTGTAACATCTGATTACAAAAATAATTCCTTAATAGACTGATCTTTTTAATATGAAGTTTAGTATAGGAATGAAATCTTGTTTACCAACCCTGTATAAATATAAGGATAAGTCACCTGACAGAATATTCTAGAAAACGAGTAACTCTAATGGAAATTCCAGTGCTTATGTGACTTTTCTCATATCAACCATGGAAAATTCCAATTTGAGTACTAAATGCTATGTAAACAAGTCTGACCTTGAACTCAAATGCAGTAAATGTTATTTACAAATTAATGACCACTAAACTACAACTTATCTCATAGACATGTATTATAAATTCAGTATACATAACAATATAGATCACTGGTGGGGAAGTGATGATATTGTTGCCAGACACCCTTGTCTGTCAAAGATGGTCATGTCTTTACTGAGTTGTTTTAATGGCCCACAAGTAGAGTCATCCTTCAATATCATTCCAAATCAGGGATGATAAACATAGAATCCTACAATTCGGTACATTCTGAAGGCATCAGGAAAAAGTGCAATACTGTATTTTAAAAAAGAATTTCTTACATGAGAGGACAGATGCAACCCTGTGTTAGAATATGCAAATTGCATGCAGACAATACAAAGAGGAGCTTACAATGAAAAAAAAAATTCTTGTTGAAAATCGAAAGAAAAAATTGAACATTGTGCCCAAAAAATCAGTGGTTACTGCAAGGAAAGAATATGCAAAAAATAAAGCAAGGCTGCAAAAAAAGCAAGACTAGTACATCAGTATCAACAGGTTGTGTCCAATGAGGTTAAAGACAAGTGAATTTATCAGAATATTTTTATATAGTGGATATATATAATTAAAAACTTTTACCATAAAAGAAAAAAACCCATTTGTTATGAGAAGAGAAAAGTGTGATATACATGAAATATGTGCTGCAAAGATGAACAAATTATTGTGACTGAATTATTGTGTGAACACTGACATGCACATATAATAACTTCAGCCCTAATATTTTTGGAGAACAAGTTGATGTAACAATGAACATTGTGAAATTCTTCAAGTATTGTTTGCAGTTAGGTAAGTTTGTTATTTTTCAAATTATTTTTGTTGTTGTTGGAATGAAGTAACAACTTTGCAAAATATTATGATAATAAGGGCCACCAGGAGCAGTTTTGTATGCTTGGAGTCTAATTCGTTTTTGGCTTCCTGGCCCCCTTATCAGGTTCACCCCCCTCCCCCCCTTGAGACCCCACTGGGGGAGGACCCCCAGACTCCCTTCACAATTTAAGTTTTTTTCTCTCAAGAACCAAAATCATGTCTGCATGTAATACATTACACTTTTTATGCTCAGACTAGGTTTTTTTGCCACTTAAGTTATGCTTGTATCTCTCTAGGGGTTGGCAGGTATGATGAAATTTAAATGGAACTTGAATCAGTTATATAGATCGTGACTAGACAGTGTTACATACTGTAGCCATTCCTCTGTCTTAAGGTCAGGGTTATGAGTAGGGAAAATATAAATCAGTGACATCTATCTATATATGGGTAAAATTTTTAACCATTAAAGACATTTGAATGAAAGTTTAGCCTTGTTTATATCTTGACTTGACAATTTCTTGTGTATTCAGTCATACCCCCTGCCCTAAAGGTGAAGATCACAACAAGGGAAAAGTCAAGTGGGTGGCCTGTTTCCTCATTCAGCTGACATGTTTTAATCCTTACAGATATTTTGATGAAACATTGCCCAGGTCCACATCATATCATGCAATAATCTTATCCTTAGCTCAAAGGTCAAGGTCATTATTAGGGAAAATGTCACGAGATGGGTGTATCTTGTAGTTCTTTTTTTTTCCTTTTAGAATTTAACATCACATTCAATCCAGATGTCTACCAGCCACATGTGAAGCATGCAGATATTGATGTAAGTTTTTCCTCTGTGTCAATCAGGAATAGATATATGCTGTCATGTTTTATTGTTTTTATTGTCTCGTTTTATTGTTTTTATTTTAACAAGGTAAAAATTTCTCCTTGTGAGGAAACTGAACTAGCCACAAAATATACAGCATAGCATCATAAATTATATGTAATAAGTAACGAGTTTGATAGTTGCATGTATTTTGTAAACTACATGTGGGTCTGTCTCCTACATTTAAGAGAAATTGTTAAACTCGGTAATTGATTTCTTGTCATTACATTGCAGGATGCCTTTTATTAAGCTTTGTTTTGATACCCAAGTTGTATTCTGATGCTTGATCAGTGTTTGCAGAATTCCAAGTTTTTAAAGCAAGACTTGTTTATATTTTGTCTATTTTATTACTATTCATTGATTAAGTCCTATCATTAGATATCAATAAATACACGTTTAAATTTAAGGAACTGCATGATCATTACAGTCAGACTTCCATAAATTGGCTTGTCTACAGCCTGTTCTCCTCTGCAAACTGGTCACATGTTTTGGTCCCGACGAGGACATTCTAGTACTAATCAAACCTCTTTATGCTGGTCATCTTTATATAACAGTCAAAATCTTTTGGCTCTAAAAGTGTCCAGTTTACAGAAGTTGAAGATTTAGTTGTTTGCTAAATGTTGACTCGTTTTCATAAAAAATGCATTTTAATGTGAGTTCGAGAAATTGAACTTGGTGATTTTTGCCTTTGATTCTGACTTCAGGGCCCAGTGTTGAAGAAAGAGAAACAGTTGGTAAAAGATGCTGCTGAATTTCTTGTGCTTCACCAGATTCCTATGCTGGTCAGTAATATAACACCATACATCCACTTCAACATGTATTTTGACAGTTTTTAAAAGCTATGTTGATTACATGACATGGATTTAAAGACCTTTCTTTTACCATCCATACCCCACCTTTTGCATCTAACAAGTGTTCTCAGTGGCAAAAAGAACAACAAGTACCGTACGAAACAAGAAGGACAGCTATTGATTTCGAGGTCACAGGGCCAAGGTCACTGACTTGAGAAGAAAAAGGGTTTCTGCATGGTATCTTGAAATTTGTATCACCTACATTGACCAAACCTTGTGGATGGCTAGCATATGAGATAAGGACGACACATAATCATTTTGGGGTCCAGTGATCAATGTTCAGGGTCACAGACTGAAAGAAGGAAAAATTTCCACAAAACTACATAAAGTTCTGTAGCACATGTTTTGACTAAAGTTTTTGTTGGCTTGCATTCGAGATGAGACATTTGTTGAATTGAGGCTTAAGGGGTCAAAGGTCAAGGTCAGAGGAACTTCAAATAATAAAAAATGGCTTCCACAAAATAACTTAAGTCCAATGCGTCAAACCATGACCCTTCTTTGTAGATCGCATACATTCAAGACAAGAAAGGCACCTATTAATTTTGGGGTAAATTGGTGAAAGGGCAAGGTCAACAAGACTGAAAGAAGAAAAATGGCTTCTGCAAAATAACTCAAGTTCTTTGTCTTTTACCATGACTGATTTTTTTGTGGCTGGCTTGCATTTAAGATGAGGAAGACGCATTCTACTTTCAGATTCAGAATGTCAAGTATCTGATAAATGAAAGAGGAATCTACATAGAAGAAAATACAATTTACAACATAGTGCGTGTATAATACAATGTTTGTGGTTCTCTTGGCTGTGTGTGTGTGTGTGTAAGAATGGAAATTTCTTTTAACCTTATTGGTTCAGTTCTATGTTGAATAGATAAATAGAAAAGTTCAAGTTACATTGCAGAGTGAAATGCATCTTTAAAAGACATAAAGACCACACAATTTTGACCTTTATGGGTATTGTCCTTTTTATGGCGGTTAACTATGCAAGTGAAAATCAGAAAATATTGTCTTTATCAGCAGGTGTCCTTTGTATGGAAGTAATTGCTATTACAGGTCACAGTGTATTTGTGTTTTTTTTTAGCATAACTTAAGTTGAAGTAATAAATGTTTGACTTGTTTTCAGATCAACGATTGCCGTGACCATACCTCATCACCAATAGATGGATTCACACTCACAGAAGCCATGCACACAAAGTAATATAATTTGCTTAGAGGAGTTTTTCATTTTTATACACCTGCCATAAGGCATAGCATATTATGTGATGTCTCTGTCCCTTACCAATTTAGGGTCAAAAAGTCAAAAAATGTTTTCCACAAAATGACGTCGGTTCTAAATCACATACCTGGACATACTTTTGTCGATTGCTTGCACTTGGGGTAATGAAGAAGCTTACAGATTTTTTTAGATCAAAGGTCAAGGTCATTATGACTGAAAGAAGGAAAAGGTTTAAGCACAAAAATTTCAATTTTTACCATGTACCTTGATCAAAGTTTGTGGATGACTTACACATTGGGTTAGAAATAAGCCTACTGATTTTGGGGTCAAATGGTCAAGGCCATTGCGACTGATACTATGTACTTTGACAGAAGTTTGTGGAGGGCTTTTGCTTGAGATATTGAAGAGGTCTATTGATTTTATGGTCAAAAGAGCAGTTGTGTTTTGAAGAAAATTGTTTTTTTTAAACTTTTGATCTAGAGGAAGTTTGTTGACCAAGCTTAGTGGTTGGCTTGCACTTAAGGTAATAAAGAAGCCTATAGATTCTGGGGTCTAAAGGTCAGAGGTCATGGTCATGGTAAATCTTTAAAGAAAATAATTCTTTCTGCACTGTAAATTTAGTTAAAGAATGCATAATTTGACCAAGGAACAGATCATTGAGACCCTTTGGTCCTTAATCTTCAAAGTCATCAGTGACCTACTGGTGCCTACATAGAGGACTATTAAACATCAGGATGGTGTATAATGTGCCGTTCACAGTATTCATGTTTATTTTTATTTGCCTTAATGAAGCGTTAATTATTAAACCTCCTTTCACATAAAAAATTTTGAAACCACTGTATATGAAATGAGTTTTTGTTAATGCTTTTTATTCTTGTAAATTATGTGCCAAATTTGACACTTTGTAATATGTTAGCTACACTTAGCATGTTTCTGTGATTGGTACTGGGGTTTTCAGGATTGAATAAGTAAAATGATTATATTTCAGATAATCCCAACAAGTTTGTAGTTCCAATCTAATAAGTTGAGGACTAAATTATTTTGTAAAATAAGGGTAAACTCGTTAAATATGTTTCAAATGTTGACCAGTTTGTTCAGTTGGTATATTTTTTTTTTTAATGTGCACAAGCTCTTGTACATCTCCATAGCTTAAATGTCTACAACCATTACAAGTCCCAACTATTGTGCGTGTGTGATTGTGTTACTTCAGGTTATACATGTCTTGTGTAACTCTGGAATACAGAAGTATTTATGCCAATTTGCATTTTTCTTTTCTTTTTTCAGGGGAATCAACATGAGATACCTGGGCAAAGTGGCTGAAATGTTTTCAAAGTACAAATCAGTTTCATATGTACATGTATGTATTTTCTGTTGCTCTTTATTGAAGTTAGTTAAATTAAGCTGTGGCTTATAAACCACTAGGTTTAGTGCACTTGCATACCTACCAACCATTACGCTTTTGGCGTAATAATTACGCTATTTTTCACTGAATTACGTCTTACGCTCGCATGTATATAGATTACGCTTTTTCGTTTAAAAATAAATTTTAAAAAAAATATATACAAATAAAGCAATAAAAAGTTGTATTTTCCTTTTTATTAACAGCTCATTATTCCCACACATCATATTCCAGAAAAGAAGGCTTCTGCATAACTATCGTATAAGAGTACACGTGACCATCTTAGACCTACATGCACTTTCCAAAAGTACACTATCATTATGTTCTATTTATAGCAGCTGTCACAATAAATTAGACTGGTTATATACTTTTAAACCCATTCCATCAGATTCGTTGTTCTGATTCATATTTGGTAGAGAACCAGTCCATAGCTAGTTTGTTGAAAGTCAGTACAGTTGTCCACGGTTGACCTACATGTACATGTACTTTCCTAACACTATCCATTCTATTTATAGTAGCTTGTAGTGCATATTTCCAAGAGAACAGACTGGTTTTCTACTTTGAAACTTTGGTCTCGGATTTGTTGCGATTCATATTTCACATAGAACCAGTCTATAGTTATTTGGCGCTAAAAGTCATTGAATGGATTCTGTTCAGTGTGTAGGAGAGGAGATATTTTAAAAATAATTTTAACAAGATGGAACAGAAAAAGACAAAAACCAGAATCCTCCAAAGATTCAAAGATGATTACATGGATGACGTAATACTGTGCCCCAGTCTGGGGCAGCATCATGCTCGATGCAAGCTCTGTGGAACGGATTTTATGATCGGTCATGGTGGTAAATTTGATGTGGAAAAACACTTGAAAACAAAGAAGCACATCCAATTAGCCAATATCACTAATTTGAATACTAAAATAACTGCCTTTTTACAGCAAAATTCCAGTAGAGACACGAGTGTAATAAATGCAGAGGTGTTATTTATCGAATTCTTAATAGAACATGGACTTCCCCTAGCAGTAGCAGACCATGCTGGTCCTTTATTTAAACGGATGTTTCCAGATTCCAAAATTTTGCAGAAAAATATGCATGTGTAAGAACAAAAACATCTTGTATTGTTCAGTGTTTATCAAAAGATACTTCACAGAAAATAGCAGAGGCAATGAAAATTGGACCATATAGTGTTGCTACAGACGAGAGTAGTTATTACGACGACAAAAAGTTGTACCCTATCTATGTTGGATACTTTCATAATGAAAAAGGCAAAATCATGAGTGTTCTTCTTTCCTTACCAGAATTGACGGTAGCTTCCACTGGAGAAAACATTTTTGATTTGCTTGACAATGTGTTGAAAAAACGTAACATAAGTTGGCAGAACTGTATGGGGTTTTCTGCTGATAATGCATCAGTTATTCATAAAGGAGTCGCATCCTACATTTTGAAAACATCTCCATCAGTTTATGTAACAGGTTGTCCCTGTCATTTGATGCACCTTGCTGCAGGAAACGCTGCTGATAAATTAGTAGTAGATATTGGTAGTCTGTCAATTGACATATACTATTATTTGGAGAAAAGTAGTTAAAGGAAACAGGCACTCGAGCTGTTGCAAGATGAGTTTGACCTTGAAGATTATAAAGTTACAAAGCATGTGTGTACAAGATGGTTATCTCTTGACAAATGTATTAGCTGTTTACTTGAGCTTTTGGACAGCTCTACTAGCTTTCTTTTAAAAGGAAAGTGAGTCTGCAGAGAGAAACAGGGAAAAAGAGTGACGAAGAGTAACACTAAAGCAAAGTATGTTAGAAGTCGGAAGAGAAAAGGAGATGAATGTAAAGGTAGAAGTAATGAAGAGGATGGGTCATCAGAAAGAAAGAAATTTAAATCTATGGAAATTCCCATATGGAGATGAAGTGCTTTTAAATGCTTCAGTTGCTGATGTAAATGAGAGACAGTCAAAAAGCTTTAAGAGTGTCAGATTCTTTGTTAAGAGATATCCCTTTCCATTGCCTCCGTCATCTACTTTGGATCATCTGGAAGGAGAATTCCTAAAGTATCAAGTTGACATTCTACCGGACAGTGTACTTCATGCAGACAGAGTTGATGTACAATGGCACCTTATTTCCCAGCTAAAAGATTCAGCAACTGGAAGACATAAATTTCCTCTTCTGTGTCAGGTTATGAAAGGAATATTGGTTCTTTACCATTCTAATGCTGACTGTGAGAGATTGTTCAGTATTGTCAAGAAAATTAAAACTGAATTTAGATCCAGTCTCAGTAACCCAGTGCTCAGTGCTCTACTGGTGTGCAAAACATTCATGGTAGCAGCTGGAGAGAAGTGTTTTGAATTGCAGCATGACAGTTTGTTGCTTTCTAAAGTTAAAAGTGCTACATATGAAAACTTGAATCAGCAAATTTTTTAAAAAAAGAACAAGATCAGAGGATTAAATAAACACTTGTAAATATGTTTAACATGTACTGATCCATTTATATTGTGTCCATTTTTGTACAAGGACTGGAACTAGCTGCTGATTCAGGTTAGTGGAAAATATTGCATATTATATGTAGATTACTCTTTTTTTGCTCGGATTACTCTTTTTGTCCACTTGGATTACACTTTTGCCTCTCGGGGGGGGGGGGGGGTTGGCAGGTATGCACTTGTTATTTTGGCTTTGTACCACTGGTGAAAGATCTTGTTGCCAGGAAAGCTTGTGTAGGAGCATTGTTACTAATTGTTACAGTTTTGTACCACTGGTAAAAGATCTTGTAGCTGGTAAAGGTTGTGTAGGAGCATTGTTACTAATTGTTACAGTTTTGTACCACTGGTAAAAGATCTTGTAGCTGGTAAAGGTTGTGTAGGAGCCATGTTACTAATTGTTACAGTTTTGTACCACTGGTAAAAGGTCTTGTAGCTGGTAAAGCTCGTGTAGGAACATTGTTACTAATTGTTACAGTTTTGTACCACTGGTAAAAGATCTTGTAGCTGGTAAAGCTTGTGTAGGAGCATTGTTACTAATTGCTATGATTTTGTATCACTGGTAAAAGATCTTGTAGCCTACAAGGCTCGTGTAGGAGAATTGTTACTAATTGCTACGGTTTTGTACCACTGGTAAAAGGTCTTGTAGCCAGGAAAGCTTATATCGGAGCATTGTTACTAATTATTAAGGGTATGTACCACTGGTAAAAGGTCTTGTAGCCAGTAAAGTTTGTGTAGGAGCATTGTTACTAATTGTTAAGGGTTTGTACCACTGATAAAAGGTCTTGTAGCCAGTAAAGTTTGTGTAGGAGCATTGTTACTAATTGTTAAGGGTATGTACCACTGATAAAAGGTCTTGTAGCCAGTAAAGTTTGTGTAGGAGCATTGTTACTAATTGTTAAGGGTATGTACCACTGATAAAAGGTCTTGTAGCCAGTAAAGTTTGTGTAGGAGCATTGTTACTAATTGTTAAGGGTATGTACCACTGATAAAAGGTCTTGTAGCCAGTAAAGTTTGTGTAGGAGCATTGTTACTAATTGTTAAGGGTTTGTACCACTGGTAAAAGGTATTGTAGCCAGTAAAACTTATGTAGGAGTATTGACCAAGAATACAAGTTGTATCTTTGGATTTTTGTTTTTCACTATCTTTGGATTTTTGTTTTTCACATCAGTTTTTATTTCCATTTTAACACCAGCATATTTGAATGTTCGGTAAAGCCATCAAATTATCTATACACAATTATATATCTGTGCATGGGCACTTGGGGACGGAATAGTAAACTCAGTTGAATTGTAGTTGTCTCCCCTTACTGTTATACATTTTACTAGGCTAAAATAAGAGTAAAGCGTCTGATGCATCACAAATGAAGTTGGCTTACTTAATCCCCCAGTACTGACCCCTAAAAGGCATTCAGACCGAAAACCATGTTGAAAAGCCAGTGTAAAATTTTCATATAAATGCTGATATGTACATGAAAAGACAAGGTGAGAAATGAACAGAGTCCTGTCCCAACATATGTTGCCTTTTGTGTTGATTTTTCCCTAAACATAACTGTTACAATTGATGTACATGCACGAGTACACAGTTCTGAGCAAAAAAATGTACCCCACCGGGGGGGATACAAAGCGGAGGTCAGAAGATCACGAAAGTACCTGTGTATCTTTATATGCATTCATGACACATTTTTTTTTCATTCATTCATTTTGCAGTTAGATATTCATCTTAAAAACATTTGCTTAACTGATCTATTTTAAGATAGTATCCCATTCAGTTGCCTAACATACCATTACTCACTTGAGTATGCCTGAAACATTTCTTTCTAATCATAAAAACATAAATGCTAAGGTGATAGGTCAGCCAATCACGTTTACCTGCCTCTAGATCCATAGTAAACTTGCAAGTTATAAACACTAGAGGGATTTCGAAAGAAATGAGATTTCTATTGTCCTTGACATTGTCACTTGCCTTTCAGTCCATTAGTGAACTTGATCATTATTTTTAAGAGATTTTAAAAGTATGAGGAGTTTCTGTCATCTCAGCATTAGCACTTAACATTTGATCATTTAATATGCCAGAGGTAAATTAATTATTTGTGAGGGATTTTAGAAAGAATTCCTGTTGTTTTGCAGAGTATAGCAGTAGGTGAGCTGATCTGTCGGGCGGCTAAACACCTGTACAAGATATACATGCAGGGGGTGGACATGATGGGATTAGCTGCAGCAATCTCTCACTTCCTCAACTGTTTCCTTGGCTCGTATGGAAGCCCACATGCTCAAGTGGCAGCAGAAGAGGTCAGTTGATTAGAAAACCCTGACACTGCGCCAATTGTTATAAAACTTCATGAAAAAATTTGAATTTGGCGGTTAAAATTAAAAAATGTTGATTTTAATCACTTTTCTTGAATGAAGATAGAATAATGTGAATTCCCTAGTGTGGTACTAGTTTTCATGGATTTTGTGGTTTCTGCAAATTGCAAATTTAAAGATCTAACCCACAATAATCTATCTGGAAAAAATATGACTTAATCCATGAATTTGAGTACTGATGAAAATAGTTGTTCACAAAGTCATAAAAATGATTGAATTCACATTACTGTATATAATCACTTACAAATCAAGTCCAACAGCAAACTGCATAGGCTCATATTTGCCATCACATAATGTGCCAGCAGATCTGGGTCTCTGCAGTTTGTTGGGAGTAATCAGTAGAACAAACAACATAGACCTGATCTGCCGGCGCATTGTGCAACAGTAGATCAGGGTCTATATTGTTTGCAGTTGGACTTGACTTGTGAGTACATGTTAAAAATAGATCATACTTTGAGTCTTTTGATGCAGTGATATCACACTAATAATAACAGCAATGTGCTCATAATGAAATGTTGATACTTTTACCTCTGACTTTAAGATAGATAAAACCAAAAGATTACGAGTTCGAGTTTGAGTTTCTATTCTGTGCTACAAGCTGGTATTGGCAAAGCAGGATTTTCTTAATAGAAACTAATGCTCGATTTTTTATTATCGATTCAGCACACTGTTACATTCATAAAGTAAATAAAATGACTGATAACTCGGAATGCTTCAGTGGAGACTTTGTTAGAATTATTTTTTAAAGCAGTATTCAATATCAGAGAAATTTACAAGAAAAGTTGAGATCATTTTTTTATGTGTACCCTTATATCTGCATGAGAATGAATTTGAAGAAAGTTTCTTGTGTTTTTTTTCAGATGTAAACTTGCTGGTTATGTTGTATATCAGGGTTGTCCAACATTCGGCTCATGGGTCAGAATCCGGCCTGCCAAAGGTTGGACACCCCTGTTATATATGATAGATTTACCCAAACAAAGGTTTTATTACATAAAGATTGTAAGTAAGACAACTTGCGAATATTTTGCAGCTCAAACGAAAGAAGAACAAAAGGAGGAACAAAGGAGTTGTTTTCAGCACAGGTAAATTGATTATTATGCAAGAGATATTTAAACAAGTCTTATGAATGCAAGTAGTTTAAAATGTTCCTTTTTATTTTGTCCAGCCTGTTTAGGCAGAGGCAAGTCATGTGACTGTCATGGAAACAGTTTAAGTGTACCGCTGCCACCAGTAGATTTGTATCAGAGATGACGGAAAACTGAATGTGCAATTAGTAGTATTGTTTCTGAATGCCTTGATACAAGTGAATATGTGAGGCATTTCTCACATACACACGGAACACCTTTTCCATAAAAGAATGCATTTCTTTTGAAAATTGGTAAGGAAGTGTATCTGTTGTAAGGTCAAGTGATCATGTGGTATGGCCCTGCATCAGTTGTGCATCATTGGTCCGTCAACAACAGCTCGTTACCACTATGGGTACATATTTCTGAACCAATTTAATCAAATTTGGAATATGGGTTTATATCATAAACATCTTGGATGAGATTGATGATGAGCAAGATCCGTGCATAATAATGAGGTGATCTTGCATCTGATTGGTTAAACTTGTTACCACTCTGGAGGCCATATTTCTGATCTTATTTTGATCAAACTTGGAAAATATGTTTATATTATTAAGATCTTGGATGAGTTTGGATAATGAGCACAATCCAAGTTGACTAATTTGGTAATCTTGCATCTGATTGGCCGAGTTTGTTACACTATGGAAGCCATATTTCTGAGCTGATCAAAACTGGAAATATGGGCTTGTATCATTAAGATGTTGGATGGGTTTGATAATGAGTTAGATCCACACATAATAATGAAGTAATATTGTGTTTGATTGGCTGAGCTTGTTACCACTTCAGAGGCCATATTTCGGATCTGATTTTGATCAGAATTGGAATATATGCTTATGCCATCAAGCTCATGGACTAGTTTGATAATTAGTGAGATCCACACATACTTATGAGGTGATTTTGCATATGTTTGGCTGAGCTTTTTACTACTCTGGAGGCTTTATTTCTGGTCCAGTTTTGATAAAACTTGGAATCTAGATATTGGAAAAGTTTCATAACGAGTGAGATGCATGTATATTAATGTGGTAATCTTGCATCTGATTGGCCGAGTTTGTTGCCACTCCATTTTCAGCCAGGATGTGTCCTTTGGGGATTTGCACAAAATAGACACAAAGTCCCACAAAAAAGGAGATTTAATACGCCAATCATTGCGCCAAAAAAATTAACAGGTGAGCAAGATGCGTTTTTTTTTTAACCTTTAATCTGATATAGATGTGCCAACCAATCATTAAATGTCTGAATTCCTCAGTTTTTATGAAAATGAACAAAATCCATCAAGTGATCTTTTTCGATTGCACTGGTCACTATGCTCGGACTATCTTATTTCCCCCATTCTCCTAATCCCATATATGGCAAAGCATAGGATTGTCTGTAAATAGTCATGTACTCTGTATAGCCATAATATTTCTTGATTAAGAAGTTAACAATAAGATCAGCATGTGACCGACTTGCAATAGTCTCGATGACAAAATATTCAACAAATTCAAGTAATGTATTGAGGAAACTTCCACTCATTTTATTAACTTTAACTAAAAGAAAAATTTGTACTCACTGTGATTCTCATAAGTACATGCTTCCAGTCACATGATATGTAGTGCCATTTATCATATGTAAACTTTGTGAAGTTTCGCTGAGAGGTGGATGTGGAATGATGAATAACTAATCTTTTTACCCCAGTATCATGCTCAAATCATTAAAGTGATACAGATTGCCACAGATATGATGTCTCTAGTGAACAAGCTGCTAAAATACACAAAAACTGAGATGAAAGTCTAGCTGAAAGCGGAACTTAAGACAAAGAATTAGATTGCACTGCAGCGGATAAAAAAGAAGAAAAACATTATCACCCCCCTCAAGAAGTTGCTTGAAAGCAAAAACTTCACAGAAACTGATTATAATGTTGGAAGAGCATAAAATTTTACACTTCGACCTCTCCTGCACTGTTAGAGTATGGTGTTGGAGATATCATAGAAAACCCTACAGTGAAGATGGTTATTTTTTTGGTTTTTCATGCAAATAACATGTAAAATGAACTTTATAAATGACATCTCATTTTATTGTGAGGTTGGCATGTTGTGATTACACCATTGGCCCACCTTAATGATGGATGCTCTTTGGCCCCTTGTTTGTCAAACCTGGCTGAAACACTGCCACTCTAGAGGGGATATTTCTGATCAATTTTGATAAACTTGAAATATGGGCTTTTATCCTCAGGATCTTGCATGGGTTCAATATTGAGTGAGATACTAAATATTAAATGATGTAATCTAGCATCTGATGGCTAGTTTGTTACCACTCTGAAAGGAATATCTGTGATCTGATTTTGACCAAACTATGTGCTTATATCGTCAAGATCTTGGATGTGTTTGATAATGAGTGAGATCCATGCATATTACTTGATGTGGGCTGAGCTTGTCGGCAATCTAGCAACTATATTGCTGATCGGATTTTTATCAAATTTGTTTAATAGTCTTGTGTTATCAAGATGTTGAATGAATTTGATTGGGAGTAAGATCTTCACACATGAATGAGATAATCTTGTACGTGATTGGCTGAGCTTGTTTGTTACCACTCTAGAGGCCAAATTCCAGTGGAAGTTTTCTCCACCTTAAGCTTACATTATCATTGTCATAGACAGATTCTGTAATAAGTGAGAACAGGGCATATTAACTCATTAACTCTGCGTGCCACGTTTACGCATTATGAGGTTGTACCCTACTACCAAAGTAGGTGGTATCACAGAAAAGGAGAAAGATGTAGTTCTACAATGATAACAAATAACTTTCCGCTGTGGAAACTTGGTTATGTTCTACAGTTTGACAAAATTTATCTTGATCACACGTATGTCAATCTTTGTGATAAAAACTATCCCAGTACTGAGAGGGACTGTTTTCATCTCCTACGATTCAAAATGAAACTCTCAGTCTGTCTAGCTTATTGGTTTATGGGCCTTTTTAAGTCTGGATTATTCTGCACCTGTTCAAATCCAACATGTGAAATGAAAAAATTGCTTGCCTTATCCATGTTCTGAGAAATAAATTTTGCTACAAGTACATGTATGGAGATTTAAGTACCTGAATTTGCCTTTCTATGTGAAATTTGAAGAAAATTTTACTTGCCTAAACTTTTAATATTTCATCGTGAACATTTGATAAAATTTTTGCTAGTTGCAACTGGGCATTCACTCCAAGCACTCAATTTCGCAATCAAACCTAGTGGTAATTATACTGAGTTAGATATCCACAACATCTTGTACATATTAAATGCTTAAACTAAACTGATTCATGTCAACATAACTATTCCTGGATTGTACTTTCAGTAATGCATGATCCTATTGTTCAAATGTTTGGATTCACTTTATATATAGAAATTTACCCTGTGCAAAATATGAAACTGTGGAGTGGAACCAGCAGCAGCAGCAGCCTGAAAATATTTGATTTTCAAATCCATTCATGAAATCGGGGTTCACACAATCCTGAAAAGTACTTGAATTATGTAGTTATCTTGAAAAGTGCTTCAGTTTGAGGTAGGCTCCAAAAAGTACTGGAAAAGTACTTGAAAATGCTCAGTAGTCCTTCAGGAGTGCTTGAATTTCACATTTCTTTAAAAAATATTCATTTACTGATATAAATATCAAGAATAAAAGATCTATGCAAAAGTCTGGAACTCAGTCATTTTGGAAATGTACTTCTGTGTTGGGTCACTTATTTATTCATTAAAACTTCTGGTTGGGTCATTTATGTACTTATTAGTACTCCGCCTCGTATGGGATTGTAACTGCCTCATGATGTTTAAATCAATGCAAGCTGTGTTGACTGAGCTGTTTAGGCCGATAAAAATGTCTCTCATGTTCTCCACAATGGGAAGCATATTTTCAAAAGTGATTACCATCAGTGCTATATATGGGTAAGGGAGCCAAGCTATCAACAGGAAGCTATGTATTGTGTTTGTCAAAAGGAAATTGACAGTGGATTAATGGGTGAAAGTGCTCTGAAGTCCCATGTCATGGGGCATAGCAAGAGGGAACGGCTAAAAAAAGGAATGAAATATTGACAGTAAGAATGAATTTGAAATACTTTTTGTCTGAATGTGAAAAACTCAGGAGGAACTCTGAAACTCTGGCAAATAAGACAGCTAATTCCCAAACAGATATAGATGATTGCATCCCTACCCCCATGCTCGACATTCCCTTTGGCTGACCAAAACCAGTTCATCAAAAATATTTCCAAGTTGTCTGATACTTAAATATGAAACTGTGTAGTTGACAGACCATAATCAACATTCTTCAAAAGTTTATATGCAATTAATTCAAGTGCTTGAAAAGAAATTTTTTGGTACTTAAAAAATACTTGAATTTCTTGATGTAATGTCTGTATGAACCCTGTGAAATGCATTCTCATTTCATTCCATTTTCATTTATCAGTCATCTTTCTTTCTGAATTTTGCATTTGCATTCTTCATTTTGTTCAAAATGCATAATTTATTTTGCATTAATTCTGTATTTTGTTTGTGTTCATTGTGCATTCCATTTGCACCCTTTTTGTTTCATTGGTAAAATTACCCGTTTCTGGATCTGTATGTCACATGAACCGAATCTTAATGTGACCATTATCATCATCATTGCCTGCTGCTCAGTTCTGGCATAAAGGCTTCTGTTACCTGCTGCTCAGTTCTGTCGTAAAGGCTGCTGTTGCCTGCTGCTCAGTTCTGGCACAAAAAGGTTTTTGTTGCCTGCTGCTCAGTTCTGTCATAAAGGCTCCTGTTGCCTGCTGCTCCGTTTTGGCACCAAGGCTTCTGTTGTCTGCTGCTTGGTTCTGTCATAAAGGCTTCTGCTGCTCAGTTCTGGCACAAAGGCTTCTGTTGCCGGCTGCTCAGTTCTGGCATAAAGGCTTCTGTTGCCTGCTTCTCAGTACTGGCATTATGACTTCTGTTGCCTGCAACTTCACAAAATTTTGGTCTGTAACACTGTTAATTTTTTTTCTAGTTCTTCTGTACCTGTTAGGGTTGTCATAAAGAAAATATATATGTGAATGTTCTTACCAAGGCATTCACATTTGTATATGTGTGGTGGTTAAGATATATTTTTTTTTCTTACAGACAATACTGAATGGGTATCAGAAAATCCCAAATTTCTGTGGAAGAAAATAATATTTGAAGTAGCGGATTACTACCACTACACTATTGAAGGGTATGTATGCTGTGTTTTTTGTTATTTTTTTTTCAGTATACAGTAGACTCCCAATTATCCAAAGTCTGGGGGACTAGGAGAAAACTTTAAAAAATACTGGGGTTCGAATAACCGAAAGTCATGAAGATGCAAGTGTACATCAATCCACAGAAATAAAACAAAGTACCATTTCATTTATTCTTGTGTTCTGTTTCCTTGCTATGTATCTAGGAAGCCATTTCATTGGCACCGCATAAAACGAAGATAAAAACAATAGTGATTAGAGGATTTATGACCACTAAATTAATTTGATTAAGGGAGTGTGCTTGAATAATGTTTGGATAGTAGATGTAAAAAAGATATAAATAAAGAACCAATTTAGCCAGGACCTGACGAATAGTTCCAATAATAGCGAGTATTCGGATAATAGGAGTTTGAATAACTGAGAGTCTACTTTATATTGTGATTGCATCACCATATTGCATGACCCTATTTCATAACTGAGCATAAATAGTTTAAACATTGAACTTTGTTGTATTGCCTGTGAATGACAAGAAATAGGTATCACTTTTACAGTAGTGATGGCAGTGTCATCAACCATGTTAAGATTCTGTTAAACTTTTTGAAACTCCTGCATTTTCTACGTTAGTGGCTGTATTCAGCTGAAACTTAGGTATAATTATGCAATGGCCTTTTGTTTGCCATCAGTTGTCCATTGTCTGTCATTCATTAGCACAAGCTCATTATCGCTACTGCTTCTAAATTACTGGGAGAATTGCCATGAAACTTTACAAACATATTCATTCTAAGGTCAAGTTTGACCTAAATGAAAATGGTGCCCCTTGTACATCCAGTATTGCTGCCATGGGAGCCATCTTGAAAATCTTCTTGCAACTGCTCCTGAATGAATCCTCAGGATGACATGGGGTTTTCACTAAAAGATTTCTTATGATGTCTAATTGGTCATAAATGAAAATGGTGTTAATCTAACATCCATTATTTCCGCCATGGTGGCCATCTTGAAAATCTTGTCTCTACTCCTGACAAATTTCATATTTACACGTGTATGGTGGACATCTTGAAAATTTTGTTACAGCTACTTCTCCTGAATGGATAGTCATAGAGACATGGGGTTTTCACTAAAAGAGATGTCTTAATTATGACTAGTTGGCCATAAAGGAAACTGGTGCTAATCTGACACCCACTATGGCCACCATGGCATTCATCTTTTTCATTTTCACAAAAAGATTATTATGATGTCTCTTTGGTCCTTGATAAAAATGGTGCCTGTTGGAAATGCCCTCAGACATTGACTGACTACCATGATGGCCATTTTGAAACTCTTATCACTACTCCTCTGGAATGGATTGTCAAATTGCCATGGGATTTTCACTAATAGACATCTTGTGATATCTAGTTGGTCCTAAATGAAAAATGTTGTCTATCAGACATACCTTCAGAGATCCAGTATGGTTGCTATGGTGACCATCTTCAAAATCTTGTTACTTTTCCTGAATGGATTGTTTTTTGGCCAATGGGTTTTCACTGGAAGACTTGTTATGATGTCTGGTTGGTCCTGAATGAAAAAGGTGCTCGTTGGACATTCCCTCAGACATCCAATATGGCTGCAATCTTTAAAATCTTGTCACTATTCCCCCTAATGGATTGTTGTATCAACATGAGGTTTTCACTAAAAGCATTCATGTTATGTCTAGTTGGTCCTGAATGAAAATTATACTGATCGGACTGCCAATATAGCCACCATGGCTGCCATTTTGAACAGTTTTCATTGCTGCTCATCCTGAACAGATGGCAGTATTTACGGGTTTCTCACTAAATGACATATGATGTTTAGTTGCTCCTATGCAATATGTAAGTAATTTTAATGAAAATGGTGCTCATCTGTCCAACAACATGGGACCATAGCCATTAAAAAAATCTTGCCACTATTCCTCTTGCATGATTAATAGCATTAACATGGAGTTTTCATTCAAACACTTCTTGCATTATATAATTGGTTCTGAATAAATCTGTTGCAGAACTGAGCAACAACATATACATACTTTTGAGAAGGAGTTTTGAAAACCAGACCTAATTGATTTTGCGGTCAAGTCAAAGGTCATTGCTTGCATTTTTGTACTTTATTGAGCATATGAACACAGTGACATATACATAAATGAGTGAATTTTGAACAGACTTTCAATTTAGTTGCATTGCAATAAACAAGTTGATAGCACTCTGACACTGATTTTAAGATAAAAGGTCTTGACTCTGTTTTTGTTCTTTCTTGCTGTACTGGTTTGTAAGCATGATAACACAATCAAGTATGAATGGATTTTTATCATTTAACCCAGTTTATGGATTTGTCTGAAGAATACCTTAAATGGGACCTCTTCAGTAACTGTTTTTTTTTTCTTCCCTAAAATGAATACTTGAGATTTAACCTAACTTAGCATGTGGTTATGTCATGACATTATTTGAGACAAGTTCATTGATATTCAATCCATGATATCAGGTTCAAGGTCAAAGGTTATGATAAAGAATTTTGTTCTGCACTTAGTTATGTTGTGACAATGTTACCCAAAATGAAAATAGTTGTTCTACCAAATGTGACATATTGGAGTTTCTCAAGAATATCAGAAATGGTTGCAAAACTGCAGTTAAAAATTCTTTTTGGCCAGTAGAGTGTCAGTCCCTTTGAGAGACTCTTATTGTATTAGAGCATGCCAAAAGTTTCAACCTGATGTGGTAGGATTTCCTGTTGTGCTGGAGTCAGACCTGCCAACCTGTATGATTTTATCATTAGACTTGCTGAAATGATCCTAAAATTATGGCTTTAATGAATAAGAGCAAAACATTTTTGATTTTATGTTGTACTGTCATCTGGAAATGTTGGCCAACAAATAAAAACATTGAAGGTGATAAGGACATTCAGTCTTGTAAAAGTAAAAATAAATCTGCATAGAAGTTTAAAAATGAATATTCCGATATCTGGCCATAATTGGGGAAAATAAAAGCAGGAAAGGCAACAGTTGCATTTATTAGGGGGGAGCCATGGTAGCTCAGTTGGCAGAACATGGAGTAGTAATTCAAGGGTCAGGGGTTCAATACTCACCCAGGCCAGCCTGTGGCAGCTGCCTCTGTGTGTCCTTGAGAAAGGTGCTTATCTCCCATATCCTTGGCATGATATAGCCACAATCCACAAAAACAAAACAAATACATTTATTGGACATCATATCATCTAACTTGGAGTATTGCCCACAGTGAAAGAGATGATTGCCACCACCATGTGAATTTGAAAGAAAAAAAAAGGTTAAGTTCAGTTAGTTCTAGCATGTAGTCATTGATCTCCATGGGGTTTGGAACTGCAGTTTCTGGAACTGAACTGAAGGTCATTGAGACCAAAGTATACTTTACAAACAGTTGAACATAATGTTTCTTTGCTGCATCAGACCACACTTCTAAGCTTTTCAAATGCAGGTTTTTGCAAGTCACAATAGTGGTACATAATTCATTATACCATACTGATAATTGGTCTAACTTATGGAAAAATATAGACTACATTACTGAGAAGGTCCTTTTAGGGTTGGTAGGTCTGTTGAGTGGGCTGACAGCTATGTTCACTTGCGATACACTGCATTACATTAAACTTTTTGTTTAAAATTTCAGGTCCTAGTATTCAAGTGTCCTTGATTTCATATTACACACCTCTTTTACTGTAGTTCCTGATAATCTTGGATAGGACTGGCTAAGATAGCCTAATATATATATGGGTGTCATAAGATCATAGGTCCAGATTATAATGCATTTCTTGTGTTTCTGTCTCCTTTGGGCTTTTTTAAAAAAATTTTTTTTGTAAATGTGCTGTGTTTGTACCTAGCATGGTGGTTTATTTATCACCAAGACCATAACAGGGCAAAGTCTAACATGTGACATGTTTAGATGGGGGAAAAAAATGAGAACAAACATAATCAGCTGACTACTTCACCTGCACTAGATCTAACTGGAAGCATCTTGACTGGGAAATATGTGGGTTAGTCAACAAGTTACAGGGTCTCTTTCACTGGTTATGAAATTGCTGTGGTGGGTGGAACAACGTTACATCAGGTAACCAACAAACTTTACTAATAGGGTATGCATTTTGAAGCTTTCGTAGTCCTGGGAAATGTATGTATGAAGCATCTTGCATTGAAGGTATTGTTATTGCAATCTTTATGGTTTTATTGCCATGGGTCTAGTGGACCCTTGGTAAATTGGTAACCTTTCTAAATTGGTACTTTTAGTCTCAGTGTATAGTTGTTTACATCAGTTTCACTATGTTTCCATTCTGAAATTCACTGATACCTATCTAACATTTATATTTTTTCAGGTTTTTTTTTCTCAAGTCCAAAAGAGTTATTTTGGCCTTGTGGTAGAGATATGTCATTGGATTTTAATTATTTGAATTTATTCATTTATGTGTTTTTCTTGGGCATCCTTCCTTTCAGTGATTCAGTGGATAGTGTTGTAGAGAAATATGGACTTCAAAAAGTCTCACTTGTCCGATCATTCTGTAAGAAAGTAGGAATCCAGATTCTGTTGCGGGAATACAATCTGGATGCAAAACACAAACAGGTCTTCTTTGAAGAGGATATCATCAATGTCTTTCCAGTTGTTAAAAACGCTCATCCCAGGGTGAGTATGTCAAAAATCTGTGAAAAACTTGAATTACATTTGGGACTCTTTATTCAATGGTTCTCTGAAATGCAGTATCCAATATAATGCTGTTTATACTTGGCATTCAAATTTTTGTTTTCAAAATTATTTGGAAGAGAAATTGTTAAAAAAAGGAGTTAATTATTTCAAGTAAATGATAGCTTTCTGGTATGTTTCTTGTTTGACAAATAGACATTCCTTTGTAAATTAACATCTGGCCATTTGTATGTACACTACATGTATACTGCATATGAAAATAATGGACAGCTATTCAACTTTTAAATTGCTTAACCCATTAGTGTCCATGAAAGTGGTCACATAACATATTTGGGTTCACTTCTCTTGTTTGCTGGTTAGTTCATTGTTCTGCTGAATGATTTCACTCAGCATGGCGGTAATAAACTTGCATCAAGCAAATGACACCAGTATCAAGTATATGTGATCAAAGCACTATAATGAAGGTTTTTTTGACTTAAGTTACAACACCAGTTAAAAATGGCTCTTTTATGATCGCTATATTGACATAGGTAGAGTCAGAACTGCAGAAACATCAGTGCACCCTGGATTCAGTTTAAAACAAATTTAGTGCTGCTTTCAGTTATGACAACTTGAATTCAGTGCTGTTTTATTACACTGCCTAACAAAACAGACCAGCGGAATGAAGGAATAAACTTGACTGGAAAGTAAACGGAATCAGGAGGTGCTTTTGTGTTTTACACCACCAATATGACTTCCACAATAAGAGCAAAATGTACCATTTGTTTCACACAAATTGTTTTTAAGTTTCAGTGCATTTCCATCAATTCTGATTAGACTTGCTCCTTTTATTGTTCAGCCCACTTTAGTGGGAAGTGAGACGTAACGGTCACTTTTCTAACAACAGTAATGGCATTATCAACAGTCTGAAGTCTGGTTAAAGTTTTTCTTTGCATAGATTTCCTAAACCCCTTGATAGATTCTCGTCATACTTGGCATGAATCATTGTGAAGCCAAGAAAATACATTCTGTGACATGTTTGCTTACCCCTTTTACTCTGGGGTAAAGATCACAGTCATAAAGAATTTGCATTCAGGTTTTGGATATTTGTTTCATTTGCTATATTTCCTAAACCCCATTATTAAGTTTCTTCACTTTTTGACCTTGTGGTAAAGATTGCAGGTTTGACAGCAATGCTTTGATTGTTACCATGACATGATGGCCCTCACCTTCTTGTTTTTCAACATTACCACAATGCGGATCAGTTTCTTGGCTCCCAACAACAGTATTATTATGAATCTAAAGTATAATATGATTGGAATGCTTTTAAATTTTCCTTTTGCTGCTAAACGAGTGAAGGAACTTTCATAAGTGAACCTTGTAGACTCCAGCATTGAGAGAAGCAATTAATGGCCTCATCAAGAAAAGTAAGGCAATTTTTATGCAGAACCTCCACACTGGTAGATCAGATAGTGTTACCTTTGTGTGTCTGACCATAAGCCACACCTTAAGTTTTCCATTTAGGTCTTTGTAGGAACTGTGGTGGGGCATCCATGCTCCATGAACACATTTTTGGTAATTCATCAATGTTTGCTATATAAAGTATGCACACCATATCTTTCTCTCTTCCTAGTAACATCTTGAGTTACACTAAGTCAGTGCAAGTTGCTAGGACCTTATCTTTGACCAGATTTTATCCTCACAAGTATATTCACAACAGTGGGCAAGATGTAGTATTTATCCTATTGTTTTTTTTCCTTTTTTGGTTGTGTTTTGTTTTGCTTGTGATGGCAGATGAGACCAGACACACATTACTTCCTCCTGGAAGAGCATTCAAGACGCTCTTTCATGTCCATCTTGGTCTCCACTTCTCATGTTGATGGTTCCAGGCTGAATATATGTTTTCTTATGCATGTTAGCAAACAAATAGCATATATATCTAGATATTTATTTGTATTATTTGGATATTTAATTTGAAGAAAAAAAATTTATTGTGTGAAAATTTGTTTTCATGAATTCAGAACTACAAAGATATTGAACCTTTTTAAATTATGAAAGCTATTGGTTTAGTATCATTTAACTTTTTGCTGGTCTGATAAAGTTAGCAAATGTTATATAGCACAAGTCATGTTTGTCCATCTGTCTAACACAAATCTTACATATGCAACTCTTGAAGTTTTCAATGGATTTGTTGTGAAACCTGGTAGATCATGATGTATAGAGATGCAGCTCTCCCTTGTTATAATGCTGTATTTGGGGTCCATCACAGCCGACTGCTTATGTACTGAACCGCGTTATACTGAGCACCACAATATATACGGAACCACAATATATTGAAAATAGCGTAATATATGAAACTGGTATAGCGGGTACTGTCCAAATTTATTATTTGTGGTGTTTTGAAAATACTTAATGAAGACACAAGACTAAGTTTCAACCCTTGTTGTTATATATTCATATGATTTTGGTCTTGGGGTCCATAGTAGGACCACATTATATCCAGAATCACGTTATAACAAGGCGCATTGTAATGGGGAAGAGCTGTACATCATTCAGTTGTTGTAGGAAGTTTTTCCAGAATTATGCCCCTTTTAAACAAAGTTCCATTTTAGGAGGATCCCTTACAAGTTTAATTTTACACATTCTTTACACTTCAATTCAATGAAGCAGATTGAACTTGGAAATCTCCAAATGTATAAGGGAACTCCTTTGTAAGGAATGTGATTATGTTACTAGATTGTTAAAAAGAACGTTGCAGATTTGTTCATCCATGTGGATTATTTTTGTTTATCTGGCATGTAAGTCTAAATCTCACCCTGTCCCTTACAGGCATCAGATGCCTACACATTCTTCACCAGTGGCCAAGCCAAGATTCAGCAGGGTTTGTTACGAGAAGGGTATGAGCTGATCAGCGAGTCCCTGAACCTACTTAACAATGTGTATGGTGCTCTGCATCCAGAGATTGCAGCCTGTCTTAGGCTCATGGCACGGCTTAACTACATCATGGGTGATTACCAAGAGGTAAGGGTCATTCATTGATACAGTTTAATTGGTATTTACTTTATGCTAGAATTTTAAAGTTCACTGAATATAGTAGTAGATTTTCAAGTACCATGAAGCACTCACTGGTAAAGTTTTTATCAGTTTAAGGTTGTAAATAAAAAAATTGGCTGGTCAGCTGGTCTTTATCTTTTGGCTTAAAAAATTGTGCAGCAAGGGCTTTAAGATTTCAAGGAAAAGCTATGACAGTACTGTTATTCCTGTTTATTTTTACCATATTTGTAAATTATATTTCACCTTTAATCTTAGACAAGATAATTTGTCTTGTTTTCTTTCAGTAGGAGGTACTCTAAGTGGACTAATAGATTGCTTGGTTTACAATGATATGTATGATATTTCAGGCTCTTAGTTACCAGGAGAGGGCAGTTCTGATGAGTGAGAGAGCACTTGGCATCGATCATCCAAATACAATCTCTGAATATGTAAGTACATTGGGTTCGGGGTGGGATGGGAGAACCTAGGTTCAAATTCATTCCTCTTACTAGAGCTTACTCAAATCCATGTTGTAGAGAAATGTTTATCACAAACCTGTGAAATCCATTTAAGTTGTCTTGTAGTCTGTTTTGTTCCATCTTACCTTTTTCCAGTGGGTTCCAGCTTTGGCCTTTATTCCACCAGTTGATTTAGAAAAACTGCTTTGGTTGTATACCTTCATGTGTTTGGGCTACACTACTCTAACATCTTGATGAAAAATGAACTCCTTACAAAAATTGTTGAATACAGGGGTAGAAGAGATACCCATGCCCCATCTGTTTGTCTGAGAATCGTGCATCTGTATATATCAAAGGTCCAGAAAACTTTCGATGTGCTGTTGGACTTTTGATTTTCAGTGACACATAGGAGGGAGGGGCTCTAGCATTATTGTTTAGACCAAATGTCTAGTTGTATATTCTTACAATCATTTCAGTTCATAATGAAACTAAAACAGCACTGAAATACATCCATAAACAACTGTGTAATTGCAGCATCACTTCTGTTTCAACTCAAAAAGCTGGAAGGTTAGATCACTACATCTTTGAACCAAATGGCAAACTTCCAGTGCATGATGCTAAAAGTCGTTTGGAATTAGTGCAATCAGTGCGAAAAAAAACGTGTATTGACAAGTTGTAAGGAAAAAAACATATTGCACAAAACAAGATTTTTGTAATATTTAAAAAACATCTTTTTACACTTTTTAGAATTGTATTTAATAACTATTGTGACTTCTTATTGGATTTCATCAGTTGATGATAGAAGATTTACAAGCAAGACACATAGAAGACTTTATATTTTCTTTCTAATGATGTCAAATCTTTTCCCTTAAATAATTTTAAAAATTCATTAAGCTGACAGCTCTTTCAGAGACTGGTACTTGTTGATCGGAAGATTTTCCTTGCATTGAAGTACCGTATATACTCGATTATAAGTCGACTTGACTATAAGTCGACCCCCCCTTTTCATGGCTGCAAAAAGCCAATTCAGCTATGACCCTCCTATAAGTCTAGGTGTTTTTTGCAAATTAAATCCGTCTGCAAGGGGTCATCACTGAGTCAGAGCTGCACTTAGGAAAAATAAACGAGCCAAACTGGATATATAGATAGACATAGAGATAGATAGGACAAATAAAAACAAAAACCAATGTAGAATAAATACAATTGTATTATTGAGTTGAATATGTACAAATAAATTTACAACTTACATTTTGTCCATCTTCGTGTAATGAAATCCATATAGCTTAACATTTTTAATCCATTTATATGATAAATCAATGAATTGGATTATAGGTCACATACAGGTATAAAATTGGTATCCTATAAATGTCACTGTCTAATGTCCTCTGGTTCAAAGCCCAAGAATTCATCCTCATCATCAGAGTTACCAAATAAAGTTCTAATTTCCTCCAATGTCATCCCGTCATCATAAACATCATCTGACTCCGAATCTATTTATATGATAAATCCACGAATTCAATTATAGGTCACATACCAGTATAAATATAGAATTTCAGAATGATCCGATTCACAATATCCCGTAATATATTAAATCCACATGTCGTACAAATAAACAATGAAAGTTAAGTCCACTTTTTTGTGATTCACGGTATCCTATAAATGTCACCTGGTACAAAGTCCAAGAATTAATCCTCGTCTGATAAAGTTCTGAAATCCTACATCGTCGTCTAGTCATTGTAAATCGTCGTCGTCTTGTCGTCGTAAATCTCATCCGACTCTGATTTTCGGCTTTACTGTCATATGCGGGTGCTTATGCAAAGACTGAGCTTGGGTTCTGTGAGTAACACTTTGATCATAAAGTCGGAAATCTATTAAAGGCTGCAGCTGAACACATGACAATTGTGCGGCAAGATCACAGGGAGTTCAAATAGCCACCCTCTGTTACTTGGCACTGACCTCGCGGCTTGATCAAAGGGTTGTCATGTGGGAAAACAAAGAGTGTGGTGCCTTTACAAGCAAAGGGATTAAGGTCAAAGTATATGCACAGGAAGTTGTAGAACTCTACTTGGTACTGAACAAGTATAGATTGATGGCTCGATCAAAAGGATTGTCAACTGAAAACAAAGTGAGTCCCTTTACAAGCCAAAGGCTTATCGGCCCACATGCACTGGCAGATAACTTGGGAAATATCACATGGGAATTAAATCTGACTTGTGGAAAAGGAAAATACAAATTAAATCAAAACTTTTATTGCATCAAGCACAGTCTTTATACAGCAAAACACAAATATTAATACAAATACAGGCTGTTCGGACTTGCACGAAAATGGAGGCAATATACTTACTAGTAAACACCCACGGTAAACATTGATGGACACTTCATTTTGCGGTAGGTAGTATTTAATTTACCAGTAATATTTTCAAATTAATAAAATCCAAATAACTGTAGATACATGTATTGTGTAATGAATACTGTCATGAAACGGATAAACACAGTGCATACCATATATACATTGCTGCATATGAATAGTGGCATGAAAACGTAAAAATATATGAATTGACAGTATTTTTATGTACTGCAAACATCTAGAATTTCCAACATTACCCCAAGATTTTTTTTTTTTTTTAATGTCGCGCTTATAAGACGACCTCTACTCTGTATGAGTCAAATTCTAAGTAAAAAACGTAGACTTATAAGTGAATATATACAGTAGGCATTTCTAAATAGCATTGTCAAAGCTTCATCTTCCAAGTCTGACACTTTGTCAAACATAGTAATGAGTGCTTTTTTCCACAGTTGAGCACGGCTCAAAATAAAACACAGCATATAGAATAACAAGAGCAATGTTATCACATTTGTTCATAAATATATGGCACGTAATTGTAACTCGCAAATTTGGGGTGTGACTAGTGTGCTGGACGTGGGCATTTGGTATTATCTGCTTTTTTACGACAACCTGAAAAGCATTTTTTGTACGTCTTGGGGAAAATATTTACAACAGTCATTAAATTTCTGTTCTGATAATTTATCAGAATTGAAAAAAAGACTAAGAATTGATTAATTTGGATCAGATAGGGGTGATACAAATTCATGTACTTCAAATCAAAAGCCTTGGTCAATGGTACTTTCTGATTGCATTTTATTTTATGCTCTAGGCAGCATGATGATTCTCATCATTTGATTAAAAAAGCAGCATATATCATGTGCATTCTCCAGGATAGTGAGCACTATGTTTGAGAGGCCAAAATGAAATGAATAAATAAATCGGTTTATGAAAATGTTTATTTTTTATGATACCCTCTTAACAAGAAGACAATTTAATCAAGCAAACCCTCATGAATTGTGTCCCTTTGTAAAAAATTTGATTGCTTACAAAAGTTTACAAACTCCTGGTCAGTCAGTATAAAACAAATATGTATGGCCATTCATTAAACTTTTGTAATGAATTGCAGTTAAAACATTGCACCTTTATACATTGATAAATGGATTAAGCTGGATTGGCTTTATCACTGAAAATTACCTTCGTACATACCTACCTGCATACCTACCAATATACATACATGCTTGCTTGCTTGTTTGTATGTATGCACACACACATTGCAAGTGACAGAATTATTGAATGTGATGCATCTATGCCATTTCTCACATAGGCCCTAGCTAAAAATATTGATTTCATATGGTATGATTTGTTGGCTTACATGTATAACCAATCTTGAAAGTTTTCATTAATGTTTTAAAATAGTTCCCTGTGGTTTGAAAATTTAATAACAATATAGTATTATATAAAGATATATATTTTAGTTGTGTTAAAAATATTTGGTATCAGAATTTCATGTCCATATGTCTCAGTTTTGCTGTTTTTGTGTTAGATATTTGAATTAAAATCTTTATGAAGTGCTTTTACTGAAAATGTTTTAACTTTGTACTTTCAGGTCAAGAATTATTAGTATAAAATCTGAATAGAGTTGTATACATTTACAAAAATGTAATTAAAAAGCACTGGATGGAATATGTAACCCATGTGTATTTTATGGTAGAGTATTGCAAGGTATCAAGAAAGACCTGAATCTTTGCTTACATGATACATGTCCTATATGAATGTTTCCCTTGTGATGCAGGTTCAGAATTGACACAGTTTTCCAGCTTATTATTTTGTAACCTGAAAAAGATGTGTACCGTTTTTACTCGCGTATAAGTCGATACCAACTGCAAAATGCGTAGACCCAGATCTGCCATCGCATAATGCGCCGGCAGATCTGGGTCTATGCATTATGTAAGGACTAATCAGTAGAACAAACAACATAGACCCTGATCTGCCAGCGCATTATGCAATGGCAGATCAGAGTCTATGTTGTTTGCATTTGGACACTGCTTATATGCGAGTATATACAGTACTTTTATCTAGACCACCATGGTGGTAGCTTGACATAGCACTCACTTTGGCATCCACGTGTCTAGCTGTCCATATGTTGGGTCCTTCCGCAGCAATGCCAACCATTGGAATTTTGCAGAATTCTATTCTTCTTTTTAAACTCAGTTTATCTGCTATGATCAGTTCTGTTAGATTCTGATTATTTGGTCAGAAAATTTGTTTATGTAGGTGATATGCGACTGGCATAGCTAGATCACTGAAACGCTTGTAATGTCTGATTGTAATTCTTTCAAAGAATACTTAAGCGCTTGTATCAGAGTATTAATCAGAAATCATGTCGGTTTAGCACCCAGACTTACCTCAGAAAGTTAAAGATGTCGAAATGAAGGTGGCCAATGGGGATTATATCTGAATGAAGAAAACAGCAATGTGTGCTACAGAAATTCAAAACAGAATACTCAAGCATCAGCACTGGGTGAATACCTTGCTGTTGTAGTCTTTATTTTATGGACTTTAGCAAGTTACATGGCAGGAAATACTACTGTAGGAAGCATATTTTGACCAAAAAGCACTTAGAATTGTCAAAGTTTAATGATACAGTAAACTGTTGGCAAAAAATTTGAAGTATTTCTATTTTTATGTTCAGATTATGATTTTTGTCAAGGCCAGATTAGTTGGAAGTGAGACGGTCACTTTTCTGATGATGGCATCATCGTTGTCCCCATGAACACTTCAGGTTTTGGTTAAAGTATTTAATTTGCATACATTTCCTACAAGCCCCAATGATATATTCTCATCATACTTGGCATTAATCATTATGAAGATAAAACAATACATTCTGCAATACACATTCTTGCTCCCTTGATCTACAGGTTGAGGTCACGGGCATGGCAAATTTGCTATATGGTTTGTTAAAGTTTTTTGATTGCTTAAATTTCCTAAACTCCTCAATGGATTCTGTTCATATATGTGACAAATCATTATGAAGTTGAGACAATTCATTCTGCAACATGCTCGCTCAACCTTTTGACCTTGGATTCAAGGTCACATGTTGTATATCGATGCTTTGATCATAGATTGTCATGCAGGCCCCATCCTTCTTTAAAGCTAGCATTCATATTTCACATCAGCAAGAGTTGACATCTCTGTGTACATCCATCAAAACCCTCAATTAACCTCGATGTTGAATGTTTGTGACATTCTTGTATTTAAATACCATTTTATCCCACCCTTTCAGATTTGGAATATAGCTCTGGGATGGGCTCGACGTGCAGGCCATAACCAGCTTCTCGTTTTGTTACAGTAATATTTATTTTTTTATTCCATCTCCTTTAGGCTCATCTAGCTCTATACTGCTTTGCTAGCAACCAAGTGTCCAGTTCTCTGAGACTGATGTACAGGACCCGTTACCTAGCACTTCTTTGTCATGGGGAAAATCATCCAGAACTAGCTCTTATTGATGTAAGTATATCCCTTGTTACGGAATTATATATAATTTTTCTTTTAATAATGGTATAGTTTATTAGTTTATGATCTCTGTTCTTAGTCTAACAGCTGTCGTCTTGCCGTGAGTACACATAGGGTAAATTGGATCAATATTTCACTGAAGCATTAGTCATGTCACGTGATCCAGCGCGTGAGGGTATGAACTTGTAACCTAGATTCTATGATTCATTTTATAACCAATACTTTATTGACTGGTAATAACATCAGGGCACAAGTACTTTAGTGATGTCACGCATAACCTAGTTTCTGATTGGTTCAGAGAGGCTTGTAATTTAGAAGGAAATTATTTCGAAATACCCAGTTGTTTATCAAAGATGTAGTATGGGTTTTATTTCGATTCTGCATAGTAAGAGACTGTATAATAGTATTTATAGCAGCATTCTAGCATTCTTCATAGCTACACTGGATTGAGAGGTCATAAATGAATTTGGTTCATTTTGTGTGTGGATGTTCTACTTTTGTGATATATATATATTATCAGTATACAGTACATTCTGGATTAGTACTGTTTCTTAAACCTTAATAATTATACAGCTCCGTGAAATTATTGGAAACATTTCTAGAACTTGTGATATTCCATATTCACAAGGACTATTTGGAATTTATAACACTTGGATGTAACTGATTCTTAATAGCATATCAGTACAGTGAAGGTTTCATTTAGAACCTACTTCATTCGGAATATTTGGATTAACTTCCGGCTCAGTGAACTTTAGAACAATTTAGGACTTTTAAGGATATTCTATACTGTAAGTTATTTTTAATTCTTTCACTTTGATTGTTTGTTGAAATATTTTAATATTTTAGGAAATTAAATATTTGTATTTAAATCTTGAAAGCTTGTTTGAGTCTTTTCTTTTGTTACATTACCCCTACAGTGACCTAAAAATGTGGATTCCTTTGGTCTTTACAGGGTAAATCACTTATGTTATACTGTAATGAAGTGGTACATCATTAATAGGAGAAAATAAGTGGATTGTGGCAGAAAACTCTGTTGCATAATATAACATGCAAGATAAAATAAGGGCTGAAGAGGACATTCTGTGGTAGGAAGGCAAGTTTTATTTACACCCACTGTCAACAGACATGATTTTCCTTTGATGCTAATCACATCAAGGAGTAGGTAGGGGTGTGTGATTGTGACAGTATATCATTATGTTGTGGTTTGAATCCTGCCAGTACGTGTACTGTGGTACATAGTTAATGAACAGGTTTTTAGCACATTGACCATAAAGCCAAGTTAGCTTATGGTATTGATCTGTGTCTGTTGTGCGTCCATCTGTAAACAATTGTTGCCATTCTGGAGTCCATATTTCTGATCCAATTTTAATAAAACTTGGAAAATAGGTTCATATCCTTGAAATTTCTGATGATTTCAATAATGAATGAGATGCATGCATATTAATGAGGTGATGTTGTATCTGATTGGTTAACCTTGTGATGACTTTGGGGGCCATATTTCCGATCTTATTTTGATCAACTTAGAATGTATGCTTATTTCATTCAGATCTTGCTTGTGTTTGATAATGACCGAGATCCATGTATGCTAATTAGGTGATATTGCATCTGATTGGCCAAGTTTGTTAACCCTCTGGAAGCCATATTTCTGATCCGAGTTCAATCAAACTTGGAATATGGGTTTATATCACCAAAATCTTGGATGATTTTGATAAACACCAAGAGCCTTGCATACTAATTAGGTAATCTTGCATCTGATTGGCTGAGTTTGTTACCCCTCCGAAAGCCAAATTTCTGATTCGATTATGATCAAACTTGAAATATGGGCTTATATCATCAAGATCTTGGATGGGTTTGATAATTAGTGAGAGTCATGCATATTAATAAAGTAATCTTGCATCTGATTGGCTGATCTTGCTTCCACTGTTGAGGCCAAAATAGCAATTTAATAACAGTAACACAAAATCTGCTACTATTGCATTGCTTTCCTTTTCCAGGATGCCAAATCCCCAGTCCTAGCTAAGATTCCCTCCTCCAGTTAGTAATTGGAGGCCCAGAATTAAAAAGAACATGATCCCAGTCTGACTCCTTAGCCATAGCCAACATACAGAATACCCTTCCTCTTTTTCCTTGGACTGATTGTGCGAGTTAACATGTCAGAATACTCCAACAAATTTAACCTTCATTGTTGTTGTTAAATGTATTTTTGGTCAATCATTGCCCTTTTTGTATTGATTTAATTATTTTCTCTCCAGTGCTTGCATAATTGAGTGTTTTCTTGCGGCTTTTTTTGTAACTCTGTAGTCTTTTTGCGCCTTGCTCAGTTAAGTGGTGCTTCTCTTAAGTGTTCTCCTTCTTAGTACCAGTGTCAGTGTAAGTATCATCTACCCTTTTCTAGTTCTGATTGTGTTGTTTTGTATTTTATTCTCTTTCAGCAACATAATCTGTCTAAAGGTGTGCATGTGTGTGGGCATAAGAAGGCCCTGTGAGACTCTAACCCCACCTTTCTATCATGTAAAGGTTGTGCATGCACAGATGGATGTCCAATTTGTTGCCTTTGATCAGATGATGTGTGGGACTTGGCAGCAAGTCACTTCACTTATCGATAGAGAAAGATAGACCACCCTTCCTCCTTTTCATCTCGGGCTGATCACTCTCCATTCAGGAGGGGTCTGGATTACTGGGCATGTTAGGGAAGCCTACTTCTGTGAAGCAGGAACCAAAAGTGATTTGTGCGGTTTGGAGAGTGCCAAAAGGCCAAGGATTCCTGATGCTCAATCCTATGCCATCAGTGCCAATGAGGGATAGATACTTGACCCCTCCCTAGGGAGGGAAAAGACCTGAGAACGATTGTCCTTCATGACAGGGATGTGAGTAGCACCCTCTTAAGGAGAGTGTGTGTGCCTTCCCAACATGGATGAGGAGCACCCTCTCAGTGAGAGCAAGTATTGCCTTCCAGATAGGGATGAGCAGTGTCTTCTCGAGGTAAGTAGATACCAGTGACCAATATAAGCATGTCGCTTCTTCCCAACAGGTAAGAGCTGTGATCTTGTTTTGGATAGATCTGACGTGGGTTCGTCTGTCATATCTTCATTACTGAATTGGTCACGGGGCAGTTACTTGGCACCGGGCTTTGAGTATTGGTCACAGCAATGCTCTTTGAGTAACTGGACACCATTGATTGTTGGTCTGGGAATAGGATCGGGTTGATACCCACCCTTTCTCTATGATACCGTCCAATCCCTATAGGGATAGGGAGCTGAGGTTTACTCACCCGCCTAGGTAAAGGGATTGCATCGGCATCTCCCCCCTTCTCTATGTTCCCATTGAATCCTTATGGAATTTGAGGATCCCCCACTACCCTGTAGTGAGTCTTTCCCCTGCTTGACGTAACTGATGTCTACACCTTGGTTTCAAGATATGGGGAACATGACTGGCCATGGATCTACTCTGTCACCTCTGGCCTAGTCCACCTGCCACTTTCCTCCAGATCCTGAGATCCTGGCTTTTCCAAGTTAGATCCGGATCCAGGTTTCATATTATATTCAGTCGAGTTGGTCAGGAAACTAAACTAATTTTACAGGAATATCACGGACACTTTAAATTGCCCATATATTTTTCATGCAGAACACCAGCATGATCAAGCTGTTGCTTACAGTATTTTCTAACACGAAAGGCACAATAAGCCTCTTATAAAGTTTAAACAATCAGCACAAAACATAAAAAGGAATATTCAGATTCTTGGAAAAAAAAAGCAGGAAAGGCAACAGTTGCATTTTTGATTGCCATCATCAGGTAAAATTGAAAATAAAACCAAAGATTACTTTGTAGTTGAACATAATGTTTGCTTTCACTACATCAGTCTCAGATCACACTTCTGAACTTTTCAAATGCATGTTTTCCAAGTTGACAATAGCACTAAATGATAATTCATTACCCCTGACTGAAAATTGGTCTAAGTTGTGGAAAAATATTGACTGCCTTACTGAGGCGGTGTTGGTTGGGTTGGCATGTCTGATTTAGGGCCTTACAATTTTATTTGGCTTCCTCGGAAGGTAGAAGGAAGGTCAGAATTGTCTGTTTCTCTCTCTCAAGTGTTCCTCTTATATTTCGGCAGCTTCCATTCCAAGTGGATTGTCCTCTCTGTCTAGAGAACTCTTAGTCCTCACAGAGAGGGATCTTTTTTTCATGAGAATAAGCCCATGAGGCCTACTTGAATAACTTCTCATTGGATGACTTTGAGAGCCGCCTTCAGGTGCTCTCGCACTACCTTTTCATCATTTAACCTTTGCTCTTGACACACCAGAGCAAAGGTATATCTTCGTCGGTCCTATTGCAGCAGCACAAATTGTGGCAAGAACTCGTTTACCAGCACTCAATAGTCAACACACCTACTGTAAGTGTAAGTGCATTTATTTCTTATACCAGTTTTTGTTGAGGTTTGGTTTGGTTTTGTAGGGTTTAGCACCATTTTTCATCACATGATAGGCTATACATGGTGGCCAGTATATTTGGTGGAGGAAGAAGTCAGGAGGACCCCGGGAAGAACCACCGACCCACAGGAAGCTACTGGCAAGCTTTCTCACATACCCATGTTGGTTGAGCTGAGACTCGAACTCGTGAAGACAGGCGAGATGTGTGAGTGATCTGTAAAGGGGAGCGTCTTAGACCACTCGGCCACCGTGGGTCCCCGAGTTTTTGTTGAGGCCATCAGCCTCCCTCCTAACTGGTAAATTCTGCAATGCAATAATAGCATGTATTGTATTGCTGCTATTAAAATGTAGTATTTTGGTGGGTAAAACTAATTTTAACTATGTAATGCTTACCTGATACTACTGCAAAGTATCCCTCCTCCCACTTTGCTCTGATGTCCTGTAGCCTTGGTCCAAGTCAAAAGGCAAAGGGTATTCCATGTGTTGGTTATGACTAAGGAGTTAAACTGGGATCATGTTTTTTTAAATTCTGGGCCTCCAATTACAAATGTTTGCTTGTTGCCAATATAGGAATTGCTTTTGAAGGTTGTCCTTCTTCCCATAGTTTCTCAATTTGTGTCAAGGGTTCAAATCTCTTGTTGTTATAGAGGGAGCTTGTGGGATATTTATCAGGAACCACATTTGCAGAGTAGGTTCCATCATTTTTCTGGACAGTTGCCAGCATTTGCTTCATGAATCGCAGTGGGTTGTTGTGACACATTTACAGTCAAACTTTTCCAACTTTATGCAGAAAGTACTGAATGCCTTGTCTTGTGCATAATAGCTCCTACAGTTTGCACTTTTTTGGGTTCAGTTGTGACAAGTCTGTCTTCACTAAAGTTGTGGAGATGTGGAAATATGCTAAAGTTCTTAGAAAATGTTTCATGTGACGCTGTATAACACCAAATTTTTTATTTTTTTGCTTCATATTTTGTTAGTTTCAAATGAAAAAATTGTTCACTGCAAATTTTTAAAGTTTCTTTCTTTTTTTTTGTAACTTCTAATTTCTATTTTATTTCAGAGTAATATTGGTTTGATCTTGCATGCTGAAGAAGAATATGATTTGTCTCTGAGGTTCTTGGAGCATGCTCTTCAGTTGAACACAAGGTATAATATTACTATTGATTGCCAATTACTTCACAAAAATGTGAGAAACCATTTTATAATTCAAATGGTGACAGTGTTGTCAACAGAGTGAAGAAAGAGAACTTGATTTTACAGCTAGTAATCAATTTAAACTCCAGTATCCTGAAAGTTTACACTAGGTCAAATGTTGTATACCACATTTGAGCTGTTTTTCCACATATTGAATTTTTAAAAAGTTCCCATCATATTATCTAAGCAGCTTACTTTGCAACTCAATTCACGGTTTAAAATGGCCACATAAATTGTTTCAATTTTCCACAAACTTCGTTCAATTCCTTTTTGTTAAAACTAAGCTATATTTCAGCATACATCTATTCTGTTTTCTTAATACAAATACAGGTTTGAAGTTGTTTCATTATGGAACTTAGACAATTCATTCTTCAATTTGTTTCCTTAAGATTCTATGGGGCTAAAAGTCTGAAAGTTGCAATGAACTACCACTTAGTGGCAAGAACACATTCCTGCCGAGGAGATTTCCGAGCTGCACTACAGAGTGAAAAAGAGGCCTACCAAATCTACAAGCAACTGGTATTTTTCCACTCCAAGTGTTTATTGCTACATCAGTAACTGGACATTACCATTTTTGCAAATACAGATGTAGAAAATTCTTTAGTCTTTTTCAAATAAGGAGGTCAGGTCCAGAAGAAAACTCTAGTATTGTTAATAAAATGTTTTTTCACAATACTACAAGAGACTAGGCCATGCAAGACAATTACTCATGCTTGATATTACCAATATATAAGCTTTGTATTCTGTTGGGTATGTATTGGGTGTATTCTGTTGGTTATATATTGGGTGTATTCTGTTGGGTATGTATTGGGTGTATTCTGTTGGGTATGTAGTGGGTGTATTCTGTTGGGTATGTATTGGGTGTATTCTGTTGGGTATGTATTGGGTGTATTCTGTTGGTTATATATTGGGTGTATTCTGTTGGGTATATATTGGGTGTATTCTGTTGGGTATGTATTGGGTGTATTCTGTTGGGTATATATTGTGTGTATTCTGTTGGGTATGTATTGGGTGTATTCTGTTGGGTATATATTGGGTGAATTCTGTTGGGTATGTATTGGGTGTATTCTGTTGGGTATGTATTGGGTGTAATCTGTTGGGTATATATTGGGTGTAATCTGTTGGGTATATATTGGGTGTATTCTGTTTGGTATATATTGGGTGTATTCTGTTGGGTATATATTCCTTGTTAGGGCCCTGCATTGAAATGCAGAATCCCTATAATAAATAACCTTGTTCATCAGTCCTATCCAGCTGTCTGTCCATTCAAATTTCTCATAACCTCCAAAACTCTGCAATCTTTACGCACGACTGGATGCCATTTGGTACGTGAATTGCCTATACATCGAGACGTACCTTTTGATAGTTTTATCTATTCTGGTCCAATTTTTACAGAGTTATTGGCCTTTTTCCACCATTTTTAAATCTCCTCTACAGCAGGTCCCAGGCATGAGAATCTTGAGGGAATTCCCCGATTTCAGGGATTTTTACTCCTGATTAATGATTTCTTGAGAGCGATATATAGTATCAGGGAAATTCACTGACACTTAAGGGAAGTTTGAAATGTTGTCATTCTCATGCTTGAGATCTTTGTAACCAGCACAGCCAAGGAATTATTGAACAGATTTTAATACACTTGGGTGTGCACATTATCAGATAGCAGTATATACACCTTGTATGGATTTTGTCTCGTCAACCTATGTTGGTTACAGTTAGGTCCCATGTAATCAGCATAGCCCAGGAATCTTTTGGTATATTCTGGTACAGTTTGGTGTGCACAATATCTCCTAGACCTAGATGTGTCTTTATGGGTTTTGTCTTGTCAACTCCCATTTTGGATAGAGTTATGGCCTTTGACAATGCTTGCAACTGGAATAGGTTAAGAACTAATCAACATATTCTGATCCAATTTTGTATGAAAATTGTTTCTTAGACCTAGATGTGCCTTGTTATGGGTTTCGTCTTATCTACTCGGAGTTATGGCTCATGAAGGGAATGTATATCAAGTATTCCACATCATCATTTATAGCAGTCATGTTCCTGAAATGTCCATCTTCTCCTAAATTGGTTTCCCAACAGAAGTTTCTTTGTTGAAGGCCCTATAGAGCAAATTGTCGTGAGCAGGGCCCTTTGAAATGCATCCATCACTAATAGCTCTAGTCTCGGTTGAAGTGAACACATCTTTGCATGTAAACATGGGCACAAATAGCATTATTGACAAGTAACAGTAGATAATGTCTTTTAAAAGCAGTCAGACCAACAAAGCTTTAGTTTCTCATAATGTAAGCATACTGTTAGTATTGTTCATTTCAGATTGATTCATAATTTCATATATATTCCTCAGGTTTGTTCATCAGTATAAATATTTATAAATTTCATCTGTTATAAAAGTGAATTCTCTGTCTTTGGTGGAAGAGAGGAATAAAAAAATTACTCCATATTTAGAGTGCCAAGAGTCCAACTGAGAGGTAGAGCTACATCCTCTATGCAAGCTGGAACACAATTTTGATTGTAGATGTGAAAAAACTTTAAGTGTTCTGTAACCCTGTCATTGCAGACTTTAAGATATGCATCTGTGCTTGTGAATTTCAATTTAAACATATAATAAACCAAGCATGCTAGATTACTTTTTTTGTACAGATAGAATTGGGATGTTTTCTAATGATTAATAGAACCACTTGCTAAATGTATAAAGTGTATTTTATGTCTTAAGTGTTGAAAATATATTGAAAGATCTGTACCAGCAGACAACAGATTTGATGTGCTAAAAGATATGTTACTTTATTCCTATTCTGCTTTTAACCATAAATTGGCTTATTTATGTACTTACTTGACTGCTCTATTTTGTTGTATATTTGCAGCTTGGAGATGAACATGATAGGACAAAGGAGAGTTCAGAGTGTCTGAAACATCTGACCAAACAAGCTGTTGTCTTCCAGAAGAAGATGAATGAGATTGTCAAGGGAGAAAACAAAAACATAGCCTTCCCACCTCTCCAGGTAAGCTTACATGGATTAATACATTCAGTAAATAGAAGTTAACCCAGATTAACATATACTGCTATGCTTTTTCCTTTTCCTGTTGCATGGTTTTATCTCTTTACATATATGCCCAAGTGGAATTTAGTTATGCTAGAGGAGGCAATGTTTTTATGTTTTATACTTTGTATTATTAGATCTTAATATTGAGAAAATTTTTGTAGTTCCCAATTATTAAATGAAACATTAATAATTTCAGAAGGCAGTTGCAGTTGCTAGACTTTAAAAAAACCAAGAAGATCCCTGCTCTGGGTGTTAGCTTTGATCAGCATTTAGAATTGTTGGGCATACTAGCAAGATACTGCCTCTGTCAGTCAGCAACGATTGTTTTTAGAATGTTTAAGACCATTAATTCAGCGGTTATTGTTCATTGTTGATTTGCATGGCAATATGGAAATGGTTGACAGGTGAGACTGTACTAATGTAGTATGAAATTAGATGCTTTTGTTTACCTATTAAAGGGTCTTGAGATCATAATGGAACATGCCTTTGGGGTGGGAAATGTTTTAAACACCATTTTTTTGACACTTAAAATGGTGCAGAATTTACAAATTCACTGAAAGAATTCCTTAGCATCTGACATTGCACATTGTCTGTGTGGTTTCTTGAGCATCATAAGTTGGCTTCTGTTTAAAAAGGATGTCTGATCAAAATCAATCTGATTTGCCCATATCTTGGGTAATTATGTGATACATTCATCTAATGTTTTATGAATTTCATCTACTTGCAGATCCAGACTCCCTCTTTGAACAGCGTACTAGAGACACTCAATGTTATAAATGGAATTGTTTTTGTCCACATAAGGTATTGATCACAAAGTAGAATGCAAAGTTTATCAAACAACTTGTAAAGTAATCACAGTTGATCTCTGAAGTTGAAACTGCAAAAAAGGGAACATGCACAATTTAAAATACATTTTCTAGTTCAAAATAACATGTCTGACATAGATATAATTTTCTGTGGACACAATTTTAGTTTGACCTATTAAAGTAACAAGGGTTCTGCAGATTACAATTTTTTTCTGTGCTTCTTGCCATGATGTACCATTACTGTATAGAACCCCAATAACTTGAAATCATTAATATAAAATTTTAATGTTAATGTGGCAGTAGCCACCATCATTTCCAGCAAAATAATGTCTATATTTTTCCATTTGCTAATCCAAGCGAGGAAGAACCTTTCCTGTATATGATTACAAATATTCTTGCAATCATCGCAGCTGAGACTGCCTCAGAAATGGCCTAAATTGTTACTGAGTATTTATACACTGAAAGATCGACTGAAAAAATGTGTTAAAAAGTATTGAAGTAACACAGATTAAATGTAAGAATAATAACATTCATTTATTCTATCAAAATCGACATGGCTTGCATTGAATTTTATATTTGATGTTTTGTCATATTATATTTGTTTAACTTTTGAAGAGAATATTAAACATGTTCACTTTTTTATTATTATTATTATTTAGTCCTGAGGAAATTGAGAAAATCAAGCAGGAGATGGCCAAAAAGCCAGCAGCTGACAGTAAAGGCTCCACATCAGAGGAGTCTATGGAAACAAAGGAGGAGTCCCAGTTAGAGGATGGGGAGATGGTAAAGGAGAAACAACTTGTACCCATGAAGAAAGAGATGGAAATTTCATTAGACAAGGAATCAGTGGTGCTAAATGGAGGGCTTGATCATAATGGACCCACTGAGGACTCCATTACTTTTGGAAAAACAGCAAATTGTATATGACAGTTGAGTGTTAAATATGACAATTGAGAGTTGTAAAGAGAGGACGACTTGTTTTTTTGAGGGATCATGGAGACAGCTTCTCCGCAACAGTCTCTTGGTGGAAATGTCACAGAGCTAATTTTTACTCTTGAATTACATACCTCTGTATTCTTAAAAGCTCATATCTTTCCCTCTGAACACAGAAATAAATTAGATAAAGATTGATGTTGAATATAGATAAATTATCTATTGAAATCAAGAAAATTTAGTGTTCATTACAGGAAGACTTAAAAAAAAGTTGTTTTGAAAATACTTTAAAGAGCAGAAGGAATACAAGGGCCTGATTCAGCCAAAGTTGTTGTTTAGCTCTGTACACATTAAAAGCAGTCAGATTTGTAGTCACTGTACTGTATATTACACTTGTACATCATTCATGTAAAACATTTTTCATAATTAAAAGGGAACCCTGCTATAATGCAGTAGTTCGGGTCCATGACTGGCAACAACATTATGTACAGCACTGTGATATAGCAAGAATGATAAAAAATTCTGTGAATGTGTGTATGAGTTGGGGTGGGGATGGGGTGTGATAAACAAAATACCAGTAAAACATATGGTAAATGATGTTACTACATGCCAGTTTATATAACAATTGGGATGCTTGATGGAAATCAGTCACTGCTGTGTAAGAACATGAATTGTGATGTGTAAACTGTAGGTTTCTGAAACTTGGCTGAATTCTTTTTTTATCTGTTTGTCAGCTTGACATGTTTTGAGTAGTGTCAGTGAATAAAGGACATCTACGACAAAAAATGGAAGTCCTGACACAACCATGATATATCCAAATTTGTGTTGTAATGAAGTGCATTATAGTGGGGTTACCCTGTACATAGATCAGAGAATTGAATACAGTGTTATCACATTTATATTCTCTAACATCACAAGGTTCAATTACATTTCTTTTTAATCTCATAAGCTTTTCAGTTAAAAATGATGTATTTATGTTGACTATACATTAATCAGATATTTAGTGTCGACATCTGTAAAAAACAATATTTTGCATGATGGGTTGTGTCTAGAAGCTTTCAACAGTGAGTAAAGTTTTTAATAGAATGAACAAAAAAAATTATTCTCCACCATAAGAAAACCAACATCCCATCACCTTCCACATGCAGTCATGTTCTTCATTCCAACTGATTTTTTTTTTTTTTTTTTTTACCTCCCTCTATAAGGAAACTTGTATATAATCCATAAGCTTAAAAATAAATTTTAAATAATGGATCACTGGTGTAAACAAGGCTCATTGCTAATTCTTGTTTTTTCTAAAGTACTGTCTTTACTTGCTTTTAAGTAGAGTCCAACTGGAAACAACGTAGACCCTGATCTGCTGTCGCATACTGCACCGGCAGATCGGGGTCTGTTATTGCACAGACCCAGATCTGCCAGTGCATTATGCGATGGCAGATATGGGTCTTTGCAGTTTGCACTTTTACTCTACTTGTAAGCGAGTACATACGGGTATTCTGGACTTCATGGTTAGATATAGATTTTAGTGACTGGTTGGTGCTAGATAGTCTGGAATTTGATTGCTTGATGTAGATGTTTGTAGCTGATCTATATTTTTCTTGTATGAATTAAGAATCCTTGAAGATGAAAATATAAAAAGTTTGACTGGGGGGGGGGGGGAAGAACAAAGGAAATTCTTGCAACAAACAAAAAGTGCAAATGGTTTTATAAACAGAATGCAGCCAAACTGATTTATTCTGTATTTTTAGCTTATCGTGGCATCAGTATTGATACACCTTGGTTAAACTTTTGGGTCATAGTGTTTATGTCCGTATCTCCATCACTTTTCAGTCTGGGTTGGTGGTTTTTATTAGGAGTATTGCTAATTATCAGTGTATCAATGTTTTACCCAAGAAAAGATCACATTTTGACTTGAAGTGGAGTTTTAGGGTCATAAAAAGTGTACAGCTTAAAGTTTTAGGGCAAGTTCTTCATTATAACAGTACAATCAATATTTTCATCAAATCACCAAGTTGTGTACTTTTTTCAGGGTTGTTATTAATAATGGTTACAGGGAATATGTTCAAACTTGCCTGAGGTGGGGTAGGTGTTGGGTAGAGTTAATGGTTTGGTTTGGTTTTGGTGTGTTCCAACATCGCAACACAAGTAGGTTATTGAGTACCAAAGCAGTTGGAGTAACGTGCCTTAATCAGTCAAGAACATGGCATGGTAGCCGACCCAGGCTGATCTGAACGTTGACTCTTTTGGTCAAGAGTCCAGCATGCTAACCACTGAGTGACTCTTTTGGTCAAGAGTCCAGCATGCTAACCACTGAGTGACTCTTTTGGTCAAGAGTCCAGCATGCTAACCACTGAGCCCCCAAGGCTGCCTTTGAGTTAAAAAAAAACTAGGATATTCTTAGAGTTTCTTTGAGACTTTTCATCCCATGGTCATGAAAGTATTTGGAGAAGTATTGCACTACCATATTTAAGGTTTTGTTTTTTTCTTGCCTACTTCTCACATTTGAATGATTTTTTACAATGTCTTGGCAACTGTTGGTCCAGTAGTTGTTACATTTACACTTGTGATGTTTATTCTTTGTACTTGTGTTTCTTATCAGTTGAAGTACTGTTTACAGGGAATCATTTGATACTTTGCATAGAGAGTAATGTATGGGTCAGGTTAAACAATAATAGGATGTGATTTTTTTTTTCTTCATGTTTTACTTTTATTTAACACTATGTCCTTATCCTATGGTCATTAAACTGTATACTTGAAAGTATCGGGAATTGTTATACGCCATTATACAAATACTTGGGTAACCATGACCTACTTTTTATTTTGAATTGAGTTTGGTCTTTTAAAACATATTTTGATTATATATCCTGGCAAGTAATAACCCAAGAGTTGTCAGATCACTTATATCTATGTCTGCCTGTTGATACATTTGCCCATCTGTATATAGTAGATAATTGTTTGGGAAACCTACACTTTACTATACCGAAGAGCAAGAAAAAACCAGCTGTAGATGTTTAAAGAACAACTTTTATTCTGCAAATTAAAAACATATATGCTAAATATTTATTCTTGCGTTACCAGTTTTTGCTGTTTTTTATATAGTCATTTCAGATAATTGGGTTATGCTGTCCTTCAACAGCTTGTTTAGTATACACCTTCAGGGTCTTTGTCAGATAATTACTTAAAGATGAGGTATTGCTTAGTTGCAGATGTCCAATTTATTTCCTACAACTCTCTAGGTTATTTCCTACAACTCAATAGATAACATTATCATATGGTACTCTCCATAAATACTTAACAAGTTCCTTCTCACTATGGAAATTTAAATTTGGAACATGTTTGTTCATTTCTTTGATTTTGTTTTGTTGATAGAATTTTATTTGAACAAGTGGTTGTAAATAATTTAAATCTGGTTTTATTTGCATTTAAGTATCAATTTTAAATACATTTTTGATAGAAAATGAAAACCATTTACAGAATATGGAAGATTTTTTGCTGTAAAATTAAATGGATTCTCATTTTAATAGATAATTCTTTATTGCTGCTTTGCAGTATTTGATTGTTAGTTAAATGATGTGTCTTTGTACAAGTATAAAAGTGAGAGCATCTTAAAATCCATTTGACCAACTGCAGTTTAAGAACCATAATCAAAACTCTTGTACCATTTTAGTATGGGTGTCCTACAGTGTGATAGGAAATAAAGTGTTAAGATTCATTTTTAATTTTCTGAGCTTAGAAGAGACCAAATTGGTTGGTTAGTCTAATTGTGTACATATATTTAAACATTTTTGATTGTATTTGCTTGTGATTAAATTAGTGCAAGACTTGTTGAAATCATTTTAAAATTTGCCAAAGGTAGGGTAACGTGTTGCAGTTACTGATAGAGAAGCGCCTAGAAGTTGTCAGATATGTGGTAATGTACAAGTTTTTTTTTCACTCTTGAAATTTGTAACTACATTTTTATTTATACATACAGTGTGTTGGTGCTTGGAGTGAATTTTATAGTAAAACATCTCTGCAATGCTGAAAGTTTCTCATGAGGTAACTATCGATCTGTCAACCCTTACAATTTGAACATAAGCCTTACTGAAATGACCCTTAAATTACCGACTTGTGGAATAATAGCAAAATAATGTGAAAATCGGATCACTGTGGTCAAATCCAGATATTGACTTGTATGGGTTTGGTCTGGATCCAGATTTTCATATCAGATTCAGTGGAGTTGGTGAGGGAACCAGATTAACTTTACAGGAGTACCTTGTATGCTTTAATCTGCCCATGTTTTTCATGCAAAACACCTGTATGATCAATTTTTTTACTTTTAGCATTTTCTACAAACAAAAACAAGTTAAAGGTGAAAGTGACAGTCAGCCTCTTATAAAGTTCAACCAATCAGCACAGAATATAGAAAGGAATATCCAGATTCATGGACAAAAATCCCGAGAAATGCAGCAATTACGTTTTTTAGACCTTGTGTGTTGATTTGAGTACGAGATTGCCATCACCAAGTGGAATTAAAAAAACCCAGAGATTATGTTGAGTTGAGAAATCTAGCAAGAAGCCATTGAGGTCCATGTGGTTTTTGGAACCGCAGTTTTTGAAACTCTACTGGAGGTCATTAAGATCCAATTGTACTTTATAAACTTTTTAGTTGAACATAATGTTTGCCTTCACTGCTTCAGACAACACTTCTGAACTTTTAAAATATGTTTTTCAACTCGACAATAGCAGTACAAGATAATTTTGTTACACCTTACTGAAAATTGGTCAGACTTATGGAAAAATAACGACTGTCTTCCGAAGGTCTTGTTAGGGTTGGCAGGTCTGAAATTAGTATTATTGTAGCTTTTGGATCTCTTGGTAAATTGTCAAATATCTCACATATTCACTCTCAGTTGCAGTATAATCCATTTAGTTTACATCTAAACTCACAGAGACTACAAGAAGTATTAGGATGATACAAAACTTCAAAACTTTGAAATTAGACCTTAATTGGTAATTTTGATGACGCTAAATGTAGGTGGCTGTCAGATGGGCAGTCACTAGATTTTGGCACTGAAAGGAATTAATAGAGTAATTTAGAGTCCTTTAATTTTACCTTGATAGTAAATGGAATACATTGCATTGTTATGCATAGCTTTGTAACAAAGAATAGTTAGGTTAATGGAGTGCACCCATCTTACATATATATATGTGTTAATGGAGTGCACCCATCTTACATGTACACTGAATATATATGTATGTAGGGAGAGAAAATGTGTGCAGCTAGACCAAGTTTTATATATGTATGTAAGGAGAGAAAATGTGTGCAGCTAGACCAAGAATGGAGCTCAGGACCTCCTAAACACTAGCATGGTGTTTTACCATTAGATAACTGTATATCTTGCCTATTTCTGCATTTTCAGTTTTACAGAAATGTGTTCTCATGTCTTGATTGCACACACAAACCCTTCATCACCTATCGTTAACTGGGCCAGAGGTGGGGTACCAGATATCACTGGAGGGATCAGATGGATGGCCATATTGAGAGTTGAATTCCATTCTTGTCATTAGAAAATATCGCTAACTGTCAGCATATTTTCATTTATATTTGTGTTTTTGCACTTGTTAAAGATCAAATTGTTAAATATTGATCTTGCATGTAACTTGTATATATTGCATTAAACAGATTAGGCTAATGAAAAATTGCATGGTTTTCATCCAGTAGTTGTAGAAATACTTGGTTTGTTATATAGATTTTTATTTTCTTATATTTAGATAAAATTTATGAGAAGATTGAATTTAGAGAAATATATCAGGGTTTATAGTCAAATCATGTTCATTTTTGTTTGCTGTGGATTATTATATTGTGATTGAACAAAAGGTAGAGACTTTATTAGGTTTTTGAAAGGTATGTGAAATAAAGTGTGCAAAAGAAAGAGTTGCAGCTACTATAGCCCTATAAATTTCTCCTTGACCATGAAGGGTAATGTCGTTGTGTGAAATGTGTTCCTTGGACATCATTGCGAAAGTACAATGTGTTTACTTGTGTAGGACATGAACCTGATTGTGAAGAGCAATGATCCAGTTCTGCAGGGAAAAATCAATTCTTTGGCAGCTTGGGAAAAGTTGAAACTTTTGTTTAGCAAGTAAATCTTTTTGGTCTCTCGCCCAGAATTTTATTTAAAATCTTTATTCTGGACAAATCAAGCACTTTAGGATTTTTACAGCCCTGTGTCATATGCTATTGCATAATGTGCTGGTAGGTAAGGATCAACACAGTTCTGTTGGGATTTAACTGTTCACTGTCGAGTGTGCATCATACAAGAGCAAATACAACAATCAGTCAATTTGTGACTTTCTTGCACTTAGTGCAGAACAACTTTGGCTATACACATGGGAAGAGTGTAATTCTAGACTAGGGGTCCGCTTAAAATGTTAGATACCTGAGCATTACATCCACTGTAGGCTTAATATCTCTTAAGTAGAGAAGGTGCTCTTTACATAATTTGCGAGCGAGGGAACCATCCTGTTTGTGAGGGAACATTGAGCCATAGAATGAAATTGGTTTTGTTTTGATTGGTTGAAAATTGTTTATTTTCTTTACATTCTGTCAGCATAACAACATCCTCTTGATTATGCCATTGGAAGAAATAAATTCAATCAAAACTTTAGAGAAAAATGTTGAAAGATTAGAAGTTGTCCAAGTTTACCTTTATTTAAGGCACACTGAAAGTGCCATATTTACAGTGACCCACTTCACACATTTTCACAAACGGTAAATGCAGTGTGAATAGATTTTAACTCTGCAGACCTTATGTCAAAGACAGCTGTCCAGCATGGTATAAACTGTCAAATTCAATGTTCTGTCTATGGTACATTTTATTTATGAATATGTTAACATTAGTCTGTGGAATTTGATTGACACTGCTAGATCATTAACTAAGCTAAGCTATGCATTAGGCATTTCTATTTGGCACATTTAATATGACAACCTTTTAAAATGTTGACCGACTGATTTTCTTGTCCCATCCTCCTGCCCTCTCAGCTTTATGTCCTGGATCACCAGTATTTCTCACTATTGTCCTTTACTCTTTACTTTTTGTATAACTGGATGTATTAAATTTGGTCTCTTCAATTGTCTGTCCTTTTATCTTTACATCTACAGTATCTTAACTTTTTTTTCTTGCCCAAAAATTCAGAGTCTTAATTATAATTGGATTTCAAGAAATGTGACATCCTGCTTTTATTTAAATGCCAATTTTCTGCACTATCAGTTAAGGATTTTAACCAAACTTAGTTCGCAGCTTTACTTGATGAGATCTAGGAGGAGTTTGATTGTCAGTGGTCTACATTGTCAGTTAGTGGAGCCATGGTTCCCATTTCTTTGACCAATCTACTTTCATCCTTCACAATAAATAAAAGAAAGAAAAACAGATTGTGATAAATTTTTACATGAAGTATTATTTTGAGGTTTTTAGCATCCTGATAGGAATATCCAACATACTTCTACTGTAATTTATAACAAGCCGATCCTCTAAAAAAATCCTCATTAACAAGCTCTCGAAAAGCGGGGCTCGTTAATTCTTCGACTTCATGGCATGTTGTATTTCTTGAATGGGCATGTGAATGAAAGGCTCAAAATTGGTGCCACAACAAAACAGTCAAGATAAAGGCTGTTCCAGTAAAACATACATGAGACCCAGGGAAAGCACTTTCAATGTTGATAAGTTGCCTATAAATGCAATTTTTAATTTTGTATCATTTTCATGTGAACTCCTTGAGTGATCAAAGTACCCTAGCATATATTTTTAAAATACTGCCATCCCTGAGTACCATGTATGTTTAGAATGGAAGAGCCCTAATGACTGGTAGTGCTAAATTAAGCCACGATCTTTTCATCATTGATATAGACTTCTCTGCCCAGCAATATATATATATATATATATATATATATATATATACACAGACACACACACCATTTGACCACAGAATAAGGTAGAGATCAAAGTTCATATGAACGAGTCTTGATGTATTTGCTTTTTCTTTAAAGATTGTTTCATATTGAGATTAGTATTTTGTTTACTTATTTTTGACTCCCCAAGATCACATGGAGTGTATTCTGTAGTCACAGGTATATTTATAAAGCTTAATATTCACAAATATTTTGTTTATCAAGCAGTGCTGAGCTGAATGAGCTAATGTTTGAGCAATTTAAGTGATTATGCCTCGAGTGTTTCAGCTTCATACATTTAAGCACATTCTTAAAAATAACTAAATGCACAAAGATTTTTCCATTAGTCTTTGAACTTGCCAAAGTTTTGTGGTTAGATAGTACCCGTTTCATGATCCTTCATCCATAGAACATATTTTGCAGTCAGGATCAATTTCTAGAGATAAATCGGAATAAATGACAATTTACTGCAATTCATTTAATTGGAAAATGTGTAATATTTGTGACACTTCAAGTCATCTTGAAGTGTTAGTTAAATCACAGAAGGAACTTAGAATGCACATTTCATTTACTCGTTGAGAGGGCAGATAGTAATAAAGCTTTGTGTCTGTATGAACCAATAAGTGGATGATTATGTGTGATTATTTGCGTGCGATATAGTTGCCAGTCTGTTTATGGACTTGGACAAATTAATATAAAATTAATAAAACTGGTTTGCTACACAAAGTTTGTCTGTTTTCTTTTAGCGGTCGAAATCTTTTGAGACCAGAGATATTGTCTCCTATTAATGAATGTTAATGCACCATTCAATATTTGTAAATTGTTATTCTTTCACTGCTTGTAGCAGGGACATCTTGATTTGGTCCTGTAGTTACATGTGTTGTTACTTCCTTCTGTCCCAAGAAGCTCTTCAGCATGATTGTGCAGAAACCACTTGACACAGACAACATTTTGTAGGCATATATATATGCATATATAGTTTACTTAGGTATATTTTTGTTCTATTACAGCAATCTTCCATTTTAATAGCAGCAATACAAAATCTGCTTCTATTGCATTGCTTACCTTTTCTGGGTATGCAAAGTATCCAGACCAAGCTCAATATTCCCTCCTCCAGTTTGTACTCGGAGGCACATATGACGGACAGGGAACCTGCTCAGTCACCTCCAACCTTATTTATCAAAAAGGAGGTGGGCCTCCAAGACCCTTGAAGGGATAAGTGATCCTATTTGCCTTGGAGGGCATCTAGTAGGTTTAGTCCCATTAACCCCTGTGAGTGGTTATGGGATGACACAAACCCCGATTCGACATCTCTCTCTCTGGAGAGGGATGCCAGGTAGGACAGTCCCATCTTGCTTTGGAGGTGGGTCTAGGAAGACAATGCAATTTCCATTCAGGTGGACTTGATTGAGTTCCCAGAAAGAGCCTGTTGTGGTATGGACCTTACTTTCCGTTTGAGTTCCCTGCTCCTTCCCACCTGTTATGTCAGGTGCTTGAAGAGAAAGAAGTCTGGATATATGATAAGTTTACTGCCTTCTTTGCCCAGACTTGTGCCCAAAGTCTTCTGGGACTGAGGACACTAGGATTCTCCAGTCTGGAGAGGCATTCTGGGTCCTGCATTTCATTAGTTCTTCTGCTGTTCCTGCACTGCTATGGTTCGGGAGTTGGCACATACATATTTCTGGGGCCAAGAGTCCACCAGGCAGCGTGAAGGTGGAGAATCTGTGGGCTGTTGTGGAGAGACCCCTGTGCTGTGACAGCAGGTCCCTCCTTTGTGGTAGTCTCTTAGGCTCATCTACTGACAGTAGGTCGTTGAATGGGGTCTACCAGAATGAGCCGAGCAGTGGAGATCCTGACTTGGTGGGCACCTATGGAATTATTTTGAAAGGTGGGAAGGCATATGCATAAAGATGATCCCACTTCCTACCGACTGGTGTAGAGATCATTCTGCAAGGACTGCACAACCCCCTCAGAGGTTCCAGACTTCCACGCAAAGAGAGGGAGCCTGCCACCTTAGGTACACTAGAACTGACGTGTTGTCTGAGCCGACCATAAAGCAATTGTGCCTTATGGGGTTGACACTCCTGTAAGGCTAGGAACATTGCCCACAAGTTTACATAAGGGGTCACTTCTTCCTGGGACCCAAATCCCATTGAGAACTACACCCTCTGGCTGCAGGTGAGCACCCCACCCCAAATCTGATGTATTGGTGTACAGAAAGGAGTGGTTTTGGGGGTGTGAGTTGGGATTCTGATAGGAAATCAGTCCCGATTTAGCCACCAACGCAGGTGGTGGTGAAAATTGGATCACCCTGGGCTCCAAGTCTGTAGAGGGTCCTTGTGTGATCTCCAGTTTGCTATAAGCAAGAACTGGAGAGGGTGCAAGTAAAGTCTCTAAAGTTCAGCGTCCACTGGAGAGACGGGTAAAAGCTAGCCAACGATGTCTTGGCTAGCAGAGTCAACATGAGGGACAGGATTTGGTTGATCCTGTCTTGAACAACATGAAGTCCACCTAAGCTGGTGAGGACATTTATCCCCACATATACAAAGTCCTGAGAAGGGATGAAATCTGACCTCTAGGTTTGGGATAAGACTAAACCAACAGAGGGACAGGTCCTTCAGAAGAGAGTCTGAAGGCATCGTGCTCCAAACAATCATCAAAATACTGGAGGATGGGGATCCCTAAAGACCTCAGATGGGCTGCAACGACCCCTATTACTAAGGGGGGGGGGGCCGAGGCGAATCAGACAACTTTCAACCTTGGCCTTTCTGTCCACTTAGTCTAGCGAACAATGGGCAAGAGGGAGCTCTGAGCTAAGGTTGCTTGTGAGACTGTACCTGCATGAAGAACTTGAGAGAAGGTCTTGTAGGGCGGTCAGGTGGACATGCTTCTTGGCCCATTTAGAATGATCCAGAGCTACTGCCAGAGATCTATGTTGTTGGTCCTCAAATCCTGTGACGCCATAGAGTGGATGAGGCCTGTGAAGAACGTCTCTGCCTCAAGAGGTTCAGGCCCCTAAAAAGGTTCTGGCTGTTGTCAGCAAGACCTTTGACGACTCTAAGGCAGCATTCCTGCAGAGATTAAGAAACTCTGTAGAGAGTGCCATCAACATGGACAGCGCATGACACGACATCTTCACCACAGTCACTAGCAATCACTGAAGCCCTGCTGAAGACGATAATTTCTTCAAGAGGCCACTGAAAAGAGAGCATGTGAAGCTGTCGTCACAAGAGTATGGGCCTTTAGTTTCAAGGCTTCCACGGTTTAAACTGGGAGGTGAGCCCAGGCCCCAGCTGATATCCCCATTTGTGATGCCCCAGAGTCCACCGGAGGTGGGGTGAAGGCTTAAGGGGCCAAGCCAGTGAATGGACTCTGTAGCTGAAGGCAGAAAGCAACTGCCAAAGCATAGAAGAGGGAACAGACCACCCCTTTTGCTGCCTGATGAACTCTTGGCCCCAGGAAAAGTTTTGTGTAAGCTCAAATACCATCACAGTGCGGGAGCAACAGAAGATCTGGATGAGATGCTGACCCAGAGAACCTCTCTACACTGGAGGGAATCTTTCTGTCCTCAGCGCTATAAAGCTTAGGACACAAATCTGGGGGATGGTGGTATTAAACTTCATTCACTGCCTTATCAAACGTCCAAACTTCCTCCTGCTCTAACACCCGACCCGACAGAAGGAAAGGAACTAGGGACCCCATTGGAGGGGGTGGGGGGAACCATAACCACCAGTTCCTCTGGGAACTTGTTTGAGTCCACAATGATGGAAATGACATCATTGTGCTGAGCCTGCTCGAAAGGTGAGGAAGGACCGTCTTTCCTAGTCAAAAAGGGGTTGCATTCATCGTGAATCCACTTGTGGGGCTGATGGTGGACCTCCTACTAGATTGTCTAGTGGGTGAGTGGCAGACCCCTCCTTTTGTTGACACAGGCCTGGGGCGATGGACCAGGTCAATGGCCTGTCCTGTCCACCCAACCCATGGAAGGGACATCCATGAGGGTGTAAGGAAGACTTGCTGTCCAGAAAGGGGGGTTCCCACATCATGTAACGATGGAAAGGTAACATTTTGAAATGGGGGGGGGGGAGAGAGAATGGCGATCCAATCCACCACTCTAGTTGGGTAAGTACAACCCAAGTCCCTATCCCCATCGGGATTAAATGGTAACACAGAAACGATGGTGGTGGTATTGATCTGATCCCTTTCCCCAGACTCAATCCCTGATGTTTGAAGACCAGTTACTGGCGGATGACTGGTAACCGGCATCCATTGACCAGACAAAGACCAGTCCAGTGATGAAGATCTAATGGATGAGCCCATATCAGAATTTCTAAACAAAATTGCTGCTCTTTCTCGTCTTGTTCACCAAGACAACGACCTTGAGAGGGTGTTGCTTGTCCCTATGCGGGGAGGCATGACTCACTCTCAGGTGATTTTCCTCCCTTGGGAGGGACCAAGGATTGATGCCTTGCTAGCACTACTGGTATCATAACTGGTGTTGAGGATTCCTGGCCCATAGGCGATCTCTAGACCATAGAAGTCGCATAATGTGTTTGCCCGACAGGGACTGTAGTCTTCCTCTGCATGGGAAGAGATCCAGACCGCTCCTTGGAATGGAGGGGTTGTCCATTGAAGATAAGAAGCCCATCTTCCTCCCTCTGTATGTGTGGTGACTTTCAGCGAAGTGCCACACCTGGTCATAACCAAGACAATAAATTTGACAGCTGTACATGAATGCACACCATGTGCAAACGAAGCAGGTGGGGTGATTGTCCCACATGGCCTGAGTGTGCCCATACTTGACAACACCTTGTGACATTACAAACTCTGAAAGATAAGAATTCATGTAAAACAACAAATCTGTAACAAAAAAGGGTAGACAATACTTGCCCTAGCACCAGAACAATGAAAGATACCAAAAGAAAACAGACGACACTCAAATGAAGCAAAGCACTGAGGAGACAAACACTCAATCAATAAGGTAGGTGAAATGCCAAAAAAATATGCTTTAAGTTGAAAACGAAGACAAATTTTGATGAGTGATATAGCACACATGTAACATGTATGTTATCCATGAAAAAAAGAGTATGGTATTCTGTATGTTGGTTGTGACTAAGGAAATGGACTGGGATTATGTTCTTTTCAATTCTGGCCCTCCAATACTAATTGGAGGAGGTAAAAATTAGCTTGGACTGGGGATGAGTTCTGGAAAAGGAAGCATTGCAATTGTAGTAGGTATTGCATTGCTACTATTAGATTAGTGTGTTTCCTTTGCAAGTTTGCTTAAATGTTAGGTATGCCAATTCTAACTTATTTATCATACCTGTCCGTCTTGTAACTTTTCTGATGGCTACAGTAAAGGAAGCAGTCGTTTTGTTGTCAAAAATGTTAAAGATTTAAAGTTTATGAAAGTTGTATGCACCACAAGTTCCCACACAAGACTATTTCCCAGAACTCTTGAATATTTTATTTTGCAGTGACTTGTGTCTTTGCAAGGAAAAACTGCAGCTATTACACCTGCCTGACTTTTTATAAGCCTTGTAACAATACTTTCCACAGTTCTGCTGTGCAGATGCTTCTTTATCATAATTCAACATGTAAAAAGATCACTATGACCTACTTTTCCTGCCCAAAGGAAATGGAAGGTCTTTCAGTACTGTGTCCTTGCCATCTAGATATGATCAAACATTAACTTGGTACTACTGTAATACATTCAGATTCTTATGTGACTCCAGAAAACTAAAAATAAATTCGGACCTGCAATGCTCTGATGTCTCTGAGGTTTTACTGAATACTTGTAAGTAAAGACTGTAAAAATGTTAATTTTTGTACAATCCTGTTCTAAGTAGGGATGTCATTTGCCTTGATATCTGCCAGCAAAATGGGCTGCTATATTAGTGCTATATTTATAGTTCTTTTAGGTCAATTGACAAAAATACCAGAGTTGTCACTCTTCAACATGATCATCATTGAAAACTTACCTTTTTTTATTAGGTTCAAAACAAACAGATTTTGGTCCGACTTTTAATATACATGTATTATCTTGCTTTCATGTTAATCAGTTTAAAAATTTTGGAAATCTTCTCAAATTGCAAGCAAGTTTAGAAATTAATTTTGAAATGGATCAACCTTTTCAATTAAACTTTAGTATAGTTCCTAATTCTCAATTCTCTGAAGAAGTTTAGGTATTTCCTGAAGATAACATTAGGAACAAATATTTATAAAAAAAAGCAAACAGAAGTGAGCTTTTTGGTTATAAATGCTTCACAGAGTGCCCCCACTCATTGCAATTTGCTCAGCAGGGCCTTAAACAGTAACGTATGTTGGCAACCAAAGATGGGAGAATAGACAATCAAGGGACATAATTCACCTAAACGAGGCCAATGAATAATGGAAATCTAACTCGTTCAAGGTCTCGTTACTATAAAGATGCATGCTAAATATTGTTGAAATATATATCCAACACCATATTCTACCGAATAGATGCATCCTACACATGAAAATCCCAGAGGAGGTTGCTGCTATTTAAGACCCCAACAGCTAAAGTATCTTGTTCTCTCAGAGTGTACTATTAGGTACATGTACTTTACAGTTCTCAGTTGTTGATTTGGTCCACTTGGGACCAAAATAGAAAAATCACTTGGGTTCTGAAAACTAAACACAGCATGTGCTGATGTCATTTTACCACCAAATTCAAATGTGTATTAAGTAGAATTCATAAAGGATCAAGTGGCTTGGGACCTGCAAGGTCATGTATTGTTCTTGATTTACCTATCCATGTATATCATCTGTAAAATTTGACACTTAAAGGATACAAATTTTGCTATCTTGATTAAATTCCTTTTTTGGTTGTATCTCGGTCAAAGGTAGGCACCTGCTTATATTTAAGATAAAAGGGGGGCATGGGGGGAGGTGCATTTAATCATTTATTAAGCTGAATATGGTATTTCTTGCTAACCTTATGCTGAGGAAACCAAATGTGGGGCAATCCGGGGCTATAACTTATGTAAATCACAATGCAGAATCTTGGAAATGAAACTAATTAAAGGTCTTGTAATTATAAAGCAGTCAACATCTCTGACATGCAAGTTTCACAAGTTTTGTAGTGTCAGTTTTATTTTATGCCCTATTTCCCACTGATGACCTCCAGGGTTGAGCAAATCCCATAGCCCGACATCCCGGACTATTCATTTTAGAAGTCGGGCAAGTAAAATTTTCCAAGTCGCTAGTCCGGGACAAGTGCTTTTTTCCTACTTTAAAAATGTTGGGCAAATCCTTATTTTTGTGCTTTAATCACTATATCTACCTTTTTTTGGTTATTCATGCCCTCCAGGCGTACTGAATACTGGATTCTACCCCTCTCCATGTATACATTTACATCCTGTATAATACCTACAGGTGGTCAGTAATAACTATCGCATATGTGCACGTTCTGTACTGCTTGATTGCACATTGGGCTAAGTGACCAAATTATTGTCAAATCAAAACATGTCAAACAAAACAAAGCCAGTATAATTAGTTAGTAATGTTTTAAGTGGCTCTGTTCAACTGTGTTTACTCAAACCAGATTCTCATGATCAGCTCACTCTGATTTTAATCCAGCGAGCCAGCATAATTAAATTAATGAAAGGTACTTTACCGACATCAGCGTTGGTTTCCTTTATGAACTGATTAAATGACTAATGATTCTTTCAACATTCAAGAGCGATATGATGCGAAACAATTACGCTAATTAGTGAGCTGTCTCTGTTCGTATTTAAAAGAGAAAATGTTTGTTATGATCACTTTAGAAGTTGTTGTCAAGCAAGCTGATATTTACTATGTGGATAAAATGAGTTTGCTAAATTATTTTCGCAAGTAAGGTAATAAGGTCGATTTAAAGAAGGAAAATTCTTGTGGAAGTGGAGGGATAAAACATAAGACTGCTACTGAGTGTGAGAATTCCTTAAACCATGAGAGTTTAAAAATTCTAATGAACATTTCACCAAATGGACCAGAGCTTGAGGACTTTAACCCAGACACAGCTACATGTATCAACTGCTGGCTTAGTGCTGGTGCAGGTGGCAGACATGTACATGGACATTTTTTCAAATCCAGCAGCTAAAACATATATACATGTACCTGAAGTAGCCAAATGTATATCAACCAATGTTTTTGAAAAATTAAATTCTCTTAAGAAATAATTATGTTGTATATTATTTCGTTTGTCCTTTCTATGGATTAAGTACATACATCTCACCAAATCTCGGCAAGTGATTACCATTTTGGGACAAGTGAATGCCTGGACAAGTGGATGAAAAAACATTTGCTCAGTCCTGACGTCATTTCGGACATAGTTGGTTCGGAGTGCAAAAATGGTATTCTGCAATTAAATTTCTAAACCTATATGATTTACCTCAATCACATATTTAGGGCAATCATCAACATATCTGGAGTTTTTGAGTTGAGGTCGCTTCAAGCATTTTTGAAGGAAAATATGGATTATCTTTAAAATTTTCTGAGATAAGATAATATGAACAGAAGTGTATTATTTTGGTGATACATTCTGTTGTCAAAGACGATCTTTATGTTGTGAAACAATATCAATATTAGAACTGGGTCATGTTCGTAGACAAGTTTCTAGTGAGATTATGGCACAACATGTACACAATGAACAGACTTGTAGTTTTACAAAGAAGAAGAAAAACACAAGAAATGCAACCAGAATACTTTATATGCAAAAGAACTCATAAACATTATTATGCAAGTGTTCTTTGTTGGCAAGTAAAGATATAATGCAACCTACCTTGACCACTTCCAACCAGCAGTTTAACTGCTGGGTGCATCAATACACAATTGTGACAATAAAGATATTAATTTCTGGACAAAACTATTTTGGGAAAATTGACAATTTTCATTAGTACATGAATTATCCGGACAGAGAAAAGAAGTTATTTCTTAGTGTCTGTATATTTAAGTAAAGATGGTAACTCCTGTCAGTGATGTCCTGGAATGCTGGAAACACAACTTGTTCATGGTGCCATCGATATAAAGCCTCGAAACAAATTTAGATGAAATCCAACAAACCTTGGTAAAGTTATGCTGCAGAAACCAAAGTCAGGAGAACAGGTAACTGGGGCATAATTCCTGTAAATAATGTTGTGGAACTGAACTCTCTCAAGGTAAAATAAATATAGAGCTGCAAACTAAATTTGGCTAATGTCCAATGATACCTGGGAAAGTAAAGCTGCATAAACGAAAGTTAGGGTGATAGGCAATCAGGGACTGTAACTCATTTAAATGATAAAGCTGGAAACTGAACCCTTTCGATATTACCCAAATCTGGTTAAAATCCAACAATTTCCAGTAAAGTTGTAACTATTTCATAATTCATATTAAAGTGGGCTTAATAAAATTAAAATTTTGTTTCAAAAATACACATTTTTATATCTGGTAGAATTAATGAGAATGGTTTGAAATTATCTGATTTCAATAGAAGTCGGAACAAATTAGACTTGTGCCGCAATTCTCTGACGAGAAGCATATGCTTGATGATCAGCCCATTATCCACTTGTATATTTTGGAAACTTTATTTTCTTTAAGTAAGCTTTGTCCTATGATAATCCCACTTATACTTTTTAAAAAAATTCACAAGGTTGGCCCTGTATGTTTATCATGAGAGAAATACTGCATGTGTGACAAGTCAATCATCTTGCATATAACTCCTGTAACTGAAATACATGAAAAGCTTAGAGAAATTTCAGCTACGGGTGCATAAAGCTGCATGGGAAACCTGGCTGAAATTCAACAAGTTTGTAAAGCAATGTTGCAGAAAAATGAAAGCCAGTAAAACTGGCCATCAGGGGGCATAACTCTTCCAAATATTACAGTGGAATGCTGAAAATCAAACTCTTTCAAGGTCTCCTCAGTTTAAAGTTGCATGGTAAATTTGGTTGAAATCCAACAAACCTTGGTAAAATAATGCAGAAAACACCAAAATCAGGTGGATAATCGGGTGGGGTGGGGGGCCATAACTCTTGTAAATGATGTCACAAAATGCTAGAAATCAAACCAATTCAAGGTCTTGCCAATATAAAAGGCATGCCAAATTTGGTTGAAATCGAACGAATCTTCGTAAAGTAATGCTGCAAAACCAGTCATGCAGGTACTCGGGGGGGGGGGGGGGGTAGGAGAGGGGCCATAACTCCTGTAAATAATGTCACAAAATGCTAGAAATCAAACTCATTTGGCTGAAATAAAAAGTCCTTTGTAAAGTTGTGCTACAGAAATCAAAGTTGGGAGGAGTGAATATCAGACTATAACTCCTCTAAATGTTGAACACTGAAAATGAAGGTCATTCAAGGTCTCATCAATATAAAACTACACGCTAAATTTGGTTGAAACCCAACAATCGTTGGAAAAGTAATGGTGCAGAAACCAAAAGTCGGGAGAATGATCAAGAGGCATATCTCTTGTAAATGTTATGGAATCCAGGATATGAAACTAGGTTTCATCAACATAAAGGCACATACCAAATTTGGCAGAAATCCAAGAATCACTGGTAAAGTTATGCTGGGGAAACCAAAGTCAGGAGGAAAAACAACTAGGGGGCAATTACTTTAGGGTTCTGCTGACTTCAATGAAATAGCTCCAGTAAGTCTACTAGATTGGTTGTATCATACTGTATACAATTATGGCAAATTTGATTCAATATTTTTTTGATAATGATGACATTAATATGGTTTTGTTAAAATGGATGTACATATTAAACTCTGCATATGAAAGATAAAAGCATTCTGAAAGTGTCATTTTTTTTATGGTACTTTGAGTTTCACTTGGTTTATGAAGTACTGTAAGATGTGGTGCATGTGTTCTTTGTTCTGACCATCCACCCAGATTATTTCCATGTATATTGTTCTTCCTCTCTTCTTCAGATTAAAGTAGCACTTTAAAACATAACCTCCCTCCTTCTCAAGAGTATCAAAACCTGGCGTCTTGGCTAGAGTAAACCCGGGCTTCTGATCAGGATTTATTATGGATTCCCCAGCTCCCATCTTGATTACCTCCCCTCCATGATCCAAGAAGCCTGATGATTCCTGAATCAGATTTTCAGAGTTATCTCCAGCACAAGAAATTTCTGATTCCATCTTTGCCACAAGATTGGATGCATTGGAAAGCATGGAATTTTCTGCTTCTGAATCTGTGATAATTACCTCTTGTTCCTGGAAGAAATTGCTTCCCTCATTTTCCCTTCTGGGATCTCCCGTGGTTCCCGCTGGTACTTGGCTTGAATTATAGGTTTCCTTGACAACTGCTGAGTGAGCACTCTGATCTGATGTATCCAAAATCTGCTGAATAACTGGAGAGGTCTTCTGTCGCTTACACTGAGTTTCAGTTTCACTGAGTGCATCAATAGGTCTTTTCTTAACAATTATTACAGAAGCAGCACTTTTTCCTATATTTTCCTCCTTCAAATTTGAGTTATCAAATTGATTGTCTGTACACTTTATCTCAACTTCAGCTGACCTATAATCCTGTTCCTGACATTTAGCAAACTTGACATTTTCACACCCTTGATTTAACTGTACTGTATTTTTGGCTGTACCAGCTCTATGTTTTCCATTTATAGCACTGTCTTCGTCCATACTGTGTAAATTGGAACTTTCATCCGGTTCATTGCCTTCTTGTAAGGTTGCCTCTTGGGTCTCCATGGAAACAAATTCACTTTCCTGATTGATGTTTTGCATGGCCTCCATTTGCCTTTGTTTCTCTCTGCGCTTTCGTCTTTGATTAGACCACGAGTTCTCCTTGGCGATGAGAGTGTACAAGGCCACCCCTCTGTTGCACCTTTGCTCCTTATATTCAATCTAGGAAAAAATGAGTAAAATACAGTAAAAAATCTCAAGAAAGTCAAATTGTAAGAGTTGTCAGTGGGAGGAAAAGTAGCTTTGTAAGTATCTCAATTAGTGACAGCAACTGAATTCCTTCAGTTAAAATGTTAAAAATTTGCATTCACATATTAAAAAATGTTAGAAATACAACAGTTGCTGGAAATATTTTAAACATACCAATGAAAGCATTTCATATTAAACCCAGCCTGTATTCACAAGTTCTTGACAAATTACGTCTCTAGAAATACTTTGGTATATAAAAATAGGATTTTCCTGTATAAATCAGACATGTGGGTATATGTACTACATTTCATTGATGGAAAAACCCACTATTGGAGCTACTATCTGCAAAGTAACAATACTCTAAATTCACTAGCATTTGTGAACTACCAGTTCTATTATTTTGTGGTTGCCACAAAAAAGGAATTTAAAGACCCAAATGAACAATGGACCCCCTTCTGTAAGGCTGGAATTTAAGTACCAAGGAAAATGTCCTTGTTTACAAAACCACAATAAGAAGCCCAAGTGGATCTGGGAACACTCACCTGCTGACATCTGCATAATAGCAAAAATGCAAGATGGCCAAGAAATCTTGGAATATATTATGTTTTCTACAAAAATGTCTTCCAATTCTATTGATCTCATATGCTATGAAAACAAATGTTTCTAGGCTTTGTATTTTTGTATCTTCATCTATATTTGATGGCATATCAGGATCATTGAAAGTCCTTCATGCCAGGATGCTTTGTGTCAAAGTTGGTCAAATTCTGTTAAGCAGGTTTTTGAGATCAAGTTGTTAACATTTTTATTTTTGGTAATGGTAGCCATATTTTGAAGGTGGATTGACATCACATGCTGGGTTGTATCTAAGTTTTTAAAAATTTGGTCCATGTGCTACCTAACTGCTAGAAAATGGGGGGGGGGGGTCGGGGGGTCAACCAAGTGAGGTAGGGGGCTCAATGTTCATTATCAAGAGAAAAATTAATTAGGCTTCCACCATGGTGTGTCCTTGGGAAAGGCACTTAGCTCCCATTTCTCCAGCATGATATAGCCATAATGTGTTAAAAGTGCCATTAAAATCAACCAACAAGCAAACCTTATAACCAGGTAAGTTAAAAATTAATACCCTTGAAAATAAACGAATTCACAGTATATATTAAATATCAACTGCATAATAAGCTTTAACAACTTCAGTTTTAAGATGTATTTAATGGCACAAACATCTAAACTGATTGGTCCTTGATAAAGGAAAACTAAATATGTTAAGAAAATTGGATAACAACTATATCCACTTTGCAAATGATAGTAACAGGGATGGAACTCGAGGTCTCAGAGTTGAAGGTGATGCCATCACATTTATATATTTTTTATATAAACAAAGCAAATATATTATCCAAAGCTGTGATCAGAAATAAAGGAAAAGATATCTGCAATCTACAACAGTTTTATGTGCTATTATATTCTTAAAACAGAAATGCTTTCCCAATCTGATGTAATCAGGTTGAAACATGTTTAAAATGTATCTGTGTACAAAACACTTGATGATTCTTGGTAACTTTCTGTCAAACAAGTAAAAATGTGATCATTTAAAAATTGTTTTGTAAATTTTCAAGTTTTTATAATTGCCCTTTCAGAATTATGTTGGTGTTATATTTTTTGAATTAACTGGAAATAACGGCATTAAAATCACCAAAAATCTCAATAATCCATGCACAAAACCCCCCCAGATCTATATAATTATCTGTCCCTGGTAATTCCCAAAACAAAGAAATGAAGAAAGAATGCATTGCCATGAGTAATGAGTTACTAACAGCAACTTTTTTATATTCATCCGCTTCCTACCATGACTCTCATGGTCATGTTCTTGAGCATACGAATTTCAATAACTGCAGCAGAACTGAAGCAATGAATGTATCATTACATCACTCAAGGGTGTTTACATTCTGTATACAAACTGCTCTGATAGTACATGCATACCATGTTTTATGGTCAGAATCAATAATGGTTAGGACTCTGAACTGAATCTAGATTATAACATCTGATGCCAAAAATGATATAAAGAAAATCACTTAATAATCACATTTCAATAATTTTAAGATTAATATGAAATAAATACAGAATTAGCATTTTTGTTTTGTAAATTTAAAGAAGAGACCACTTTTCTCCATTCTACCTTTTTTTTAGCTATAAAGTAAAAAAAAAACAACTAACACTGACCTTTAAAGTCAATTATGGAGAAAATCTTCCAAATGTCAATATTAAACGCTTTTTGTAGAACAATATGTTTAGATTTGAAAGTAAAATTTACTCCAACTTAATTCCTAAAATTTGCCATTAAAATAAATTAGAGTTTGAGTGTCCAAAATTACCAACTGCTTTAATCTAAAAGACTGTAACATTGACTTTAATCTAGGATGTGGACACACAAATGGACTGAAGGATGTGCAGACATGTACATGGATGCCTAAGTGATCGCTTTGTTGAGCTTGACAAAAATTACATTATTGTCTACAATCATCTTGTAACCGGGTACAGTAACAATATAGTTCACAGGATCTGCGATGATGACAAGAGGCCTAAGTGGGCTTTATACCTGGCTCACATCTGCCTAGCCAAACACAAGAACAGTTCGCCAAGAAATCTGAGTCAACAGGATGCTTCTGTACACATTTCTTCCAATGCTGTCTTCACATTCAAGAAATAGGGGCCAATTTTTGGGGTATTTTCTAAAAGAAAAAAAATCAGATCCATACCCGACCCTGTGTTATAAGCGGGTTTGCGAGTTATTGGGTGCAAGTTAGCAAGATAGAGGTGTACTGCTATTTTATCTACAATAAACTGGGCAGATCTATTGTGTGGACATGGAAGGTTTTTTTCCAATACACAATATGAATAATGCTTTTACTCCAGTATAAGGTATAGAGAGCAGGTGATGAATAACGTTATTCATAGCATGTTCTCATTCTCTTGTATAAATGTAGAGATTCAATAAGATACACAAGTATAGCTTCAGTTATAAATTCTTTGTGTAAAGTGTGTCTGTTATTAAGTTATAGCATTACCATATTTTCTCCTTTTCGTTTTCTTAGTTACACTTGCAACTCTCCCTCTCTCTCTCACAAGAAAAAATGTTACAAATGAATCAAAATCTAATTTTTGTTTCATTTCGTCTCATACAACAATTCAACTAGTGAAAATACTCAAGATTTATGGGTGTGGTCAATATTTAGATGGTGAAAGGGTGGTGAATCATATTTAGACACAAAATATATATAATGTTCATTGGTAAATTGAGATTTTTATTTTATTTATTTATTTTTTTGTTGCTGCTCTAGTATAAGATACAATAAGCAAATAAATAAATAGAAGTCTTATAAAGGCAAATAAGTGTACATGTAGTATTTGGCCATAAAAATTGAAGCAATGACATATATCTTCATGCATACATATGAGGGGAATGTAATACGTTCTGAATATAAGTGCGCTGTCCAACAAGGAGTTTTGTTAGGGAACATTACATTAGAGCATCCACACAAAGTACTACCCATGCATTAGGCTATGTTCGCTGCTCATTTTCTCTGACCCAGACTTTATTATTTTCTCCTGAGTCTGGTTTAAAGCAGTAAATCCCTGTTTCATCACCTGTGAAAATCTCATTCAAATATCTCTGGTCACTCTTTTCATACCTTGCAAGTAGCTGTTTCACGATTTCAACCAGAGTCCGTTTTTGAACAGCCATCAACAAATGTGGGACACATTATACACAAACCTTTCTGAGCTTCAAATGATTCGTCAGTATATTACAAACAGCTGAAGAAGTTTTGTCTGTCATAATATAAATATATTCCTCTGTGTATCAAGCATCTTCATCAATTGACCTCTTCACAGCAGCCACATCCCCACTCACCAATTGTAGAAAACCATCTTCCAAAATATGGGTTATCTTCCATGGATTCGCAACCATCTTTAAATGATGAAAGCACTTCAAAATTTTATTAACAATTATTCTCAATGTGAATATAAAAAGAGTATTAAACCATTTAACAGCCCCCACCCCATCTTCTCGTTGCTGATGTCCAGCCAGAACGGCATCCCTTCGGTAACTTGAGCCCTCGCTTAAACTGTGGTCTGTATTTTTGGACCCCATTGTGAGCGAGTTATCAAGGGAGAGGTGTACTATGAAAAATGAAAATCTTGGTTTAAAGGAGGAAAAGAAAAGAAAAACAAGAGTCCCTCAAAGAGACTGATGCTTTATTGGCCTAAAAGAATTTGCAGGAATTCAAGATAAGACCATTTCTTTCTTTTAACTGCTGAGTGTTGAAAACATAAATGATGATATTAGGCTGTAACAAGATTTTCAAATTACAGTACAACTCACGTGATTTTTCAGAACCCCACGCAGCAATAAAAAAAATGTCAAGCTGGCCACCATGGTGTCCATTTTGGATGTCAGATCAACACCATTTTAATTCAGGACCTAAAAGATATTATAAAAAGTCTTTCATTTGGATCTATGGCTTTCTGGCATGTTTCTTAAGTGCCATCTGTTTATTTGTCAGGACTATAACTTGCCCATCAATGCATGCCTTTGTAAACAATGGCATCCCAATCCTCATGAAGACAGGAATAATTTCCATATCATTTGAAAAATCCATTTAACTGGACATCTGTGCAACTGAATTAAGGGACTACTGCTCTTCTGAAGCCCGTCTAATGTCATTATCGCTGACAGTCCAGTTTTGGTGACATTGACTTGCCGCCTGGAAGTTCTTGGACATCGTTTGCTTTCATGTGTTTCAAATAAAAACAATGCTGTCATTTCTCACAACTTGATTCAGTAATGCGCATAATTCTTGTGAGGTGAACACATATATATGGATAATATCTCAACCACATTCTGGGCCTAGATCATACGTCGAGGCATGTCTAGATCTTCCAACTCAATTGTAACCAAGTACACATTACGACAAAGAAAATGACTTCAACATTTCATATACAACCCAATCTACATAGGGCTGGTGCAACACTGTACATGAGGTTAGGTCAGAGAGATCTAATTTAACAGAAGACAGTGATGCAGTAACCGCACTGCAGCGCACTATTCCGGAAGTGGGAATTATTTCTAATAATGTCTGCCACAGGTGTAAACATGGTATCTACCAGTAACATTGTGAGTTGAATCCACTTCATTCCACATTTTGGTTATTGACCAGAATCACAACATGGTGGGTTGTTTTAGGCCTACGGATCCACTATTTACACCAGACTGGTTAATGACTAGAATCACAACAGGGTGGCTTGGTCATTTTAGGCTCACAGATCCACTATTTACACCAGACCGGTTATTGACCAGAATCACAACAGGGTGGGTTGTTTTAGGCCTACAGATCCACTATTTACACCAGACCGTAGTAAACCACTTTCTAGATCAGTGTTTCTGATGCGGTTACATGCATGTAATAAAGAAGAATTGAAACAGTCCAAAAGGAGGTAGTCAGGTTTGTTACATCCATTATGACTATATCCCAGGTACTTTGACCTCAATGTTGCATAGGTTGTCTTGGAAACCATTAAACCAATGTAGACTGGAAACAGATTAATATTTTTCTACAAAAGTTTAAAACAAAAAGCAAAATATCCTGCTACAATTTAATCAAACCAAAAAGAACCAGTAGAGATCAACATGAATATACATACTGGTTACCATACAAAGGGTTCATACAGCTGTTGGTAAAAAAATTCCAGAATTTGTACAGACTGGTTTGCAAATTTTTGCAGACCACTCTGGCATATTTATTCAAAGTCTGTGTCACTATAAATGAGTATGTGGTTTCCCATGATCTAAAATAGTATTTACCAATCACGAGTGGGTGATAGGTCATGTGTGTCTCGCCAACTGCACTGAACCAGTATGCAGCAGCCAATGCCCCATCCAACCCCGTAAAGATAAACATTGGCATAACACATGAACATGTTCAAGCAACAACAAAAGCAAAACACAGCAACCTGAAATTCCAAACTTTTTCCAGACCTTTAGGGCAAAATTTTTATTTTCCATACTTTTTCCAGGTTTGAAAAAAGCACACTTTTTTCGCATGCATTGTCCAGACTTTACAGATTTTGTATGAACCCTGGTACACATCAACAGATAGTTACAAGTTCAGCTTTTTCCCCAAAACAATCAAAGATTGGAATTCATTACCACAAATTTTAATCACAACTGCTGAATCTTCTGAAAACCAATCGATAACTTTTCAAAATTAGTATGGACACATTTTTTCTAAAATAAGTGTTTGTTTTTACAGGTTGACACTACACAGTGCAAATATGTCAATATGATGCATCACTGAACTAAACAAAATCAAGACTTCTGCTCCTTTTTATCACAATTCAATGCCTGCTCATTCAGGATAGGTGCTTCCACTTCTGCAGCTAAGGCCGGGACTGAGAACCACCTTATTCAAATGCTGTGATGTTAGACCACAATTCATATGTTCCCAATATCAGGACCTCAAATGACGTCATTCTACATGCGCATCAGACCATGGGTAGATCCAACCATTCCAAGCCGCATACCATTTCATGGGCAGCTTCATCTACTACACTGTGTTCAGTTTTCATTATGTGGAAGTGTTCATGCATTCATTTGTGGTTAGTATATTGTGTGTGTGTCAGTGCATTCCTCTCAATGTAATCATTCAGCCTGTGTCAGCGTATAGTCCGTCTACTTCCTTGGGATGTGAGCATTCAGATTCATTTAATGGATGTATCCTATTGGATGTAAGCATTCAGATTCATTCTATTGACGTATTCCTCTCAGATGTGATCTTCAGATTCATTCAATGGATGTATTCCTCTTGGATATGAACATTCACATTCATTCTAAGGAGGTGTTTGCTTCGAGGATGTTTACCATTCTCCATAGTGCTAAGTCTTAGTGTTCCTTGGGCATTGTAGAGTTTTTCCTATGCAGCAGTGATCAACAGATTCCTTTGCATTCTGCAGTGTTTTATGCACCAGTGGTGTGTGTACCCCTTGTTTCACAGCATATTCTATATAAATTTAGGTACTCATCACTCCTATCGGACTTGTGTTTCGTCAATCATCTTCTTGCTCTGTGCACTATAGGATATTTTCTTGCATATCTGAACTGTATATTTCATTCAGTCACCTTTGTTTATGGCAACACAGTTGTACTTCGTGACATTCGTGTACTTAATTTCATAAGATTCTTGATTTCTACCTACTATTGGCATCTCTTTTTGCATCCACAAATACTCTTTTTTAGGCATGGCCCTGAACAGTGAACATGTGCAGATTGCTCTTTTCTTGCTGCTGGTACCCAGAGTAGAGGAGCAACCCCGCAAGTGCCCTCCAGAGGAGTCTACTTCTCACCTAAACAATACTGAGAATGTCTTCTTGATTTCCATCTTTAGCTACAAGTACCAGATCTGCTTATTCAACATGCTTCCAAACCACCAGGACTTTCTTAGGAGCTTCCCATTACAGATGTGTTGTGTCATATGCAAATGCTATGAACTATATGGAATGAGAGAGATCGTAGGTGCATTAAGGTGCATCCCACAGACTTAGCTTTGCACACAGATGGATGCTAGAGCATGTGCCCAGCCATATATTCACATTGCATATAGCTTTTTTCTATTCCATTCCTACTTGGGCGATACCATTATATCATTTGAATATTTCAGAGACTTCACATGTATGTATGTACATACTTAACATTTCATTTCTTACATCCTATGCTAGATTATCATTTTCAACTGCATAATCTGTTAGTGGCCACATGAATTCATACCGTTTATGCATTACATATATCTCATATTTATGCATAACAGATTATTGTGCTGTTCAAAACTTAATTTTACAGAGAGTTTCCCGTCTCACCCTTTTCCCTATAATTCTGATATGTGGATTTATCATAGGCTTTCTATGCTCTTGGCCATATGTTTTGCTTAAAATACCATATATATTATACTGGCGAGCAAGTTCATACGCTTCCTACTTTCTTACCACATTATACTTCACATTTTATTCATTCATTGTAATTGCAATGGTATACTTAGCATAGGTGTATTCTGACAGCATCACATCCTGGTGTACTTTGCTTTATAGCCATATAGTCTTGCCTCTTTCATCATATTTTTAATTGCATTGAGTAGCATAGTTCAGTGTAACTTCACTCATTTTAAAAATTTGTTGCTAATTTTATATACATGTTGTAGATAAATGTAGGTAAATGTCACCGGTGATATTTAAAGGTAATAGTTACCTTTCCTGCTAGGACGGCACTATTGTGAATAATAGTCACTGTACTCAAAGACTGGGTCAACGTATTTGACCATCCATCTGCATTTGATACTGGTACCTTTGCTGATAAGAGACTACTATCCTGAACATTGGTCTCTTTACTCAAAGAATCGGATCTATGATTTGACCATGCAGCTGTATTAGATGACCTATCTAATCCAATTGACGGACTTGTTGACATTTATCAATGTCATTTGCATCTCAGTTATTATTATCTTTATTTGTCCTTACTTTTCATTGCAATAAGCAGCCTTCATTACAGTCACACCATTCTATAGTCTCAGTACTCCCTTCACTTCCTTGAGGCCATTGCCATTTTCATACATTCACATTTTCGCTTTTACCCCCAGATGTTGTCACTTCTTAAAGGTATTAAACTATTATGCCCATATGCTTTATACCCACCTCCCATGGCACATGTATTGAGTATCAGCTGGTTTTATCATCCCATGGCACATGTATTGAGTATCAGCTGGTTTTAACATAGCAACCCTTAGGATCAGACTTCTTGAGTTTTGGTTATCAGTGTCCCTATATACCTCATTTCTGCCACTTCGGCTCTACATACAGGTGTCGGACACTCTTTACAACCCTACAAACTACCATGTCTCTCTTCCTGAGCTATCTGTATAAGCAGATTCATTGTTCGTCGGGTGCTGAGTGCGGGATGAGATTTGCCCCATTTTATATGTACAATTAACTTTTAATTTAAACCTATATCTTGTGTACTGTTTAAGTTTAGACTTTATTTCCTAATGTAGTTTTAACCCATACACAATGCATCCTTCTCTGACTCCTAGATGGATTCCTCTGTGGGTTTCTGCCCAAACATCATGTCATTGCCAGCCAGTAAATGTAGGAGCATGTAACTAATTTTAGAGATGTTGTCCTGTGGAGTCAATCTGATGATTGGTAGAGGCAAGCACTGTATCTGTATTGTTTACATTCATGTCACAAACTTGGCATGTTGGTTGGGAGGTGTTTTCTGATGCAGTTGCTGTGTTTAACAAATATGCTATTCTGAAAATAAAAATACCAACTACACCCACAACTTTCACCATGTCATAGTTTGGACATTTCTTGCTTAGTGTACTCTTTCAGCTCTGCTTGTTCCATTGCCAGTTTCATGCATTTACAACTTTGCCTTCCCATCCCCCATTTTTTTCTTGTTCTCCCAGTACTTTAATGTTTCAAACTAGTATGCCCACATACATTATATCAGCTTCCTTCAGTGCATGTGTGGTGTATCAGCTGCTGTTTTCATCATAGCAATTCTCAGGGTCAGACTTCTCGATCTGTGGTTATCAGTGTCCCTATATGCCTCGTATCAGCCCCTTGTGGCACCATATGCAGGTATCGGGCACTCTGCACAACCCTACTAACTCCACAAGTCTCTTCCAGGTGTTTCATGTAGACAAATTCACAGCTTGACTGGTGCAATTTGCCGTGAAGAGATTTGCCCCAGGTGTACAGTGTTCATTTCATCTTTAAACTAGTGCTGTGAATTCATCTGTGCAATATTTGCATGCTGTTTCTCGCCAATGTCAATATATTTATACTTGTATATGTACCTTTCTTATTTGAGTATTGTTAATATGACTGCTGTTAATTATGTCATTGAACACCGTAGGCTTCCCCACTTTCTTAAATTCTTGGGGACAATCGCTGCTATGTATCTGTTCTCTTTGTGCATTAACTTCATTCCATTCCGTTTTATTCACCCAAGAATTTAATGTCAGCGCTATACTGCGTCTTTAAGCTAAACCACTGAGTGAAGTCCACACTGTTGCCCCTGGTATCCACAACTTACATTGGACAGCCCAGTCTTTGCTGGGCCCCTTCAGTATCCGCTGAAGAAACTTTACTCAAGGGTTATCCATAACATTCTGTCAGGGAGTTTCACAGCCCAGCTGTGACCTTGGTACAACCCTGTTGTGCCGATTCAATTACCGGTGAATCATTCTCTGACAGAATGAACCAAAATTCATCAGTAGCAGCAGACTGTCCCTCTAGGCAAATATACATGTTTATAAATAAAAAGTTTAACTGGATCTGGTTTATGTTGTGTATGAATAAATATACACTGAAAAAAGAAAAGAATTTTAATATTTTTGGGGCTAGAGGTGACTTCCATTAGGGAAGAAAATATTGTGTATATATATTCTTTTTTTCTTTAAATTTTAGGATGCTTAATTTTTATATTCAGACCAAGTAATAATGAAAAAATCTGTTTCCTGTAACCTGATTTACTCTTCTAAAATCTTGCAGACTACATGTTTTTTCTGACATTGTATTTTAAAGTGAATGTTATTTTGGGAAATGTCACCTCAGGTCTGCTTTTAATTTTTCTGTCATTTCAGAATTTGATACTGACCACTCGGAATACTTCATAGTTCTTCAGTTTGACAATGAGAACTAATTGAGAATATCTGAATTCACATATTAAACAAAATTTTGTTACAAAAAGTCTACCAGCTTTTCAAGCATGTTACAGAAAACCCCATTTTTGTATACATGGCCTTATTGGCTTTTCATTTTCAGACAAATATTAAAGTGAATTATAACATATTGTCTGAATGATTAAAACGTAAATTAAGCTACAATAACACAAACACAGAAATGTGGACAAGTGTGACAGGAATTTTTTTAATATATCTTGTAGATATGAATAATGTCCCATTTTAACCATGTGCAGACAAAATTTACTTATATACTGTGCGATCATTTGATTTTGTGGGTATACATTTGAGAGATTTTGCAAGAAGATAAACATTTTCATCAGTTCCTAAACCATGGATTGGGGAAGGGGTCTTATTGTCTCCACAAAATGATCATTGTTCATTGGGGATGGAGTCCTATTGTCTCCACAAAATGATCATTGTTCATTGGGGACGGAGTCCTATTGTCTCCACAAAATGATCATTGTTCATTGGGGGAAGAAGTCCTATTGTCTCCACAAAATGATCATTGTTCATTGGGGGAAGAAATCCTATTGTCTCTACAAAATGATCATTGTTCATTGGGGAAGAAGTCCTATCATCTCCACAAAATGACCATTGTTCATTGGGGATGGAGTCCTATTGTCTCCACAAAATGATCATAGTTCATTGGGGAAGAAGTCCTATTGTCTCTACAAAATGATCATTGTTCATTGGGGAAGAGATCCTATTGTCTCTACAAAATGATCATTGTTCATTGCAGAAGGGGTCCTATTGTCTCCACAAAACGATCATTGTTCATTGGGGAAGAAGTCCTATTGTCTCTACAAAATGATCACTGTTCATTGGAGAAGAAGTCCTATTGTCTCCACAAAATAATTATTGTTCATTGGGGAAGAGGTCCTATTGTCTCCACAAACTGATCATTGTTCATTGTGGCTTTCAATTTGTTGTTTGTAGCAACCATGAAATACACTGAAAAGTGTTACACCATGAATCAGAGTGAATTTGCAGTGCATATCAGAATGTCTGTATCTGTGTTGCTAATAAAAACCTATGTAAGACATTAAATAACCATTATTAATGTAAAGTTTTCCAATGCACAATTTCTATCCTGTATATTATGGTCTGGAACTTAGAAACTTAGGAAAATGACATTTGTACTAGTACTTAAATTCATAGATTTTTCTCTAATGGGGTGTGTCCCATAATTTCTTTGCTGGTGGATAACTTTTTCTCGGGTCTTTAAATTCGTATGAATCATTCTTTTAGTTTCTTTTTTTTAAACCAAGAAATTCAAGCAAAAATTGGTAACCATGAATAAAAAGTGAACCAAGAGTATGTGATATCTGCATGTTATTGTTTATATTCTGTCAATCAAATAAAAACATCAGTTCCATCTAAAATATTACCTCATTTGTCTCTACTTTACCTTTAATTCTTCAAAGTGCTTCTTGAAGAACTTGGCTATTGGTGGTATCATGTACTGAATATTTTCAGGAAACATGGTTGGAAGGTTATAGGTCAAAGGTGGTTTTTCTTTCTTTGCCTCTTGGAATAATGATTTCTGTTGTAGAAGAACATTTAATTAAGTACAGCATTAAATCTACTAATCAAGAAAAACTTGACAATAAGTTTTAGCAATACCTAATCAATTGTGCTGTGGAGGACACTGATGCCAACAGAACTAATTCCATTGTCTTTTTACAGTAAAGAAATAAAACATTTGGTTCAGTACTGTATTTAGCTGGGTATCATAAGCACACAACTGTGCAAATGTAAACACAGATCTGTTATTGAATTATGCAATGGCATATCAGGGTTGATGCAGTTTGCTTAAGATAATATGTTTTTGTAAAATCAGTCTTTCCAGTAACCCCTAGTGAAAAAGTATGGATAAAATATGACTACTTTTTAAAAAGAAGCGGGGGGAAAATTGGGATATTTTATACAGAAAAAATGTATGAAATTTATGTAAATTACTGACAAAATAATTCTTTTACTCGACTTACCTCCGTAAACTTAAACAAAAGCATGCTCTTACTCACATACTAGCTGTCTCTTTAGTCCATGTTGCCTCTATCTTCTAAAAAACCAAGTTCCACATCACAGTGGAACTGGACAGCAACTCCTTTTGCTAAAAAAATACTGAAAAGAAAAATACTGAGAGGCAAAAGAGAAGCCTCACATCTTATGTTGACATAAAATTGAAAAAGTAGGGATAGTAGAGCCATTTTTGAAAAAGTGGGCACAAATAGGGTGCCTGTAAAAATAAAAATGAAAAAAGTGGGGAAAGGAAAAACTAGGGCCGCTGGAAAGACTGTAAAATCCATGGTTACTGTGCAATTCGAATTAACATGATTATTACATTATGATGTCATCAATAAGATGTCACTTTAACCAAGGTGTATCGTAGTGCTACGAACTCTGGGAGAAATGGGACAAAAAATAACGTGATTGTGGCTTCAGTCTCAGAGTAGATCCTGATATACATGAATATTAATTGTTGTCAGATCTGGAGAGTAGATCCTGATCTGCCAGAATATTATACGTTGTCAGATCTGGAGAGTAGATACTGATCTGCCAAAGCATTATTTTTGTCAGATCTGGAGTAGATCCTTATCTGTCGAAGCATTATTTGTTATCAGATCTGGGTTTACTGCTTTTGACAGTTGGGTAAGTGTTACACACAACCATATACAGCAATCTGTTCAGAGATAAATTGACAGTCTATCATTTTACTATTTAAGCTAAATAAGCTTGAGGAATCTTTGAATTTTACTTTCTTTATCCCATCTGCCCCATTCATATAGGTGACATTAAAACAAGAAGGCCACTACCGGCATGTTGAACCAATGATTGAAGCATTGCTGTAAAATGTGACCCCAAGGTCAAAAGGTTGAGAGAGCATGTCACAGAATGATTTGTTTTTGTTTCATAATGATTCATCTAAAGTATAAACAAAATCCATCAAGAGCTTTAGGAAATAAAAGCAAATGCAAACACTTTAACCAAACCATAACACAAATAATCTATGACTGTGACCTTGACCCCAAACTCAGTAAGACTAAGGCACATGTACAGAATAAACTGTCTTAGCTTCATAATGATTGAACCAAAGTATGAACAAAATCCACCAAGAGGTTTAGAAACTATAGGCAAATTAAATAACTTGAACCCAAAATCTTAACAACAAGTTTGAATTACTGTCACTTTGACCCCAAGATTAAAGGGGCCAGCATGAATGTCACAGAATGAGTTGTTTTAGCTTCATAATGAGTGATGCCAAGTATGAAGAAAATCCATCAAGGGGTTTAGGAAATATAAGCAAATGAAAAAACTTTAACACAAATTATGCATGACTGGGACCTTGACCGCAAGGTAAAAGGGGCGAGCGAGCATGTGGTATAATGAATTGTTTTATCTTCATAATGATTCATGCCAAGATGTTTAAGTAATATATGCAAATTAAAAACTTTAACCAGTCTTAAAAACTGTTGATGATGATGCCACTACCCCAGCAGAAAAGTGACTGCAATGTCTCACTTTCCACTAATGTGGGATCAATAATATTAAATCAAGGAATTAGGTTTCAGAATATTTCTCTGGCAGATTAGTGCCTTGATTTAGCCATGCCTTCATACTTACTGGAAATTCCACAGATTCATCAAATGTCCAAGCAAGGCCCCATCGCATTGTCTTACCCTGACAAAACTCCGTGGTTGAGTATTTTGGAACCTATGAAAGTTTACACATACATTCATTATACAAATACATAACTAACTAATTAACCTCTATACCAGGCATGTGCAACCTACGGCCTGTGGGCCGGATCCGGCCCACGACCTGGTTTTATCCGCTTATTTACATCATAGGGTGTGGCTTTAAAAATCGCTTATCTGGCCAGTACTCTGGAGAAAGCTGCACATGCCTGCTCTATACCGAATGTCATGATTCACATACCCCCCCATCCCCCAATGGTTTTTGCTGCTGACCAGTGTATCACATTTTTGCCCCAAATGGACCATTTGGAAATCTACAGAGGTGTACCCCTCTCACTGTATGATGTCTAGCTTGCTTTTTTTCTTTGCTGCCGACTTAAATATAAACCATATTAACTCACATGTCCAGGATTGCTCAAACTATCACAGACATGACTGGCAAATTTATATGAATTATTGACAAAACATCTGCAGAGGACTCAAATGACTCTCCTTCACACAACATCTGCTGTCCTGTTTTTTCATTTTTTTTATACTCAATACGATTTATCTTTTTGCATATATCTAGCTAACCATGAATGTCTGTAAGTGGTGATGGGAGACATATAGGCCAGATATATTACTCTTCTAAGAAAATGAGCAATGGAGGATAGCCAGTGTCAGCCTCCTGCAATTAAAACATGTAGGCCAGATCTATTACTCATCTAAGAAAACAAGAAATGGATAACAGCCAGTGTCAGCCTCCTGCAATTAAAACAGCTGACAGACAACTGTTGTAGTCTGAATCTTATAAGGCCACCCACTCTGCTATCAAAAGGTGGCCTTATAAAAGGGGATGGCCTCCCACAAGGGGAGACAATATGGTAACAATATACTTTTATGGGGTTGGGCAAGGTAGTCTCTGACTAGGGTGGAGTGGGGGGGCGGGTAGTGGGGATGGCCTATCTTGTGAGGGGTCTCCAAAGAAGGAACCACTGTATTAAATGTGAATGAAAAGCTTGGCTTAAATTTTCATCTATCAAGATAGTTCAATCGAGTAGCATTCAAGTTTAAACTTTATTAATTTACCTACAAGCACAATCAAACAGTTGCTTGTCATTAACCGTGATTGTAGGTCGTTCATCCTAACATGAATAATGACAAGCAAACATTTTGGATGAAGACCCACTGATCCTTGAATTATCAATTGACTGATAATATAATTTTCACTGCTTTGTGTCCACAGTATCAAATCTAAGTTCCACTGTATACATGCATCTTTTCAATATTTAACAGCAAATAGCCAGTCCTTTTGTCTGAAGTGTCAAACTTGTTAAACTGGCCCTCAGTATAAGGGATACTTGCCCATTACAATCACAAAATTGATCACACCTAACCTACTGATGATGGATTTGATACTAAATATGCTAGTTCACCATCCAATCTGGACTGAATTTCAGCCCCCTTCATGATCAAATAATGCAGGTTTCACTGCATAAAGGTGCTACTTGCTATTGGTAGTCACTAAATCTAATTAGCATCCATTAATGTTGAATCCAAAATGATGAAAATACAAAACTATTCAATGAAAGTGAAACTGCGGTAATTTGTGTCTAACTTTATGATTGAAAATGTTAAAGGTTTCACACACACACACACAAAAATGTATTTTTTTAGGGGGGGGGGGTAAACTAATTTTAATTGTGTAATACTCACCTGCTACTATTGCATTGATTTCTTTTTCATCCCCAGTCCAAGCTAATTATTCTCTCCTCCAATTACTATTGGAGGGCCAGAATTGAAAAGAACATGATCCCAGTCTGATTCCTTAGTCACAGTCAACATACAGATACCATCCTCTTTTGACTTGGACCTAGAGTACAGGACATCAGAGTGGGGTGGGAGGAGGGAATCTGCAATAGTAGCTGGTAAGTATTTTACCATCAAAAAACTACATTTTAATAGCAATTATACATTACCTACTACTACTGCATTGCTCAATTTACCGTTAAGAGTTAGGAAAAAACACTCTGACACTTACTTCTCCCTTTAGAAGCCAAATAAAACCTTCAAACCCAGACTGGACAAAGAAGCCCATCTCGATCATCCCCATCACAGATACAACTTAGACTGGGGGAAATCAATAGGAAGTGGAGCTAATGATGGTAGCTGAAAGGGTAGAAACCCAGGTTGTCAAAGAAGAGAAACTGAATCATAATTACCGCTGAAAACCATAAACAACCCTTTCCACTTACTAGGCATGAAGCCTGCTCCTTTTCACTAACGCTAAAAAGAGCAAGGAAATAGGAAATTGTCTTAAGAGAAGGTTCTTGAAGGAAGCTTTACTCAAAGGTTCATAAGATGGTTCTGATTACACCCAAAGAACACACAAAAGATTCGATTTAGGCAAAAGTGAGCAAGATACTGGTCTCTGAAGCACAAAATACCTATGAGATCAGAAAGATGAAAGTCTGACCCAATGATGGAACCCCTACAGAATCTGAGAGCATTAGCTGCCCTATAGCTCTTAACATTCTCAGAGAAGAAAATCTGCAATTGTGCTTGAAAGGGGACAGCTAGGATAAATGCATTTCCTACTGCACCAATCTCCACTTTGCATCATAAACCCTGGAAGTAGACTTTTGTTTTCGAATGAAATGGTGGCTGAGGTAGCTGATGGACAGACATTTCAATAACTTCCATCCTACAGTAAAATAACTGACACTAGAACTGTTCTTTATACAACTCAGTAGTATAAAGCCCAACACGCCCAATAATATAGAGATATAGAGACGAAATCCGAGTCTTGACATGTTAGAAGTGGGGAGCAGGCACCAGTGCCACTTACTGCTACTGCATATACAACAAATGCGGAGGAGGATATCAGGCCAACAAGCTGCGACGCATAGAACAAAAGGCTAGAAGGCAATTTAGGAAAGTACTTGACTACCTGCATAGCTAAGCTCACCCTAGCTCTGGAGCCAGAGAATATATTCGACTCACCGCAGTGATAATCATAAACTTACATTTAGAGAAAGTCAATGTACCATAGCATACATAGCAGCACACATCAGTGTCATCAACGAGTGCTGACCCAATCAGCAACAACTAGTGACAATTTCTTCTTTTAGAGATTGGTAGTGTACCATAGAACACCGAAGCCCATGCTTTGCGCTCAGCATACCTAGCATGGAGAGAATGAGAGCCCTGCTAAGGAAGGGGATGATCACTGACAGCAAATACAATGATATGCTGGAAGCAGTAATGACTGCCAGAGCAAGACAGCCAACCCCCAGGCATCAAGCCCGGTGACCCACGCCGGCTTCCAGACAGCCACCCATCCCAGTTCCCAGGAGGCTTGATCAAGCCCCACCATCCAAACCTGCCAGATGACGAGCCAGGCTGAAAGCTGATAGGATGGTTTAGGACACCATACCACCTTCACCCCGTATACCAGCACGAGGATCTCCCAGAATATAAGCCCAGCAGCAACTTCTCCAACAAAGGGCGAGTCCAACTAGAAAAGACGATGACAGCAAAATCATAGTGGAACACCTAGTTACGATACCGCCTGGCCATTCTCTAAAAGCTGACCTATCTAAGCTGCTCAAAGCCAGGCTCATCGGCATTGTAAACATCCTAAAACGGGATCTAAAAGAAGGGAGTAAAATTCAACATCTACGTAAAAACTATGCTAGAGAAGACTACGGCCAACAGTAAGAAAGTTATTTATATGCCGGTATATTTACATAGCAACCAAGCAGAAGTGGCACTGATGGCTGACGACCTCCAGGGATTCATTGCCTCTGCTATAGCTAACATTGAAGAGCACCTAGAAAAATGTACGGGCAAAGGCTCAGGCTGGCGGCTAGTGAAGTGTCAGTTGCTAGACCTGCACATTTCCCAGTACCGCCGATTTCGAGGCAAATGGTATATTCCCACGCCAAAGTGGATTCACAAAAGAGCAGTCACAAATGTAGAAAACTGTGGTAATAGATGCTTTGAATGGGCCATCCTATCTGCCCTATATCCTACTGATGGCAACGCCCACCGACTTAGCAAATACGGTAGGCATCAGGGAACGCTACGCTTTGGCAATCTGAGGTTTTTTATGAACATGTCAGGCATAATAAAGTTTGAGAACCTTAACCCCACCATCGCTGTCAATGTCTTCAGATGGGACCACGCGCTTTACCCTGTATGTGTCGCCGGAAAGGTGCTATAGAAGACCGTCAACCTGTTGCTGCATACTGAAGACGAAAAACAGCACTATGTATGGATCAAAGATCTTTCCCAGATGGTGTACAGCAGTAACAAGCACAAATATCGAAAACATGTTTTGTGCCGATACCACCATGCCTTCCGCCGATCCGACACTCTCAAGGACCATGTAAAATACTGTTGTGGTATAGGCTCGAAGCCTCATAGGACCTTCCTACCAGAGTCTGGAAAGAATAAGCTGTACTTTAGCACCTCTTTCATCAGATGTCAGTAACATACGTTATTTATGCTGTACTCAAGGCCCTTAATGTGACTGTGAAAAGGGAAGAGGTTGATCCTACTTACAGCGATACCTTTAAAGCTGCCAGCCAACCCCAATGTGGCTTTTGCTACATAGTCTGGCAATGTGATGGCAAAACCACCATCCCCTCCTCCACCCCATTATGTACAGAGGAAAGGACGCTGTAGCCAAGCTTATCAAAACCCAAGAACAAAAGCTAGCTGGTAGGAATCCGCGACGTATTAGCCAACCCACATCTTCTAGTTATAACGCCAGTCAATACCAAGGTGTTTAAAGAGGCTAGGCTATGTAATATCTACCGAAAACATCGGGGTAAGGACCGTGTGAGAGACCATTGTCACATCACCGGCCAATACAGAAGGACCGCCCATAGCAGCTGCAACCTCCAGCTAAGCCTGGAAAAAAAACCTAAAGTACCTGTCATGTTTCACAACCTACAAAACTTCGACAGCCACCTGCTGATGGCAGCACTGGGAACAACCTCAAAGGCAGATATCAACCCCATTCAAAACAACATGGAAAAGTATATGACCTTCTCCCTAGGTAAGTTCCAGTTTATAGACAGCTATGAGTTCCAACCATGCAGCCAGGCAAAGGTGGCTGATAACCTTCCTCAGAATCGCTTCCACATAACCCGCCGGTATACCGAACACGATGTCGGTGCCCTTCTGACCACCACGGGTGTCTATCCGTACGAGTATAAACACAGCTGGAACCGGTTTGATGAGACGCCACTACACCCCACCGAGGCCTTCTACAGCAGTATAAGCCGTACGGATATATCCTCAGAGGACTACCAGCACGTATGGAATACCTTTGACTTTAAGACTATTGGGGACTATTACAACCTCTACCTTAAGACGGACCTGCTTCTGGTTACTGCCTTTTAAGCCTTCCAAGTCACCTCTTCGAAAACGTATGGCATAGACCCTCCCCATTACTTTAGCACTCCTGAAATGAGCTGGGACGCCCTTCTGAAAACCACTGGTGTAGAGCTTGAGCTGCCCATGAACATTGACATGCACCTGTTTGTCGAGAGAAGCACTCGGGGCGGCACCTCGATGGTTTCCAAGCGGCATGCAAAGGCCAACAACCCCAAGTGTCTGGCCCTCGGAGCCTAACAGCTGGATTGTCAACTTCCTTACAACAACATCTCGGGAAGGACGATGATGCAGAGCCTACCCTCCGGAGGCTTTCGATGGGTCAATCCAAAAATGGTGTGAAAAAGGCTAGGCAGGATACCCCCAGACGCCCGCAAGAGCTACATTCTTATGGTTGACCTGTAATATCCAGAAGAGCTACACGATGTCCACAGCACTACCCGCTAGCACAAGAATCTATGACTATCTCGAAAGATACCACATACCAGCATGACCTTGTTAACAAGCCTGGATATTGCTATACTGGCTGCACAAAGCTTGTACCCAATCTGCTAAAGAAAGAGCGATAACTCATTCACTACCGGAACCTCCAGCTCTACACCAGCCTCGGGATGCACATTACCAAAATACACCGGACGCTCGAGTATGACCAGAGCCCCTGGATGGCACCATACATACAAAAGTATACGGACCTCAGGGGTAAAGCCACAAACGAGTTTGACAAGGATTACTTTAAACTGCTAAATAATTCTGTCTTTGGCAAGATAATGGAAAATCTGTGGAAGCGAATCCGCATCAATCTGGTCCGGCCAGGGTGAAGAAGACAAGCTGCGATGTTCGATAGCCGACACAGCTTTCCAATCCCGTAAGATCTTTAAAGGTAACCTCGTGGAAGTTCACTTGATAAATTCCAAACTCAATCTCAATCGCCCCATCTACACGGGCCAGGCTGTACTAGACCTTTCAAAACATTTGATGTATGACTTTTATTACAACCAGAAAAGCTGCGTTATGGTGATAAAGCCAAGCTACTATACATCGATACGGACAGTCTGCTGTTGGAGCTGGAAACAGAGGACATCTACTGATACATGGCCGAGGATGCCTACCTCCCTGATACAAGCGACATTCCGTACAGCCACTTCCACAAGAAGGTCGTGAGAAAGTTTAAGGATAAATAAAACGGAACCCCCATTACCGAGTTCGTTGGCCTGCACCCCAAGATGTACTCCATCCTACGGGTGGATAGCGCAGAGTCACAACGAGCTAAGGAAATATCAAGATCCACTGTCAAGAATGACCTCCGGCATAAGCTTTATCTAGAGAGCCTCACAGAGAAAAAAGAGTTTTGCCATACTAATACTGCCATACGTAACAAGAATCACCAAATCGGAGTATATAGCCTGACAAAGACGAGCCTATGCCCGCTGAACACGAAAAATGGACTTGACAACGCTCAAACGGCCAAGGAGGCAGTGGTGAGTTTGAAGTGTATCTTTCTATATGTGTAAACTTCCACCATTTTGAACAGAGACGAGGCCGGGTAGGAGACGCTGCAACACAGTAGGCATGGTTTCGAGTACGCATCGCTAAGAGTGTTTGCTCCTGCATGTGGAGGGCCATCAGAATTGCAGTATGCAGGGCAGGGTCATTATATACTTCCAAGCCACATACTCCTAGCCAGGATGATGCAATTCACAACCTCGCTTGAAAACTGGTCCCTTGCGGACTGATCACTTGAGATGAGCCAAGTGTGAAGGTGGAGAATCTGTAGGCTGTTGTGAAGGAGAGACATCTTGTGCTGTGACAGCAGGTTCCTCCTCTGTGATAACCTCCTGGGCTTGTCTGCCAACAGGTCCAACCTCTTCCCTTAATTGAGCCAGTTTGGACTGGTGAAAGAAGATTGGGGTCTATGATAGGGGAGTATGTTCCTGTAAAATGAAGCCAATATCCATTCTTTAAGGTGGAATGAACCCGCACATCGTCCATGATGCTCAAAATCTATGAAGAAAGGGTTCAATGAGCTCCTACTGGGATACCAGTAAAAGGAAGATGCTGCACGAGGTTGCAACTCCCTAGGACCAACACCCTCCCTCCTTAGGGAAGGGGGAGGAGTCTGTACACCCGAATGGCGCATGACAGGAAGATTCTAACAAAGGCTTCTTGTGAAACCGTTGAGGTTGCACCACCTTGAAGAGCTTGTGAGAAGGTCTCATAGGGTGGCCAAGGTGGGCATACTTCTTGGCATGTTTTGAAGGGTTTGGAGCTGCTGCCAGGGATCTGTGTTGTTGGTCCCTCAAATCATGTGATGCTACAGATGGAATGAGGTCTCTGAAGAGCATCTCTACCTCAAGAATGCAGACCTTAAAAGGTTCTTGCTGTCGTCCAGCAAGAATTTTGATGTGTCCAAGGCAGCGTCCCTGCGGAGATGAAGCTCTGCAGAGAGCGCCGTTGACATGGTGAGCACATGATGCAACTTCTTCACTACAGCCTCCAGCAAACACTGAAGTGCCGCTGGAGACAATGATTCCTCCTTCAAGAGACTGAAAGAGGCCACCGAAAAGAGATCAGCATGCAAAACGATCATCACAAGAGTATGGGCCTTAAGCTCGAAGTCATTCAAGGTTTTAACCGGGAGGTGAGTCCAAGACCCTGCCGATTTCTCCCCTTGTGATGATCCAGAGTCTGGGGGGATGGCTTAAGGGACCAGGCCAGTGAATGGACTCGATAGATGGAGGCAGAAACCAGTGGCCAAAGCATCGAAGAGGGGACAGACCACCCCTTCTGCTGCCTGGCAAACTACTGTCAATGGGAAAAACTTCTGTGTAAGCTCCTGGACCATCGCAGAGTGCAGGAGCAACAGAAGGTCTGGACAAGATTCTGCCCCAGAAAGCCTCTCCAGACTGGAGAGAATCTTCTTGTCTTTAGTGTTGAAATGGGATTGTGCGGTTGTCCTTGTCCCAAAGCCGCTCATAGATGGTGGTGGGACTAACTATACCAGTGTACCTCCCAGCTGAGTGGATTGCTGATCCCTTTTAGATCGTCTAGGAGGCGATGGAGCAGGTCCATGGCGTGTCACGTCCACGGGAGGAACATACTTGGGGGCGGAGTCAACTCCTGGAAAGGGGTGGGGGTGGGGGTGCCTGCACATCTAGTAGAGATTGAAAGAGAACATAGGGAGAGGGATGCCAATCCAATCCCTTTCCTAGTTGGGCGAGTACAACCCGACTCGATATCAACATTATGATTAAACAGTAACACAGGAACTGGGGTGGTGGGCACTGACCTGATCCATATCCCCAGATTCATAATCAAAACCTGGTGACTGGTGCTTGGGGAAATGGAGGAGGTCATCCACTGAAGATGAGGAGGCAGAAGGGCATTTCTTCCTCCCACTGTAAGTGAGGCGACTTTCAAGTTTCACACTTGGTCGGTCAGACCAAAGATAACAAATAGGACAACTGTCCATGCGTTCACACCCTGTGCACACAAGCAGGTAGGATAAGTGTCCAATGGTTTTCCTGTGCCCACACTTTGTGACATTAGAACAAATCCAAAACCAGAAAAGGGTAGATAATACATACCCTAGCACTGTAACATCAAAAGGAGATACAATTTAATGAAGCACTGCTTGCTAAGCAAGGCACAAAAAATCCCCCCCCCCCCTAAATTTACAAAAACACATAACATTCAACTAAAGTAAGGACTGAGGAGACAAAACACTCTATCGACACAAAAAGGTAGGCCAAAAAAGATGTTAAAAGATGAAAATGAAGGCAAATTTTGAAGAGTGATATAGCACACGTGTAAAAAAGATGGTATTCCATGTGTTGGCTGTGACAAAAGTTGTCTAACTAAGATCATGTTCTTTTCAATTCTGGCCTTCCAATACTAACTGGATGTGGGATAATTAGCTCAGACTGGGGACTAGAGCCCCAGAAAAGGAAAGCAATGCAATAGTAGCAGGTAATTTATTACTGCTATAACGATGCATTATCTATGGTGACTACATGTTTCTCCAATCAATATGCATTAATTTTTTAGTTATCTTGGTTCCTGCATGCTTTATATTAACAAAATTCATGACTTTCCATATTTCAGTGCTGTAAGTAAAGTTTCATCATTTACCAGAACAAACAAAGACTACACTATAAATTTTAGTGGAAAAACAATGGCAAAAACTGTTTTGGAAAATATTACAACACTAAACTTATGCTTGAAGATAAATTCGCAAAAGCTTCATGGATTTTCTTCAGTATTCAATTTTAATAATTTGTAAAAAAAATATCAGGATTTCCATGACTGTTTGAACCCTTAATATTACTCATGATGTGAGATTTGACCTTCTGTGAATTCTTTTATTGTCTTGGATGTTATGTTTTGTGGTTATTTAAAAAAACAAAGATTGTGTCAGTGTTTTAGTTTGTCACTATTCCTCTGATAAAGAGGTATTGCATTCGTAGGTTTTACCAATCATACAATCTATGAATGTTGGTACAATATGAATAAACATATATCCATACTATCTGGTTTCCTACTGACACGTGAAAGGCGATAAAAACTAACCTTTTTCTTTTTGAGTACATCTTTCAGTACTAACATACTGATCTTCTTACCCACCATTGTGGTGTACACTCTGAAACATAAATAAATAATATCATGTTATTTAAAGGTCCATCATAGAGAAAATCTCTAGAATGTACATTTTTCATGCCTTTTGTACATCATGTGTCAATTAAAAATCCATTTCTACAGTAAAATGTACTCCAACCAAAATTGTGAAATTTACCATTACACTAGGGGCCGACAAAGACTTTACACTGCAATTTGGCAGACTACCACAAACCTTGAATGTTTTGATTGCCAAATATATTGTTTTAAAATGGATGTTAATTGCCATCTTACAGTTTTTACTGCCTTTAGTGACTCTAGTTATTGCTAGCGCCAAACATAGGCATAGATGAAATTGCAGTAAAGAAAAGTAGTAGGCACATTTTTAGGTCTTTTCCTGATGTAAAAGTGCACAGGGGTCAAGATTTGGAAGACATAGGACAAAAAGTTGCTGGACATGCGTTATCCCATACTCAAGGTGCAACACTGTATATAATTACTGAAATAATGTGTTTGATATAACTTGCTGTAAATATGAACCAACCCTGATTAGCGAACAGCACTCAAAGATAGTCATTACTGAATCATGCTTTCTAGTCTTTGTCCAGTAGGTGCTCAAAATATTGGGAGAAATAGTAAGCATCCTAATGAGTGTGATGTCTAATACTGTTACCTATGAATGAAATAAAATGCAACATGGTCATAACATTAGGAAAATCTGATGCAAAAAATTTGCATGGGGGAGCACTCAGCATAATCCCAAACCTGTGATTCTCAATAGTTCTCATCACAGGTTATTACCATTGCTTTAATTGGCAAACTGGATGAAGTATTTTTTTCTTTATTTTAGTAAAGGCAGCCATATTTAATGGCAGATCAACATCATTTACACCAGCTTGAAAGTCCTATATGCCAGTATGCTTTCTGTCAAATTTGGTCAAGTTCAGCTGAGTGGTTTTGAGAAAAAGTCATTTAAAGGTTTACTATTTTTAGCAACAGTGATCATATTTGATGGAGGATTGAAAGGTTTTCATACCAGATGCTGTATTTCAAGTTCAGTCAAATTCTATTCACCAGTTTTAGCAGTCATTTCATGGTTTTCTATTTTAGTAACAGCGACCATTTTTGATGGCAGATCAGCATCATTTGTAAAAACTTCAACAGTCTTCATGCCAGCATGCTTTCTGCTAAGTTTGGTCAAGTTCAGTGATTTTAGAAAAGTCATTTAGAGATTTTCCTATTTTTTTTGTACAGCAGCTTTTCCATTTTTAGTAATGGTGGCCATATTTGAAGGTGGATTGGCATCATTTGTACAAAATTGAAAGGTCTTTCTGCCATGATGCTGTCAAATGCCAGGTGAGCTAAAAATGAAGTAATTTCTATGACCCCATCACATGTATGGAGGGGGCATATATTGTCACTCATGTCCATCTGTCGCATCACTTAACCTCCCATCATCCCATCATGTCTGTCACAAATTTAATTTCTGCTCAGTAACTTTTGAAAGACTTAATGCATCAAAATTAAATTGGGTATAAGGCTTTTGATAGGAAGACCAGACAAGTTCTATTTGTAATTCGTTTCTATCAAAATTTAATGGACTTATGCCATCTGTTTCAATTAAAACATTGCCTTCAATTTCACTTCAAGAACTTCTGAACTATTTCATGGATTTAAATCAAATCTGGTACGAGGTTTACATTAAGAAGACCAAAGTAAACTTCTAGTTTCACCATTTTCTGGAAAAATGTAATTCCGTCATGGCCACTGTTTTACTTAAAACTTGGCCTTTCAATTTTGTTTCTGCTCAAGAACTTCTATAGGACTTCATGGATTGAAATTTTACATAAAGAAGACCTAGATAAAGTTAAGTTTTCACCTTTTTCTGGAAAAGTTGAAAGAGTTATGGCCCCTTGTTTCACTCAGAACATTACCCTTCAATTGCCACTCAATAACTTTGAAGGACTTCATGCATTTAAACCAAATCTGATACAACCCCTAGCTCAGGCAACTGTTTAATTTTTCATGTTTCCTGGCACAATTAGGGCCCCTGTTTGACCTAAAACTTTGCCCTTTAATTGCTTCATATTGGCAGGGGTATCCATGGCATATGAACACAGTTCTAGTTCTAATTAATAAACTATTCAATAACAAAAAATCATGCATGATGCTCTTTGACTGATTATTCCTGACCTCTGTTGCACTAAAGATAAAGAATATATTTGCAGTTAAAAAAACAAAGTATAATCAATGATTTATATAGCTCGCCTCTACGAAGCTTTTAGGAGTCTTTGAAGCCATTGTCAACATCAATTATCACAACAAATAAATTCTGACTCAAATGATCTTGACAGAAAAAAATCTGACCCCTGTGACAAGGCATGAAAGACATAAAAGAACACTTTTTTTTATATCAAAGTAGAATTACAATAATGAGTTGATACAAATCAGATATAAATTTTGTTTTTCTTTTCTTTAATTTTAAATCATTGTTCTTAAAATCTGCTTGAGAAGCTATTATCATTTTCCCAGAGCTTGAAATTGGGATATTTTTGCACTAACCCACAGGATCACCATAAATAAATTGTTTACTGATCTTGTCTAAATACCACTGATCCTGTATAAATCAAACTGAAGCCTTTTCAGTTTCTAATTCAACATTTATTATTCATTAGCATCAGTTCAAACCAATAACGACTATATTTCACAAACAAGACTCATTGAAAGTTGAAAGTTCATCTTCATTTTCTGTATGCGAGTCATCATCAGATCTAGGTCCATAAAACCTAGTCTCTGGCCTTCTGTTTGGTCCAACAGCATGCCACAGCTTGATGACATCTCTTGGGCTATAATCCTTGATGTCTGGTGAGATAAGGAGAACCATCATTAGTATGATTCCAGGGATGATTTATGAAAGGTTTTACAAACATCAACAAATGAAGTATTCTGTGCACTTTTGCATTTTTTTTGAATAATTAGTGCAGATAGTGTACATCACAGCCTTCCCTGGGTCATACTTCAACTATTCATTTTTTTTCCCCAGCATTTCAGTTCTTTTCTTCACTTGATCATAATTATGATCACACTCTATCTTGTCATCATCTAAGTTCTGACCTTTCAGTGGCAGCTGCACACTTTGCAAAAACTTCCACATTTTTCCAATTGTCACTTTACAATGTACTGATTGTTTGTCAACAATTATATAAATATTAAAACACGTCCTTCAGTATGATTCTGGATTATTCGTTGAGTTGGCCAATACTAGTTTGATACCCTACATCTTTTGTTATCATCCGTGTTAAGATCAGTGTTTAGGGCCAGTACACCAAGTTAGTTCCACATGTGTGAAGACTGTTTTGACAATAAGCTCCTTAATTTATTTATTATTATGTGTGGAATAATACCTCTCCATTTCTGCTGCTGGCATTTATTGTACCTCATCAAGTGTAGGATATGGGTAGGTATTCAATTAACACAACAAACAGATCAATTAAATATGAAAGGGAATGACATCTCACGTTTTATTTGATAAAACCGACACAAAATCACTTGTTAACTGCTATGATAGCGACTGAGGGAATTTCCACTGCTCCAATGGATTAGTGATCCATCAGCAAAAATGCGAATTAGCTTTAATTTTGAGCCCTGTTGTCCACCCCTCGAAGCCAGATTTTACTGGGTGAAAGTCACAGGCTCTGAGTAACCTTGGAGTTACAGTCAGTATGACCACTGTTAGAAGCAGAGTTTATGCATTAGTAATTATCATGATTGGTCACTACAGCTGCAGTTTTACATGAAACGCATGCACTCCACTCTTCTAGTACATACCTGCTCATTCACATGTAAATTACACAGTTAACCTGATGAGAGTAATCTATCACACTATACAATATAGAGTCATTAATATAGAAAGTTTACCACTGAAAGAAAAAAAAAAATCCTACCGCCAACTGCACTGGTCTAAAAGTGCCTTCTGTTTTAAAGTAGAATAGATATAGCATGGACAAATCAATGTGGTCATCAGTTACATATATGCTGATGGCATGGTACTAGTGCATACAATCATCTAGTTTGCTGATTCTAGCATGAACAGTGCCTGAGTTGAACTTATAACAAAAATGAACCAAAGTCAGTGAAACATGAAATATGGGCCACTGTGACCTACTTTGCAATGAGGGTGTAGTACTCATAAAGATGCATCTTTTCACCAAGTTCCATTATTCTAGGTATAACAGTATATATACTGGGCACAAAATAACCAATGTGGTTATAAGCTGAACACAAAAACAACTATAAGCCAGTAAACTGCAAACTGTCAGTCACAGTGACCATCTTTTGTTGTAATGGTGTGGTACTAACAGAGATGTATACAAGCATTTATTTTGATGATTCTAGCATGAACCAACATTGAGAAATAAACTTAAAACACAAAACTGAACCGAAGTCAGTGAAGTGTGAAAAATGGGTCACAGTAACCCACTTTTGTGATGAGGGTGTAGTACTCATCAAGATACATCCCCTGATCAAGTTTCATGACTCTAGGTAAAACAGTATGTATGCAAAGTGCAAAAATCCAGAGCTAAATGCAAGAATTTACAACTAATGTACCATCATGTATTCAAATTTTTGGACATTAGAATGTAATTACTTTTCTCACTGTCAAGATAAATTGTGTGCAAATCAAAATTATCATCTTTCCTGAATATCCTGTCCAGAAAATTAATATCATATTCAATGACATTCTGAAGTGGGCTAATTAAACTATTTTGGATTATATCCTTGCTTGCATATAAAGAACACTTACATGAAAATGTTCTTTTGTTTGTTTCACTGATGATTACTGGTTGCAGTTCTGGTGTTTGTCTTTTGTTTTGTTCATGTAGATATACCGTATATACTGACCTATAAGTCGAAGTGGAGTATACGTCAAATTTGCTAATTTTCAATTCTTCATCCATATAGAAGTTGATGTGGAGTGTAAGACGAAGCCAGATCAACACCTTGGCAGTATAAAAAACTTTTTCTACTTCATACAGGTGAGCTAAAAAGTAACTTTGTGTTTAAAAAAACCCCAGACATCTAAATGCAGAATGTTGATTTAATCTGGAAAATCTCATGATTGTGTGAACAGGTCCTATGTTTTCACAACATTCTGAGAACAGGAGTCAAATTCGAAACCCTTAAATCATGCATGATTTTTGAAATTTTGAATGCTATTACAAATCCTAATCAGAATCTCAAAATTTTCAGGCTTTGAGCATGAGCTTGAGTTTGATTCTCAAAAAAAACCATGGAACCTTGGAGGCTGTTGATCTTTCCTGAGCGTGAGTTTGAGTTTGATTCTAAAAAAAACCCCATGGAACCTTGGAGGCTGTTGATCTTTCCTGAGTGTGAGCTTGAGTTTTATTCTAAAAAAAAACATGAAACCTTGGAGGCTGTTGATCTTTCCCGAGCATGAGCTTGAGTTTGATTATCAAAAAACCCATGAAACCTTGGAGGCTGCTGATCTTTCTTGAACGTGAGCTTGAGTTTGATTCTAAAAAAAACATGGAATCTTGGAGGCTGTAAATCTTTCCTGAGCATGAGCTCAAGTTTGATTCTAAAAAAAAACATGAAACCTTGGAGGCTTATGATCTTTCCCGAGCATGAGCTTGAGTTTGATTCTCAAAAAACCCATGGAACCTTGGAGGCTGCTGATCTTTCCTGAGCAGAAATTCAAACCTTGGCTTACAATTCCAAATCTAAAACTGAGCGTTTGAGAGAATGCTTGTATTTATTAATTATCTAAAATCTGATAAAAATTAAGAATAGTATACTTTGATGTAATCTAGTAAATATCATTGTTGTAAATCTATTTGGCAATATTAAAGAGGAGTGTACTTTAGATATACAAGCGTAAAATTTCACGGCTTACATAGAAAAGCTATTCACAGTCAAAATCTGAGTTTCAGTATGATCTCGTGCTTAAATGTTTTAAAACTTCCAGATTTGATTCTGGTTGCTAAGCTGCAGAGAATTTCTTGAATGTACCAATAAGTAAAACCCGCCTTTCTATCATTACAAAAGGTAAGAAAGAAAACCTACCTGATCTTGGTTTTGAGCTGAAATGACTCCTCGATCATTTTAATGTCAAAAGAAATCTCCCCACCCCATGCAATGCTCTCCTCCTCACTGGCTGTGGACACAGAGTGTGGCTCAGGTCTATCATTGCTCCGGGAGCTGCTGATGCCCTGGGCCTCAAGATGGTCAGAGAAAAAGGGAGGGTTACACATACAAAAGTCATATTGTTCATCCTCCATCACCAGCCCTATCAACATGGTGTCTTGAGTTACAGCTTTCACTGCAGAAATAACAAGAAATAAACTTTAAATGGTAAAATAAATTGATGGAAATAATTTTCAATTATTGTACATAAGCTAATTATGATCACCTTCAATAAAGTTGTGTTCATCCATTTCTATTTTCCTTACTGATAATTATCCATTACTAATGATAAATGACAGAATTATTAATTTCTTATTATCCTAAGGCTTTTGTCTACACAGGGGATAGCTTCATAAAGTTGACATATTGTGTGACTATATATTACCTTCTCTTTAATATTCTTAGTGCCTCATTAATGAGTTGTTAATTGTAAAATAAAATTCTTATCAGAAAGAGGATCAGTATTAAATGCAGTAAAACTTGCTTAGCACAAACATGGATACAATGAATTTAAAGTCAGTACGAAGTAACTTCCTACACCCATTCAAGAATTATGAATACATAATATGGATATAATGAATTATGGATATAAGAAAATAATTTTAGGGGTCCTAAGAGGTTTGTTACAAATATAGTCTTTTGGGAACACTAATTTTAATTAGGTAATACTTTCCTGATATTATGACATTGCTATCTCTTTTCATGGAGCCTGTCCCCAGTCCAAGGTGAAAATTCCCTCCTCCAAATAGTAACAGGAGGTCAGAAACAATAACAATACAGTCCCAGCCCTATGCCTTAGTCACTTCCATTACTCTGGAATATAGTCCTTCTTTGACTTGATCCTAGACTATAGGACATCAGAGTTGGGAGGGAGAAGGGATCTAGTAATAATAGCAGGTATTACATTAAATTTGGTTGTAACCCCCAAAACTACATTTTAATAGCAGCAATACAATACCTACTATTATTACATTGCTAAATTTGCCTGCCTGAAGGGAGGCTGACATTGCATTATAGCTGTCAAGAAAACTTTTCATCTCTTTCCAACAAGATGCTACTGCAGGCTGGAAGATGAATTGTTGGCAACTTACTGAACTGTCATGATTGGGCCACCACTCTGATATGCCACTGAATGGAAGTAGAATGAGGTGAAAGTGGAATAAGAAAGCCAAAAGGTGGCTTTCATGATATCATCCAGAGAGGAATGGTTAACAAAAGTCCAAGATATAACAATGGCCCAAACCTCAAGCATACATGTAAACCTCCCACATGGGAGGGTTTTCCTCCCGAGTTTTGAGGTGACCCCCATCACTCACTGAAATCTCCAGCGTATGCAAAATTATTAGTAAAAAATTTAATTTTGTCCATTTTTTCACATTTTGGTTCCAGTATAGTATATTTACGGTAATACTGCCTGTGATCACCTGACTGTGAACTGGCTTAAGCAGGGCAAGACAACGTAGTTGCTAATTTCACCCTTTGATCCTGTCGGCATGGTCGGCTGGGTTTTGAAGTTTGTCGAGGTGGATTATACTATGTGTGAGCAGAAGTAATTCCAAAAGGAGTAAAGATGTTAATTTATTATGGTTGGGTTACTAAAGAGCTTAATCATCATAAAACAATAAACATTACTTTGATTCTCTCCGCAAGGTATGTTCTGCTTTGGTGCTTAAAGTTGTCGAGATGGATTAAAGTCTATACAATGTAAAGCTGATTTTAAAGTCTGTAATGGTGGCAAGAATAACATCACGTGTCATGCAGAAACACCATCTCATAAAAGCATATTAACCGTGACAACAAATATGCCATCACTGAAATCCATGTCTGCGGAATCTGAATCAAATGCGGATAAAGTTACATGTGGGGGACATTAATTGCCAACTATACAGCTGAACATAATCTCCCATTTCTGGTAGCAGATCATTTTTCAAATTTAGTCAAAATAATGTTCACTGACTCATAAATCGCACAAAAGTGCTCATGCAAATGGACAAAAACTACTCCCATAGTGACTATTTTATTGTTCATAAGAAATCATAATCTTAATTGTATAATAATAATAATAATAATAATAATAATAATAATAATAATTTATTATATAAACTCCAGTCGTGAGTGACCATCTGCGGAACACAACCAGTGACCATGATTTTTAGGCAAAATATGCATTTAACACTACTATAAACGACCAGATCACAAAATCTGATATAAACACCATTGACCTTGATTTAATCCTCTGTAAACATGAATGTAAACCAGACTAAAGTACATGTCACTAACTGCCATTGTAATCTGTAATGCCTGGGATGAATGGGGTCTTTGTCTTCGTCTACAATACTAGTAAGTGATAATCGTTTTCTGGATATGATTGCCATTATTACAGAGTGGTGATAGTGATGATAATGATGACAACAAAGGCATCTGCAAATTAGGCTTGATGGATGGTATAATGTATGCGTTTGACATTCTGACTCTGTCAAGAAACCGAGAGATTATTCTGAAAGGTGGGAAGGCATAGGCATACAGTCGATCCCACTTTAGACTGAAGGCCCATGCATTCTGATCTGGCACTGGCATGACATAAGGCAGTAGCTTGTTGTTGAGCCCTGCTGCATACAATTCTAATAATTAACTTCCCCATATTTTAAAAAGATTCTATGCTACTGATTGATGTAGCGATCATTCCGTGAGGACTGCATGTGCTTGCCTTAACAGACTGTGTGTTAGAATATTCCTTCGCCTGGAATGTGGTGAACTCTGAGAGTGATACCCTCCGATGCTGCCCATCAAAGAAGATTCTAGACTTCCAAGCAAAGAGAGGGGGGTATGCTACAACTGTGGTGTTGTTGTGATGACCATAACACACTTGTCTTATGAGATTGATGTACCCTTGCAGTGCTAGATACACAGCATGTATTTCCAGGTTGCTGATGTGTAGGGAAGAGTCCTGCCCAAACCACAATCCCCGAATGACTACCACCTGTGGCTCTTGGTAAGCGCGTCAGCCAGAATCTGAGGCTTAGGTATACAGGAAGAAGTGAGGTTCCGGGTATGAATCAAATTTCTGGCCAGAAACCTGTCCTGACTGATCCACCATCTGAGGTGGTGATGAAATTTGTACTTCAATGGAATCCAAGCTGAAAGGGGGTCCAATGAGGTTTCAGATTTGCTAGCAGTGGAAACTGGAAAGGCCTCTTAGTCTTCCTAGGGAAACTAGATCTGCTGACATGTTCAGGGTCCCCAGGAAAATGAGGCAGAGACAATCGGACAGTGAAGTCTTCTTGAACATTCTTGTTGTGAGGTAGAGTGTCTGTGTTATCCTGTAAAAAGAAACATGAACCATCTCTTGATTTGTGAGGAAATTCATCCCCACATATATGAAATTTCTCTATCTGACAACTCCAGATTGGGGATTAAACCCAGATGAGTCACTATCTTCCTACAGAGTGACAGGTGTGAGAGTAAAATATGTCTGAGAACACTGTGTATCAACCAGTCATTAAAATAGTGGATGATAGGAACCCCGAACAAACTTAAATAAGTGGCTATGACTACGATCACCTTGGTAAAGATTCTGGGTGAGGAAGCTAGGCCAAAGGAAAGAGCCAGAAATTTAAAGACTTTCTTGTCTAGAACTGCAGGAATTTCCTGTGGGATGGAAAGATGGGAATGTATGCATCCTAGAGGTCTATTGAGACTGTCCAGTCATTCATCTTTATGGTGTTACTGACGGAGGCTGACGTCTCCATCTTGAAATGCTGTTCCCAAATATACTTATTAAGAGAAAAAGATAAACGAAAAGGCAAATTTTCTCCCCTTTTGTGAAACCAGGAAGATCTATAAATAGAATCCCAGGTGTTGAGAGTTTAACATCCTCTAGAAGTACACTTCTTCCCTTAAAGATTCCAGATTTGTCTGGTTGAAATATATTGCAGTCCTTGACAGAGATGGAAGGTCCCAAAAACAAAGCCAATAACCCTCTCTCAATGTGGATAGGACCAATGCATCATCCATTAGGTCTGATCAAGCCTTTGAAAAAACTCATTAGAGTGCACAATAATTGACAGTTCATCCTCCTGTCTCTGCTGGCAGGGCAAGACAGGACTGCCTGGTCTCTTCTCTCTCCCTGGAGAAGTGGAATGGCAATTTATTCTCAATGGAGGAGTAGATGAGTGGCAATGATCCACCCTTTCCTTCAATAATGAACCTGATGTGGGGATGGGAAGCGCCTATGGCTTGCCCTGTCCACAAAAAATGGGGCCTTGGGAAAACTCATTTATGGTGCCATATGTTGTTTCTGTTCTAGATATCCAATTACTAATTGGAGGAGGGAATTTTCACCTTGGACTGGGGACTCATGTCATGAAAAGGGAAGCAATGTAATAATAGCAAGTAATGTATTGCTATTAAAACATGGTTTACTGTACTAAGCGTATCTTTGTTGTTGATTTTATGGGGAGCCAATTTCTAAGGTATCATAATTCGGTAAAACACTGAACAAACAAATGAATATTAGTAGATTTGGCATTAAAGGCAAATATGCAGTGATAAGTACAAGGTATAAAAGATAACAGTGTCTTGTTTTTTTTTAAAAAGCAAAAGCATATGTTCCCCCCCCCCCCCCACACACACACCTTGCCAATTAATGCCATTCTGTGACATACTGGTACTTGACAGGAAGAAAAGAAAAATCCAGCAAGGTGAATGAAATAAACTTTTGTTACGAATGTGGTATATAACATCACAGATTTTTAAAGGTCTGGATTTTAGTCTTCTTCTCATTAGACTGAAACAGTTCGGTCAATTCAAGTAGGATAGAGAAAGCTTCTGCTTGCAAGTAAGATTGTGTCATACGCTGCTACAAGACAAAAAGGGCAATAACTCTAACAAATATTGCAGGAGGAATGTGTTTTGTTGAAATGTGCATCTTCAGGTCATGACCATAATATTTACCAAGTTTCATGAAAATACATAAAAAAAACTGTGGGATCAATTGCATTAACAAGTGCCAGACAGAAGGATGGATGGATGGAAGGCTAGACAGACAAAAACTGAAAAACTGCTATAATATTATGCCAAAAATTTAATCAGGTCATCTACATAGTAAGACAAGTATGCATACCAATTTTATTTATCTACCCAGTCAAGATTTTGCTTAAATGTGCTGACAAGGCTTTTATAAAAAAAAGTCTAAGTAAACAAAGTTTAATAAATGTGTAACAACTGACAAACAAGGTCACAGTCACAATAATCTAATCATGTCTTGGAACCCAATAATCTAATCAGGTCTTGGAACCCAACAAAGTCACAGTCACAGTAATCTAATCATGCCTTGTAACCCAATAATCTAATCAGGTCTTGGAACCCAACAAGATCACAGTCACAGTAATCTAATCATGCCTTGGAACCCAATAATCTAATCAGGTCTTGGAACCCAACAAAGTCGCAGTCACAATAATTTAATCAGGTCTTGGAACCCAATAATCTAATCAGGTCTTGGAACCCAACCAAAGTATCTCAGTATCAAATATGGTCTCATTTTATACTTCTTCAGCTATCTTGTTTAGAAGAAAATGTGACAGACAGACAGGTATTTGGATGGATGGAAAGCACCAAACCAATTTGTCTCCCTCCCTTGGGGGGGGGGGGGGGCATAATTGCAACTTTTGGCAAAAGACATGTTATGGGATAAGAAGGAAGTTAGAACTGAGCTGTGGCATTTTATCTCTGTTCTGGTAGTGAATTGATCCCTAAACAAGCACCCTTTTGGAAGAATACATGTCTCATTGTTTCAGACATATTTAGATATTTGTTATGGAAGAATGATCATTACTTTTTCATGATTAAGGTATCAAAAGGTCTGTGGATTATGATACATTTTTTAATGAACTTTCCAAAACACCACAGCATCACCTAGTGACAAAAGATTCGGATGTATCTTTTTGTTTCCTCTTCAGTTTCTTCTTTCCACACACACAAGTTTGGATTTCTATTGCACAGCAAAGAAAGCCAAAGCAGGTCAGGAAATTGGGAGCACAGTAAAACCTACCATAGTTATTCTGATTTAGGCACTGCTCTAAATTCAATGCCCTTCAAACCGAAGTACTTTGTATTTTATATGGGCACTCCCAAAATTAAAAATTTTGAGTAAAAAATTTGACGATTTTGAGTAAAGAATTGAATATTTTGAGCAAAAATTGACACTAAACAAAACATTTGACAAACTCTTTTCTGCATATGTTAAAAATGTAATATTTTATTCTTTGAAGTCCTCACATACAAAAAGAGTTTATATCCCAAAGGTAAGTCCTGTTAAGTTGACAATAAACCTCTGAACCAACAAATCTGAATGTCAATGCCTGAGGCATCGATGATAACTGATGTCATGTACAGGTGACTAGCAGTGGATGTGGTAAGCTTGTTGTTTTCTGTTCTCTTTGGTTTTCAGTTAGTTATGCATAATGATGATCTCAGCACGTTAAACTCTTATTCACTGAATGCTATAGAACAATTAAAGGCTAATCCTATTGATGATATTCCCTTTCATTACTAAATTAACAATGCAATTAAAAAAACTGTCAGTCTGCCCCTAAACTCAATACATTAAATGAACTAAAATAGACTTCTGTTGTTATAAGTGTGTGTGTATGTGTGTGTACATGAGGGAGACAATGAAACAATAATGTCGGTGCATAAGATTGTGTGTATTCATAGTGGTATTTTTGGTAGCTGTTATGGTGTGTTATGTTGCCAATGGAAAGAGAGAGAAGTTACATGGCAATTGGAATCTTTGTTTAGTTACATCATGTTTGTAATCTTCCTCATGTACAAAGGCAATGACAGGTTACATTCCACTGTCATTAAGCACATCTGAATAAACAGTTCATTTCTGTTTGAATTATGAGACCACTGTCAAAACATGCCCAAGATTGCATGGCTATGCAGAGTTATTGCATGATAATTAAACATGCCTAGAGCTTTGGCTGATACATTGTCTAGGTTATTCTAGTCAAAGCTGAAATGGGGTGCAAGCTCACAGGTGAGATCAAATTAGCCTATCAGTATCAAAACTAAGCTACCTGTAGGGAAATAAAACAACAAAAAAACTGTTGGTCGAAAAATGTGATGTTTGGCATTCATGATAAATATGAATGGCAAATGCACGTTTAAACAAACAATGAAGACACATGTATACAGATATATATTTATATACATATTATAAACACACAATGTAACTGTAAGAATGTTCGCATGTGGTAGCTGCATTCTTTGATTCGATACATTCGGTCTAAAAAGATGATGTCAGATTCACTCTTTACAAGTACCTTCAGATAGATAAACCGTGACAAACATTGTTTGTATGGATGATGAAAGATTAATCAGTTTAAGGTATACAGTCCTCAGCTCCTTCGATTGTCTTCAATCACTCTTTTTGTCGTATGACTTCCACTAAATTTACATGCAAGCTATAGTATACATGAATGTTACAGCAAAGTCAATTAATTAGTTAAAAGTTGCAGTTAAAAAGAAAAGATCACAACACAATAAACCGTCATTAAATCTTTATTTTGTAGAAATAGAATATTAGAATAGAATTAAAAGATTTCATCTTCATGTAAAAACGAACAAATTTCATCAATCAGAAAGGTAAACCCTCTAAAGTTGGTGCCTTCAGATTTGAAACCTCTTAAAATGGATCTATTACCAGCATACCCAAAATTGAAAGGGCCTAAAAAGAGTGACAAAATTGGAATAATTATGGTACATTCATTTCTGGATGGCCAGTGATAACATGCTCACTTCTGGGTTTGAAATACACAGTGGCAAGTTACAAATTTATTACCTGTTTTATGGTTTAGCTACCTGGTGAAAATCTAGTAGAAACTGTTTGCTACCAACAATTTGGAAAGAAAGAACTCCCAGTGACACAAGGTTTTAATCTTACTGATCAAAAGAAGTTTTTCCAACACCTTTCTCTTGATGAGGATAAATGTCACAATTGCAGATGTTTACATCATAATTAAAGTCAATCCTTGTTTTTGGTAATTCCCTGGAATTTTTTAGCAAGCACCTTCACAATGTTGATCAAGATGAGCATTTACTATTTAAAATGTTAATTTTTGAAAAGCTTCTATAAGATATGGATCAGTAGAATGCATGCACAATTCATTATCATTTGTATCTAAAGATAAGAGCACACAACTTGCTCCGTATCATTGAGTGATGACAATATAAAGGAACTAACTTGTGTGAAGCAAAAACTTTTGCTACTAGATTAAAAAGTAGGTAGCAAAGATTTGCTACCTTCAACTTCATGTTTACTTCTAACCCTGACTTTGTACTGTGGTCTCTGGATCAATCAGTGTCCCTAGCAAAGATGAGGTTGCCCATGAACGGTTGGTGGTTTCCTGTTTTCTTTTTCTGAAAGACCTTTTCATCACAACATTTGACTCATCCAGAGCATGCTGTTCATACACAAAGCTACATACGTGTTTTGTTCTAGACTGTCAGACGGAAAAACATTCATTTGCCATATAAAACAAGTTTTTTCCCCAAGACTCAGAACAAAACACGAATGTGATTTGTATTTATTACATAGCCTCTTTTACACTTTCCAATTACTTTTTAGCTGTAGATTAAATTGGAATTCATAAGAAACAGAGATTTATAAAGGTCTGACAAAAATGTATTTTAGGAAATCAACAGGTAGACCAGTGAAAACACCTCAACAGTTTCCATGCGAGTGTGTAATATGGGAATACAGACTGAACATATGTAGCAAACACCAGATGAACCATCAGATATGATTTTGGTTTTTGAGAGAAAAAAACTGAAATTGTGAAGGGAGATCTGGGGGGTTCTCCCCCAGCGGGGTCTCAAGAAGAAGCTGATCAGGTGATCTAAAATAAATGTAGTTTACACTCTTGAGAGCATACTAAACTGCTACTGATGTCCGTTATTATCATAATATTTTGCACAGTTTTACTTCATTCCAACAAAAAAAAAATTTGAAAAATAAACAAACTTACTGAACTTTAAACAATACTTAAAGAATTTCACAATGTTCATTCTCACATAATAATTCAGTCATAATAATTTTTTCTTTTTTGCAGCACATATTACATGTAAATCACACTTTTCTCTTTTCATAACAAATGTTTGTTTTTTTCTTTCATGGTAAAAGTTTCTAATTATATACATCCAAAATATATACAAATATTCACTTGTCTTTTCCCCCACTGGACACTTCCTGTTGATAATGATGTGCTAGTCTTGCTTTTTTTGCAGCCTTGGAAAAGATTTCTTTTGCTTTCCTTTTCGCAAATTCTAACACCGAGTTGCTTCTGCCTCTCATGTAAGAAATTTTCTAAAAATACTGTATTGCACTTTTTCCTGATGCCTTCAGACCATATTTAATGTCTGTACCAAGTTGTAGGTTTCTACGTTTATCCTCTCTGATTTGGAATCAATAATATCATTCATGACATTGAAGGATGATTCTACTTGTGGGCCATGAAAACAACCTAGTAACGACAAGACATGACCATCGTTGACAGACACAGGTATCTGGCAACAATATCATCACTTCCCCACCAGTGATCTATATGTTGTCCCTCCTTAAATTCTGGAAGGGAATCAGTTTGGAATTTTCTAACTTCCAAATCATACTGGCCCAATTCCTTCTCATTTAACACAATAGATGCTACTGTAGAGTTGGTAATAGTAGTTCAAATCATTCTGGCAAAGATCACAAAATGCAAGTCCTCTGGCATTCAGTTTTCTTACAAATTGACCAACTATGTTTCCATCGACTTTGCATTCAAGCCATTCCCATTTCCACACTTGTTTCAAACCTTTATTCAAAACTTTTTGTGTCTGTGTGTCTAGTGATAATTTGAGACACCATGTTTGGCAAGCATGCTTATTTCCATCAGTTTCTGTTACGCAAAGATTCATTGGATAAGTACAAACTTTTGACCAATCAGAAAGCTCTTTACAGTGATCGTCTGTTAAATAATATACAGAACAAATACTATTATAAGGATCATTGCGGAATGGGACCGGACAGACCGTTAATTGAAAACCAGATTGAAGATGATATAAAAAAAATGGACATTATTGAGGAAAATCTGATTCAGGTCAGGAGAAAAGCGGAATTCTGCTTAAGACGGAAAAAAAATTATGTCTGAACCATGTAAGATTAAATGTATATGTAATAAAAGTTGTTAAAACATGATGTGCAATCGAAGTGAAATGAACAAAGTCTATTTTTCCTTACAGAAATTTTTCTACCTTGAATCTTATCTGAGAAGGAGTTGGCTTCAATGTTCTTCTTTGCATAGTGAAGGTTCTGTTCATCCACTTCTGAGGCCAGGAACTGCCAATTGTTCAACCTACAGCCCAGCAGTGGGTATATACAGCTGGCTCCAGTCCCTGTAAAACAGAACAAGGGTTCCATATAATCCAGTGTTTCACGTATGAATGGCATTATGATAACCTAGCTTTACGCTTAATGAGGTGGGACAGGAACTCCTAGTAACATATCAGAGTACAAACTTTAGACATAGATTAATATTATCCTAAAGTTTCAGTTGATTACAGCTACTGATGTAAAATATATGGGAAAAACTTTAACACAGCAACTTAACACTGTGGACACCAGGAAAGCGATACCTAGGTCTGCCCATTCACATACAAAAATTACAATTTAATGTCAACCTGCATATACATCTTTTTACTCTAAATTCATTTATTTCATGGCTATAAATTTTCATGGTTTTGCAAAAAGTGGCACATTCATCTGTATTTATATTCATGGATTGTGGAAGGGATCCTATTGTCTCCAAACAAGCTTCGTTGCTTCTTTGGTATTTAAATGCATGGTTTGTGGCAACAAAAAGGTATACTATAAATAAAGGGAATTCACACTATCATAATTAAACAAATAGTTTTACCTATTACATTCGATAACTGTTGAAAAACTTTAAACATTCTCACTTGTTCCAATTTTATGTCAAAGAAGGGACTGATGCTGTACTGTCCGAAAAGAATTGCCATGAATTCAAGATAAGCTAATAATTTTGTTCTTGTTAACTGCTGAGTGCTGAAACCATCTCTGATAATCTTGAGTGACAAGATTTTCAAATTAGCGACTGTAGCAGCCATACTAGATAAAAGCATGTACCATTTTCATTTAGGACAAACAAGACACCATTAGAAGACTTTTGGTGGAAACCCCATGCTGCTATGGCCATACACTTGGAAAATTAGAGACAAGATTTTCATTACGTTCATTGAGGCAGCCACATTTGAGGTCAGATTGGCACCATTTTCATTCAGGACCAACCAGATATCATAATTAGTCTTCTTAAAGCCCATGTCACTATGACTTTTCATTTAAGATGAGTAGCAATAACATGATTTTCAAGATGGCTGCCTTTGTGGAAATACAGGTCTGCACCATTTTCATTTAGTACCAACTATACATTATAAGAAGTCTTCTGGTGAAAACCCAATGTTGTTATGACTTTTCATCAAGGAGGAGTAGCAATAAAGATTTTAAAGATGGCCATTGTATTTTAGGTCAACTAGACACCATAATAAATCTTCTGGTGAAAACTCCATGCTGATATGACTTCCCATTCTGAAGGAGTAGCAATAACAAGATTTTCAAGATGACTGTTGTGGTGGCCATATTTGATGTCAGATTGGCACCATTTTCATTTTGGACCAACTAGACATCACAAGAAGTCTTTCAGTGAAAACCCCATGTTGATTTGACAATCCATACAGGAGTAATGATAACAAGATTTTCATGATGGTTGATGTCTGGATGTCTAAGCAGAACCATTTCATTTAGGTCGAACTAGACATAAAAAGAAGTCTTCTGATGAAAATCCCATGTCAATATTAATTTCCATTCAGAAGGAGAAGCAATAGCAAAATATTTAAGATGGTTGCTGTGGTGGTCAGATTGGACATCAGATCATCACCATTTTCATGTAGAACTAAGTAGACATCATAACAAGTCCTTCAGTGAAACCCCCATGTTGATATGACCATTCAAGAGGAGTTGCAATAACAAGATTTTCAAGATGGCTACTGTGGCGGATAAAGCTGCATGTTCAAGCAGAACCATTTCATTTAGGACCAACTAGACATTATAACCCCATGTTGATTTTAACTTTCCATTCAGGAGGAGAAGCTGTAACAAGATTTTCAACATGGCTGTCCTGGTGGTCATATTGGACGTCAGATCAACACCATTTCATTTAGGACCAAATGGGTGCTAACAACCTATTTGGCTATGAGCTAAATGCAAAAGCTTAACATAAGCCATTAAATTGTGAAATGTAGGTCACCATGACTTTTTTTGTTTGTTTGTTTGGTTTTAACAGCACTTCCAAATAACATTATTGGCTCTATCTAGTCAGTGAAATGGGGCCAAGTGCCTTTCCCAAGGTCACACTGAGGCAGCCAACCCAGACTGGCCTGGGTGGGTATCAAACCAGCGACCCTTGGATTACAACTCTGACACTCTACCAACTGAGCTAATGCGGCTTCGTTCTTTTCTTGTAAAGGTGTGGTACTAACAGAGATGCATGCATCATCTAGTTTGATGATTCTACCATGAACAGAGCTTGAGAAATAAACTTGAATCACAAAATTTAACCTATGACTGTGAAGCATGAAATATGGATCACAGTGACCTATTTTTGTGAAGAGGGAGTAGCACTTATCAAGATGCATTCCCTCACTAACTTTCAGGAATCTAGTTATAATAGTATATATATACAGGGTGCAAAAAACCTATTTGGTCATAGCTAAATGCAAAAACTTAACATAAGCTAGTAAAATGTGAAATGTAGTTCACAGTGACCTTCCTTTCTGGAAGATGTATACAATAATATAGTTTGATGATTCAAACATGAACATAGCTTGTGAAATAAACTTAAATCACAAAATGTAACCAGTCAGTGAAGCATGAACTATAAGTCACTGTGACCTACTTTTGTGATGATGATATAGTACTCATCAAGATGCATTTCCTCACCAAGTTTAATGATTCCTGGTACATGTATAACAGTATTTATACAGTGTGCAAAAATCCTGTGCTAAATGCAAAACTTAACCAAGAATGTACAACTAATGGGGTATGTGCTATGAAACTCACTCCAAACTGTTGCCTAGGACCTAGGAATAAAGAATGGCTGACATTCAGTGAAATTGTACATATGTAGATGCTTTTATGTGTTGATGCAGTTGCCGGGGGTAGTATAATTGGTGAGATAAAAACTAGGGACCATTTTCCTTCAATCAAAATTTTCTTATGTTTAAAAAAAAAGTGCTATGGTCTAACAGCATTACCTATGTCAATGCCTTTGGCATGAACTTTTTCCTTTCCCAAAATGTCTTCAATCCAATGTATGTAGTTAAGCCTCTGGGGGACAGTGGGTATCAGTCTATCCAATGGCAATTCCACTCTAAGTCCAAAATCCTCTTGTAGAAGAGTTGTAGTCAGAGCACGAAGTGATGTAGGATCTTTAAAATTCAGAGTCACATTTCCTGCCAAATCCTGGTTTGCATACTTACGGAATTCAGGATACCTGATGGCTAAAGATTTGAAGTTAGGTTTATGTTTCTTGTACCAATTGCGAGGGTGCATGTATTTGTTCAAAGCCATGTCATCTGTAAAGACAAAAGACCATACCGATAGTGTGACAGAAACTTCTATCTTTCAAAATAATGCAATGATCATGGCAGAGCAGCTCGTCTCCAACTTATTTCTGTTAGTCATTTTTCCTCTATCATATACAATGAACCACTATAATAGAACCACTTCTGCGACCAGCTGGAAACAGTCATAATACAGATTTGGTTTTTATATGGAATGTTTCATATTGGGTCTCGAAAAATGTGGCTGTCCTATAAAGGTGCCTGTAAGCAGATTGGACTGTTGCTTTGCCCCCATGAGATGGATATAGCTTCAACAGCATTGTGCAAGTCTGCATATTTAATGTAATCATGAATCAAATTTTATCATTAATTATAGTAGTGTTGGAGAAGCCTTATTCTGACTGACCTATTACCAACTGGCACTATACAGCCATTAAACCATATATATATACGTGTATATATATACACACACATATATATACATACAGACATACTGGTACATGCTAACTGACTTTCAGTTATGAAGCAATTACATCCATACTGCTTTCTTCGGTGATTCCTCCCTGACTGAACTCTGACATTTGGATATTTCTGCCCATATAACATGTAAATTTCCTAGCTGACTTAACTCTGACACCTGCACATTTCTGCCTATATAATATGTACAAGTCCTAGCTGACTGAACTTTGACACCTGTGCATTTCTGCCTAAATAACATATATATGTCCTAGCTGACTTAACTCTGACACATGTATATTTCTGCATATATAACATGTACAAGTCCTCACAGACTGCACTCTGATCACTGGACATTTCTGCCTATTTAACATGTACCAGTCCTCACAGACAGCACTCTGACACCTGGACATTTCTGCCTATATAACATGCACCAGTCCTCACAGACTGCACTCTGACACCTGGACATTTCTGCTTATATAACATGCACCAGTCCTCACAGACAGCACTCTGACACCTGGACATTTCTGCTTATATAACATGCACCAGTCCTCACAGACAGCACTCTGACACCTGGACATTTCTGCTTATATAACATGCACCAGTCCTCACAGACAGCACTCTGACACCTGGACATTTCTGCCTATATAACATGTACCAGTCCTCACAGACAGCACTCTGACACCTGGACATTTCTGCCTATATAACATGTACCAGTCCTCACAGACAGCACTCTGACACCTGGACATTTCTGCTTATATAACATGCACCAATTCATCTTGCTCTAACTTCTACTATTTTTTTTTTAAAATACCAAAGTTTAAAAATTACCAGTGATGTCTCAGCAGTTTTGTTAAAGTATGTATGCACGTTTTTACAACAAAATCATTATATTTTAAAGGCACTCATATATTAATGATTAGGCGAAGCTTTGTCGATAGGTCAATTAATATCTTTCTTTTCTTTGACAACTACAGATCACAGATTACATTTAACTTGTGAATTACCATATATACACACTTATAAGTTGAGTCCAACTGCGAATAACATAGACCCTGATCCAACTCAAGGTCTGTGTTGTTTGTTCTCCTGATTACTCCTAACAAACTGCAGAGAGACAGATTAATTTCATACACAGGACACTTTGTACTCATTTTAGTTTGTACCTAAAAAACTCTGTACCCAATTCATTTCATACCCAGTACCCAATTCAAGTCATATCCCCGACACTTTGCACCCAATTTCATACACAGACACTTTGTACCCAATTGATTTCATACATAAGACACTTTGTACCCAATTCAATTCATACACTGGACATGCTGTACCCAATTCAATTCATACACAGGACACTTTGGTCCAAATTCATACATAGAACATGTTCTACTCAGTTCATTAAAAACACTGGTCACTTTTACCCAATTCAATTCATACTCATTTTAGTTCGTACCTAAAAAAACTCTGTACCCAATTCATTTCATACCCAGTACCCAATTCAATTCATATCCCTGACACTTTGCACCCAATTTCATACACAGACACTTTGTACCCAATTGATTTCATACATAAGACACTTTGTACCCAATTCAATTCATACACAGGACATGCTGTACCCAATTCAATTCATACACAGGACACTTTGGTCCCAATTCATACATAGAACATGTTCTACCCAGCTCATTACAAACACTGGTCACTTTTACCCATTTCAATTCATACACAGAACACTTTGTACCCTGTTAAACTCATACACAGGACACTTTGTAACCAGTTCATTTCATACACAAGACACTTTGTACCCAATTCAATTTATACACAGGACACTTTATATCCAATTCATACACAGGACACTTTGTACCCAATTGACTTCATATACAGGACACTTTGTACCAAATTCACTTCCTACATGGGACACTTTGTACCCAGTTCAATTCCTACACAGAACACTGTACCCAATTCAATTCATACATGTACACAGTGTACCCAATTCATTTCATACACAAGACACTTTGTACCCAGTTCATTTCATACACAAAACAATTTGTACCCAATTCAATTCATACACAGGACACATTGGTCCCAATTCATACACAGAACACTTGGTACCCAATTCACTTCTTACACAGGACACTTTGTACCCAATTCAGTTCATAAACAGGACCCTTTGTACCCAAGTTACTTCATACACAGGACACTTTGTACCCAATTCACTTCATACACATGACACTTTGTACTCAAATCAATTCATACACATGACACTTTGTATCCAATTTACTTCATACACAGGACATTTTGTACCCAATTTCAGTTCATATACAGGATACTTTGTACCCAATTCAATTCATACTCAACACTTTGTATCCAATTCAATTTATACACAGGGTACTTTGTACTCAATATTCAATTCATACTTCAGTATGTATACCTAAAAGATATAAACTTGTATCTTTATTTAACAGTTTATTTTCCTGGAGGTGAAGTGTGGAAGTTTATGGAAAAAAGGAAAGAACAACATAAGTACACTTGTGCTGGATCTCTTGAGAGACTCATGTTTTGAACTAGTTTTGAGGGTTCATACACCAATCCAGACAAGATGAAGAGAATGTCAACTTAAAAAAAAAAAAAAAAATCAGATTTGTGGCTAGGAAGTTATTACATGCATGTTAATTACATCACTACCAGTGCATAAAGGAAAATGTTATGCCAATGATTTATAACTACCATAAGCACTGATGTGAGCTAATAAATAAACTTTTTGTATGATAATGCAATCATATCTGCATGAGAAACTGATCATAAACACAAAATTTAACCCAGGTCACTAAAATGTGAAATTAAAGTCACTATGGTAAGATGGCACAATACTTATGTATGTATGTATGTATGTATGTATGTATGTATGTATGTATGTATGTATGTATGTATGTATGTATGTATGCATGCATGCATGCATGCATGCATGCATAGGGTTCAAGGGCACAGCAGCACAATCCTGGCCATACAGTGCCCATTAACTTTAGGTGTCCAAAAATTGAGGAATGGTTAGCAATTTGCTCATGTCAATATACCTGTCTTGCCTTCATCCTACCCTTACTCCATGATGGAGATCAATCAATAGTAAAGAAAGTGCATAACTCTTCTGAAAATAGTGCAAGTACAATGATTTGTCAACATGCATATCTCCAGATGATGACCATAATACAGTAGAACCTGTCTTGAATGACCACCCCTTCTGCCAAAAATGTATGGTCTCTCAAGACAGGTCATAACAATATATAATCAACCAATATGTTCTTTAAGAACCTGGTCTCTTAAGACAGGTGGTCTCTCATAGCAGTGGTCTTTCAAGACAGGTTTTAGTGTATGTACAAAGTTTCACAGCAATCCACCACAAACTACAAGAAGAGTTGCATTCACAAAATTTTGTCATACATGGCATCCAGCTGTAAGACGAAGCAGGCAATAAGTTTTACAAAATATGTACATCTTTAGATGACGAATATAATATAATATAATATGCACGAAGTTTCACAGCTATCCATAAAAAAAAAACTGGACGAAAAACTGCAGAACTAGTTTTACTAACATGATTGTGTCATATACTGCATTAAGTTATAAGACAAAAAAGTGCAATAACTCTTAACAATAATTATGGGGCAAAGTGATTTGTCAATATAAGCATCCTCAGGTGATGACCATAATATTTTTTAAGTTTCATGGCAATGTATAACCAAGAGACCCAATCAGGTCTGATATTGCTCACCTGCTTTATATCATTTAACAGGTAACCCATTTTACAAAGCAAGCTTATATAGCATTGTAAGAACACAACCCTATGTACACTATCTCTAAACCTTATATTATGTCCATTTTACCTATTTTACTATAGTCTGATAAAGATTCTTTCTTAAGATCTAGGCAAAAAAAATATGTGCAGATCTTGCTCATGATTGAACTTGACCATGGTGCATACAAAGCAGACAGCTCACAATTCTACAAGCAAAGCAATGTAAGAAAAGCAATGTAAGAATCGTACTTAAATATGGACTTGTATCAAATATGTGAAATATTATATAGAACATTCAAAAATACTATTGATGAAACAACATTAGATGTTTTAACTTTATGAACAATAAAAACTAAGTTAATATTCTGCAATATTTCCTTGTTCATTGGAGACCAAACAAGAAAAAATGCCAGTGTTAGAATTTTTTTTTGAAACTTCTGCCACAGACAGGGAGAAAGGCAAGCTCCTCGTGGCGAGCCACAATGCAGGGGATTGACCTCTTAGCCCCGATGATAGAAGAAAGACCAAAATGTGGCAATGTATTGAACTTACTCATGGCAAAAGGGATAAACATAGAAGAGGTACAGGTCTTAACACAAAACAGGAAAGGGATTTTCATACTGCACCCGAAGGGTGAAAACCAGCTACCGACCAAGGACACAATAGAAATAAAGGGAAAACAGCACAGGTGATTGATGCACTTAACAGAGAAAGAAACAGCCATAAAATACGTAGAAATCAACCTAGTTACTTAAAAACAGTGGTCTTTTTTTTTTAAATAACGTTACAAATGATAAAATATGCTGAGAGATCAGCAGGAAAAAAATGTGTAAGGTGTCCCATGACTTATATTACATTAAAAAATTGCTATAATTTCTTATTCCAACTTTTATAGGTCATAAAAATATTATTTTTTTGAAAATAATTAGGGATGTCCCATGACTTACCATCATTATGGTACCTTAAAATTATTCTCTTTCTCTAGATGTGAATCATTTTTCATAACTAAAGATAATTTCTCACAAAGACTACTATATTTTTGTGGAGGTGGTCAAGAATGTTTAGAAGGCCATACAACAGTTTAACAAATTCATTCTAGTTTTTACACTTTGTTTTACTTTTAGGGATTAAATTCATTGTTCTCTATGAAGATTATTCTTATGTCATTTATGGCCACTTGTCTCACTCGACTAATACAGTATTTCTTATAAAAGATTAGAAAGCAAGTATGTTTTATATGAAATAAAAGTGACAATAATAAAAGCAGCATTCGTTGTAGGTTTTCTTTACAAGAAGTCATATTGTTCATCAGTTGAATGGTAAAAGATTTTTTTCAAACATTCGTTATATGTAAGTGAAAGCATACAAATCGTGACTTTTTTTTTTAATGATCAAGTAAGTCTATCATTCTGATCACATAGCTGAAGGTTAAAAATATTTCTTTTCTACTGCTTATACCACTGTACCTATCTCTGTTTGTTTACTAAAAAATAATTTGTATCATATTACACTCAACATGATTAATTGGAACAATACCCCCTCAAATGTATTATACCGTGTTTTCATGCCTTCTTGTGCAAACCAGGGGAGATAACAATGTGAGTCTTCCAGTTTCACAACCTATTATGGAAACTTTTTCAGCTAAGAAAAGCAAGTTACTTATAAAAAAAAAAAAAAAAAATGTTAACCTGACTGATTTCCAAAGATTGTGCATGTGACATTCCAACAAGTCTCAATGACATTTCATGGAATCAGTAGCATAACACAATTAAGTCAGTTTCATTCTGTTGGCTTTGTCACTGCCATTTTATTTTTTGTCAATTTAATGTTCCAAATTTGAGTCAGACGTGTGTGTGTGCATAAAAGTTTGTAAAATAAAACAGGACCGGAGAACTGTCAAAATTATACTAGTTCTCAACTGCATTACACATCTAAGCTTAACTTTTATTAATATGCACATGAAAAAGCAAACCTTTTCAAGCAGCTTTGCTGCAGTTTTCTTGTTTTGTTTAGTTGTCACATTTATGCTTCAGATGAATTACTGATTGTCTCAAAATAATTGGACTTAAGTGTTTCATAGTTGCTTTGTGGCATTCATTACAAGCACAAGCCCCATTGTGGGTTACCTCCCTTCTGAAGGATAACACCACTGCCACAATGATATAATTCCATTTGTTATGAATTGACTGAGTTTTTCTGCAATGTGCTTGGATATAAACAGTCATGTGATACTGACCTGGAATTTGTTACACATCGATAAATTCTGGAGACTACTTTCAGTTCCCAGTTTTGTGTGCACTTTATGTGAAGCTTAGTCTACACCAATGCCTTACACCATAATTGTAACAACAACAAGCCTCCCACCCCCATGACTTCAGATAAACAAATCTGAAACCCCAGGTAATACGTCGATTTGAAGTTCAAACAATGTAATCGCACAGTCCTTCTTGCTATCAAACACTCACCTCTGCAGCCAAATAAAGCATACTGCAGACTTTATGAGCCACTCTACATTAATAAATTACTGCATTTTTTGCTTTGACAATATGTTTCACCAGCTGTTATTGAAGGTCATGGTCACATGATGTGAACACAGGGGATCTCAATAAAAATGACACAATTTTGGTTTTGAAAGATTGAAATGTGTAAGAAGCAAGAATGAATCCTAAAACAACAGGTGTCAGATGCACGCTTAACCCTTTACCTCATAGCGTCTGTTACTGTGTAGGCTGTTGATATACATGTACCAAAGTCACAGAGTGCTATAAATAGAACACCTGTTACCTAAATGCCTCCATGTGAATAGGCCTGCCCCTGGAAAATTTATATCAGTGTAGTATATGTTAAGTTGAACAAATAAAATCTGCTCTTTATAGTTATGTAATTATTTTTCACATAAGAATTTTGTATATGCTTGAAAATCTTAAGAACTCATTCACTGTCTAGCTAGTGAAGCTGTGTGACCAACAATAGCTGACCTTTCTTAACCTCTAAATCTACCGGTTTGTTGTCTATGTCTGTATCGCTAGATCATCTGAATTTGATAAATTATACAAAAATCGGTGTTGCCTAAATTGATATCGGAACCTATATCTGACTTATTGAGGTCTTCAGTCATAATTCTAATCATCCAACTCAAGAAAGTGCTGAACGCAATATGTGGCCTTTACTTTGGAAAGTTGAGAATCCGATCTAGTTACTTTACATAGCAGATTATGACTATATCTTAAACAGCAACCATGTGATGTGACTAAATGGTTTTTTACTTCAATGACTGTAGTTTCTTATTGGTGGTTTTCCATGATGGTGGTGCCACTAAAACCAGCTCAATATGGCTGATGTTTACTGCTGGTGTTGAAATGCACTTCTATGCAGATGGTGTACAGGCATCCAAATGTGCTTGTATGCAAATTGGACAGAGGCATAGAAAAGTGCTTCCACTGAAATGTGGTACAGGCATCCAAATGCACTTATGTGAGGTAAAGGGTAATGTGTAAAAAAAACACAAATAGCCTGGTACATAAAAGAAAAGAAAAATCTTACAGAGTGACAAAATTCCTCAGATCACTGCTATGACTCGCTCTGACACTCTATCCTATAAATAATACTATATAAGAGTTGATGATCATCGGCTAGCCAAGATGGGGCTATGTATTCTGGTGCAGTGTGAAGAGGCTATTGAATGCTTTGTTGATGAAATCTGCTGATTTGATGACAGAAAGGCGGAAAATTTGAATTATAAGGATTAAATGATCATGGTTGGGTATTTATCTAAGTGTAAATTGTTACCTAATCATTCTCAAAGTTAGCATAAAGTCCTTCTCACATTATTTTCTTTGTGAGTGATTAGGTACAAAATTTACACTTCGATAAATACCCAACTATGATCATTTAATCTTATAGTAAATTTTGTGATAACATGCCACCTGGAGAAAACCTTATGCTATGATAACTGCATCACACTCAATTCATCTTGTATTTTCTGCGATCTTATCTCTACGATGGCCATAGTGACGAATGCAAAGATTTTACATAATACGCAGAAGATAAATGTCAGGAATTCTTTACTTACAGAGATGGGGCACTGGGCTGATGACATTATAAGGTAGCATGCAGTGGATGTCACAATACACTAATAATATCACAATGAAGCATATCTGAACTGCCTTACATAATCTTGCTTAGATGTGTAACAGCAGTTGAGAACTAGTATAATTTTGACAACTCTCAGGTACTGTTTTATTTTACAAGCTTTCACACACACACACATACATAGTAGACAGAATCAACTGAGTCTGATTTCACAAACTTGTTATACGAGGGTGGGCATAGCTTGACGATATTACCCATGTATTAATGCACAAAGATGGATGTTCTAAACTTCAGATGACTCTGGGGTCAAAACAGCATTCTGACATCGATATATTCTGAAAAATTATGTAACAATAACAATGCCGCTTGGTATACAGGGAGGGTACCCCTGTTTACGGGCCTCCCATTCTTTTAACTCTGACTGAATTATCTCACGGATTGCAGGAACATTTTACATCATCATCTGCACAAAAGAAACCATACAGTATTGGTAAAAATTTGATGTGACTCTGAGAAAAGATTTTTGAAAAATCCAGAAACAGTGTGGGTCGGGGATGGTTTCACCCAGGAGAGGTTTTATTTATGTATCTAAATATCGAATGTGACAAGAATTTTCTATGATTTCTCTTCCTTCTGTGGGAACAGAGCTGTATTTTAACATACCCTATGCTCATATTCAACCGGAAATGCATATCAGTTCTCTCCCTTGAACAGCTGGTAGAGGTAGCAATGATATTTATACTCAGTTTGTTTTTATCATTACTGGTACAATAAAGTATCAAACTTGTTTGATACATATGGCTATTAAATTAATGTAGTAATAAAGAAGATTCATACAAATTTATACTTGTATGTTGTGCAGATGTGGTTGTTTTCTGCTAGAATAAGCAACCCCCCCCCCATCTGCAATTTTTGTTTGCCTGTTCAGACTGTTATAACATTCACCTCCCTACATAAACATCTTCATTTGTCTGTGCTTTTATCATTATTTTACCCTTTATATAAAGAAAATTATATTATGTCGCAAAAAATATCAGAGCACAATAAAAGTATGTAATAAAACAAAGAAAATAACTGCAGGGAATGAAATTTTTTTATAAAAGTCAGCTTGCCCAGGAGCAAACTGACTGGAAAATTGAACTTGCCCTTGGGAAATTTGTGCTTGCCCCAAACATAATATCCCAACATGAGTGAAAAAATCAAATAAAATAAAATATGGGATATTTGAAGGAAATCGTTATATTTACAGATCATGGATGAAAGAAAATGTGGACAGTTATGTAAAAGAATGCGATACATGTAAACACTAAATCAAGGTGCTGATATACGTACTGTGGTGAGATGGCAGGGTATAAAACTTGCTGAACATAAAGCATTACGAATGTATTTTACCCAGACCACCGATGTTAAATAAAGTTTCTTGCATCTCTCTATTATTTTTAAGTACCTTGCAAACTTGAGTATGCCCGAGACAAATTTGGGCTTGTCCAGGTAGTCCGGCAAGTGGATTTGTAAATCTCTGAACTGTACAACTAAAAAAGTATATACAGTACTGTACTGAACTTTTCACAAGAAATATTAGAGAAAAATAAATATTTTATGCAAATCTGGAATCATAAAAACAATATTTTTCTATGAATGTCTCACAAAATTGCTCATACAGGTAGGCATTTATAAGGAACAATACCTGGATTGTCTATTGTTACAGTTTCTGTTTTGATTTATTTGAAAAGTAAGGAGACATGTTACAAATTTCATTTGTTTTTCACTTTCACATTCATAAAACATGAATAAATGTACTTATTATTTGGTTTTTAGTTATTTTATTTATTTTAATGCTGGTGTTACCCATATTTATCACATGCAGTCTACATTTTTGAAAAGATAAGTGCGTAATCCTTATACTTCAATATGATCTCCTAAACCATACAAAACCACATATATTTTTAAAAAATGCCTCAAGAACAGACTTTTTATATTCAGAATTTACTACCTGAAGAATTAAGCCCAAAAAATATTCCATTACCTGATTTGTATTTATTATATACACTGTACAAACAATGCTCACGTTTTGATGAAAAAAAAATTGCAGGCGATAACATAACTTTTTTGCACTTGCTATGAGCAAAAACCATGAAAAATATTGTATTTTATTTGCTACTTCACGAACACTTACTATGAGCAAAAACCATGAAAAGGATTTTGCTACTTTGTAATTTCTTATGCTTTGACCTTCATAATAATACCATGTTTATGAATCCGAGATGAAATTTGGCCTGTAATGCTTACAGTAGAGTACGAGCTGTGAGGAGCGCGTGTTACAGGTGTTGGGCGCGGGTTACAAACACGAATATTAAAGTCCTGTGACAGAAGCTAAAAACACGATCAGACTGAGGACTGCTAAAGCAAGTATGAACTATAATAAATTGTACTGAAAGGTAAGATGGATATGACCACTTGGCAATATGTAAAATATGTTGTAGGTCACCCGATTGCTTTCGACAAGTTGTCGTTAATGAAAGCAGACATTAAATTGACTGCTTACCATATTGTACACCAACTTTTCGTTTCAAAAGGAAGTGTGTAGGAACAGTCAGCTATTCAAAGTCACGTCTTTCCCCGAACATTCTCGTTTATAAAACATCTTCCGGTTTATGCAAATGCCATGCGCAGTAATAAGTAATTGTTAGGGTGATTTCCGACGTGTGGAGCTAGCAGAACATATTTAAGAAATTCCTATTTCTCTGCCTCACAGTAATTTTAATCATTCAAATAGAGGTATAATCATCTGCTTACATTTTATAAAATGGCTGTGTTATGTTTAAGTTAAACATGTACTCTTCCGATACATGCAAAATCTAAATGTCATCTGAGACGCCTTGGAACATGGCGGGCAGATTATTATGACTTCATTCAATAATTAGCATGCATTATTGACATTTTTCACATAACGTCCTGCACGTTATATAGACATATTTTCAAAACATTAATTTTCTAATGTCATGGATGTATGCATCGCATACAGTGTAGGAGCTGTTTGTCAGTCTAGAGAATGTCTCGGGTATTGGTGCCATCATACATAGTCGTAGCCCAATCTTGGATCAATGATGGATCATTGTGTGCACGACATGGTATTATATCTTACACATGCACTATGTAATTATATCATGCATAATATTAAGGAAGTAAGATAACATTTACTTTCCAGCGTGTGGTAGATGTCGGTGTTCCCATTCACGCAAAATGCACATGAATTTTACATGAACAGCAATTGGCACATATAAAACATTAGACCTACAATCTAAGATATCCATTCCTGATATTTATGTTGTTTAGATGTGATGTCTTACTTCCAGCACAAATGGTGTTGTGTAGTATGTTCTCCAGTCGACTAATAGGGGAACTGGAGGAAAAATTGTCAGGATGTCTCACACACTTGACAGCCCATATTGACACTTTTTTCTGATGGAATCAAATTGGAAGTGAACACATTTTCAAGTTCTGTTGACATACATTTCAGTTGGTTGAAATGCTATGGTAGCTGATGAATGCTGAAGTCAGTTGAAGAGGGGATAATTTTTGTTAACAATACAAAGAAAAAGATACTAATGTTGACATAAGCGATTAGATAGCTTTGTTTCATTAAAGAAACTTATCCCAACTTCAGCCAGCTTCGGCATTTCTCTTGCTTGATATTAATTTCTTTGTTTTGTAATCTTTCCTTAGCAGAAGATACATATGGCAGTAATGCTTTGAAAGGAAATTGAATGTATGGTTAGGTACATGCACAAATTTTAGATCTTACCAACAGTAATAATAATCATTAAGTTCAGTTATTATAGGTGTCCTGTAAGAAATATCTTAATTTTACTAGGATTTATATTTCTTCTTTTCTCTTCTATGATTTAATTTAGTGAAGGGCAGGATCTGTTTTTACTATTTCATTATGTGTACCTTTAAAAAAGAATGCTATAACCAGTCAATATTTAGTATAACCTTTGATTTAATCCTTTTGAGAATGAAGTAGTACTGATAATATGGCAGTAGAGATTTGTTATTTGATATTTAGCTTTGATTTGGAGCAATAAATTACATGAATGTCATTAAATTATTACCTGACAGATATCAAAACCTGTCAGAGACTATTTGAGAACAATACTGTCTTTCTGATAAGCTCAGATTCAGTACAGTGCTATCCCTTGTTAATTATTGTAACTTCTTGGATAAATGGAAATAATCAGCGTGTCATTTAGAATAAACAAACTTGACCATACCCAGCCATGGCTGCAAAGACAATTCATGCTGGAAAATCAAGCTGGTTAATCATATCTATTCAACTGGGAGTAAAAACATCCAGTGAGCAGTTCAGTTACAGTAAACTCGAACCTTTATGCATCACCGAGTGGTGTTAATTAGCATTTACCTGCTACACAATGATAACCTAACTTTGGGCAGAGGTATATTACCACTTATGATCATAAAATATATTGATATTAAACCTTTCATCACTATGGACCGGTTTTCCGGTCCAGGGAAAGTAAGTCTGTAAAGTTATCGACCGCTTTACCTGTCTGGAGCAGTGTTCTTCTGTAACGTTATAATACCCAACTATATAAATTTCAGGATACCTCTAATAACTTCCTTCTTGTAATGTAGATATTATATTTGGATTATCTCGTGAGTTTAGCTTGTACACAACTAGAAATATCGAACAAAGTAGGCACTTTTAACATGTTTTCCGAATGGTGAAATTTGTATCCAAAATAGCAGAGTTCGAAGAAAGATCAGATGAGAGTGAAGTGTCAGATTTTGAATTATCAGAGGATTTTACCAATTTTGACCTAGTAAGGTTGGTTTTAAATGAGAGAAGACGTCTGGAGAGACAATGGAATACGCTTGTGGGTGACAGTGATGACGATGAAGAGGACTTTGAAGGTTATGAACCAGAGGAAGTGTACGCTCCACATAGTTTTGTTTGGACGAAGTTGGAAAACCAAAGAGATTTGTTTCAGTTTTCTGAGAGAGTTGGACCCACCCTAGTGTTAGATGGCTTCAGGAAAGCTCTGGAATATTTTCAAATCTTCTATTCAGATGAAGTTTTAGGAAATATTGTCTGTCTAATGAATTTGAATGCGACAATCAAATGTGCCAGAGGTGATACGGGGTGTGGACAGATCTTACCTTAGAGGAAATCAAGGCATTTTATGGAATTTTAATTATTATGGACACCATGAAATTTGCCAGGGATGAATTGTATTGGTATGAAAGTGACAAGCACTGGCTTCTGGGATCCAAAATTGGCCAAGTTATGTCCAGAGATCGATTTTTTCAGATCAGACGCTACCTGCACTTCAGTGACGACAGGTGTGTTGCAAATAACAAATTACACAAGGTGAGATATTTGTTAGACCATTTAAGACGTGCATTCCAGTCTGAATATGTCCCTCACAAACAAGTTATGGTTGATGAAGCAATGGTACCTTTTAAAGGGAGACTGAGTTTGAAACAATACATGAAAGATAAGCCTGTTAAGTTTGGAATAAATATATGGGTTCTGGCAGATGCTGTGATGTCATATTGTTATAATTTTGACGTTTATGTTGCAAAAAATGCAGAAGTTGTGAATGGAAACCTTGGTCTGTCATCTAAGGTGATAATTGCTCTTACCAAACCAATTGAAATGAAGGGCTATGAGATATACACTGACAATTTCTATACAAGCCCTCACCTGGCTGATTACCTGTACCAATGGAGAACATACCGGTGTGGAACAATAAGCACAAATTGTAAAGATTATCCTAAAGCCCTGGTACAATCAAATGCTGCTGCTAGAAGAATGTGTAGAGGAACATCAGACTGGCTCATGAGTGGGCCATTGCTAGCATCCTACTGGAAAGACAATCATATTGTCTGCTATCTTTCATCGTGTCACCGACCAGTAGCAGATCAAGCTACAGAGTGGCAGAATACAGAGGGAACAAGAACTCAGCTTCCTTGTACACATACAGTGACAGATTATGCCAAATACATGGGAGGTGTGGACAGGTTAGACAAGAGCACAAGATTGAATAAAGAAAAGAAAACCATGTGATGGTATCATCTGATAGAGATAAAATTGAGAAAATGTGCATTGTACAACGCCTTTGTCTTGGAGTGTACAGTTGTGGATCATAATCCATCTGGAAAAAGGGCAAGAGACTTGTTGTCATTTCGCATGGATGTGTCCCATGAGCTGATCAGAAATATTCAGCAAATAGGAAGAGCCTTCAAAAAACCAAGACAATTGAACATTGATGAAGAAAGACTGGATGAGAAAGCACACTGGCCTGTGCCAAGTGGGAGTGCTGACAGACTGTGTGAAGTCTGCAAGAAGAAGCACAAAAACTACAAGACCAGCCATCCAGGTGTGTCTATGACAGATAATCCCTTCAAGCGCTCCAAAACTACACCAATGTGTGACAAATGCAAAGTTCCACTGTATGTTAATGCCAGGAGCACCTGTTTTGTGGACTTTCATACAAAGGTGTATTACTGGCAGTGAAGACTTACCTGTGGAGTCTGCAGGTGACAGTTGATTAAAGATTACATATACAGACATTATAAATAATAGATTCTTCTATAAATTCAATTATTATGCTGGTGTTATCAGTTTTATTTTACTTGAAGATAAAAGAAAAACATCTTTGTGAATATTTTTGTTTTACTCATGATTAACTTTAATGAGAATTTGACAAGCTTCTACCTGTTAAATACCTGAAAGAAAGACTTGTGTTGCTACTGGAATTATTCATCTAGGGTCAATTGAACAAGTTTTGGGAACTTTCTAAGTTTTCTAAGAGGTAAATTGATAATTACTTGTATTTTACCTGTTGTGTTACCTGTTTGCACCTGTATTTTAACAGTTGTAATAGATATGCACATTTTAGTGAATTAGTCATAAAATTTTATTTTTAACCTTGATTTTGACACCTAATCCAGCCAGATATCTCTAAAATTGGCAAAGTTATGTTATTTCAAAATCTACAAATCATTTTGCTTTACAACTCCAAAGTTACTTAGTGTTGAGGGCTCTATGCCAACAAAGTTACTTAGTGATGAAAGGGTTAAATCGAGTGTGTAAGCAACTGTTTATATGAATGAAAAACAAAATTAGTCATTTTGCAGCCTAAAAAAGTTCTTGTGAAAAAGAGGCCTGGCACTGTGTAATGAATGGCCTGGTGCAAGAAAAATGATTGACCTGGCATGGGGAAAGAACAGCATGGTGTGGCACCATTGTAAAATGACCTTAGGGAATCCTTCTGTTCATTAGCATTACTTTTCCAATGTACTAAATGCAAACAAGTTGTGAAATGTTTATTTATTTGCTGATTTATTTATTTATTGACAGTGCTTGAAATTAGGATTTTTTTCTCACTAATCCACAGAATCAACATAATAAAATTTTTACTGATCTTGCCAAAATTTCACTCATCCTGCAAAAATCAAACAGAAGTTGGTTCAGTTTCTAATTCAACATTTATTTCTTCATTAACATCAACTCAAGACAAGAACTACTGTATTTCACAAAAAAAGACTCATTGAAAGTTGAAAGCTTGATTGCATCTCTATGATTATAATCTTTTATGTCTCATTATTTCACAGCATTATCATTAGTGTGATTTCAGGGATGATTTATTAACATTTTTACAGCTGTCATCGAATCATAATGATGTGCCAGTGCATTTTGTATTTCACTGAATACTTAGTGCAGAAAGTGCACAACATCACATCCTTTTTTTGAGTTGTTCTTTATCCATTTGTATGCATTTTTTCCCAGCATTTCTGGTACTTTCTTACTCTCTTCTCCTGATCATCTTTATGATTGTACTCTCTATTGTCATCACCTAATTTCTGACAGATCTGTGGCAGCTGCACACCTTGCAAAAAATTTCACATCATTTTAATTATGTTACCTTTAGTTGCCACCATATAGCCATTATTGTTCTAAGGTGTCATTAAAAGTTACTACATACATAAATACATTTTTTAAATATCAGTAATACGTAACCTGTCGCTCATATAAAAAAAATTCGATCATTCCATTAGATAGATAGTTCTGGAAAGTTGATTTTTTTTTATGAGTCTCTGTTTTGAATTGTGTAGGTGGATACAAGTTCACCTTGCTACTAGAGTGAGTGAACCTTTAAAAAAAGCTCTCTGTAGGATTTTGAAAATGACAGTCGAGGGCCACATTTTTCCCAAAAGTGAAAGTCCAACCGTGTTCAAAGAACAAAAATTTCAGACACAGGCCCAGGGCTGGTGCCTTGAAAAAATTCACAAGCTCTGACTCAAAATCCACAAGCCCTGACTCCAAAACCATGTGCCCAAAAGGGCCATATTTTTTACTATTATTTTTTCACACTACGTTGCAATTGCTGTTCCTTCAATACCCCTAGCATCTGCAGCCTTTAAATCAACTATATCGACCAAATCGGTCTTCACTGTACCATCATATTTAATTCATATTTACATGGCATTTAGCATGCCAGCGATTTGAGTAACATTTAAAAAGAGCATGTAATGTAGACATTATAATTAATTATTATTTTAATTATTACTTATTCTGCATGCATGTGTATATGTTTTTGTTTGGTTTTTTTTGTCCTCAATAATAGTAATAATAATAATAATGTCTAAATTCTTTACTATTTTAAATGTACTTAATTATAATTTTTACAAAAATATTATAATGCCATTTTTATTCAGACTGCATTATTTTGGAAATGCATTGCATATAATTAACGAAGAAATGATAAAGTCTATATTCTACTTACATGACATTTTTAGAAATTTTTTCACTGTAGTTTCATAGCCTTTATTTTAATTTTACTGATTATAGCGGATGGTATTGTGCACATTTTATCCAGTATACATGTACCGACTTTTAGTTTTACCTGCACGAGGATCTGAGTCGCAAACATGCACCTTAAGACGTGTATTAGGCTGTGATTGTACTATAAATAGCATTTCTTTAACATTGCTCTCACCGTTAACAACTTTACTTTTCCAAATTAAACAAGTTTGCGCAGACAGAACAAGGCTTGGTTTGAAATTTTGTAAGGTATAAAGGCATTAAATAATCCTCAGCTAGATAGTAACTGGCCCAGGTAAATACTTTTGAAAACCGAAGGTGGTGTACGATTCAGAAAGGAACGAGAAGCGTGAGAAAAGGGCAGCTCAATTTATTCCTTGAAGCCAACTGAGCACTAATTATAGGTACATGTAAACCCGGGCAATCTGTTCCCGATTCATAAGTCACATGCCTCGTGTTGTACACAAAGTTTACAGCTTTCTCTAGAATTACGATCAGTAGACGAAATTCAAATGACTAAGGGGCCCACATGGGGATAAATATTAATAATGTACTGGTTTTTCAACAACATTAAAATAAAAGTCTGCATTTAGTTAGTGAGATTGAAGTTTTCTCAGGCAAATTTAGATTTTTTTGTTCGATAAGCCAGACGGGCTTTTCACTTAAAATATAGGAGGGGCTCAATCTGAAATTTGAGTGATCCCAGGCGTCCGGCTATCAGATTTTTTGAACACTGTCTAATTTATAGAAACCTTAGACCAGATTTCGAAAATTGAGGGTCAAGGACCAGAAACTGAAGGTCCTGGAAGTAAGGAATCTCACTACAGAGAGCTATGCTATTTATGTTATTGGAAGACTCAGGTTTTACTTTTTTACTTTGATACATAGAACAGTGAAACCTGCCTTGGCAACATCATCATATAGCAAAAACCTGCCCATAATGGGGTTTCCTCATTGAAAATCCATATTTATTTATAGCCTGTATAGTGGACAACTGTCTGATGCTGACAATGGACACTATTTTCTGGTCTAAATCACTTAATACAATGGACATTGTTACCGAAGAAATCACAAATTTGTCTCCCGTTAGCTCAATACAGATGGTTGACTTCAAGCTTGTTTTGACAGTTAATTACTCTGTAGGTAATGATAATTGCCCACTAATTCCATATACACCTCTTCCTCGATAACATGCGCATAACTCGCAAACCTGTTTATATGCAGTGTCAGGTATGGATCCCATTTTTTTTCCCCAGAAAATGCCAAAAGAATTTGGCTCCTGTTTGTTGAACATGAAGAAAATCACAATCCAAACTGGTAAATGTAACTTTGATATATCGCTTGTTTTATCAAAGAAAATTGCACTAAGTGCCTGGAAATTTTAATCAACATCATGAAATTTGCAACTCTAATAAGAAGCAATATATTTTGTTCAAATTTCTTTACAAATATAATTTCTCAGTACACTATAAATAACAGTATTTGACAAAATTTTGATCCATGAAAATGGCAGTAATGCTTACTCGTGGCAACACTTTAAATAAATACCAATCAAATAAGTTTTGTCAAGTGAAATTCGTGTTTTACTTCTATTTTTTAATTCAGTTTCAGTGTAATCATCATAAATGTAATATGCCATCTTGTATTCCAGTGGTGCCCACGGGCGCCATGGCGCCCGCCAAGATTTTTATGTGTGTTCACGGAAGAGGTTATACGGAAAGAGGTTATAATGAATAATGAAGTACTTTGCACACCTTTAGAACAACAAGTTACCAGTCGTTATATACATGTATTTCTGGTCGAGGCACAGAACAAAATGCTGCATAGTGATGTGAAAATGAAACAAGTTTATTAACATAAGCAATCAAAGAACAAGACTATCAAGGTTTGTAAGCATTGTTTATTTCTTTAATAAGCCTAGCACCGGTAAACAGTTTAGTTACAATGCAATGGATTTAATATTTCACAAGGAGTGAATGTAGCATATGTTGGCAGCTATAGTGCCTTCATCTTTCGTCAGATTAACATGGCAAAAAAAACTTTTTAAAAAAAAGTTCTTCTATAAAATGTGCACCCCCAACTGAAAATAAGAAAAATAGGTGTAAAAAGTGTGCATTGTACACAGCTAAATACAGTATCATGTTAATTACACCTTTTGCATCAAATCAAATAAAGGGGGTGGAATTTTAAAAAGTTACTAGGCATTCAAATCCTACCCAAATAAGAGCTAGTTGTCACGGTAGTGCGTCAGGTCAACTCATTTCATTTGACCAATTGAACACTTATAAATATTATATAGGTAACATAATTAAAGTATCTAACATAATCAGTGGTTTATCCTACAAATTTATACAGAAAAGTGAACAGCTTCATTAGAAAGCAATGTATTGACAATTATTCCCAATCCAATCATAAAACAAGTGTTAAAACATTAAACAGTAAACCCCACCCCCACATGTCTTTCATTGTCAGTGTCCAACCAGGATGGCATCCCCTTCATAATTTTTCAGAGGCCCCTCTGTAACTCATGCACTCACTTTTACTGTGGTCTGTTTTTTTGGACCTTGTGTGCAGGTTAATTATTGAAGGAGAGGTGTACCAGGAATTTCAGTACTGTCACCTGTGTGAATAATTAATTAATCTTGGGTGTGCGAGAGTTCATTATAGGGCTTGGACAATGGATTATGATTGATCTCGGCGTTCTACCTGCATGTATGCCTAAAGGTAATGCTTCTGGCAAAATCTGCCATTCAGCTTAACAGCTTATGGGGTCTGTATGAGCAAAATCCCCATTCATTCTTTTATTTGCATGCATTCTGCAAGGACCTAGTTAAAAAAGAATTGGCAAGAAATAAGCAATGGAATTTGCTACACCTTGCAAAGTGAGTTGAAGTAGTTTGGTAAAATTTATGTCATTATATACAGTAGTCATAAATCAAAATGGTGGCTACAAAGCTGTTCTTGTAAATTATGTACATGTGCTGTTAGTGAAAAGTACCTTTACATCTTGCTCCATTAAGCAGTATTTGAAATATTTTTCTGTAATAAAATTTCAATACATGATACAGTAAAACCGGTCTTGAAAGACCATTGTTATGAGAGACTACCTGTGTTCAGAGATCACATTTTTAATGCATGGATTTATTGGTTCTATAGTGTTTTGACCTGTCATGAGAGACCACCTGTCTTGAGAGACCATATTATTTTGGGAGAAGTGGTGGTCTTTCAGGACAGGTTCTACTGTATGACACAAAAATGATCTATTTATCTATCTGTCTCTCCATCCATCCATGCACAAACACAAATGCAAACATATGAATATACAAATTAATAACAAAGAAGAAAAGTCATTGTGCAGCATTTAAGGACATGTCCTCCATATAAATGAACGTGAGTGTCCTTTATAGACGGGTTTTACTGTATTTCCAAACGATGTACAGATTATTAAGAATAATGCACTAGTTTGGAAGTCCAAATAGATTTTGAATCAAGTTACCAAAAATTGATTGTTTTTATATTTCAGTATGGTGCTCCATTTGTGACTGGGCCTGTTGTTATTACGTGCAGAAAAGTGAAGCTATATTGATCAGAAGTACAGTGCTTCATTAAAAGGAGCTTCACAAAATGGTTTTGTCACAGAGACAAAAAGAAGAGCTGTAAGTATTAAGTTCATATGATGTTACCTTATTGTTAATAGTTCCTATATTTTCAAGAAAACATGAGTTCCATGTTTAACATGATCATGTGTGTGTGTGTGTTTGCAGTGTTTTCTCCACAGACATGATAGAGTTTTGCTTTTTAACAGAAATCTGTTTTCCATGCTGAATAGATAATTTCTGAGGTCCATGCAAATTTGAGGTGGGTGACATATAGGCACACAAAGAGTACATTATAAATTATCAGTTGTGTATGATTAAAGTGATGACCAGTGTTGACTAAGTTTGCAAAGGAAAATATAACATATCTTTTAATTGGTTGAAGCACTCAGGATAGTCTTTTTAAATTGGCCTTTTTCTTTCCAAAGCGCTTATGTGTTTGGATATTTTTAAATTGGCAAATAGACTATGTTGCATGTATTTAACATCACATGACACAGTATTTGTGAAAGTGGCGCTGAAGAGTAGATTGTGATTTGATTATGGATTATGATTAGAGATGGTGAAAATACTAGACAGGAATTATGATCTTTGATTAAAAGAAACAGAAAAGGGTGTAAACAGTAAGGTTAGATTGGACTGGTGATTAGAAAGAGTTACAATTACCAGGAAAGACTCTAAGATGCTACAGTGCTATTTCGGTGAATGCAGTTGAAAGTGAATATTCCAAGGAAAGTTTTGTGTATTTTCTGCATGATCTTAGATTTTTATGGAGTCACATTTGAAAATGGTAAACAAATCTCTGAAAAAAACTGGATTTGTTACTTCAAAATTGGTAAAATTCATTTTTTGGTTGTGCCCCCCAACCTATCAAGGCCTTGACCCTGATGGTTGTCTAGGTTACCCTCGGACCTCAGGCTGATTTCCGCTTTCTTCATTTTTCCAGTCTTTTATGGCTGTCTCCAGCATTCCAAGAAAAGGCACCCTTTGTCGTTAGTGTCAAGTTTATGGGGCCTTTTGCACTTTTAGGGGGTCCTGCCTATTATATGATTATTTACTTATTACTTAGCTATTTCATCACCACATTTATTACATTTAAATGAAGTTCATTAAATTACTGCAACAAGTTAATAATGGTACTCATTGATACAATATTATTGTTTAATTATTATCATGTTTGAAATTCAGTATAAGAATACTACAGTATATATTAGAATTGAAATGACACATACAGTATCTATGTCGTGGGTGTTTTCTTTTAATGTGCTGCACAGTTGTTAATAAAATTAAATTACATTTTTCATGTTGGTCATTTTTAAATTGTCCTTTTTATTCACTGTCTAAGCAGTGTGATTATTTCATTTTCTTGTGCATTGTTTATCAGTGTTCCAGCCAGATATTTCTAACAGGGGGAGTTAAGGGACCTTACTGTAACAGCAATTTCTTTTTAGCTCTGCTGGTCATAGACCAGAATAGCTTATATGACGGTTTTTCATCCATCATCTGTCTGTCTATTAGCACGTTTGTTATCGCTGCTCCTGCTAACTATTTGGAGAATTGTCATGAAACTTTACACACACATTCATCCAATGGTCTCGTTGGTCCTAAGTGAAAATTGTGCTACTCGGACATTTAATATGGCCACCACAGTGGCCATCTTGAAAATCTTGTTATCGCTATTCCTCCTGAATGGATGGTCATATCAATATGGGGCTTTCACTAAAAGACTTCTGATAATGTCTAGTTGGTCATACATGAAAATGGTGCCTATCTGACACAACAGCCATCTTGAAAATCTTGTTATTGCTACTCTTCCTGGATAGAAGTTATATAGACATGGTGTTTTCACCAGAAGACTTCATAGTTAATTATAAATTAAAACGGTGCCAATCTGATCTCTAATATGGCTGCCACAGTGGCCATCTTGAAAATCTTGATATTGTTACTCCTTGTGAATGGTTGGTTATATCAACATTGGATTTTCACTTCAAGACTTGTTATGATGTTTAGTTGGTGCTAAATGAAAATGGTACTGATCTGATACCCAATATGGCCACCACAGCAGCCATCTTGAAAATATTGTTATTGTTATTGTTACTCCTCCTGAACAGAAAATCATATTAACATGGAGTTTTCACCAGAAGACTTCGTATGATGTCTAGTTAATTGTAAATGAAAATGGTACCAACCTGATGTCTAATATAGCCACCATCTTGAAAATCTTTTTATTTATACTCCTCCTGAATGGATCATCATATTAGCATGAGGTTTTCACTAAAAGACTTCCTTTGATGTCCAGTTGGTCCTAAATGTAAATGGTGCTGATTTAGTGTTCAATATGGCCACCACAGCCGCCATATTGGAAATTTTGTTATTGCTATTCCTCCTGAACAAAAAAGTCATATTGAAATGGGGTTTTCACCAAAAGACTTATTATGATTTCTGGTTGGTCCTAGATGAAAATGGTGCCAGTCGCACATCCAGTGTAATTGCCACAGTGGCCATCTTGAGAATCTTGTTACTGCTACTCTATTTGAATGGATAGTTGTACTATGAGGTTTTACTAAGAGACATCGGTCATGTCTAAGCATGAGGTTTTACTAAGAGACATCTATCATGTCTAGATAGTCCTAAGTGAAAATGGTGCTGCTCAAACATCCAATATGGCCACCACAGTGGCCATCTGGAAAATCTTGTTATGACTACTCCTGAATGAATGATCATAACAGCATGGTGTTTTCACTGAAAGACTTCTTATGATGCTTAGTTGATCATAAATGAAAATTGTGCCAAAGTGACCTTCAATATGGCCACCACAATATCCATCTGGAAAATATTGTTATTGCTACTTCTCCTAGATGGCTGGTCATATTGACATTGTGCTTTCACCAGAAGACTTATTATGATATCTAGATGTTTGTAAATGAAATGGTATGCATCTGATATCCAATGCCACCACATGGCAGCCATGTTGAAAATCTTGTTATTGTTACTTCTCCAAAATCGAAAGTCGAATCTGCATGGGGTTTTCACAAAAAGACTTCCTATCATGTGTTGTTGGTTCAAAATGAAAATGATACCAATCTGATATCAAGTATGTCCACACAGAAGCTAATTGGAAAATCTTGCTATTGCTGAAGAGTGTCAGAGATGGTTTCAACACTCAGCAGTTAAAAGGAAGAAATGGTCTTATCTTGAATTCCTGGAGTATGACTCTGGAGAGGCTGTGATGTTGTGCACTTTCTGCACTGAGTATTCAGAGAAATAAACAAGTGTGCAGGGTACTTCATTCATTGATGGGTGTAATAATTTTCGTGAATCGTCCCTGGAATTACACAGTGCAAGCTCCCAACACATAATTGCAGAGGGATAGATGAAATCAAAACAGAAAGTTGGTTCCTCAGAAGCAGAGCAAATTGTGCATCTTTGAACAAGAGCGCTTGAAGAAGCTTGAATATCTATTCCAAACTTTGAGATGTTAATGAATAATAAATGTTGAATTACAAACTGAACTGGCTTTTCTTTGATATTTAGCAGGATCAGCGAAATTTAGGCAGGTTCAGTAAAAATTGATTTTGATGATCCTGTGGGCTAATAAAAAAAAAATCCTAATTTCTAACCATGTTGGAGTCCGACACTTTCTGTTTTTCCCTCACTCAGCAGTGGTGTGGGTGCTAACTGAGAAGTCTCGAGGCTGAGATGCAGCCAGGCAACAGAATGGGTGGTCTGTCCTCTCTTCTATGCTTTGGTTCCTGGTTTCAGCCCCTGGTTACGTGGTCCATTCACCTACTTTGCCCCTTTAGGCCCCTTGCCTTGGACTACGGTGCTTCCCAGGTGGGTTTTTTTTTAGGGACCTGGGCCTGTCTCCTTATTAAGTCTCTCAAGGCTTTGGAACTGAAGGCTTATAGTTACAAGAGCCTCCCATGCTGCCTCCTCCAGTCTGTTGAAGGAGGAATCGTTGCCTCTGGCTGCATTGCAGAGATTGTTGGAGGCCAAGGCATTGAGACACGTGCTGTTGATGGCGCTCTCTGCAAATATTCTTCACCCTCATAGGGATCCTGCATTGAAGACATGAAGGTTTTGCTTAATGTAGAAACATTATTCGGAGGGCTAATTCCTACAGTGGCCTCATGAGACTTGAGACATTGGCAACTCTTGTCCCTGGCCATGGTACCAGGCCTGGCTAAACCAGTGAAGAAATGCCCCCATCATGGAATGTCCAAGTTTCCTCTACCTAAATGTTTGAAGCCAGGGAATGAACAGAACCATCAGACCCAGTTTAAAACTTCTTTGCACTTGTCTTCTCATAACGATGTGGCTAGAGGGGCCAGTGTAGAAAGTCTATGGACAACTCTCTCGTCCATAGGGAGTCGCAACCTCTCCTGCCAAGTTCCCTTCCCAATGTTCCAGTAGGTGCCAGATTGAGCCTTTCTTGAGAGGCTTAGTTGGACTTCGCAGATGATGTGTGGGTCCTTTCCACAATGAAGCAGAATTACTGGTTTTGCTTGTGGGACCCTCCACGTTTTTCAAGGACACCCATTTTGTTCCACCAATATGAACTGGTGTCTTTATGGGAAGATGTGTACACCCTTTTAAGGAAGGGCACAGTAGATTTTATTTCCATATCTTCCTTGTTTAAAAAACATGGAAACTTTTTACTCATCAATCTTTCCCCATTGAATAAGTTTCTTCTGGAAGAGCGTTTCAAGATGAAGACATCAACCTCAGTCAGGAATGCCTTCAGAAAGAATGACTGGGTGGTCGCCATAGATCTCCAAGATACCTATCTTTACATCCCCATCTTCCCAACCCACAGTAAATTCCTGCAGTTTTGTCTCCGACAGGAGATCTTTAAATTTTGGGCTTTTCCTTTTGGTCTAGCTTCCACTCCCAGAGCCTTCATCAGGGTGATGGGTGCAATAAGCAGCTCATTTAAGGTCCTTATTGGTTCCCATCCTTCCATACTTTGATGACTGGTTGATGCACAACACCCACAGATGTGCCCATCTGAAGGATTTTTATCGCTTTTGGGAGATGGCGACTCATTTAGGCCCAATTCCCAATCAGGAAAAGTTGGATCTGATCCTTTCTTAGAATTTAATTTACATGGGGATGAATTTTCTCACCAGTCAAGGGACAGCCCATGTTTCTCCCAAGAGAATCGCACCAGGACTTTCTCTCGTAGCAAAGCTGGATGAGAAAACACATTGTCTACTTGCCTCTAGTTCTCTCTCCAGTGGACTCTGAATGCAACAGTGTATTTGGTTCGGCCAGGAAGACCTTGTATGCGGCGTGTCCAGTTCATGCTTCTAGCAAATTGGAGACCTCACAAGGACCAGATTCATACACTGGAACATTACTCCTTTCTTTACACAGACAACTTAGACTCATTTTGGGATGTTCACTTAGAGCCCGAGTGGGTAGTCCTGCAGCACCTATGGCCTGGGTGAGAATCTTCCCTTCATATCAACAATCTAGAAATGTGGGTTGTTTTTCTAGCACTTTCAGGGGTGCATCATCTGCACAAGACATCACTGTCATAGTCGCTATGGACAACACATTCATTGTAGTGTACCCCAGATGTCAAGAGGGCACTCATGCCCCTTCTCTCAGTTTGGCAGTCTGGAACTTCCTTTATTGGATAGCTTTGGAATAAATCACTCAGAGAGTCTGCCAAATTCCAGGCAAGAGAAATATTCTGGCATACAGCCTGCCCAGAAAGGGGCGAGCATTCCTCATGGAATGATCTTTGCACAGTCAGTAGTCGAGACACTTTTTCATCATTGAGGAAAGCCAATGGTAGATTTGTCCACAGTGAGGTTGAACAGCAAGCTCTTTCTTTGTCTTCCCAGTGCCAGACCACAGAGCCTTCCCATCTTTAAAAATAATCCCACATGTTCTTCACAGATTCAGTATTTCCAGGTCATGGCTAATCCTGATAGCTCCCAAGTGGCCCCAGTGATAATTATTCATCGATCTCAACCTGTTGGTTGATGACACCAGGAAATTCACACCAAATAGGGATCTTCTATTGCACTCCTGGCTTATATCAAATGATCTATCAGCCAGTACCAGTTTTAAAGCAAAGGTTGCCAAATGCATTACTCAGGCCAGAAGGCAATCGACTTCCAAGGTTTACAACGCCAGGTAGAGAATTTGCCGTAATTGGTGCAATAGGAAAGGCGTAGATCCTATCTGCCCCCCTATAACTGCAGTTGCATATTTTCTTCTTTTTCTCTTCAAGGAAAAAGATTGCTCAGTATCCACCATTAGTGGTTAGAGCAGCTTTTCCAATTCTCTTAAGTTCTGGCTACACTATAGGGTTGAACCTACATCTTTCAGAACTGTTCCAGGTTCTCTGAGCTCCAAAGACCAGTCTCGCATTCTTGAATGCTGAGGTGGAACCTCTCGTGTTCTTTGGTTAGTATCTAAACCTCCTCATGAGCCTCTGAGAACTTTACTCTTAAAACAGCCTTTTCTCCCTATTGTCGGCAAGGAGAATGAGTGAAATTCATACCTTGTCAATGGAAAAGGGATTTTTATGGTTCAGTAGTATTTATGAATTGGTATCTCTTCTTTACCAACCTGCGTTTCTGGCAAAGAATCAGTGACCTTTGGTAGCTCTTGTTTCTATTGAAATCCCCAGTCTCAGTCACATTTGGAGATGATCAAGATAGATTCTTCTGCTCATTTAGATCTTTACATTTCTGTCTTTCTAGATCAAAAGGGACAAGAAAGGGTCATAACCATCTTTTTCTCCCTCTCAAAGGTACCTGTGGTATTTCAGCAGCCACCAACTTGAGGTGGATTGTTTAGACTATTAAAAGAGCTTTTCAGTTCCTCACTGAGAGAGATTTTTAACAAAAATCAAAGCCCAAGAGGTCAGGGTGGCCTTCTTGAATCATGATGTGATGAAACCTGCCTTGTGTGTCTCACTCCACATTCTCATCATTTTATATTTGATCAATGTCACACCAGAGTGTGAGGGGATTTATGCATTGGGCCTAGTTGCATGAGCCCAACAAGTTGTCAAGCCAACCTCCAGTCTGCTGTGAAGCAACCTACTGACAGCAATGGTAAGTTCACTTTGACAGCTTATCTTCAGCCTCCCACTGGGCTGTCAAATTCAGCAGCACAATAATAGCTGGTAAAATATTACTGCTATCAAAAGATAGTGTGGGGGATGGGGGTAATAAAACTAATTTAATTAGGTAATACTTGCCTGCTACTAATATTGCCCAGTTCCCTTCCTCCTCCCTGCTCTGATATCCTTTGTGTCAATCCAAGTCAAAGAAAAGAGGATATTCCAATTGTCGGAAGTTGACTACCGTATCAGACTGGGATCATGATTCTTTTATATATTCTAGAACTCCAATTACTTTACTAATTGGAAGAGCGAATAATCAACTTAGACTGGTGACTAACACCATGAAAAGCAATGCAATACTAGCAGGTAAGTATTCCTTAAGTAAAACTAATTCCCCCCCCCCACACACACACACACACATACACACACACTACATTTTCAACTTCTCCAGAACATCTGAGCCAATTTTGATCAAACTTGGTAAGAATGTTTCTTGGAACATGCTCTGTCAAAGTTCTGTCTTGAGTGGATTCCTCTAAAAATAGCATGGTTTCCTTAGCAGACTGGTAGAAACGCTATTTTTGACTTCTTTGCAATGGGTGAGAAGATTTTGACCAAACATGGGAATGTTTTGTTAGGACATCATGGCTCAAGCTAGGTCAGAATTTTAGCGAGAAGTTAATTCTCCCTCAGTGGGCAGAGGAGAGGTTTTAATTCACGGAGAGACTTGGTTTGCTATCATAGATAATTTCCTTTACTCACTTGTATTTCAACTACATTTATAGTAAATGTTTTAATGGGTAAATTACATGACTGTATATACAACAGTAAGTGTGAATACATTCAGAATTTGCTCTCTTGATTTTTCCAAGATGGCTGAAAAGATGCACCATTATCTTTGCCCCAGGCAATAAAACGGGGCCAAGTCAGGTGGTTCAAAGTGAAATTGTGCTCCACTTTGCATGGTCATGATCAAACTGTTGGGAGTGTTTCATAGGATATGCTATATCAGTATTGTATTTGAAATGGCTGCCATAGCAATGGTGTAGTTTCCATAGCAAACATGGACAACTTTTTTCAGCTTCTTCAGAATGGCCTTACCAGTATTGATCATCTTAAATCTTTCTTATGACATGCTCTATCAAAGCTGTGTCCAGGGTGGCTTACCTAGCAGTTGGTGTGGCTTCCATAGAAGCCACATGGAAAACCTACAAATGTTATGTTCATACTTATATTCCATCATATATATGTTCATCTTTGCTTCCAATTTGCATAACTTCAGCTGGACTTGATGTTGCATGGGTATCTTGTGTATAAAAGTGAAAGGTGTTCATGCTAGGACTGGACCTATCACATTGGGTCGGATATGGTAAGGCAGTTTTGGAGAGAAAGTTGCAATATATATATATATATATATATATATATATATATATATATATATATATATATATATATATATATATATATATATATATTATGCACTCGCACATACACACACACACCTCCCTCATCATCTCACACACAATGGAGTCCAAAAACATAGACCTTGGCTTAAGTGTGGGTGCGAGTTTCAGGGGGACCTACAAAAAATGAAGAAAGGGATAGTATAAACATTGACTGTGAAAGGGGTGGTTGAATTAAGTGGTTGAATACTCGTTTAATAACCACGTTGGTAATAGTTGTCAATAAATAGCTTTTTCCATTGAAGTTCTTTGCTTTTCTGTATAAATTACCTTTATTTTCAATATATCCAATATCTGAAAGATTGTTTAAAACATTACTACAGGTTGTTTCAACACACATCACGTGTTCCAGCTAAAACATTGTGCATTACATCACTGCTTTTTTGCGTGTGAATGTGGTTACATTCTAGTGTTAGTGTAGATTAAGAATAAACCAAGATTCTCTATTTCTAAAAAGCGTGACAGTTATTTAGAGTGTTGAAACTCTATTGTTTTTAAAATTGTTATTTTAGTAAAATACTGATGGAGTGATTTAATTGCAAGTTATAGCAAAATTTCTGCTCATCCTTGAGCAAACCTCAGAGTGCCTATTCAGGAATGTTAAGTTCACTATAAACTTGCTTCTCCATAATGAATCCTATCTCTGAAACTAAGCTTTTTCATGCACCAAGTACGCTTTTAGCTTTGTTCCTTTGCTGTTGTTGATCGTATTTGTGAATGAGTATGATAAACTACTTATTAATGTTAGATACTTTAATTATGTTACGTGTACTTAGTATTCTCAATGTTTGATTAGTCAGTGGAAATGAGTCGACTTACATGACTGTGACCACTCTTGCGCAGGTAGGATTTGCATGCCTTTAACTTTTGTTTTTTTATCCCCATTCCTTGATTTGATACAAAAGACTAATTAACATGATAATACAATGCAGGTCAACTTTTGATTGATTGTAACAATGCAACCAACACTTCCAGAATTCAGAGATCAAAACACAGTCAGTACTTAATTAGATTCTTACAGAAACACTCGCATGTATCACTGTGATAGTCGATAGACATTTTTCACAATTAAATACGAGGGCATATTACATTTATGATGATTACACTGAACCTAAATTAAAAGATAAAATGAATACATTGAAATCAAATTAAAAGGTCAAATTAAAACACTATTTTAACTTGACAAAACTTATTTAACTGGTATTTATTTCTCAAAGTGTTTCCACCAGTAGGCATTACTAACATTTCAATTGATCAAATTTTTTTGTATATTGTTATTTATAGTGTACTGAGAATTTTTTGTATGCAGAACACGTAGCAAAATATATGACTTCTTATTAAAAGTTGCAAATTTCATGATGTCAATTCAAATTTCTAGTCACTAACTGCTTTTGACTATAAAACAAGTGCTATATCAAATGTTTCATTTACCAATTTTGATAAAGATTTTATTCATGTTCAACAAAAAAAACCCCCTATTTTTTGTCATTTTTTAGAAGAAAAATGTGATCCACACCAGCATCCACATTATAAGTGGTCTGTGAGTTGTCTTTTCCAAAACTGTCTTGCCATATCGGACCCAATGTGATACATGTAGGTTGAGTCCTAGCATGAATAAGATTTGGTTTGGTTTTTGTGGGGTTTAATGACATTTTTCAGCACTTGATAGGCTATACATGTCAGCCAGTATATTTGGTGGAGGAGGAACCTGTGAAGACCCAGAGAAGAACCACTGACCCATGGGAAGCTACTGGCAAGCTTTCTCATATACCCACATTGGTCGTCCCGAGACTCAAACTCACAGGGACAGAGGTGAGATGTGTGAGTGATCTGTAAAGGCAAGCACCTTAGACCACTCGGCCACCTGTGGCCCCCCTAGCATGAATATCTCTCAGTTTTATACAAAAGATACCCATGCAACATCAATTCCAGCAAAAGTTACACAAATTAGAAGCATGGCTGAACATGTTAAATACACCAGAACTAACTGGAACGCATGGGTGTCTTTCAATCCATTGCACTTGCCTATTGCTAAGTTTATCTTTTATCTTTTAGACCAGTGCATGCATGTGAGCATTATCAAGCCCAAATTTGTCCTCTTGTTGCATAATACATGTAAGTTTAGTCCTATTAAGAATAACCATACCTATGTTCACCAGTGGATTGCTCCCGAATCGACTTTCAGTACATGTCAGTATGGTGTGGGAAGTACATGTATTTTACATCCCAAACAATGATGTAAAGCAGACTGGAATAAAAGAAAAGAATTAGCAGATTGGAATTTTAAAAAAAAAAGGAGCTGTTTAAGGTCAGATAAGTCAGTTAATAATAAGTAATGTGCTTCGGGTCAGAATTATTTCCAAGCTGATGAGAGTAGATGAGTTCAGCAAACAATTGGCTTTATGCAAATGAATTAGTAGCAAGAGATTAAATTTTAAAAAATCTCTTTAAAACATTAAAAATGCTTATGATGTCTCAGCACTTACAAAGTTTTGGAGATTATTCAAAGACTGGGGATGATGTAAACTGTTGCTTACACATAATGTAATGTCTGAAATAGTCAAACTCTTACATTCATTGGCAGTAAACTGTCAATAAGCTGCTACATTTTGAAAGTTAAACGAAAACTCAGATGTGATACAGTTTTAAATTTTGAAATCTTCTATTGTTGGGTGTGTATTATCTCCTGTATATTGATGCAGGGCTAGAATTTAACATAATTTATTTATAGCCTGAAGGATTAGTAGATTGAGAAAATTGACTACCGGTAGTAAATTGAGAAATTTACTAGTCCTGATGGGGAATCTTCACTACTCCTTTCCATGAACAGTGTCAGACATGTATTGAAATTTACTAGCCATCAGAGAGTTGAAATTATGAAAACTATTAGTCTGACATAAAATTTATTAGCCTGAGGCTAGTGGACTAAAGCTATTTTTTTGAGCCCAGTTATGTGAAAGTGGCCATTCACAAGACTTTAACCCAATCTTTGCCATCATGGGGGGTACTGGCTTTTATTTTATCTGGAACACTGGTATGTGGCACTCTTGTTATAGATTCTGTGTATAAAAATGACCATCTTTATATTGAAGTCAGGTAATTAATTAATCTACATGTATATATCATCTCTGATTGCCTGTGTGGTGAAATACACATTTTGTTTAGAAGAGCTATTGCTTGTAGATACAGCTGGTTTATAGTGTTCATTATTTTGCAGGAACAAAGCAATTGCTGATTATCTCAGCTCTAATGGATACATCAGTTCATTAGCAGAGTTTCAGAAGGAGGCTAATTTGGTAAGTCTACCATTGACTTCAGATCTTTAAAAACTTTGAGTAGATGTCCATTAATCTAAAACACCCACTGATTCAAACCAAACCCATGTCCAACGACTTTTTCACGCTAAATTAAGTAACATTCACATATCTAAATGCCTGCATATCTGAATTAAATGAGTGTTCCCCAGGGCAGTTTCGATAATGGACTTCTACTCTATATACTTAAAGAAACATACCCAGATAAACAGTATCTTTGATAATTCTTCTAGTGTAACAGCTCAATCCAATAGTCACAACATGGAACTCCCCAGGATTTTACAGAGTGAAGCTTTAGTTTACTTGATTCAAACTGGCTGTGTTTATCTGCTTGAAAAATGCATAACACTAACAACAGTAAACCCATGTATCCATGCTGGAAGTTGAAATACAATGCTGTTTGATGTGTTTAGTTTCATTCTTAAATATTTATATTCTTTTTGGTGTTAAGTGCTTTTTTTCAATTGCATGGATATAGCTACAAGTGAAGTTACAAACATGTACAGCTACATTGTATGTGTGTTTTCAATCACAACATAGACCTATTAGAGTCCAAGACATTATGTTCTGTGTGAGTCTTAATGTAGACAAAAGAGAGTAATGTGAAAAGACAAAGTGGCTTCCCATTATACTATATAGTAGATACAGGGTTCTTCCCAAAAATGTGTTAAGGCACAAACCAATGAGCACATAAACAAGGTTGTGTCTTTGAATGCAACCTCTTTTCTAGAAAGTCAGTTATAAAGTATAATTTCTTATCAAAATGAAAAGATAGAACCCAACCATTATGATTTTGGCATTATGATGTTATACATTGAATTACATCTTATGACAGCCTGTGTAGGGAATATGTTTTCAGATACATGTTACCAATTTGGTTTCTGCACAATACCTTATGTTGTCCACCATCTGCATTTACCAGACTTTGTGGATGGCTTGCCTTCGGATAAGGATGACCCCTATAAATTTCAGGCTTAAAAGCTTAGAGGTCAAAGTCACCGTGACTGAAAGAAGGAAAATGGTTTCCACACAATAACATGAGTTCTCCACCATTTACAAGTAGCAAATTTTGTGTATAGCTTGCACATGGGGTAAGGAAGAATCATTGATTTCAGGGCCAAAAGATAAAAGTTCTAGGTTACTGTGACTGAAAAAGAAAAATGCGTTCAGCACAATAACTATACATGACTTACCTCAACCAAACTTTGAGGATGGCTTGTACTTGGGATAACAAAGAAGGATGTTGATTTTGGGTTCAGTGGTAAAAGTTCAAGATCACCAACATAAAGAAGAAAAATGGTTTCCGCACAATAGCATTAATTCTACATTACACACCTGGTCCAGACTTTGTAGAAAGGAAGAAGCCTGTCTTTTTCAGGGACAAAAGGTCAAAGGTCACTCTAACTGAAAGAAGAAAAATGGTTTCTGCATACAAATTTCAGTTATCTGCATAGAGGACTATTGAACATCAGGTGGGCATATAATGTACCGTTCACTGCACTCTTGTTAAAATATATTATCTCCAAAAATTATTTATGTGTGAAAAAATTCTTGAAAAGAAGGCTTCTGTGTAGCACTTGCATATTCAAAAGAGTACCCATATCAAATATCTACTTTCCTAGTGGTCTTTTAATAGCAGATTTATATGATGAACTGTCTCAAAACTCAGATGGACTTCTTCATTTTGATGACCTGTCTCAGTTTCATTATAGTAATGAAGAAAAATTGGTTAGAGAACTAGTCAGTATCATGGTCAATAAATAGTGGTCAAGATGTCGAGCAAAGCTGGCTTTTATATCAGTAATACGTTACCTATTGCTGTTACGTTGCTTACTCCTTCCTGGATGGAAATTACCTTTGTATGTATAAGAAAAAGTCCATCCTCTCATTAAATGGAAAGTTCTTTAAGGCCCAGAACTAGAAATAATACAGCCCTCATAGGCCCTCTTTATAGACGACATTTTGGATCAGTTCAATTCTTAATGCTCTACAGAAATATTGTCTTCATGTCAGGAATTGGCATCTAAATGCGCGTTTCCATATAGTTTGAGTGTTTATACCCTCAGTCCATTGTATATTGGTCGTAACTATTAGCTCTTTTGTTAGATTTTAGGCATTTGTTGTTCCATTTGTCTGCAGTGCATTATACCATTACCATCCCCTTCGGCGATTGGGTAATCCATAATTGTCACTAATTTCATCATCATTCAGTTATATTTGTATTTTCGGGACTCTTCGGTAGGTATAGTCTCTACATTCATCATCAGACTTGTTTGTGACCTCAGTTTTACTCTGCAATTATTTTTGAGAACATCTGGTTTGATCATTAATTGACTCATGCTACATGTTATTTTTACGCTCGCTTTAGCGGGTTGCACACCAGCATTTCTATTATTAGTGTGTTCAGGTGGTCACACACCATTCATTATCATCTACAGTGAGTTGGAATCAGACACCCTCGTATTTATTCATTATAATATTATTGTGTTTTGCTGGTTTCATAACATTCATCATCATCAGTACGAAAGTTAAGTATTGTGGCAGTTTGATAGTGTTTGGCCACAGGTCTCACACCACTCATCTTTTTCATCAATACCATATGGGCAGGTTAAGTATTGCTGATATTATATTAGATTGCATTTTACTTCAGGTGACATGCCATTCATTAACATTATAGTCATTTTTAGCTCTACTGGTCATATACCAGCAGAGCTTATGCGATGGTCTGTCGTCCGTTGTATACCCATCTGTTAGAACAAGTTTGTTATCGCTGTTGCTCCTAAACTATTTGGAGGATTGCCATGAAATTGTACACACACATTCATCCTATGGTCTAGTTGGCCCTAAATGAAAATGGTGCCACTCGTACTTCTAATATGGCTGCCACAGCAGCCATTTTGAAATTCTTGTTATTGCTACTCCTCCTGAATGGATGGTCATATCAACATGCGGTTTTTACTGACTTCCTATGATGTGTAGTTGGACCTAAATGAAAATGGTTCCAATTTGATATCCATTATGGCCACCATGGCAGCCATCTTGAAAGCTTGTTATTGCTACTCCTCCTGAACAGAACGTCATATTGACATGGGGTTTTCACCAGAAGACTTCTTATTAAACTTGTTGGTTCTAAATGAAAATGGTGCTGATGATGCCTAATATGGCCACCACAGTGTCCATCTTGAAAATCTTGTTATTGCTCTTTCTCTTGAATGGATGGTCATATTAGCATGGGGTTTTCACTAAAAGACTTCTTATGATGTCTACTTGGTTCTTAATGAAAATGGTGCTGATCTGACATTCATATGGCCACCATTACAGCCATCTTAAAAATCTTGTTATTTCTACTCCTACATATATGGTCATATGAACATGACATTTTCACTTAAAGACTTCTCATGATGTCAGGTTGAATGAAAATGGTGCCAGTCTGATGTACAATATGGGTGTTATGGCAGCCATCTTGAAAATCTTATTATTGCTACTCCTTCTGAATGAAATGTCATATCAACATGGTTTTTTTACTAAGGCCCAAAAAGAAAAAAATATGTGTTGCCTATTGCACTGGTTTTAAAATTAGGTAGGCAGGTAGTTTTTTTTTTTTTTTTTTTTAAACTTTATATATAAATCAAATAATATTTCAAGCACTTTAAAGTACTGGGCAAAACCGGCTCAATTAGATGCACAAATCAATTTTGGCAATGTAATTTTTTTAATTTAAAAAAAAAAAAAAAAAAAATGTATGTCTAGTTGGTCCTAAATGAAAATGGTGCCAATCTGATGTCCATTATGGCTGCAATGACAGTCATCTTGAAAATCTTGATATTGCTACTCCTCCTGAATGCATGGTCATGTCAACACGGGGTTTACACTACAAGACTTCTTATGATGTCTAGTTGGTCCAAAATGAAAATGGTACCAATCTGATGTTCAATATGGCTGGCTGCCACAGTGGTTATATTGAAAATCTTGTTATTGCTACTCCACTACATGGATGGTCATATCAGCATAGGGTTTTCACTAAAAAAAACTTCTTACGATATCAGCCATCTTAAAAATCTTGTTATTGCTACTCATCCTGAATGGATGGTCATATTAACATGAGGTTTTCACTAAAAGACTTCTTATGATTCTAGGTGGTCTTAAATCGAAATGGTGCCAATCTGACGTCCAATATGGCCACCACAACAGCCATCTTGAAAATATTGTTATTGCTAGTCATTTGGAATGGAAAGTCATATCTTGCAAATATTGTTATCTCTACTCCTCCCAAATGGATGGCTATATCAACATGGGGTTTTCATCAATAAACTTCTTATTGATACCTAATTGGTCCTAAATGAAAATGGTGCCAGTTGTACATTCAATATGGCAGCCATGATGACTGTTTAAAAAATCTTGTTGTCACTATTAGCCCAGAATAGATGATCATTATGACATAGGGTTTTCACCAAAAGACATCTAATGATGTCTACTTTGACCTAAACGTAAATGGTGCCAAGCTGACATCCACTATGTGCACCACAGCAACTAATTTGAAAATTTTGTTATAACTGAAGAATATCAGAGATGGTTTGAACACTCGACAGTTGAAAGGAAGAAATGGTCTTATCTTGAATTCCTGGAAATTCTTTTTGCCGAGTAGAGCATCAGTCCCTTCGAGGTAGTCTTGTTAACTCATTTCAGATGGGATATGATTCCAGATGTACTTTACCTATTCAGAATGGATACGATTAAGGTCGTATGTTCACTACATTCTATCTACCACTCCGCAGAAGTGTGCATTTAACCATGTAATATGTCATTAGTTTATGTGTACTCTTTTGAAAAGAAGGAAATAAAGGTAGGAGGTAGACAAATGCAGTGAAAGCATAAGTGTAAAAAACGCCAAAAACTGGTAAAAATTTGATTTCAAGATTCAGTTTTAATGCATGGAGATCAACATGGCAGAAAGCACTGAAGCGGCAAGTGATGGCAGCGATGCTGATTTTGATGAAAATATTGACAATTTTGTGGGGAAGATTAGTGTTTAGGCAGTGCAGATCGTGATCTTGACTTTGATGAAATGAAGAGAGATGACGATAACTGCTTAGTGGACAATTTTATTGCATAACTAAATTTTGTGTGGAGATCAAAATGGAGGAAAGTACTGAAGTGGCAATTGGTGGCAGTGATGTGGATGTGGATTTTAATGAAAATGGAGACAATTTTGTGGGGGAAATTTATATTTTAGGCAGTGTGGATCGTGATCTTGACTATATCAAATGAACTGAGTAGATGATAACTAAATAATTGGTATTTTTGACTCTGATATTGATGATGATGATGATGAAGATGATGATGAAGACTTGGATGCTTTTCAGGCTAACTAGACATTTTGAGAACTTCACATCTCATAAAGTTCACCCATATACTTATGTTGGATGTGTACATAATATCGTGAAATTTTACTGCATTCCTGGAAATGGACCAGAATATTACCAACAAAACTCTGATATTTTTACATTAGAATTTATTATGGAATAAAAATACTGAACCAAAATGAAAAGCTTTGTTGACTTACCAGTAAGGATCTGTTCTGCATGCTCTCCAATTCTCATGCGAGTAAATTTAATAAAATTGTAATAACCTTTGACATTCTTGATGGATTTTTATTATTTTTTCACCTTAACTCATTAACCCCTGCCGCCACAATAATTCGTTGCACTTTGCTTCCCTCATCTCCCGAGTGCCACGATAACGTGGCGCAGTTTACCTTGCTTGAATCCCGGGCACCTTGTTTGAGTGGCAGTATTAGTCTAGGCCTGTATCCCGCACGATGAGTTAAAGTGGCACAAACCATTGGTTGATTCCAGACTATTTCCTAATTATGCAGACAGTTTAACCAATCAAATTTAAGCTTACATAGATAGAGGAAACATTGCAGCACAAAGGGAAAAAAATTTGACTTCGAAAGCGCCAGAAATAGTGGAGTTATTTAGATTTGAAAATGATGCAAAATGACAAGAATCAGCCACTGGAAGTAGAAACATACCCGACCGACTCTGATGGAGATATATTCATTTATGTGTGGATTAAACCATATCTTGCAGATCTTTTGAAGAATCAGTAAATAAAGACTTGCTTGTGTTTGGGAAAATGAATTTAGTTAGCATGAGTGTACATAATTCAGAGTTTGTTCAAAGTGTTTCATTACTTTTTAAATGTTTAGTGGAGAATTCTAAGGAAGAAAGGTAAGTAAAGTGTGAGGAAAATATGCAGTTTTCACACGACGTTAAAGTTTGTAAGAGAGATGACAAATGGAATTTCTGTGAATTATTTCATGTGTTGAAGGTTTTAATTATTCAGTGTGAATTCATAATGGATTTTATGGATTTTTAATGACAAAAGAAGCAAATTGGTAAGTAAATAATTTTTGTTTTGCCTTTATGGATGAGTTTTATTTCTGCATGCTGCATGAAATTTATACCATTATCTACATAATTTTATTGAGAACAGCTGTGCCAAACTTTAGCTTAATTGAAGGAATACAAAGCAAAAAATAACTAATTTATTTCAAGTAGCCCCCTCTGTAAAAATCAGCAAGTCAAGTACTGTCAGTGAGTCTCAGGGATACAGCTACTGGTAAGGCTAACACTGCTCTAGGTGATCCCTCTGCAAGTATGCTGTAGGGGAATACCTAGCTGTTTGACTCAGGGGCTAATGAGTTAAATGGCGTAAAATTCCCCACATTTCATACACTTACATATAGGAGGTAAAATGAATAAAGCAGATAGAAAAATTGCATTGAAAGTAAGTTATAAAAAAAAATGTAAAGCATGTTTTTTATTTACTTTACTTTCAACTGAATTTTTTACATCTGAAAATTTTCAGTTACAAATATATGACTTTAAGGAAAATGTTATGCTTTTTAAAATGGTATATAACTTTGAAAAATTATTTGAAAAACTTTTCCTGTAAAACTAGATTGAGCAACGTCATTGCATACTCTCATGCTGTTAGACCACTGATTGAACAAATTTACAGTTCTACACAACTGCCTGTCTGATTGGGTTTCAGAATGAAAAGGGTTAATATGTGAATTCATATATTCTCCATGATGGAAAATGGTTTCCACAAAATAACTGAAGTCTTATGCCACAAACCATGTCCAAACTTTGTGGCTGTCTTGTATTTGATTCAAGAAAGGCACATATTGATTTTGAGGTCACTAGGTCAAAGGTCAAAGTCATTGAGTGGAAAAACATGGTTTTGTCACAAAAAAATCTGTTGATGTTGGGGTCAAAAGGTCAAGGTCACTGTGACTGAAAGAAGAAAAATGGTGTTTGCACAATACATTTACTTCTAGACCAAGTACTTTGACCAAAGTTTGTGGAGGCCTTACAATTAAGGAAAAAGCCTATTGAGTGTGGGGTCAAAATGTTAAAGGTCATGGTCATTGCAAATAAGGTTCCACTCTACAGTTATTATGTATTTTTGAAAGCAGGACAAGTATAAAATAGAACAAAATAAAAAAAACAAGTTATCAGGTATTTTTTTCCAAATTACCCCTTATGTCCAGGAAGTGAAAAAGACCCAAATGGAGCTAGCAGTCTTTTGAAAGGTGCACAGCTGAAGTAAGGCCAAGGTGTATACTCTATAACCTTAAATTACACCAATCAATCATACACCAAAATAAAGGGAATTGAAAGTTATGTTACAATACCAAAAATATACAAGGTTGTTGTACATAATCAGGATAACCAGTGAGGAAAACCTGGGAAATTCATTTTCTTTAAAAATCAAACCCTGTGCAGAGTATGGAACTGTATAGCGGAACCTAAATGCTAAATTGGTTTTCCATAGTAACTTTTTTTGTAGATTAAGTTCCTTGACTCCGGGTTCTCCATACGATTTTGAAAGTTGCAGTTCAGGACTCCTTCCTTGAAAAAAGGTGCAGTCCCAGCCCTAGAAATAGGAGTCCCAAAAACAAAACTTTTTTTTCTCCTTGCAATAATTCAGAACATTATGCATGTATTGTTGGGTTACCAATATATAAGTAATCAGATTGCTAATGCTCATTCATTGTGAAATATTTTGTATTATAGTTATTGAGAAAAAAAAACTACGGCAATTGAGTACGGTGATAATTGTGATTGTTTGTGATGTTACAACTAACAATGCTCAATTGCTTTACCTTACCATTCTTTATTTTTGTGTGCAGCTAGAAAGAAGGAATAAAGGAAGAGAATACATTTTCTTTTCAATATTAATTTATTTAATTAGCTTAATTCCATTTCAAAATAATAACTTTGCCAAGACACTGAAAGAAGAAAACAAATGACCAAATTCCATTCAATTTTTTTCATTGAATCTTTAAGCAACACAGAACATCATACTACATTCAATTTTTTCTTAAACAAACTTTAAGGTTTATATGCCCTTCTTGGTCAATACACTATTTATTTTGTCCATATGACTTCATATGAGCACAGCAGAAACTATACATTGTAATTAATTATAACTGCTAGGAGTACCTAGATTACAGAGTTGCAATTACAAATAGGTATAAATGGTAATCATCTGCCACTAGAACAAGCAATTTTTATTTTTATTTTTCAAAACTTCACCAAATATTAGCCAAGTCCAAAAGATCCATATTTTTTTTTTTAATTAACCCCGAAACATGTAGTTGTAAACTTGAGGTTACTCATCCATAGCGTCACTGACCTCTGGTTTGAATAGATGAGCACTCTGGTGTGAAGACACCTGTGCGTGTGCTTCATTTACATTTATAGAGGTTGTGTCAAAATTGTTTTGAAATGTTTTTGACTGCTTCATTTTCTGGTGAAGTTTTAGAAACTTAAAAACTTGCTTGTTTAAATGGCAGTTGATTAAATATTTTTATCTATTAGTAATTACAATACTGTCTGGAAACAAGTATGAGTGCATAAAGCTAACAGTGTTCCATTGTTTTCTCGTTTTGTGGCCCACTGGAATGTCCTATTCATTCCACGAATCTCAGTCTCTTTGACATTCTGTTTTCTTTATCAAAACCGGATGCATTAACTATTTTCTGTCAGCCAGTTACGTGAGAATCAGTCTCATCGGCAAGCCATGCGCTTGGCACCAAAGAAATTATGTAAAGTTGCCATCGGAAAAATACACTTGTGATAATTACTTGAAAATGAAAATATATCTCTGTACATGATTAACATAGGAGTTCGTATTCCTCTGACAAACATGATGACTCGCAAAATCTTGGCACTATTTTACCAAATACTGTATATGATAAAATGCAAGTGTTCCAAACATCCTTGACGGATTTAAAATACAATGGATTTAAAGTATGTTGAGTGATGCTTGTGACAGTAGGGTGTCAAAGCACAAGCGCATGTAATTATTCTTTTCATCAATTGATCATTATGCACCAGCAGTCGATCAACTGGTGTCTTAATCTCCTCGTCTGCTAAGATCTAACTTATGTAGCTTTAGCTAAATCCCTTTACAATCACTTGAACTTTGTTTGATAGCAAGCACACTACATGATTTATCCTTGCTTTGCAGAAATGGATGAAATAAAAGTTTGCAAAAAAAAACCCTTGCGTATTGTAGACTCTGCTGTTGGAATTTTCATGCATCCAACATTAAAAGTACACATACTTTTATGTGGATTTCTGCATCCGGGAGAACACTGTTGACTAAACCTTGTGGATGGCTACCTAATAAAGAAACCTATCAATTTTTTATTCAAAGGTTAACATCATTATAAGTCTAAAAAAGAAAATAATGGTTTCTGCACAGTAAGTTTACTTCAAGACAGAATACCCTGACCATTGGTCAATAGTCACTTACCTACATAGAGGACTAATAAACACAAGAGCAGGCATGCTATGTACTGTTAAGTAGTCTTGTCATAATTTTCTAGATGTTGATGTTATTTTCTTTCCTTTTCTTCAGCCGTCGGAGCTAGACAAAAAATATTCAGGTCTCCTCGAAAAGAAGTGGACATCTGTCATCAGACTTCAGAAAAAGGTTTGTAATTAAAATATCATATGCAAACCGATATGTTTGTATCCAGTTGAATTGGTAATTGCTAAGCAGACTAGAATATATCCTGATTGGATAGTTCTATATATGATAACCTGCAGTTAAGATGTGCATCTAACAGTCGCATTGCCTTTAAGTACATTGATTCTTTCAGTATCCCCATGATTTCAAACATGCTCAGGAATATTGTGATACAGTTCCACTGTACATATGTATGGATGTATGTATATGCAAGTGTAATGTCTTTTGAACTCCATATAACATTAGCATGACAAAACAACTTTATGCATGTAGCTGGCACTGACCCTGAGGTTCATCCCTGCTGTCAGGGATTTGGCCCCTGGTTCATAAATTGGAAATTGTTGAGATGTCTACGCTTTAACAATATATGCATTTATTGGGTATAAAAAGTCCCATTTATTCACACAGCTGAAATTCATGCTGGGGTTAATTCCTATCCCTAGGAAACTATTAAGATCCCCACCCTACAACCATATGTATTGAGACCCCTTCCCTACAACTATATATAACACACTTTCAGGTTATGTAAGTACAAATTTATACATGCAGCTTCATCTTTAAAACCCAAGTGAATGGTCCTCAGAGTCATAGCTTCGAAACTACAAAGGTCCCCATCCTATAACCATATACATATTAACTGGGCACAAAAAGACATGCACATACTTGACTGACATTTACCCCAGAGCGGGAATATTGTGATGCTGTTCGTCCATATATATGTATGGTTGTACATATGTATGTGTGTAATATTCTTTTAACTCCTACCATCGTGGGGCAGTCATTACCTTCAGGAACCTGCTCAGAGGCTGAAACTTGATGATGGAGATCAAAATGAGGAAGCACAGGCATACGTGTTTTACAAACACATAATTCTAGTTTAGACTGAAAATTGTACAACTGGGTAAACTTTATCGTTCAAGGAAAGTAAAAATGTTTTTCTGCTTTACCAGTTAAATATCTTAAGAACATCAGATGTATATCATTAAGAGATGCATCGGAAATGGGCTCAAAATTTGTTCTCAGTTTGATTCTCATAGAATCTCATATACAATTTTCTAATTGTATATGGAAATAATATTTTTCTGTCTTGCTGTCTCAGGTAAATTCATTTTGCATTTTTTGTCTCGCCTATGAAGCATAAGGAAGATACAGGTATACATTTTCTGATGGCATTGCCAGTATAGTAGCATAGTTGTCAGCATTTAAGGTTTTTTTTGCATTTAGTTCACTTTTTTGACATTGTTGTATTTATAGTCTTGAAGCTTCATGGGTATACTGATTTGGAGGGTACTACTCTCCAGATGCAAAAATCATAGTGACCTGCTCTCTTTGCTTCAGTGATTACATTAAGTTTTTGCATCCATCAAACTTAGTGGGTATATTCATCATGAGGAGTATTACTTGCCACAGGCAAATGTAGGTCACAATGACCTATTTCTCTTGCTCCAGTTATTATGTTTCATTTTTGCATTTAACTCCGTTTCTCTGACACTGTTGTATATACAGTAGTGAAACTTTATTGGCACACTCAGTATGAGGGGTGCTGGTCACTGCGGGTTACAATGACTTACCCCTGTACGTTTTATTATACACTTTTTTTTGTATTGTATTAAACTCCATTTTTTTTTTTTACACATTACTTGGACAATCCCCATCATACAACTTGATAAGGGCATTCATTATTATACTCCTGCCAAAGGTGAAGCATATATTGTTATGATGTCTGTCTGTCTGTCTGTCCATTTGTTACCTTAGTTTTACACCATATATTTTTTGAGCTGCATTGTCTCAGTGGTTAGCATGCTAGACTCATGACTGAAAGGGTGCGAGTACAAATCCTACTATCAGATCAGCCCAGGTCATCACTGTCTTTGGGCAAGGCACTTTACTCCAACTGCCTCTGCACTAAATAACCTACTTATGTTGCTGTGCTGTAAAATATCAAACCAAAACCAAAACCTTTTCTAAACTTTGTGGCAGGCTTACACTTTGGGTAAAGAAGAAACCTATTGATTAGGGAGTGAAAAGGTCAATGGTCAAGGTCACTGTGACTGAAAAAAGAAAAAATGGTTTCAGCATAATAGTATTAGTTCTACATCACAGTCTTGAACCAGACTTTGTGGATGGCTTGCACTTGGGGTATGGAGGTAGCAGTGTTGCATATTTTCCTTGGACACTTACATTATTGTAATAAACATTTTATCGCGTGCTCAAGTAACTCATGAAAACATTAACATGTTTAAATGTCTGGTTAACCCGAAATGAGTTGCACCATGGAATTTTCCATTCCCGATCTTGCTCTCGTTTAACTTGAGTGTTTACTCATTATCTACCAGCATTTTTTTAATAATAAATTCCTGATTTTTCTGAATTACATTTCTTGTCATATTAATAAATCATTGATTTAATGGCAGATTGTGTATTTGTATACAATTAATTGCTTTTGTCGTTAATTCAGCCTCAAAATAAATGAAATTTTCATCATCATAGGTGTGACTTGAACTGCAAAAATATTATATTAGCTGCCATAAAAAACTTTACAAAGCAACTCAGCCGACTACCACAAACCTTGAATGTTTTCACTGCCAGATACATTGTTTTAAAATTGATATTAATTGCCATCTTAAGTTTTTATCACCTTTAGTGACTTTGGCCATTTCTAGCACCAACATTGATGTGGATGGATGTCCACTAAAAAAAAGTTGTAGGGATTTTTTTTTTCCCAACGAAAAAGCATGCCCAGGGTCAAGATTGCGGGGGACATTGGACAAAAAATTGCAGGAAACTCGTGATCCTGTACTCAAGGTGCAACACTGAGGTAGATTACTGATTTTTTGTAATGAAAACATAAAAGGTTATAGTCACTGTTTGAAAGAAAATGGTTTTCACACAGAAACATTAATTCTTCGTATCAGACCTGGAGTCAACTTTGTGGATGGCTTGCACATGGAGTACGGAAGAAGTCTTTTGATTTTTATTTCAAAAGGTCAAGGTCATTGGCTGCAAAATGAAAAATTGGTTTTTGCACAGAAATTTAAGTTTTCAACCAAGTACAGTAAAAAACTCACTCTAACATGATCGTGGGCATCCACAATGTGCCATTGTGTTATGTAATTATCATGCAGTATCGAGACAAGTCAGTTGACTGAATAAATTATTGCCTGTATTCTTTTGGCTATAAAATATGGGATGCGGTGGTGGGAGAGGGTGCAAAACGAACTTAAGTGATGCAGTTACCAGCTTATAGAATTTTCTTTGCTAGATTCTGCTTGAGTCTGAATACTTCATTTCTTGTTAATAAATTCACACTAACTTATGAAACAGTTTATAGTATATTTTTGGAAATATTCATGCCCAAATCAGACAGTGAGAGCTTCTAATAAGAAACTTGCATTTCGGCTAATCAAAATAAATTAACTAAAACTTGTTCACCAGTAATTTACTTCGTAATGTTATTCAGACAAACATAGCAACAGGTGTGAAACTGCCTCCAAGATTCTCAGTAAATACATGTAGGAAAACGTAATCTCTAAACTAGCCTTGACCAAGTTTGGAAGTAACCATTGATTTCATGGGTAAAGAGCGATCTTCAACAAACAGTCTAAAAGACAGAAGCATTAATAAACTTTGTATGGTTTGAAATATATGTTGATACTGTGACTTTGCACAACTGCACAGCAAAACAGGGAGTAGCATGTTTGATTATACATGTAACAGTAAATCCTTCCACCCATCAATCTTCAATGGTTCTGTTCCAGTCAGCGGCTTACTACAAGAATGATGTAAAAGCCTAGCATTACAATAACAAGTGGCCTGTGTATATTGGAGTGGTATGAAAGTGAGATTGTTGGCAGTTGGCATTACTGGCCTAATTTTAGGTTTTTAAAAAAAAGGACTGAGTCAGAATTTAAGCATATGGGTATAGTCATATGATTACTTCAAAACTTTCATGAAAGACATAATGTAGGGATATATTTATAGTTATGGAGTTAACTTTCAGAGGTGAGATGTGGGGATGGTAGAGGGGGTGGGTGTGAAGGTACACCTGTACATATATGTGGTAATGATGAAAAGTGCTCCTGAGTAATGTCCGGCAACAGTCAACAAATTTTCCAGACTTCTGCAGTATATTCCCACACAAAAGCTCTCATTGCTCTTATTAAGGGGTAGACACTGGAGATAGAGCTTATTGTTTACCAAAGAACTGATTGATTTTCACCTGCCAGTCAATTGATCACATGACAGTTGGCTCACAATATGGCTATGCCACATGTGCATGAAGGCAGTGTTTTTTTCATGATTGTTAATAAAGCAGTAATGGGGAGTTTCCTCAGCCATTTGCTGTCGGATAAATGTTGATGATTTGCAATTACTTATTTGCAGGTAAAGTAATTTATCGATTTGGGTGATAAACCTGTTTCAACCATGACATTGTTTGGTGCACTGGTGTGTATGCCGGTTGATTGTGCAGGCATTGGTGGTCTATTGCTTGCTCTGGATTGAACAGCAATTACTTAATGCATTAAAGACAAACACAGAAAAATTATTGGTGTTATTGTTAATCGTTCAGTACAAACTAGATGAACAGTTATAAGTTGTTGTTTTTTAGAGCTGACATCCAAATAAAATATAACAAGCTAACAACAAAGTGCAGTGACGGACTATTGACAAGTTTGCAATGAACATATACAACTAGAAACTTCTAACATCTTTATTTATTTAAAGAAAGACAATTGTAACATCTTTATTTAAAGAAAGACAAACATTTTCTTGAAGAATACAACCCATCTCACTAGATTAAGAAATCAAACTATCATTTACCTTTGCAATAAAACTTTGCAGTAATTGTACAAATTTGGAAGCAATGCCATGACTGTTATATCCAAATTTGTGTTACAACAAAGCATGTTATAGTGGGGTTTCACTGTACCTTCACCAAAGTTTATGGGTGGCTTACACTTTGGGTATGAAGGAAAGAAAGCAGCCTATTAATTGGGTGGGTGGGTGGGTGTTACGGTCAAGGTCGGTATGACTACTGTGACTGAAAGGAGGAAAATGAGTACTTTGTGAATGGCCTGCACATAGGTTAATAATGAAACCTGCGCATGTAGATTTGGGGTCTAAAGTTCCAAGGTCTAAGTCATGGTAAGTCTAATGAAAGAATAATGGTTCTGCACACTAAGTTCAGTTGAAGGCTGCATACCTTGAGATCCATTGGTCAGTAATCTTCGCAGCCAAAAATGCCCTATAAGTGCAAACATTGAGGGTTATTAAACATGGATCAGTCAGTGATTTTTCCAGGATTTGTATGCAGGGAAAGTTCCCCCTCTGGCAGCTTTGTAAGGGGAAAGTTTCATTTTTTCTAAAGGGGGGTAGCAGATTTAGTATAATTACAGAATCTGAGGGTTCAGAGCTGTAGATAAGTCATGTATTTGCGTAACTATGTATAAAAACTACATAAATAGTTCTTTCTCAAAATGCAGCATAAATGTTACATATTGTGCAAGTCAGATACGCTGTACCTACTTGTATCTTATAATGCAATGTATATCAGTTGAATTAAGCACACCATGGTTGGAAGTTCAGCTCTGTGACTACAGACTGGGGAATGCGCTTAACACCATATGGATGTAAATTTTGTGAGTTCATTTTTGTACACCAGTCTAATAATTCTAGCTCTCAATCATTTGAACATTTATAAAAATTTTAGTGCACTTTGCATACTGATTTCATACCCTGACTTAAAAAGCGTAGCAGATGTCACCATTGCAGACAGCATCTTAACATTGTCAAAACCATGACACAAAAGAAACCCACTGGAATAAAATAATACCCCTAGTTATTTAAATATTGAAATAAATTGGAAGAAAAGGAACAACCAGAGCATATAATCAGAAGTATTTTGAATGAAGTTGTAAATTTATATGTAGACGTGGTTAAAGATAGGGCAGTCAAAAGCACAATGGTGATTAAGTTATTAATAAAACAATCAGATTTTGTGAAGAAAAATTTCCCTGGGTGACTTTTGAGGGCAGAGAAATCAGTTTGCATATGAAATGCAAAATTTGTATGGATGCATATTTCAACAGTATTTTGGCTTATTAACCCTGGTAGTGCGGAAGCCATAAATATATGGTTTACGTTACCCGAATCTATATGCGGTAACCATATTTATATGGTCACAACACGGCGTCTTCTATATGCGGTAGCCATAAAAATATGGTTTCTTACAATGACGTAAACGGATGTTGAATCTCCACCAATCATTAAGCACGTGCTAAAAATATTATATAGAATACCACACAAGATGGTCCAATAATTATCACACTATTATGTGATTAATGTATAACTGACAAAATATGGGAAACTAATATCAATTAGGGTTAATGAGGGATCACTGAAATTAACAAAAAAGAGCATAGAACAACATAATCACACATTATGAACTCATGAAAGCAGAAAACGAGACAGTGAAACATAAAAACAAACTGTTGTGACAGAAACTAAATGTGTCGAATCTGAAGCAGAAACTTAAAAGTCGGTGTATTATAAGATGAAGTTAAAGTTTTCAGGATTGTCTAATGTGCTGCAAAAGAAGAGCTCCCTTGTGACAAAATTAATGCTTCACTAGACCTACAACACATAAATGTAGTTGATATTTCTTTCATAAATATTAGTTGGGACACAATCAGTGATAATCAGAACTGTACATGTATATGTGATGTTATAAATAGATCGTTGCTTGATGAGATAAAAGAATCTCATATATGTGGTATCAGGTTTATGAGAGCTCTGACCTGATGGTAGAAAAACACTTGTCAATCTGTGTACATTATGTCAGGTCAACACTTGCAGTAACAAGGTTTCTTGCTAATGATGGATGTACCAAGAAAAACGAATAGGTGAATTGTAGTCCAAGAAAGTCTGATAGATATTTGCAATGTACATACCAAATCTTCATTAAATATCCATCTATGTTTGAGATGAAAATGTTAACAGGCATTTTAATTATTAGGTCAATTTTTTTAAATCCAAGAATAGATAATGGACCAACACTTCAGTCACTGTTTCCAGTAAGATATGCTGTTGGTTCAAAATGTTCATGGAATGCTGTGCCAAATTCTGCAAGAAAAAAGGTATCACAAGTCTTGGAACAAAGGTGGCCTGTCAATCATGGGGTTGACACTTCCGATATTTAGCCAAGGTCTGTTACTCTACAGCCATTCCAGCTGTAGTATACAAGCAGCTGAGCTAGCTACCTGCCTCCTTGCTGTATATATAAGCAAAAATGTACTACATGAAAATAGAAGAAGAAGCTTGAAGAAATATATGAATTAAATCCTTTTCTACTGGAATTTATGAATGATAAATTTACACATTGAATTGTTTGAATAGGAAAATATGCCAGCTGCCTGAAAGAAGAATAATAACAATTATGAAACATGTGATAATAATAATAATAATAATAATAATAATAATAATAATAATAACAATAATAACAATAATAATAATAATAATCATAATCATAATCATAATAATTAGAATGGTATTTGGTACATGCTGTTTCAGAGGTTACCTGTGCACAAAGGCCAGTTTGACTTTTTCCTGTGGGTGACTGCTGTTGACAGTTTTGAATGTATTCATACTTAAAAGTAGGTTATGAAGTTGCTGATGTTAATGTGAGCCTAAAGTTTTATCACATTATTGCCACCTATTTATGATGTTGCAAGGCCAAGGTTACAGGTCCCAGAAAATTTTTTTTTTTCCTACTGACTATAGCCTACTGATTGTTGCTATTTATATGTGAGAGACCTGTATTGAGTGAAATGTACTAATGCTGGGGATGTAGCCGAGCATGGTAAATGTGTTACTCTGTATTAGTGCTCTGTACTGCAGTGAATTGGAAACAGATTTATGTGGGCCAGTGGGTCTCAAATCTATATGATATTTCCAATCTCTATTTTTTCCAATATCATTATACCAAATCGGATTACACTACATTGTGATGGCAATCTATGATAACATCCCTAGGTTGAACTGAACTTCTTTTATTGTTCTAGTGACATTGCTAAGTATTTGGAAATGCTCTTGTAGAGCAGGCAAGACATAGCATTCTTCGGAGTTATTGTTCCATGTATACCTCTAAATTGCGTGTATATTCATTTTTTTTCATTTTTTTTTCAGGTAAAATGTCTTAACAATATACTAAGAATGCATCAAGATCTATAGATTTTCATTTAAAGTTGGCCTCTTTTTTCAAAAGGCAATAAATTCTTGTGAAATACAATGTGAAAGTGAAAAATTGGGGAATTTTGGCATGAATATTTGAATGCAGACTTTAGCATGTGACCTACCTAGCAAGGGACCAAAGATTGAAATGTATATACATTTTTTAAATGAATGAGCTGATCTTTTCTTATTTCTTTTTTCTTTTTTCTTCATGTAGGTCATGGACCTTGAAGCAAAACTTTCGGAGGCAGAGAAGGAATTTAACACTGGGGGTCCTACTCGTGATAAGAGGAGCCCCTCAGAATGGATCCCAAGACCCCCAGAACGTTATTCGCTCAGTGGACACAGAAGCCCAGTCACTAGGATCGTATTTCACCCAGTATTCTCTGTAATGGTCTCTGCTAGTGAGGATGCCACAATTAGGGTATGTTGGAATCGGTTATTTATTTTATATCTAGAGTGATCAGAGATTTTGGAGAAGAAAAAATGTTTTTGGCATAATTGACAAGTCTGTATTTATATATGTTGGTTGCAGGATTAACATGACTTTCATCCATACTGTCAAAGAAACATTTCATCACAGACTTGTGTCTACCTTTTGTTTGTTAAAATTCACATTTTTAACTCTGCTGGTCATAGACCAGAAGAACTTGTGGGATGATCTGATGTCGTTCGTCCAGCCGTTGTTCATTGTCTGTCTGTCCGTTAGCACAGTTTGTTATTGCTACTCCACCTAAACTACTTGGAGAAATGCCATGAAACTTAACACACATTCATCCCATGGTCTAGTTGGTCCTAAATGAAAATGGTGCTACTTGAACATCCAGTATGGCCACCACAGTGGCCATCTTTAAAAAATTTTTATTGCTACTTCTCCTGAACGGATGGTCATAACAACATAGTTAGTACTAAATAAAAATGGTGCTGATCTTATATCCAATATGGTCACCATAGTGGCCATCTTGAAAATCTTGTTTTCACTTCTCCTCCTGAAGAAGAAAGTCATATAAGACATGGGTTTTCACCAGAAGACTTATTATATTTAGTTGGTCCTAAATTAAATGGGTATTACTTGCACAACCATTATGGCCACCACAGCAGCCATCTTAAAACATCTTGTTATCACAATGGTTGTATCAACATGGGATTTTTACTAAATGTCTGCTTATGATGTCCAGTTGGTCCTGAGTGAAAATGGTGCTGCTCAGACAGCCAATATGGCCATCACAGTGGCCATCTTGAAAATCTCATTATCACTACTGAATGATGTCTAGTTGGTCTTAAATGAAAATGGTAACAATCTGACTTCCAATATGGACACTACAATGACCATCTTAATAATTTTGTTATGGCTACTTCTCTAGATGGCTGGTCATATCGATATTGTGCTTTCACCAAAAGACATCTTATGATGTCTCGTTAGTCCAAGATGGAAATGGTGCCAATCTGATATCCAGTATGGCCACCATGGCAGCCATCTTGAAAATCTTGTTATTGTTACTTCTCCAAAACAGAAACGTATCAGCATGGGGGTTTCCACTGGAGGATTTCTTATGATGTCTTGTGGGTCCTAAATGATATCTTGTTGGTCCTAAATACAAATGGTACTTGTGAAAATATTGTTATTGCTGAAGAGTATCAGAGATGGTTTCAACACTCTGCAGTTAAAAGGAAGAAATGATCTTGTCTTGAATTCCTGGAAATTCTTTTTGACCTGTAGAGCATCGATCTCTTCGAGGGTCTCTTTTTAATTGATTTATTTTCTATTTAAATCTTGATTGTTAAAAACCTGTTGACCTAGTCACAATGGGAATCATCTGCCTCAATCATGTTACAGATCTCTGGATTCTAGGGGTGAAATGATTCATCGATATATCGATGTATCGATAATTTTTCCATATCGATATGCATATTGATACAAGAGGTGAAGAATCAGTACAAAATGATGATTACCCTATGCAAGTTACTTTAATCTTTAGCAGCCATGAATAATTATTAGTCATTTGCCTTTTTATTCTTTAAATTGAGAATTCATCTGAGAAAGCATCATGGGCACAGACACTTGTTTCTGTCAATAAAAAAGAAAAACTATTGGCAACACCCACTCCCCTTCTACAAATTAACACAAGGTGACTAATTTGAATGGTTGAGATCCATACCCCCCCCCCCAAATCCTGTCTCGCAGTTTCTCGTGGTAGTTTTTAGCTCTATTGGTCACAGACCAGACGTTGTCCATAGTACATCTGTCCATTAGCACAAGTATGTTATCGCTACACTTCCTAAACTACTTGAAGGATTTCATGAAACTTCTTACACACATTCATCCCATGGTCTGGTTCATCCTAAATAAAAATTGTGCCGCTAGGACATAAATTATGGCCGCCACAGTGGCCATCTTGAAAATCTTGTGATCACTACTCCTTCTGAATGGATGGTCATATCAACATGGGGTTTTCAGTAAAAGACTTCTTATGATTTTTATTTGGTCCTAAATAAATATGGTGTTGATCTGACATCCTATTTGCCACCTCAGCAGCCATCATGAAATTGTTTTAATGCTACTCCTCCTGAACAGAAAGTCACATTGACATGGGGTTTCCACCAGAAGACTTCTCACGATGTCTAGTGGTCCTGCATGAAAATAGTTCTGAACTGACATCCAATAAAGTCACCATAGTGGCCATCTAAAAATCTTGTTATTGCTACTCCTTCTGAATGGATGGTCATATCAACATGTTTTCACTGTAAGACTTCTTATCATGTCTAGTTGGTCCTCAGTGAAATTGGTGCCGATCTGATGTCCAATATGGCCGTCACCGCAGCCATATTGAAAATCTTGTTATCGCTACTCCACCTGAATGAAATGTAAAATTGCCATGAGGTTTTCATCAGAAGACATATTATGATGCCTAGCTGGTCCTAAATTAAAATGGTGCTATTCAGGCATCCAATATGGCTGCCACAGTGGTCATCTTGAAAATCTTATCACTACTACTCCTGAAAGAGTGTTATATCAACATGAGGTTTTCATTGAAAGACTTCTTGTGAAGTATAGTTGGTCGCAAATGAAAATGGTGCTGATCATACCTCCAATATGGCCACAGTGGCCATCTTGAAAATCTTGTAATCGTTACTTCTCTTAGATGGCTGGTCATATTGACATTATGCTTTCACCAAAAGACTTGGTATCTCGTTGGTCCTAAATGGAAATTGTGCCAATCTGATAACCATTATCGCCACCATGGCAATCATCTTGAAAATCTTGTTATTGTTGCTCCTCTAAAATGGAAGGTGATATCAGCCTGGTGTTTTCACCAGAAGACTTCTTACAGTGTCTTGTTGGTCCTAAATTAAAATGGTGCTGATTTGATCATCTTGAAAATCTTATTATTGCTGCTCCTCATAATTGGAAAGTCATTTTGACATTGGGGTTTTTATCAGAAGAGTTCTTTTGGTGTCTAGTTGGTCCTAAATGAAAATGATGCAAACTGACCCTCAATATGGCCATCATGGTGGCCATCTTGAAAATATTGTTATCCCCACTCCTCCCATATGGATGACCATATCAGCATGGAGTTTTCACAAGTAGACTTCTTATGATACCTAGTTGGTCCTAAATGAAAAGGGTGCCAATCATACATCCATCTGATAATGAGGGCCTGTGGTCATGAGGAGCCCTGGTCTAAGGTGCTTGCCTTTACAGATCACTCACACATTTCACTTCTGTCCACATTGGTTCGGGTGTTGGGCTCAACTGGCTGTTAGTTATCTCTGCTCCTGCACCCTGACCTCATTACACTATCTTTTCTGTTTTGTAATACCTTCCAAGTTTAAGTGAAGGCATGAAATTGGTAATTAGACATTCATGCAATGCAAAAGTTATTCTGACCAAGAAGAGTCCTGCATCCGATGAAATGGAGCAGTCTGAAATGGCCAAAAAGGATGAATTCAAACCACTGACTGCTGATTAGCACTTAGTCTGTTTGGAATTATTTTTGTTATCTTGTTAGAGATGAGAATGGCATATGAACAGTTGATAAGATCTGTCTGTAATCTGCATACTGGAAATACAACCAAAATGTCAACACACATGAAACGGCACCACCCTACCATTGACATTCCTTCTAAAGATGACAAGACCCTTAAGTTGATATGTGTATCAATACTCCTTCATGTTGATATGTGTATCGATACTGTATTGTATCATTGGTTATGTATTGTGATAAGTATTGATATGCAGCACAGGTGTGTCATTTCATCCCTACCAGATTTTATTGTGGATCTTCTGTTTAACATTTATTAACTTTTGATATAGCACATATCTGAAGCCACATAGTTCCGTTAGTTTTGAGGAAAATCCAGATATTAATTGTTATTTAGTCTTGTACCATTTACATTTACTTTTTGCCATAGGACTTAACACTTGCTTTACATTTCAGAGTGTAGTTGCACCAAGTTGGAATCAATCACTTGTGCAAAATTTAAAAAAAAATCTTTTAAAACTGAATAGCCTATGATCATACTAAGCTCGATTCAAGCTACAAGTTAATCTTTATTCTTTCAGATTTGGGACTATGAAACAGGGGACTATGAGCGGACACTGAAAGGCCATACAGATTCAGTACAGGATGTCGCCTTTGATCATACTGGAAAACTTTTAGGTATTTCATTTGTTTATCAAATTCAAATGCAAATGCCAGAAACAATTCTCAGGTTCTGTTCTGATGCTTTATCTAAAATGAAGTTCATTTAATTCAGGACTATTGTAAAAGCCTTTAATACATTATCAGCTGCTATTGCATTGCTTTCCTTTTCTGGGTCTTATAGTATCCAGTCCAAGCTAATTATTCCCTCCTCCAATTAGTATTGGAGGTCCAGAATTACAAAGAACACGAACCCAGTCTAATTCCTTAGTCACAACCAACATACAGAATATCTTTCCTCTTTTTTTCTTTGGACCACTAGATTGGGAAGAGACACCAAGAGCTTAAGCCTCTTGTGGAGGTCATGTGTGGGATAATGTGTATCCCACACAGTAGTGCGCCTTGTGAAAGGGTATTTTCATCAGTAAGGAAAAATGTAACAACACAGAGATTCTCTCTGTTGGAAGAGACATTGGAGGTATTGCTGGTCCTGAAAGCAAGACCAGGTAGCACCCGCAGACTTGGATAAATTAAAGGGGGCTTTTTTTCATTGTTTATAGCAGTAAGAAGAAAGGAGACTGTAAATATGTACATAGTGTGTGATTTTTCCTTTTTTCATATTTGTGCATTGTGGATTACCAGTTATTTCTATAATTGAACTTGACATTTTGAATTGTTAGTGCACTGTGGAAGGTCCTGAGATAAAGAAAAGAGGCTGCATTGAATTGATGGTTTTTTTCTTTTCTTTTGGGGGTAATCTCTCCATTTCTTGTTTTTTATATATGTATATATATATATATATGTATTTGTTCAAATGTATAAGTTGATTGCAGTTTCCTTGTATCAGTAAACAACACCAGCATGAATTTTGATTAATTTGTTGTTTTTAAGTATTGTTCGTAAGACTGCATGATTATGCAGTTATCGGGAGGGGGTTGATTACTGACAAACCCACAGATTACTGACAGATTGGGTTGGGTGTTACTGACATGCCTTGGATGGGGTAAACAGGTCTGTTGACTGTGACTAATCTCGGTCTTATCCCCAACCTAGAGAAGTCAGATCTCATCCCTTCTCAGGACTTCATATATGTGAGTATGAATGACCTCACCAGCCTTAGGAGGGTTCGTCTTTAGTCCGGACAGGATCAACCAAATCTTGTCAGCATAGTGAAATGCCTTAATCCAGGAACTGACTATTCATTATATGTTGACAACTTTTTTATCTGATATCGATCAAAGAGTATGCATACTGTTGAACCTCAGCTGCAGAGAAGATGAGCATAAACAGAATTCAGAAATGGGCAGAAGAAAACAGGTTCAAATATTCGAAATCAAAAACTAACTATATGCAGTTCTGCCAATTACATTGTATTCATGATGACAAAAAGATCTACTTTGATTGTTGTTGTATTCCTGTTGTGGAGGAGAGGAAATTTTTAGGCTTAATTTCGACTGTAAACTAACTTTTTTCCCACATATAAGATACCTCAGGGACAAAAGTCAAAATGCTCTGTATTTAATATGAGTTGTGGCAAACACAGATTGGGGAGCAGATCAGAAAGTGGTGCTTCAGTTATGCAGGTCATAGTAAGATAAAAACTTGACTGGCTCATTTGTGTACAGATAAGCTTGTAAATCTTGTCAGCGGGTGCTTTATCTGACACACAATCAGGCACTTAGACTCTGTTTGGGTGCATTTAGAACTTCCCCTTCAGAAAGCCTCAATGTTGCGGCAAATGAACCATCATTTTATCTCAGATGATTGAAATTGACTCTTCAGTATCAGGGAAGATTCCAGCAATAAAACTTTTTTCATTGCGAAATGAGTATTTTGGGGGAATTTTCAACATAGGCTTATGGTTTCTAACCTCCTAACCTTCATCACTCATAATTTTTGTTGCAATTTATTTTCAGATCTCCTTTTGTGGCAGATTAAAAAATTTATATTATAAACCAAAATTATTTGCACAATTTTGTTTTTGTTTTGTTTAGAATTTGCCTTTTTAAATAGTAGCAGTAGTAGAAGTTGCTGTTGTCATGGTGTTCTTAATATAATAAATAGCTTTTTTAACAAGTCCTTAATATGAAACAAATTGATCTATTTATTCATCTAACATAATATAAGTTTCGGCTGCATTATAATAATTCTGTTTGTTACTTACAGGTATTATTGGACTAACGGTGCGCTATGATCGTATAGCACCATAGTTCATTTTAAATCAAATTAAAGTTCTGTATTTTAAATGATAGGAATCTTTGCAGCATATTTACCAAAAGAGACAAGTCAACAAACTTGAATATTGAACATTGTTTAAAACAATATTCCATTTTCAATATAAAAAAAAGCATGAAATAGAATGTCATAAAAAATCATGATATGGTTCATTACAAGTAAAGTCGTCAAAGAAGTCACTTAGCATTTAATGCTAGACCAAGCATACCTTGACAGATAAATCTTGGGCTATGTGTTGAATTTAAGCAATTTAAAGCACAACATGTGTGTATCAAACATTACTAATATGTACTGTCCACTATCCAAACAGTTGGTAAAAAAAAAAAAATTGTCTAATTAAAGAAGGACTCCATATCCGTTGTTATGAAATGGAGAGCTGTCTGCTCTCAGGTCAGCTTTTTGACAATGCGTATATTTTGGAGAATATAAATACTTGCAGTGTCCATGCGAGGGGGTGATTCGGGTGAAATAGTCACCTTTGAGTCTGTCATTTCACCTAAAACAGGCCCAAAAGGCGAAGTTCGCTTAGCATTGCATTGATTTCACATTATCCCATCCACATTTTGTTTCAGTACGATGCAGTAAATAATCAAAGTAAAATGTTGACTTTCATCTAAATTTTCCCTTAAAAAAAAAGGTGGCAAGGTAGGAAAAGGAGTCTTATGTTCTGAAGTCAATTTTGGTGCTAATTTGATGATCATAAATACCAGAAATTACATTGCTCCATGTGGAATTCCCGCCAAAATTTCACAAGTGATCCGTGAAAAACAAGTGAAAAATCAATTTTTTTTAACCCAATGATGCGCAAACTATGATTCACTGGACGTATCCAGGTGCATTACTAATAAAATGAATCATTTTATCAAATGTTTTATGATATATATACATATGAAAAGAGGACATCTCTTATGGTATATGTTGCTGATTTTTTTACTGTAGCATATTTTTGAGGTTGACATATGTTATTCAACAAATGTGGTGAAGCAAAAATAAGAAATGTTTTAATATTTTTATAAACTTAAAATAATATTTCATCATCATTTTATTAATCTGACATGAAAATATGCAGAACATTTAGTTAGTTAAAGTGACTATTTTGAACTTTGTGCACTGACTTCTCCCCACACTGACTGGAGAAATTTTTTTTTGCCCATATATTAGGGACCAGCTTGGACACTGATTTATTGTAGTTAAATGCACTTAAAGGCAGTGCCAAGCATTTGTATGATTATGATGACTTCTAATAAGGATAAAAGTAAAATTACGGTTCCAATCTAGTAACACATGCTACAGATATAAATGGAATGAGGGAAAAGTTCTGGCAAGCACGATTTACTAACTTTTGATTGGGATATTTCAAAAGAAAAATTATTGATGCTGCCAGTGGAAATTGGGACTGTCAGGCAGCTCTAATATAGCAGAATCATCCCCGAGTATGCTACAGAACTATCTTCTAACCCATATAACCTTGCGTATGATGTTGTGTTTAGGCCCAAATACCAAACCTTTTAAGTTTAGAAACCAAACTTCATTCCACCTTTTGGTATACAAATTTGCCCTCAATCAGAAACAGCAAAGATCAGTGTTGGAAATATTGCAGAATTCTTTATTCCCAAATCACCAATGTGGTTATCAAAACCTCTCAAAATAATATTTGACCTTGGCGAATTCAAAAAGTACTCAACAACTCCTCTCCTTTCTCAGAGTAAATGCAGTGAAATCAGAGCCTCCTATCATAACCATACATCCCTGTATGGTTCAAAAGATGGAGACAAGGTTGGAGCTGCCATTGCAACACACCATGGTACCATCTCAAGCTGGTTACTGGATAAAGTTTCAATTTTTACTGCAGAAACTACAGCCATACCCAAAGTTTTGAACTATGTTGAAACCTCTCAAAAAGAAAATTACATCATCTTTTTGGATTCCCTTTCTACATTGAAAGCCTTGCAGAATCTTAAATCTGACAACCTGTTAATATCCCAGACATTACATAAACATATTCTCAAAGAATCTAGGAAAATTATTATGTACTGTTGACTGCCTAGCCACATGGGTTTTAAGGGTAATGAAACAGCAGAGAAAACAGCCAAAGCTGCCCTGCAATCACCCGTTTCCAGATGGAAGATTCCATATACTAACTTCAAATATTGTATAAATCAGCATGTTCATTAAATTTATACGTGGAATGAAAACTCCTAAAAACAAAGTTAAGAACATCAAACCCACTGTTGGAGAGTGGCATCCCTCATATAGAACAAATCGGAGAGATGAGGTGGTGTTGTGCTGATCGTGTATCAGACACATACTTGACTCATGCATACCTCCTGAAGGGTGAACCTCGACTAGAGTGTGTACCCTGCCAGTGTCCTCTGACAGTGGAACACATTCTTGTCGAGTGTATCGATTTCCACCCTATGAGACAGAAGTATTTTTGAACTGCTTGAAGAAACTGCATGAGGATGTACCACCTGAGAAAATCTTGGAATTTTTAAGGGAATACGGATTATGCAACAAATTTTTATCTTGTTTTACAGATTTCACATGTGTTACCTTTATCTGTTATTTTATATACATTTTACAGAATTTTGAACATCATTTCATTTTACATTTTATCTTTTTGTACTTAATTATACATTTATTTGGAAGGCTTTATCTTCCTACATTTTTGTGCAATTCAGTTTTACATTTTTCGAACTTAACCTTTTTGTTGGCATGACATAGCCACCATTGTGCTGAAGTGCCATAAAACACTATTACATACATACGAACTTACATCATTGGTCTTCTGGCCAAGACCTTGTCAGCTCACCTTTACCTCTTTCTAAATTTGGCTGCAGGCTTAGTTCCATTAGGGAGACTTTACTTGTGCCAACCTCACTCCTTTCTTTACACTGATGCATTAGATTTGGGATGGGGTGCTGACTTGGAGCCAGAGAGGGTAGCTCTTCAGGAATTTTGATCGCAGGAAGAAGCGACCCTCTATATAAACAGCTTGGAAATGCGGGCAATGTTCTCTTGTCATATATTTCCTTTGTCAACCTCATAAGGCGTTGTTGTGCCATGATCCCCTCAGATAACACATCAGTAGTAGCATATCTCTGGCATCAGGGAGGTAGGCATACTCCTTCTCTTTATGTGGAAGTCTAGAACCTCCTCCGATGGGCAGCCTCAGAGGAGATAACTCTCTGAGTTCACCATATTTCCGACAAAAGAAATATCCTGGTGGACAGTCTGACCAGCAGGGGCTGTGTGGTTCTCACAGAATGGTCTCTGCACCAGTCTGTAGCACACTCACTCTTCCATATGTAGGGGAGACCATTAGTGGACTTGTTTGCTTGGAGACCATATCAGAGGGCCAGGGCATTGGACACTGTCAGTCTATTGTGTGTCATCTGTACACGTATGCCTTCCCACCTTTCAAAGTAATTGTGCAGGTGCTCCACCAAGTCAGGATCTTCACTTCTCAACTCATCATGGTAGTCCCCTGTGGCCCCAGTGGTTATGGTGCAAAGACCTGCTCAACCTATTGGTAGACAAGCCCAGGAGATCACCACAGAGAAGGGGCCTGCTGTAGCAGCACTTGAGTCTCTCCACAACAGCCAGCAGATTCTCCATCTTCACACTTGGCTCATCTCAAGCAATCGATCAGCCAGGACCAGTTTTAGAGCAAGTTGCCAACTGCATTTTCCAGGCTAGAAGGTTATCTTCTTTCAGGGTTTACGATGCAACGTCGAGAATCTTCAGTAATTGGTGCAATAGGAGACGCTTTGATCATAGCTGCCCCCCCCCCCCATTAAATGCAGTTGCAGACTTTCTTCTCTTCCTTTTCCAGGAAAGAGAATGTTGTGTGTCCACAATGAAGTTTTATAGTTAGTCCTTTTTGACACTCTAAAGTTCTCTAGTGGTTTGGCACTTGGGTTGGATCCTCATCTTTCTGATCTCGTCAGGTATTTTGAGCTTCAGAAACCTGTTTCTCACGCACTATTGGCCAAGATGGAATCTTTCACGTGTTCTTTGGGCATTGTCAAAAGTCTCTTATGAAGCTTTGAGTGAAGCTTCCTTAGAGAATGTTACCCTGAAGACTGTTTTCCTGCTCACCTTAGCATCAGCAGGAAGGAACAAGCTTCATGCCTTGTCAGTGGAAAAAGGTTGTTTATGATTCAGTGGTAACCATGATTTGGTTTCTGGTCTTTTCCAACATGGATTTCTGGCTAACAATCAGCTACCATCAGTAGCTCCACTATTCAGATCCTCAGTCTCAGTCGTATCTGCACTGGGGATAATCAGGATTGTCTCTGTTGTCCAGTTAGGGCTTTATTTTGACTCCCTCTAAAGGGAGAAGGAGGAGTCAGAATCATCTCTTTCTACTTCTCGAAGGTTCTCCTGATATTTTGGTGGCCACCATTTCCTGGTGGATTGTCCTCACAATCAAAAGAGCTTATCAGTGCCTCTGCGAGAAAGACCTTTCTTTCATGAGAATTAAAGCACATTAAGTTAGGGCTATTGCTACATCTTGGTCCTACTTGAATCACTCCACTTTGGATGATGTTATGAGAGTCTCACACTACCTTCTCTTCCTGTTACCTTCAGTCATTGGCACACCAGAGCAAAGGATTTTTTTGTTGGGTCCTATAGTGATGGCCCAACATGTGGTGCAATATTCTACCCACCTTCAGTAGTGATAAGTCCTATTGTAAGGGTAAGTGCAGTTGTTTTTTTTATCAGTTTTGTTGTGGCCTTTAGCCTCCCTCCTACCTGGTAATTTCAGCAATGCAATAACAGTAGGACATGTATTACTGCTATTAAAATGTAGTTGGGGGGGGGGACTAGTTTTAATTACATAATACTTACCTGCTACAATTGCAGAGATCCCCACTGATGTCCTGCACTCTCTGTCGAAGTCAATAGAGTAGGATATTCCGTATGTTGGTTGTGACTGAGAAGTCAGACTGATCATGTTCTTTTTAATTCTGATCATCCAGTACTAATTGTAGGAAGGAATAATTAGCTTGGACTGGAGACTATGAGTCCCATGCAAGGAAAGCAATGCACCACTTCATCACTCAAGACATAACAATGTTTCCACTTCACTCGTGAAATATTTCCTTGTGTCTACTAAAAAAATGTTGTTACCCTCTATATATTGAAAAGTGCTGAAGGGTATGTAAACTATGCGGAACATATGGTATAATACGAATATGAGGGTAAATTGCTTTGATATAATATAAAGAATATTTAGCAATTAAAGTGCAAATAATAACCCACCAATTCTTTTCATAACTGTTGGTGGTTGTTATTGTTGATCACAGCCTGTCTGAAAACAAAATATGAAGATATTTGTTTTTGGATTTATCCTGTTTGTTCAATTTCAGGTCAAATGATTCTCCCAAAAATATAAAAAAGAGAAAATAAATGGTAAAAAAGACGAAAAAAGAAAGAAGTCTAACTTAAGTGAGATACTTGAAAATATACAATTTGTCACATAGGTAAGTTCTTACCACTTCTAGGTTCTTTAATACTTTGTAATTTTTAGCAGTAGTACACATTAAAGCTTTCTCCAAATTCAAATTTATAATGAATGCACATGACACTAATATAAAAATTGAATTAAAGTTAGCATGTGATGAACTGAGTGCTAACTATAACATTTTTGTGTTTCAGCTTCATGTTCGGCAGACATGACCATTAAAATTTGGGATTTTCAGGGGTTTGAATGCCTCAAGACCTTGTATGGTATGTATTTTTAAGAGAAAAAAAGGCAAAATTTATTTTTCCAATTAAGTGTGTTAATATTTGTGTTAGCCTGAGGTTACAAGCCCACTTCAGCTTTCATTGCTAAGCAATGTAAAGTCAAAGTAGGGCCTGGGGAAAAAACTGAAACAAAATTTGGGGCACCCTAAGCATTGACCAAGTTTAAATATATTAATAATGAAAACAAAGCATGCCAGTTCACACCTTTGGGATAAGCAACAGTAATATTTTTATCATAAAGAATGTTGTAGGATCAATGTAGTTGTATTTTTGTAGTTAAACTAATATAATTTTTGACATTATGCACATTGTGACATCATAATTTCAGTGATGTCAACACTTACTCCCGGAATAGGACCAAAATGTATCCACTTGATATAAACAACCCGCAAGGGAATTAAGTTTTTAGCTCTACTGTCCATCATCCATTCATCCATTAGCACAAGTTTGTTATTGCTACTCCTAAACTTCTACTTGGAGGATTGTCAAAAAACATGTTAAAACACATTCATTCCAAGGTCTAGTTGCTCCTAAATGAAAATGGTGCCAATCTGATGTCCAGTATGGCCACCATGGCAGCAAGTTTGAAAATCTTGTTATCGCTACTCCTGAACAGATAGTCGTATCAGCATGGGGTTTTCAATTTGAAAAAAAATCTTCTTATGATATCTAGTTGGTCCTAAATGAAAATGATGTAAATTGGCAACCATCTTGAAAATCTTGTTATGGCTGCTCCTCCTGAATGGATGTCTAGTTGGTCATAAATGAGAATGGTGCCAATCTGACATCCAGTTAGGTTGCCGTGGAAGCCAACTTGAAAATCTTGTTATTGCTACTCGTGAATGGAAAGCAAAAATCGACATGGGGTGTATTGAATTGAAAATCATATTGCAGTATTTAATGAAATATTGCAATATTATTGTAATATATTGCTACATAAAGAAACAACAGATAGTTCTAATTTTTATTGGACTTAAATGAGTGCCACCACTGATACAATAATTAAAAAGATTTTTAACGTGCAGCAAAAGATTATAAGATGCTAGATGCCATTGTTGGTACCTGCTTTGGATAAACCAGAGTTGTTGCTATTTGAGTTGTTTGTACGCAGGCTACATTATTGTTTGATTATTCTTAACCCAAATTTGATGATAGAAAGAAAATCCTGTGGACTTAGTGTACAGCCTTGTATGTTACAACTCATCCGATTCCAATAAAATGTTTTGCACAGCTTCATTTGTACACTCACAGTGAGTTGAATTATGAGCATATTCATTCATGATAAACAAGAATTATGACCTATGACACCTAGAATTTAGTATTCACAATATTCCTTTCCAATTAATAACTTTCCTATCTTCAAAACTTTATCAGTTTTTTTTAAATTGCGGTTCCCATGCTACTGGAAAATCAGGGAAAAAAATCAGGAGAAAGAATAGCTTTGTTCCTAACCAGGGAAAGTCTTTTAATTTTGCAAATATTGATCAGAGTCTGGGAAAAACTAAGAATTTTCAGCCACCACTTGTTGACAGAAAAAATACGTAGTTGAGTCGTAATTGAACTGATTGTGAGTTAAATTTATTGAGTTCTTACCGAATTTTTGGATGTTGCGGAACTCTTCAGTCATTTGAGATACAGTTGCTGTATGGATGATTTGGGTGCTTGCCCTAAACATATTTTTATAGTCAATCCAAGCATTTGGGCGATCAGATTGGTCAGGTAGTCTGTTTACCCATTAGTTCATTTCATATTGGTATAATTTCTTATACAGAAGATTGGAAGACCAGCCTAGCATCACACTGTACCAACATGTCTGCGGCGTGTGATCACTGTAAATGTTGGAGAAAAATCAAGCTTATCTTCCTCAGTTCCTCTTTTAATATGTAAAGTTAAAAATAATTTATTATGATAAATCTGTGCTTATTATTTGGTAGTTTGTACTGGGAAGACTGTGTTAAGCATTTTTGTCAATAGTAACATTAAACACCCCCAACTAGCCTTTGCGGCGAATTTTACTATCTAACCAACTGATGGAGCAATTTTCAATGCAGAATCCAATGAACTGGGTGTCCTTGACAGTGACTGCATTTAATACACAGTCCTAAGTTAGATGACATTGAAAGTAGATGTTAGGGCACCAACCAGACATAAGCAGAGCTCAGTTAAACTACTTGTCCTGACCACGTAAAAATTGGCTGTGCTGAAGAAAACTTTACTACTTACTTGGCCCTGGGCCGAGTAAAAGCGATTCGCACCTTGAAAATATCCGTGTGCATTTTGTACTCTCAACAAGCTCTGAAGATCAACATTGCTTAACAGCTAGCATACATCAATTATTGATTACTTTTGCCTTTTTGCCCAGGCAGAACATGTTGCAGTGGAAGCTGACTTTGCTTTTTACACAGGCACCATATATGTTCAGAGTGAAGACATCAGGTTTAAAACCCTTCTAGTATCAGGCTTGTGTTGGGTGCCAGTGGTTTTTTAGTAAGATTATAAGTAGTGTAGAGATAAGTGATGAAAGGGACATTTTCCCTGAGACCTGCTTAAGTGGATTTTTTAGACAAAATTCAGACCTTCTTTTTATACAAAGGTATATAATTTTTAAGGGCTTCTTGTCAAAATTTACAACAACTTTAAAAAAAAAGAAAAACTTTCTTCATACCAACATATGCAGTCAAGCAGAGTAAACATTTTTTTTCCTGCAAATTAAAATAAGTTACATGCATATTTAAATATGAATTTCAATAGTTATAGTAACTTGTTTCTAGTGATTACATCCTGTTGTTTAGTAGATGGTCATATGTCTAATTCAGATGTTTTGGGAGAGAAACAGCTTTTGATTTTAAAAATCCATGTTTTCTAAGCCAGAATTTTTTTTTTTTTAATTCCGTTCAGTAATGGTCATAAGTGAACCTTGAAAAAATCAATTTCATACAGGAAACAATGTGAAAAAGACCTGAAAGTTTTCATTTCATAAAGAGTGGGAACACTGTTAAATATTTATATCTAATATATCTTAGATTAAAATGTTTGCATTATATAAAAGATAACTACAACTTTGCAATGTTAGAGAGATCTAAATTTCACAAGCAAAAAAAATCCTAAGATCATTTGATTAGAGTCGTATTTGGTATGCTGCTTCATATCAGCAAGAACTAAATTTGAGTTCTAAAATATGTGCTTAAATTCCAGATATTCTTTTAAAAAAGATAAGCATATATAAGGCAGCAATCAATGTATAAATATTATAAAGGAATCCAGGATATTTATAAATATATATGTATAAATATTATAAATATGTATAAATATTATAAAGGAATCCAGGATATTTATAAATATATAAGTATAAATATTATAAATATCTATAAATATTATAAAGGAATCCAGGATATTTGTGCCTGAACAATTTTAAATTTGGTCTTGGCCATAGTCTACTTTTCAAACATCTCTGTAACAGCACTTGAGTTAAAATTAGAAAAGTAAAATTTATGTAATGAATTTTCCAGTTTTTTCAGAAGTGGATCCTGAAAACATAAATTGTGGAAATTATGTGTTGTTGAACTAAACTGAGATTTTTTCATTACACAAAAATAAAGATTGTGTCTCTTTTTTGTAATGTGTGTATAACTTTTGTATTTTGGCACAAGTTGTTTATATGTCCCTGTTTGCTCTTCAGAATTAAAAACTACCAGGTTCAGAAAATGTGAAACTCAATTAATTTTCAGATTGGGGACAGTATTTTGCTTATAAAAGTGGCCAAGGAAAATTGCTGAATACATCCAACTATTAAATAAAAAAAACAGAAGTGCCTATTTTGGTCATAGTATATATTAATTTTCACTTTGTGTCTCTTTGGTCCAGAGTTTAAAATGATTGTTCAATAATTTTAGTCCCAAAAATGTGAGCGTTAAATATTTTCGGTCCAAAATTGTAACCTTACTTTTAAGACTAAATCTGAATCCTAGTATATGTAATCTATTTGTATACCCCACAACTTTAATCTTGTGCTGTACTGTGAATTAATTTATTTTCTGTTATAAAATTTTGGGTTTTTTTGAAAAATGGACATTTCATCAGTACTTGCATTTGTGGATCAGGGAAGTGGTCCTATTGTTTGCACACAACGGTAATTCTTTGTAGAATATTGAAACTTAATGGTTTATCGCAAGCACGATATTCACAAAAATTCACAACATTTTAGTTTGCCATCCATCATGGTAGTATGGGTGGGCAGATGGATGTGTGGGTGTCCAATTTGGTTTCCTTATGATAACTTGAATTCTAGTGAAAAGATTTCAGCCCATCTTGGTACAAGTATTTCCCTTAACCCATGGTCTTTTCAAATATATTCAAACAACTAACCTTATGTTGGCATTGTATCACATGACAGTTACAGTACTCTTGTGGTTCTTTTGTTACTTAAAAATTCATCTATTCTCACTCTTGATTTCAAATGTAGAGTTTAACTTAAGTAGAGAAATGTTAAAAATGCAACAACAAAATTAAGTTACGGGTTTTTCAGATTTATGAAGTGGGTTGGTGGGGTAGTAGGCATTTTCTTGACATGAATGGGAGTTCAGTTAAATCCCAGATTTCAGGAATTTAAAACTGATTGCCACTCATGGCAAATATTAGAAAATGTTTCCAGTTTGTTCCAATATGATCAACAATGAATAATTATCTATAGGTGGTACATGTTAAATGGGCAATTTGTTGATATTTCAGAAATTTGTGTAAGTTATCTCTTACATCGCTGAATTTAATTATATATAGATGTTAATCAAGTACTGTATTGACTAGTGAAAAAAAATGGGCGTGGTTGACTCTTGAAAAAGTTCTTTCAGACCCCTCTTTAAATCTAGAATAGCTTCGAGGTAGGGCAGATTAAAAGACTTGCTCAATTTTTGGTGTTATTTAAAACTTACAAGTGTAAATATTTATTTTCCAGGTCATGACCATAATGTTTCGAGTGTGGCATTCATGCCAAGTGGAGATTTCATTGTCTCTTCATCAAGAGATAAAACCATAAAAATGTGGGAAGTAGGCACAGGGTAAGTATAATTAATTTTCACATCAGTCACAACATATTTCTCCCCTCATTCTTTGCAGGAATCAGGTTTTGACATTTAAAAAAAACTAAACTAAAATAAAGCCTTGAATCACCCAGTAGCCTTTAGTTTAAAATTTAGCTGTCCCCATGGCACTTGATGTGTACTGATCAAAGTTCTCATTCTTTTGAAGATCTAAACCACTTAAATAATGTATACTGTAGTGGCAAGCATGCTGCAGGGATAGCATCTCATTGTATTATGTGGCTTTTGAAGAGTTAATGGCAAAAATGGTAAAATAATGCAAAACTTTGCATTTTGATTTATTTCAATGTTATGTAGTGCTGCAGAATATACATAAATAGTAGATATGTATAAAAAATACATTTCTTTCCAACAGTTACTGTGTGAAAACCTTCACAGGCCATCGAGAGTGGGTGAGGATGGTCAAAGTGTATCATGATGGATCATTGCTAGCCAGTTGTTCCAATGACCAGGTTAGAATATTCTCCATTGAATACATTACCCAATCACATTAATAATAATGTTAGGAAATCAACTCAACTACTTCACAAATCCAGCTGTCTGGGAAAGACCAAAAACTTTGTCTTTCCCATCTGTATATCATATAGATGAAGGGAAGAATCTCTTCTAAATTATCTCCACTTGTCACCCCTTGGCAGCCACCCACCTACCAGATTTTATTTAATTGAAGCTTTTGATACAATCAACATCACACCACATTGCCTCTCAACATCTATCAGAATCATCAATGATTCTACTCACTGGAACGTAAAGTCAGTATTATTCATTAAGCTTACTAAGGTATTGGTTACTTTAGAATTTTCATCGATAATTGTGCATTTTTTTTCACAGTTTGTGGACTTTGTCACAGACTTTATAGTCACACACAGAATTGTTGATACTCACTTTTTTAAAATACATTTTATTTGAGAACACTGCTTAAATTGGATGTTTGTTTTAATAATGAGTGTGGTTATTGATATATCAGTAGTTTACACATTTGGGTTGTTATTTCCCCTTTTTTTTGTTTTGTTATTTCCATTGTTGTTTCAGATATGCAATGATGACCAAATGTTCAAAGTGCAAAAAGTTTACAGTCTTTGAGGACACTTATGAGATGTGCCTTGCCTGCACCAAATGTCCATCAACTTCACCTTGCAGTGTTTGTTCTGCATGGTCAGGTGGAAAAGTTTAAAGTGCAGAGATAGATGGGGCAAGTCCACATCTGACCTTTCATAACTGTTAGCGACCAGAGGTCAGTCACATTGTCAAGCTGTTCTTTATACTGGCTGACCATACCTTTATATATGGCATCTTGTGGGGATCTGTATAACTGGTCCTTCTGTTACACTGTTAATCACAGAAATGAGGTGGCACTGTTCTGATCACGTATAGTACAATGTACCTGAATCCTGCATACTTCCTGAATGTTGAACCTTGACCATAGTACTTACTTTCCACCCTGTGAGTCAGAAGTCGACCGTACTGTTATATATTGCATCTTACTGGGACATGTATAACTGGTCCTTTTGTTTCACTATCAATCAGAGAAAGGAGGTGGCATTGTGCTGATCATGTATAGGACATGTGTACCTGACTCGTGCACACTTCCTGAAGAGTGGACCTTACCCAGAATGCTTACTCTGCCAGTCTCTACTGACAGAGGAACACGTTCTTGGTACCTTTTTTCTTGCAGTTCTTCATGTTTACACTTATTTGGAAGGGTTTATCTTCTGAAAGCTATTTGTACAATTCATCTTATAGGACTCTACCTTTAATTAACACCATATAGCCATTGTTGTGCAGACATGCAATTAAACACCAACACTTACATACATACCATTCAGGCATCCATCCAGCCATCCACCTGGGCAACACAAACCATGATGGTTGCATGGCTGCCAATCCAGTCAGCTGGTTTGATGTTGATGGCATATCCTGTGAACAGTACTGCAACATGCCCAGGGTGATGGCATTTTCTTCCATGTAAATTGTAATGATACACGCTGACTTGAAAACTGCACCAGATGAGGTTACACCGAACCCTACATGTGTGCAAGGAAATTAAGTTCAGTTTTAAAGTGGCATTTGAGGTAATTTATCGTATCTTGTCACCGTCAGTGTACTCACCACTGTCGTATGCAAGTTGAGCCTATATGGTCAAGGTCTGTGTAGATGCTGATGATGAGGTTGAACTCACTCCTTCTGTCTACTGCTGCAATCTGCAAAGATTAATGAGATCTCCATCTATCTCTCCTGCAGTCTCCTGTTGCCAAATGGAAGATTCCATATACTGACTTCAAATATTATATATAAATCAGCATGTTCTTCATACTTAGCAAAATATGTGGAATGAAAACTCCACAAACATCAGACCCATCATTGGAGAGTGGCATCCCTCATATAGAATAAATCACGGAGTTAAGGTGCCATTGTGCCATTTGCACATCAGACACACATACCTGACTCCTGCATACCTCCTGGAGGTTGAACCTTGCCCTGAGAGTGCCCTGCCAGTGTCCTCTGACTGGAACAAATTCTTGTTGAGTGCGACAGAAATTTCTGATGTGAACTTGATCAAGACACTTTTTGATAATATAATACCAGAGAAAATATTGGACTTTTTGAGGGAATGGAGATGATATAACAAATTTTGACCAACCATTTAAGGATTTTGCATTTTGACCATTATTTTTTATATAATATATCTTTCACAGGTTTTTAACATCTTTAGCTTTTAGCTTGTATCTTCTAGTACTTCATGTTTGTGTTTATTTGGAAAGCTTTATCTTCTTCGAGTTATTTTTGTACAAATCTTCATATGTACATTTTTAACTCTACCGGTCACTGGCTACTCCTCTGAAACTACTTGGAAGATTGCCATGAAACTTTACACACACATTCATCCCAGGATTTGGTTGGGCCGAAATGAAAATGGTTCCACTTGGACATCCAATATGGCCACCACAGTGGCCATCTTTAAAATTTTGCTATTGCTACTCCCACTGAATGGATGGTTACCAGCATGGAAACTTCACTAAAAGACTTCTTGTAATGTCTAGTTCTTCCTAAACAAAAATGGTGCCAATCTGATGTCCACTATGACTGCCACAGCTGGCATCTTGAATTTTTTTTTATTGCTTCTCCGCCTGAACAGAAAGTCATATCAACATAGGGTTTTCACTAGAAGACTTCTTATGATGACTAGTTGGTTCTAAAGGAACTGCTGTCTGCTGGGACATCCAATTTGCTAATCCTCCTGAATGGATCGTCATATCAACATGGGATTTTCACTAAAGGACTTTTTTGATGTCTAACTGGTCCTAAATAAAAATGGTGCCGATCTGACATCCAGTAAAGGCTGCCATGGTAGCAATCTTGAAAATCTTGTTATAACTACTCCTGAATGGAAAGTCATATTTACATGGGGTTTTCACCGGAAGACTTCTTTTGTAGTCTAGTTGGTCCTAAATGAAAGTGTTTCTGCCCATACATCCACTATGGTCACCACAGTGGTCAGCTTGAAAATATTGTTACTCTGCCTGAATGGATGGTCATATCAACATAAGGTATTCACCAGAAGACTTCTTATGGTGTCTAATTGGTCTTAAATAAAAATTGTGCCAATCTGACATGCAATATGGCCACTGTGGTGGCCATCTTCAAAATCTTATTGCTACTCCTCATAGATGGATAGTCATATTGGCTTTGGTTTTTCACCAGACGACTTCTTATGATGACTAGTTGGTACTAAATGAAAATGGTGCTGATCTGATATCCAGTGTGGCCACCATGGCAGCTATCCTAAAAATCTTATTGCTACTCCTCCTAAATGGAAAGTCACATCAACATGGGGTTTCACCAGAAGACTAATTATGATATCTAGTTGGTCCTGAATGAAAATAGTTCCAATCTGACCTTAAATTTGGCTGCCACTATGAAAAATATTGTATGTAATTTTCCTGAATGGACTCGTATCAACATGGGGTTTTCATCCAAAACTCATCTAATGGTGTCTAGATTGCTGTAAAAGAAAATGGTGTTGATCTTACATCCAATATGCCAGCTACAGTGGCTAATTTGAAAATCTTGTTCAAGAATGTCAGAGATGGTTTCAACACTCAGCAGTTAAAAAGAAGCAATGGTCTTGTATTGAATTCCTGGAAATTCTTTATGGACGGTACAGCTTCAATCTCTAAGCGGGACTCTTGTTAGAATGTGACTTTTGTTGGCACCATATAGCCAGTGTGTTATGCTTATGTGCTATTAAACCCTACTGCTACTAATACTGTCAGACAAAATCTGAGACCCAGGGAACTCCGAGGCCTTCTTTTAGGAGAGCCAGCTACCAGCATCATTCTCCTTTACCATCCAGTATGTCCGTCATCTTGAAAATCTTGTTATCACTACTCCTTCTGAATGAATGGTTGTGTCAACATGGAGTTTTTACTAAAAGACTGCTTATAATGCCTGGTTGGTCCTAAATGAAAATGGTGCTGCTCAGACATTCAGTATGGCTGTCATGGTGGCCATCTTTGAAATCTTGTTATCACTACTTCTCCTGAATGAATAGTAATATCAGCACTGAAAGACTTCGTATAATGTCTAGTTGGTCCTAAATTAAAATGGTGCCAATCTGACCTTCAGTATTCCCCAACCATGGTCAGCTTGAAAATCTTGTTATGGCTACTTCTTCCGATGGCTGGTCATATCAACATTGTGCTTCCACCAGAATTCTTAAGATGTCTAGTTGGTCCTAAATGGAAATGGTGCAAATCTGATATCCAGTATAGCCACCATGGCAGCCATATTGGAAATCTTGTAATATTGTTACTTCTCCAAAGTCATATCAACTTGGCATTTTCACCAAAAGACTTCTTATAAAGACTTATTGGCCTTAAATGAAAATGGTGCTGATCTGACTTCCAGTATGGCCACCATGGCCATCTTGAAATTATTTTTATTGTTACTCCTCTCAAATGGAAAGTTATTTTGATATGGGTTTTTCATGAAAAGAGTTCTTATGCTGTCTAGTTGGTCCAAAATGAAAATGATGCAAACTGACTCTCAATATGGCCATCATACTGGCCATGTTGAAAATGTTTTTATCTCTGCTTATCTCAAATGGATGGTTATATCAATACGAGTTTCTTGCCAATAGACTTCAAATGATGTCTGCTTGGTTCGAAACGAATATGATGACAATCAAATATCCAGTATGGCCACCACAGTAGCTAATTTGAAAATCTTGTTAACACTGAAGAATATCAGAGATGGTTTCAAAATACTTAGCAGTTAAAGGAAGAAATGGTTTTATCTTGAATTCCAGGAAATTCTTTTTGCCCAGTTGAACATAAGTACCATTGAAGGACTCTTATTTATTGTCAGGCTGAAAAATGTTTTTTGTCAGTCTGAAAAATATGGCAATGAGCATGCATTTGGAGTAATTTTGTCTTCATTTAAGCTGCACCACTCACTGGTTGTGTGTCATTGTCTTTTGGTTCACCACTGCTGTTCACCAGGTGTATTGAGTATATGTGAATGCAGGGAGCTCAAGAGCTGCCTGTTCAGCTCTCCTTACCTCATCTGCCAGTTTTCACCCAAATCAATCTCAATCACAATGGAGAGAGAAGGAGAGAAAGCTGAATCCTGCACAACAATAGCAGTTTCATCCACTGTCAAAACTTCAGGTGGCAACAGAGTCCCCAGTTTGAGAGGCAACCTAATAAAGGGGACAGGAAGCCAGGTTTCTCCTTCCCCAAGCCTCCCAACAACTGCCCAAGACTTCTCACCCTGTCTGCTTACCGACAACCTGCCTGTAGGCACCAGACTGCCTCATTTTCAGCAGTCTTGGAGCAACCTTTTTGTCTTCCTTTTCCATAACAGGGTTCCAACCAATCCTGAGATTACATGGTTGATACAAACTTGAAAAATCCTTAAATTTGAGAGCTTGCCTAGTAAATGCCTTGAATTCTGAATAAGTTGGTTTGTCCTTGAATTTTTTGAAAAACTCCTTGAATTTATCTTAGGGAGTGCAAAACATTAAAACTGAATAAAATATATCTCTTTTGAATTCAGAATTTTTATTATTACAGTAAAACCTGTCATGAGCGACCTCTGCTATGAGCGACCACCTGTCATGAGTGACCACAATTGTAATGCACAGATCGATTTTATTATATAAACGCACTGTCGTGAGCGACCACCTGCAGAACACGACCAGCGACCGCGATTTCTTGGCAAAATATAGATTTCGACACTGCTATCAACGACCGCATCACAAAACAGAGATAAACACAACTGACCTTTATTTAACCATCTGTAACCACGACCGCTTAAGAAGCAAAGACGTTAAAAACAAAATAAAAAACTTAAAAACAAATTAGGCTGGCTACCGGTATCTTGAATTGTTATAGAATGTAAACCAGACTAGAGTACATGCCGATTGCTCATTCGGAAATACCTCTGCTAATTCTGCGAGACTAAAGTATGATCCATAGGATTTCCCACGTATGGCAGCTTGTTCTAAAATAATACTGCTATGAACGACCCTATTGGGAGAACCAAGACAAACACCACTGACGTTTATTTTATCCTTTGTAATAACGATCGCTTCCAAAGTAAAGACTGTTCTAAAAAAAAAATATTATAAAAACAAATTAGACTGGCTACCAGTTTCCTAACTTTTGCAGGTCATGCATGTAGTTTCCTTTGTTCTGTAAACCAGACTAAAGTACATGTCAGTAACTGCCATTGTAGTGCCAAAGTCAATATAGCGGTCGCATACATCATTTGTCTTTGGAGTTGATCCGTAATGCCTGGGGGAAATGAGGTCTTTGTCTTTGTCTTTAATACCAGTAGGTGAGAATCATTTTCCGGATTTGATTGTCATTGTGAAAGACTTGTGTTGTTTGTTGGGGTGATTTTGATGTTACAGAGATTACAGCCCACACACCAAACCGTCATCTGTCAACCTTAGTGCAGCCAGTTACAACCTCTGCTTATAGAGTTAATCCCTTTGTATCGTCGGTGAATAAAGTCTTTGACTTTTGTCTCTAAATAAATTTGTTCTGTTTCTGGATAAATTAATTGTGTCTTTTTATTTCATTCATTGGTACATATACATTGTATATGTATTCCATATTTCCCCAAAGTTTGATCAAAACCGCTACAGTCGTTATTACAATTGATCCCTTATAACATTAACACCTAGCACTTTAATAACAATGGCAGAACCTCCGATGACAAAGAGACAAATTCTAACATTGGAGGAAAGAATTAATGTAATTGAAAGAAGTGAAAAACGGGAGACAGTTTGCAACATAGGAGCCACTTGAAACGTCGGTAAAACTCAAATTTAGGGTGTTATAAAAGACGAGGAGTCAATTAGAAACGAACTCATATGCTAATACTAGTACATGTATGTGTGATCTTCAAATATAAATGTGATTCATGTTTAATGATAGATGTATATCTTTATTACTATTTAAAATTATTTTCAGATTAATGCATGCAATATTTTAACAAGAACTATGAACAAAGAATACAATAAATGTACATGATTGTGCTTATTTTTCCCTCTTAAACAGTGCTGAATTTTGACCTTGGGAACTGGTCTTTTTGTACAAACCTGTTATGAGAGACCACCTGTCTTGAGAGACCACTTTTTGCTGGCAGAAGGGGCGGTCTCTCATGACAGGTTTTACTGTAATGTATTTTCCATAATAAATGAATAAATAAATAAAATGGGATAAAATTGGGTGGATCAAAGGCCACAGGACACTGATAGTTTTCCAGATAGAGTAGCATCCTGTAGTGGCACACTAATTAGGTATGTGTTATTTTCTTCTGCTTTTGTACCTGTTTATGCAGTGACAGTGTAACATATGGATACAGGCACTGCCTGAAGGAATGTGGAGGCATTACATTATGATTCCTACCACCCCTTCCTTTGCAAAAAATTGGGTCCATATGGTCAGTTATCTGTACTAAAGATTTGGACTTTGAGAAACACGCATCTAATCTCACCTGAGTCAGACTATGACTGAAACTTAAACTAAAAACCATGGAGATCTACTCAGTCCTATCCCAGAAGGCTACTAAATCTGGGAGTATAATACCAGCTATCTATTCATATGACACCTGTTGCCCCGCTTTACCATGGTCATTGACAGCTGGGGGATGGAGGAGAGAGCCCTTCACATCAACCTTTTGAAAATGAAGGCCATAATCAGTGCATTTCATACTGGAAAGAATCAGCTTTGTGGTAAGGTAATCCATGTAATGTCGGACAACTCTTGTGCTGATCTGCCTCCTCAACAGGGTTACCAAATCACCTAATCTTTGCATCCTTGTCTGGGACTTTATGCACTGGTGCTCTCAGAACAAGATTATGGTCCAGCTCAGATACATTCATGTCAGGCTCAATGTCCTAGCCGATTCTTTGTCAAGACAGGGCAAGACATTTTACACAAAGTGGTCCCTTCGTCCATCATTCTTTCATCGGATTTGCATGTTTTGGGGATGTACAGTGATAGATCTCTTTGTGATGAGGTGGAACCACAAACTGCCCACCTCCGTCTGTCCAGTACCAGACCCAGGGGCCTGTGCCATGGACACTTTTGTCAGTCAGTTGGCAACTGTTTTGGGGCTACACTTTTCCTCCAACTGTTCAGAATACCAGGAATAATCCAGAAAATAAAAGGCCAGACCTCCCGAGTTGTTCTGATGGCCCCTCTCAGATGGGACAGATCTTGGGTGAATGTTATGATTGATCTAGCTACTTAGGCATCCCTGATCAGGTTTTCCATATCTTTCCAGACAGGCTCCTCCTTTATCCCTGGTTCTTTGTGGGAGGGCCTAGTGCAGAAAGGAATTTAGCCCTTTGATCATGGAGAGGATTGCATGAGCTAGAAGGTCCACCACTTTGAAAGTGTATGAGGGGAAGTGGTGTGTTGACAGGGTCTGGTGCAAGGCCAATAACATCATTCCCTTGCAGGCCTTGATTTTTCAGTGAGAATACATTGAAGCCATTGGCTGGCATGCACAGTAAATCTTCTTGAGGTTCTGTCTTCAGGATCTAGCATCACGGAGAAGGAAATTCATTTTGGTGGGTCCAGTAGCTGCAACCCAGACATCCAGCAGACCCAGCAAATGACAGCACAACCTCCTTACATGCTGGGTTTACAGCTTTTGCTGGATTCCCCCTGAATTTTTTGTGGGGTAGAAAAAGCCATTACTTTCTCGTTACCGGTGTGTTGATATCATGTGTGACATGACTTTCATTTGTGCTGTCTTCATGTTTGGCAAGCAGTTTATCCTTCATATAGGACTCCAACCAATTTCCCTTTGAATGGTATCCTTGGTAGAGGTTGGATGCTAATGCATTTTATCCTCCTACCTATTCTCCTAATGTTAATGTGATTGAATAATGTATTTGATTTAGAATGAAAATTTTTTGTAAATTTGTTTCTCGAAGAATACTTACCTGATCGCATTATAATAAAGCTCACACACACCTCTGTGCAAATGCATGCATTCTCATTGATGTTTCTCACAAGCTTAAATAGAATAACATCTGGTATACTGGTAGCCACCTAGTGGTGGCAAGGGGAGTTAATTTGGAAGTTTCTTTCCTTCATCTATATGATATATAGTTGGGAAAGACTAAATTTGTCATCTTTCCGGGAGGATTGAATTTGAAATGTATCAGAGTTTATTTCCTGATATTAATGTTAATGTGATTGGGTAAGTATTTCAGAGAAACATGATTTACTATAAAATTTCCTGTCTCTTGTGCATTGCTAAGCCTCTTTGAACTTTTGTGCAGTATAGTGTCAATCAACCATGTAGTTTTATTATTCATTGTGAAGCTGTCAAAATTTTTACAGAAAATATCTTTGACCAAGTATATCTTATTTTGTTTCTTCGTGTTAAGTTATGAAAATACAACCAAAAGATTTTGAAAGTTTTCTGGTTTCTTCTCTATGCTTTCAAATTTTGGAGACTTCACTTCTGCACATGCCTTAATGAGGACACCCCCCACTTTTTTGGTCAAAACTCTACAATATGCAGTGCTAAACTGCACATCTCAATCCCAATGTCTCTCTTGGTAGGGAAGCTGCCAGTGAAGCCTGCCTTGGATATCATTTTCTTTTTGGAACTTATAACCATACATGCCTAGAATCTAGTTTCCATTTTGTTGGTTAAATCAGTCTGAAATGTGCTTTACTTAAGGTTCCTCTTCTGACAGCTTCATGGTGTAAAATAGACAGCAAGTTTTGCTAAGCTCAAAAACTCAGTATCCCATCTTCCAAATCCAAACCATCTGTATACAGATAAAAAGATTCATGTTCAAAGAACACAACAATATGAAGAAAACAAAATAGATTAAACTCAACAGATGAAACAAACTAAATGAAAATGTCAGTAAAAATAGGAAAAATTCGATGCAATAACTTGGAAAAAGCAGCAACTCTTCCACTTTTCAGTCACCATGGAAATCGGAAATAAGAATTTTCCCACAGTATGCTGTATGTGCCAAAAATGTTGTCATTGCTTTCTACAGGCATAAACCAAAAATTAGTTATCAGCACATTTTCATGCAGTCTACCTCTCCATCCAAGGAGGTCATTTTGCCCACCTTCAGCAAGCTTTTATAGTAGAGTCACAGTTTAATATTTTCAATTCATCAGACCAATAAGCAGTTAAGTGACCCAGATCACAGACCCATGTAGCAATGCCTAAAGGAAACTCTGTTCAATATTTCATCGCATTAACAAATCACTTAAATATAATTGCTTGTTACTCTATCATTATATTACAAAAAAATTAACATTGCGCAATTTTACGAAACTGTAGGGTGGAACCTAAGCACACTCATATAGGGAGGGAAATGAACCTCCTCAGTGAAGAGGGCTCAACATATATGAAGGAAGCTAACTCTTCTAACATATATGTACACATGATAAAGACATTGTTTATAACTGTGACTGTGTGCTTATTATGTTGAGGTTTAATCTTGCAAAAGTTTATCCAAATCATTTTTTAAGTGAACAGTGCAGGTTTTATGTTCAATATGATATTTATTTGCATTGAAAAACCAGAAAAAGACAGAGATTCAGTGGACAGTCCTTCCATTTCATTCCTAAATAGGGTTACAAATAGGCACTGTGACTCCATCTCTTTTTTGTGATATTACAGATTGCACCAATTGGCATGGCATGGGGTAAATGTGTTTTGGATTGTGGTATTCTTGTTAAATAAATGGAAGCTCTTTTATTGGCACTTAAAAATTATTTGTTTGAAAGAGTCAGCATAAATTTTGTTTTACCTTGGAAGCATAAGCAAGACATAGTTCACTTTTCAGTCATTGTTGTCGTCACCATAGATGTCATTGTTAAGTTTTTGCATTAGCTCAGTTTCTCTAACACTGTTGTATATAATGTTATCAAACTTCATGGGTGTATTCATTTTTGAGGGTACTACTCACTAGTGACACAGGTAGGTCGCTCTGACTTACTTTTCACACTCTAGCAATATATGTTTTTGCATTTAGCAGTTTCATTGACACTGTTGTATGTAGAGTCATGAAACTTGATGGGTGTATTCATTTTGGAGGGTAGTGTTCATCACAGACAAAAGTAGGTCACAGTTACCTACTTTTCTTGCTCTTGCAAGCATGTTTAGTTTTCTGCATTTAGCTCAGCTGCTATGATACCATTGTATGTACAGTCACGAAACATGATCGGTTTATTTACTTCTCACCATGGGCAAAAGTAGGTCACTGACCAGCTTTACACACCTCAGAGAGAAGAAGCATATGTATCTAGGACTTATGGAAATTCATATTTTTTTTCTTTTTTTTTTCTGGGGAAGGTATACTTAATGCAGCTTGTCCATCTGTCCATTAGACTTGTGTTTATGTAATATCTCCTGAACCCTTTAAGATATCTTCGTGAAAATTGGTATGCTTGTTAAGGTTTTGGTTAAAGGATTTCATTTGCTTATATTTCCTACACCGCTTGATGGAATTTCTTAATACTTGGGATGAATCATTATGAAGCTAAGACAATTCATTCTGCAACATGATAGCTTGCCCCATTTGCCTTGGGGTCAAGATCATAGTCATATAAAATTTCTGTTCAAGTATTGATTACAGTTTTTTCATTTGCTTATTAAGGTTTTGGTTAAAGTGTTTCATTTGCTTATATTTCCTAAACCCCTTGATGAATTTTCTTCATACTTAGGATTAATCACTCTCAAGCTAAAACAGTTCATTCTGCTACATGCTCATTCTTGACCTTGGGGTCAAGGTCTGATGTTTTACTGAAGCTTTGATTGTGCACTTGCCATACAGGCCTTTGCCTTTTTGTGTATCAGGACTCGACATTGTATTCTGTAAAAAAAATGGAGTTTATTTGATCAACATTTTATTAGTTATCCCCTTTTTTATTACAATTGTGTCCATCCATCACACTTTTGTCTGGTTAGTATCTCCAGAACCGTTTGAGATATCTTCATGTAACTTAATATGCTTTTATCAAGGTTAGTAATTAGAGTTATCTCCCCATTTTTTATTAGCTCTACTGGTCATAGACGAGGGATGGTCTGTTGTCTGTCATCTGTCCGTCCCTTAGCACAAGTTTGTTATTGCTACTCTACCTAAACTACTTTTACGATTGCCATGAAAGTTGACACACATTCATCCCATGGTCTTGTTGGTCCTAAATGAAAATGGTGCTGCTCAGACATCCAATATGGCCACCACAGTGGCCATCTTGGAAATCTTGTTATTGCTACTCCTCCTGAATGGATGGTCATATCAACATGGTTTTCACTAAAAGACTTCTTATGATGTTTAGTTGATCCTATATGAAAATGTTACCAATCTCGTGTCCAGTATAGTCACCACAGTGGCCATCTTCAAAATCTTGTTGTCGCTACTTCTCCTAAATGGATGGTCATATCAGCATGGGATTTTCACTGAAAGACTTCTTATGATGTCTAGCTGGTCGTAAATAAAAATGGTGCCAATCTGACATTCAGTATGGCTGCCATGGCAGCCATCTTAAAAATCTTGTTATCACGTCTCTACTTCAACAGAAAGTCATATTGATGTGGGGTTTTCACCAGAAGACTTCTTATGATGTCCAGTTAGTCTGGATGCATACTTTGTCCTAAATGAAAATGGTGCCAAGCTAACATCCAGTATGTGCACCACAGCAGCTAATTTGAAAATCTTGTTATCGTTGAAGAATATTAAGCTGAGATGGTTTCACACCGAATGGTTAAAAGGAAGAAATGGTCTTATCTTGAATTCTTGGAAATTCTTTTTGCCCACTAGAGCATCAGTCCCTTTGAGGGACTCTTGTTGGAAAATTGTATTAAAAAACCTAAAGGTTTCTTCCTCTCTTAGAGATTAAAGATAGCATTTAATTAATTTTCCTGTGCAAAAATATGTGGTTCCCTTTGCATGAATGCCGTCAGGACATGGGGGAAAAGGTCTTTTCTAGTCATAATCAATTAAATTTTCCCATACTTGTGAGAGAATTATTTTGATGTAAACTCAGAGAAGAAACTTTATGATGATATGCCACCCATGAGTTTGGGACTTTCGGGGGGGGACTGCAGTTTGTAATAAATTATGACCATATATTTTAGGGATTTTACATGTTTTACCATTATCTTTTATTTTATATATATTTACAGAAGTTTAACATGTTTACTTTTTTATAGTATAACTTGTTCTTCATGTTTACATATTTTGGAAGAGTTTAAGTTCCTAAAATTTTTGTGCAATTTTTCAATTTTACATTTTTAGAACTAAAATTCCAATTAGCACCATATAATCATTGTTGTGCTGAGGTGCCATTAAATGCTAACAAATGAATAAAGTACCCCAAAGAATTGATAACCTTCGTTGTCAAATCAGTGTAACTAAATCTGGTAGTGAAAATCTATAACAAAGTTAATGTAACCGTCAGATTTCGTTGATTGTTAATTAAAGGATTGGGAAATACCAAATATACAGACAGGCGCACAAATATGTTGTTATCATGAAATAAATCACGTAAAAAGAATGGATGACAGTTCTCGGGTGATTTTACTGGCAAAAAGTTGGTGTTTGATTAATGTGTACAGTATTTGCGTGTAAAATTAGTTTTATGGTATAGCATAATTCAAAATTGTACTGAATGGTATACCAAGATATTTTTATTTTTTTTAATAATAAAGTTTGATTTTAACTGTTGACACTTGCAAAAGGCATTCTCACATACTGTACCACTAAATGTTGTACTGAGCAGACTCCTGCCTCAGACATCATGCACTTTAAGTTTCTGAGTGGTCACAGAAAATATTCATAGTGTGTGCCCATTTTTCTCACCAAGTTTTCAGGAAAACGAGCAGGATTTGATCAGGCTTTTCTACACTTAATATTATGGCTTTGAATATTTGAAATGCCATAGCTAGGATAAAAATAAAAAAATGTTGAAAGCAACCATTAATAATGTTTTAGAATGAAGCTGAAGTGAATGATTTCAACTTTTGTGGATGTGGAGAGTTGTTACAGGGTCATTGTTCTGCTGTAGAATGTTTTTGATGTCATGTTAATTTTCAACCCGCAGCCTTGATGCATGAGAATAACTAGCCATGGTGAAATGTAATACTGTAATGAATAGGATATCTTGATAAATTGGTTTGAAAATATCAGAATATATCAATATATGGATAGATCATAAAATAGCTTTCTTGGATAGCCATATTGAGTGGCATGGTCTGGCTCATCATGTTCTTGTCTGCAAGTTTAGTTATACATGTGCATATCATTTACAGTAAAAATTGAAACAATTGTGGTAATTGGAAAGGAAAAGATAAATGTCTGCATTTAAGAGAGTAATTGTTTCATAATTGTATTTGATGATAGACAATTCTTAATCAGTGTGAACATATTTAAGAGCCACGAACAGGTTCATTGTATTGATGTTTCCGAAGTATATCTTGATACTTCAATTGCACATAAATCTTGTGGATCAATTGATATGGCAATTTTTTAAAATGACAACACTTGTGATCTTATAATTGTATTGTTTCAGACTGTGCGTGTCTGGGTTGTGGCCACCAAAGAATGTAAGCTGGAGCTGAGAGAACATGAGCATGTTGTGGAATGCATTGCCTGGGCTCCAGAATTAGCGCATCCTGCGATTGCAGAGGCAGCGGGGAATGACGTATGTAGCTATGTCTAATACAAGATGTTATATAACATTCTGTCTCTCATGTTGTTGATAGGTTTGTTCAGGGTTTTGAAATAATGTATTAACTTACAGATTTTATACACAGTAGTTTTCAAACATCAAAGAATGCATATCAAAAATATGTATGCCCTGTAATATATTTGGTTGGAGCATCAGATGTTACCAATGTTCACCTGTGCATCCATCTATCTGCTTAAGTTTTGTCTTTTGGTAGTTTCTTAGACAGGGCACTCCTGTTCTAGGAACACATTTCTATTTGTTATGAAAGATGCTTGAAATAGGATTTTAGAATATTGTATTTAACTTACATTTGTTTTTTTGTTTTTTTTACATCATTTCAAATTCAAAGAATGGCTTTTTGAACATTGTTAATATTAGAGATTGCTCCAAATAGGACTTGTTCTACATTCTGGCATTCAGGATGATAGATGAAAGTACAACTCCATTCCAATATTCCTGGTTTTGACAGCCTTGTGCAGAAATGATATATTATGGTTTTATATCATTGTTATCTCTACAAGAATTTGCATAAAATAGAGTACAAAGATATAATTTGCCTGTTTGATTAAGCTCGCATGAGGGAATCTTATTAAAATCATTTCCAACACTATGCCATACCTGCCAACCATGCAGATTTGGTTGGAATCATGAAAACAAAATAAAATATGATCATTCAATAAAGTTCATTTATTTTCATGGGCACAGACATATTTACCATCAAATCTTGCTCTTGCTCGCTTGAAACAAGATGTGCTGGATGTCATGTGACTTCATTTTACCTTGCACATGAGCAGCCGAAGGATATTTTATCATGTGATAATCATGTTGCAAGCAGATAATGAAGCTAATAGGACACTTCAGGTGAAAACCAAGAAGTGTGTCAATGCTAAAATTGAACAGAATATACAGCAATGAATATGCTAATAGGTTTCCAGATGTTACGAGCATTTCTTGTTTAGGAGAGAGTTATGCTTTTGCAGGGTTTATAGGATTGATATATAGCCATTTGCTGTGAAGGAGTAACTGATATAAGGAAACATTTGAGCTCAAGAAATACTTGTCTTTCAGAAAGGCAGTGGAGACCAATGAGAAAATGACATTTTTCAGCGTTCCAAACGGTCAATTCAGTCTTGGCCAGGGAACTTATGGGTTCACACACACACACACACACACACACACACACACACACACCAGGACTGCATCCCAATTTTTTCACAATCAGAGGGTGGCAGGTATGCAATACTAATCAACACTCAATATGGCCACCACGACATCCATCTTGAAAAGTTTTTTCTTCGCTACTCCTCAGGAATTGATGGTTATATCAACATGGGGTTTTCACAGAAAGACTTCTTATGATGTCTAGTTGGTCCTCAATGAAAGTGGTGCCGATCTGACGTCCAGTATGGCCACCATGGCAGCCATCTTGAAAATTTTGTTATCGCTACTGTTCTGGAATTGATGGTTATATCAACATGGGATTTTTACAAAAAGACTTCTTATGATGTCTAGTTTGTCCTAAATGCAAGGTTCCTGTGCGGGTCTGGAATTCTGAAAAAGTCTTAAATTTGAACATTGCTTTTCCAGGTCTTAAAAATGTCTCGAAAAATTGAGAAATGACTAAAAAGTCTTGAAAAAAATCTTCAATTTTCGTTATTCCGGAAACCGGAATAGTGACCGCTGTTTTCGGAGCTCTTTGGGCATTACTGTAGAATGCAGCCTCTCAAGGCGCATATATAGTAGATAAATGCACGGGAGAAGGTCACGCCATTTTGACTGGTCTTTGTGCTGACACGGATTTTATTTGATTTGCCATTCTTGGAGTGATCATAGTGTGTGGGTCGGTGTGAACCTGATATTATTAGTGAAATAATGCCTAGACATTGTGTTTACAACCCTTTGTGGGAAGAGACTGATGACTTTAAAGCCTGGATAGGGCCGTCCAAACTTATGACCAAAGCATCATGTCGGTTATGCAGGAAAGAAATTGATATTTCAAACATGGGAATTTCAGCTCTTAAAAGCCATATGAAATCATCTAAACATATCGAAGCTTCATCAAGATCAGTATCCATTATTTCAATGTTTTCGATGAAAGCCTCGTCACCCACGGCTGTCTCCCTTAATACAGCTGCTTTCCCTGCAAGGTCTGTTTCACCCCTGACAGTATCTACACCCAGTTCTAGCACCTGCCCATCTACAAGCAGCCGAGGCCAAAGGGAGCCTCCTGCTTCTTTGTAAGTCTAATGCCCTTAAGAAAGCAGCCAAAGAAAGAGAGACTGAGCTGGTCCAGTTGAGAGACCTCATTGTCAAGATCTCTCAGCTTACGAACTAGAAGCACCACTACATTTTTATGTACATAGTATAAGTAGTTTATCTGGATTCTTGTATAACATATATTGTGACGTATATTGGAACTCGAATTATTTTCTATATTATTCTGGACTATAAACAACAGATTGCAAAATTCTGCTAAGGTAAGTAAAATCTTATAGTTTATATTATACTTTTTCATCTCTTCTCATTTTACTTGCAATTTTAAGTATTTTAGAGTCAATAGGTCAATAAACTTGTCACATTGTTAGGTCTTGAAATTTTTATTTTTGGGTCTGGAAAAGGTCTGGAATCTTGTTCTAAATTTGTGGCAGGAACCCTGTAAATGTAAATGGTGCCGATCTGATGTCTAATATAGCTGCCACAACCGCCATCTTGAAAATCTTGTTATTGCTACTCCTCCTGAATGGATGGTCATATCAGTATGTGGTTTTCACTACAAGACTTCTTGTGCTGTCTGACTGGTTCTAAATAAAATTGGTACCAATCTAACATCCAATATGACCACCATAGCAGCCATCTTAAAAATCTTGTTGTTACAACTCTACTTGAACAGAAAGTCATATTGATGTGTAGTTTTCACAGGAAGACTTCTTATGATGTCGAATTGGTCTTAAATGAAAATGGTGCTGATCTGATGTCCAATATGGCTGCCACAGCAGCCATCTAGAAAATCTTGTTATTGCTACTTCTTCTGAATGGGAAAGTCATATCTTGAAAATATTGTTATCTCTACTCCTCTCCAAATGGATGGCTATATCAACATGGGGTTTTCACCAATATACTTCTTATGATACCTAGTTGGTCCTAAATGAAAATGGCTGCTATGATGACTGTCTTAAAAATCTTGTTGTCACTACTCCCCCTGAATGGATGATCATTATGATGGGGTTTTCAGCAAGTCCTAAATGAAAATGGTGCCAGTCATACATCCAAAGTGGCTGCCATGACAACTGTCTTAAAAATCTTGTTGTCACTACTTCCCTTAAATGGATGATCATTATGACATGAGGTTTTCACCAAAAGACTTCTAATGAATGATGTCTACTTTGTCCTAAATGAAAATGGTGCCAAGCTGACATCAAATATGTGTACCACAGCAGCTAGTTTGAAAATCTTGTTATCGCTGAAGAATATCAGAGATGGTTTCAACACTTGACAGTTAAAAGGAAGAAATGGTCTTATCTTGAATTCTTGTAAATTCTTTTTGCCCAGTAGAGTGTCATTCCCTTTGAGGGACTCTTGTTTTCTCTGTATTATTTCAGACATGTCACGCAAGTGCAAGAAATGCAAAGAAACAGGAGATAGTCACGAGATGTGCCTTGCATGTACCAAATATTCATTATCACACCCATGGAGTGTGTGCTTCGTTTGCCAAAGATGTCTAGTCCAACATCTTTAAAAGGCAGTTGAACGGCCAAGAGAAGAGGGCATGTTCTATATTGCTGGAATAGGAAATGTTAAGTATTCATCCTAATTTGGAATTGACGGCAAGCATTATGGGGGATGTAAAGATGCAGCCCCCACTACTGGTGAATATTCGAGGAACTGCACCAACAGCAACAATCACTTCTGACCCTGTGGAAGTTGTGACAAGCAATTATACACACACTCTGTTGGAATCGCAGATGCTACATCTCATACAAGAAGTTGTCATTAAGGTTGTCAGCAAGTGATTTAGATGAAACTTGAGCACATTTTACCCCTATTTGGCAAACCCCTGGGCATAAGTCGCTGAGTGGTCCGCCACTCAACGGTCTTTCAGCAGATTTGTGCACTTTGGGGCCACCCAGACCCAGAGGTGATCTCAGTCAGTTGGGAGGGGTTTTGGAGCTGTGCTTACACCCCACAGTCTTGGTACCGAAAATAATTCAGAAAGTGAGGGGTCACAAATGCAGAGTGATTCTGATAGCCAGGTGTTACAAGTCCTGGGTGAACAATCTGCTTGATCTATCAATAGATGTTCCAGCTAAACTCCCCCAAGACACAACCTGCTAAAACATCCATGGTTGGAGGTGTTTCAGTCATGCCTCAACAGGCTACACCTTCACGCCTTGCTCTTGTCAGGAGAGCCTTGCAAAGAAAAGAATTTAAGCTTGCAGTCATGGAGAGAATCATATGAGTGAGAAGTCTCTCTATTTTTAAGGTGTACAAGGGAAGTGATGGGTTTTCAGAGACTGGTGCAACAGCATCGTTCCTTTCAGTGTCTCAGTCACACAATTGGTTGAGTTTTTTTTTCTGGCTTTTCAGGCTGCGGGGGTTGCATGCTTTTTCAGTGGATTGGAACTATCTACAGTTCAGATCAGATGGTTCCATGGTCCTGATGATGCAACCAGGCTTCATAGCAAAGAACAGGTTGCCATCAAACAGGCAGCCAAACAGTGGTCATCTGTCCCCTCTCCATTGATCAGTCTAGGGAGGCAGTGATGAAGGACCCAGTCCATGCACTTAAACACTAACATAAAGCACATGGAAAAGTACTGTGGGGCCCGGCAATGCCTTTTTCTTCCAGTCAAGCCAGGAAAAGAAGATATAACCACCCAAATCCTGAGTTGTGGCTGAAGCTGGTAATAAGCTCAGCATATTCTAAGATCTCAATAGATCAAGTATACCTCATGAAAATCTCAGTTATGAAATCAGAACTGTCTTGGCAAGCCTCACGTTTGAACAGAACGTGGCGATCTGGGACATAATAGAAGCAGTTAGCTGGCACACACAGTCAACCTTCTCAAGGTTTTACTGAGTGATCTACCTTCATGGAGACAAGAATTGAATCAGAGAGGTCGGGTGGCTTGAGCCAGACCATCACTAGACAAGTTTGAAGTTGGCACAAGCATACTACAGGCGTATAACAGTGCTTTCACTGGATTTGTCATCATGGCTTACGTGACCATCGGTTGTACTGGTTTCATATTAGGTGTGCGGTTGACCCTTGTACAAGGAAGCATCCTTATTCCCTCGAGGGTGAGTATGGTAGAGTTAGGATGCTCAGCATTGCCTCCTCCTATTGCCTGTCCTCCTAATGTTAATATGATCTGAGAATATATTCAAAGGAGAAAGAAAATTGTTTTGTAAATAATGTTTCTCCGAGAATATTTACCCGGTCACATTACTGTTAAACCCTCCCACACGTCCCTGCACATGCATGCATCCTCATTAAGGTATTGCTTAAGCTGAAGATAAGCAAACAATCTTAGACACCTAGCTGTGGTGAGGGGAGGTAAGAGGAAGAGTGGAAAGAGTTTATTCCCTTTGTCTATATGATATATAGATGGGAAAGAGAAATTTTTTGTCTTTCCCTAATTGCTGGATTTGAGAGGTAGCAGTGCTTCCTCCTAACATTAATGTTATTGGGTAAGTATTCTCAGAGAAAATTTGCTTTTTTTTTCTAATGCAGGTGAAGAGAGGAGGCCGCACTGGTCCATTCCTTGCCTCAGGTTCAAGAGACAAAACAATCAAAATGTGGGACATTAGCACTGGACTCTGCTTGTTCACCCTGGTAAGTAGACCTTTAATTGAGAGGATATAGGAACTCATGGTATTGACATAATGGTTTGAAAAAATATTTCAAGATATTGATCTATCAATTAAATATGAAATGTCTTTTGGCGAATCATTTGTATCGGAATTCTGTGGTTGATGTAACCGTATGCAAATCATGTCAGCAATGGTCGTCATCAGAGGTAGAAAAGAAAAAAAAATATTGCAAATACACTGTTTGTTCCAATAATTTTAATTGTATATGGAACATTATTTTTAATTAAGGTTAAATATTTTTAAAGTAGGAACTGGTATGAGGTATCGATACATTATGAACACTTTTATCAGTAAATCACGGTTACATTAATATTGACAGTACATTCATTAATGTAATTTAAGATGACAGCCATGCTTGTAATTAGTAAAACAAACAATTCTTGATACCTTTCATGTGGAAAGTTACTGATGTCACATATGAACTGTGCAATCATATCATGAGAACATGAAGGAGATGGAGAGCATCAAATAGCAGTATTTTTGTCTGTCTCACAATTTATCTGCAATTTCATCCCATTAGTTTTGGTTTAAACAATAATTATGAAAGAGTCTGTTAATTTAAATATGTTTTGTCCCACAAACTATAAATAATAATCTGTTTTGGTTGTGGGTTTTTTTCATGCAATAATTTCTAATGTCAGTTTCTTTTTGACTTGAACCTTTTCATTTAAATATATTATGCTAAATATTATCTTGCTAGGGGAGAAGGGTCATTAACTGGCATTGGTAACTGACTGTATTTACGTTTCTGGCACTACTATGATATTGTTAATAAATAAGACAAGGTGTAAGTTTACCTTTTACAGTGAAAATATCATAACATCAGTACATCTGCATGGATTGTCTCCTTGTAAACAATCTTCACGATTGATAGGTTTGTTTTGTGGGGTTTAACGCCATTTTTCAGTTCGTTATAGTATTTATATATTTCCTTTCAGAATTCAATAATGACTCAAGGTGTTGGTAAAAGTTGTTGTTTGTAGCCCAATGAGGTTTGGTACTTCACAGAAAGTTGTCAGGCCTATAGTGCCAGGAAAAAGGGCCCAGCTTCTTTTCAGGAAGACCCCCACCATTCCCCGGGGGGGGGGCTACAGCATTTTCTGGTGTATGGAAGTTGCCTGCTTCAATAACAGCACTTTCTATTGTACAGAAATCTCCTGCTGCAATGGCACTTCCCAGTGTACGTAAGTCGCCTGCTTCAATGATGCAACCTCCTGGTATACAGAAGTAGCCTGATTAAATGAGAGAGCTGTCCAGAGTTAGGATGTCACCCTCTTCCACTAAGGAGAAATCTCAGAGGGAGGTATCTTATCAGCACCTCCCGGCATAGGGAAGTCGCCTATCCCAAATAGCAAGCCCCACTTTCCTGATGCAAGGGAAGTGCAGTCATCATCTCACACTAGTAGATCTCAAATTAAAGCAAGATCTTGTTTGTCCGAGTTAAGTTCCCTCGAGCAGAGACTCTTCAATAAGGTCTACATCATCTGATCAGTCATAGCCTTGTGACGAGGCACTGGGCACCAGGCATCAGGTAGTGTGTCAAGTGACAGTCAGTGAAGTTCTGTCACAGGGATATGTATCTAGTGAAAGTTATAAGTCTGTCACTGGTTACAGGGTACTGAGCACCAGGCTTTGGACACTGGGCACTGGGCAATGTCCCAAGTGACGTTTACCGAGTTGCTGTCACCGGGCACTTGATGCAATCACTGGGAATGATGTATGGTGCCAATATTCTGTGTCTGGTCTTGGGTCACTGATCACGAAGCACTGAGCACCAGTTGACATGTCAGGTGTGAGACATTGTTCTTCAAACTGGGTACCAAGTTTTGACCACCAGTCTAGAGGAAGGGATTGCTTTGATAGCCCCCCATTTTCTATATTTCCATTCAATCACTATGGGGAACAGACTTTGTGTTTTGAGAACCAGTCTGAGGCTGGAGATCAGTTTGATACCCCACCCTATTTGATTTTCCTGTTCAACACCTACAGAGTTTGAGGATTTCCACCTCCCGGTGGTGACTTGGCCATGTGTCTTTTCTGACTATGCCTCCATGGATAATTCTGCGGTGTCTCCATCAATCGGCAGACCATGCATGTTGTAGATTTTCCCCACCTCCTCCAGTCTCTGTATCAAGGGAAGGGGATGGAGAATGCCACTTCACCTCTTTTTGTGACAAGAGGGAATCACTAGTTTCTCCAGGGAGAGAGGATAAAAGGGCTAGTCCCAGCTTCTCAAGTGAGTGGAGTCAGGATAACAATGAATCCCTGGTCAGGAACTTCCCCTCTCCCAGAGGAAGATGAGACAAAATAGTCCTGCATTGCCTGAGAGCGAAGACAGGATGAAAAACTGTCAATTTGTTTCCCAGAAGAACCCATCACAGCTCGTCCTTCTCATCAGTTGGGTTGACCTTCTTCGTCCTACCCACTGGGTCACGTGATGGAGGAGGATGAGATGTGGTCTTTGATTAGATGGTAAATGAGGTTAACCGCCTACTTCCACCAGATGTGTGTCCCAAGCTTTTTGGATCTTCGGAGACTAGGATCCTCACCAGTTTGGAGAGGCTTTCCAGGGCACAGGCCAAGAAGGAGCTGGATAGCAGAATGGGTGATCTGTCCCCTCTTCTACACTTTGGCATCTGGTCTCAGCCAATAGCTACAGGGTCTGTTTTACCTCTTAAGACTCCCCACTTTGGAATTGGGTGCTTCCCAGGTGGGGATTTTGGCACTGACATGGAGCTGTCTCCCCATGAAGGCTCCCGAGGCATTGGAACTGAAGGCACAAACTGGTTACCTTAGCCTTGCAGCCAATCTTTTTTTGGTAGCCTATTCAGTTTGTTGAAGAAGGAATTTTTGTCTCCAGCAACCTTGCAGAGACTGTTAGAAGCACTGGCTAAGACATCGAGACATGAGTTCTTGATGTCTGTGGTGTTCTCTGCAGATCTACTTCACCGCAGAAGGGATGAGGCTTTAGAAACATTCAAGATCTTGCAGAATCACAGCAAAAGTCTTTTACTGTCTGTCTGGATGCAGACATGCTATTCAGGAAGCAGATCCTACAGTGGCCTCTCAAGATTTAAGAGATCAGCAACACCTGTGCCTGGCTGCAGTACCAGGCCCAGCTACACTGGTGAAGAAATGCCCCCATTTTGCCCCTTCTAAGTGGTTTAAACAGGGAAATAATCCAAATCAGAATCAGTCCAAGTTTAAAACCCCTTTCTGTACATCATTCTCACAATGAGGTGGCCCATGGGAGGAAGTCTATAGATCCCTGCCACTTTGTTAAGGAGGGAGGCAGTTGTTCCAAGGGAGTCACATCTCCTGCAAAGTACCTCCTCTCCCAGTGTCCCAGTAGGTGCCAGATTGTTTTTTTTCAGAGGCTTGATTGGACCTCTTGGATGATGTGTTGGTCCTTTTGCACAATAATGGAGGGTTACCGGTTATACCACTGGGACCCTCCACCTCTTTCAAGGACCCCCATTCTGTTCCACCAGTCTTAACTGGTATCTCTATGGAAAGAGGTGTACTCCAGTGACTGTCCATTATCACAAGTTTGTTATTGCTACTCCTCCTAAACAGTTTTCAATATCAACATTGGGTTTTCACCAGAAGACTCTTTATGATATCTAGTTGTTTCTAAATGAAAATGGTACTAATCTGACAATTCAGTATGCCTACCATGGCAGCTATCTTGAAAATCCTGTTTTTGCTGCTTCTTAAAAATGGAAAGTCATATTGACATGGGGTTTTCACACGAAGACTAATTATGATATCTCAGGGGTGTACAACCATTTCGCGTGAGGGGCCACAAATTGCAATTTTTTCTCTATCATGGGCTATTTATAAACTTGGCCTACGTTTTCCATTACCAGTTGGCACAAGTTATGAAAGGTTGGCAGGCCGAATTCCAGCCAATGGGCCATATGTTGGACAACCCTGTGATATCTTGCTGGTCCTGAATGAAATTGGTGCCAATCTGACCTCAACTATGGTTGCCACAATGAACATAATGAAAATCTTGTCTCTAATTCTCCTGAATGGGTTGGTCATATCAGCATGGAGTTTCACCAAAAGTCTTCTAATGGTGTCTCTTTTGTCGTCAGTGAAAATGGTGCTGATCATAAATCCAATGTAACTGCCACAATGGCTGATTTGAAAATATTATCGCTCAAGAATATCAGAGATAGTTTCAACACTCAGCAGTTACAAAGAAGAAATGGTCTTATCTTGAATTCCTGGACATTATTTTCAGAGAGTGGACTGTCAGTCTCTTCAAGGTACTCATTTATTCTTCTTCTTTGTGAACTTAGAATAATGGAGTCGAGCAAAACTGAAGGTTGAAAGACATCTTAGACTTGCTTGATATTTATTATTGTTGTGTTTTTCAGGTTGGCCATGACAACTGGGTGAGGGGACTTTTGTTCCACCCTGGAGGTAAATTCTTGTTAAGTGCATCAGATGACAAGACTTTGAGGATCTGGGACATCAAAAACCGCCGTAACCACAAAACCTTGGAAGCACATCAACATTTTTGTACTTCCTTAGGTATGTGTTGATTTTGGTGTGTATACTGTTTAAATTGTGAACAAAATAATCTCTGATTATGATTGAACTTTGCAACCTTAAAGTTCATGGGGAAGTCATTGCTGTTTCTTAGTGTTTCAGAAGTATTCTGCACAGTCATTGTGATTACTATAGTACATTTGAAGGTTTTCTTAAATGGATGTTTTGCATGTCACCCAACCAGCTATTTCTAAACGTACTATTGCTTTTGCATTTTTTATTCAAGAAATTATTGTTGTGTAAAACTGACATGAAGTACAGAGAGTAAAGGCAGAAGAGCTTGCTGAACTGTAATACTCGATGAAAAAAATGCAAAATGGACTCCTGTAGCCTTACTTTTTATCCCCCACCCCAACCCATATGCAATACGGGTGAAGATAGCTATTGATATGTCGGCCTGTCTATCTGTCTGCAATAAACACTTTTGTTTTTGGAGCATAACTAAACTGTTCAATTTATGAATATGAATCTTTGTACACACATTGCTCCAGATGTTTCTTTTGCTATTGACCATTCCCCAGTATGTATTGGGGGTTAGTTGGTCAGTGGTGCTATTCACATTTCTTCATTTTCAATATTTTTAATGTTTTTGCCCATTTGTCTGTCCATCCATCAATCCATCATTCAGACATTTGTTTCTGGAGCATTATTTCAAAATTATTTAAGATATCTTGATGAAATTTGGTATACATATTAGACCATTCATCCAAATGTTCTTTTTGCTATTCATAGTTCTTCAGTTTCAGTGTTTAACATTTTCATCCATTTGTCTGTTCAACAATCCATCATAACACTCTAATTTCTGGAGTGTAACTCCACAGCTGTTCAAAATATCTCTATGAATCTTGGTACACATTAGACTAGTGGTCCAGATAAGCCTTTTGCTATTCACAAATATTTGTTTTAATATTTTGTAATGTTCTTGTTCGTTTGTCTGTCTCACCATCCAGCCATTATTCTCACTTTAATTTCCAGAGCAAAACTACAAAGCCATTTACGATGTCTCTCAAAAAGTTGGTACCCATATTAGACTAGTGATGTAGATGTGCCATTTGCTATTCACAATTCTTAAGTTTAAATATTTTTTACATTTGTTTGCATTTTTCTGTTTATCATGGATCCACCATTCACATTTTAATTTCTGGAGGAAGACTTATTATGCCTATCACTTCCCTGTATACACTGGTAATATGAATTTCCTATATGTGAAATCTTCAATAAATTCTGTCTTCTAGTAGACATTTTGGGAGGGCAGGGTTTGATTGTTTTTTTTAGCTCAACTGGTCATAGACCAGAAGAGCATATGGGATGACCTGTTGTCATCCGTCTGTCGTCTTTCCATCTGTTAGCACAAGTTTGTTGGCGCTACACCTCCTAAACTACTTGGAGGATTGCCATAAAACTTTAGACTTGCATTCATCCCATGGTCTAGTTGGTCCTAAGGGTGCAAGGGAGAGTTTTTATGCACAAATTTAATGCCGCATTCACTAGCCTAATATAAAAAATCATAAAAAATAAAATACACAAGTGAGGTCAAAAAGGTCTATATTTTTGGATAGTTATATTAAAACAAAGCATAAAAATATTATTCACTTGACATGACAAGTCAATGGCAGTTCATAGCAAAAGAAGTTTATGCACCCCAACCCCAAATTTATACGTGCATTTTTCACATCTGAAGGTCATTTTTTGACACCAAGTGATGCTCACAGTACAAACACAAGCCATTTTCCTAGGTGATATTTCTGCAAAACATTGTGTACTAAACAGCTTGATACAATTCAAAATAGTTGCCATCCAAGCCGTTTTTGAGATATTCTTCTTGCCTTGAATCCACATGTTTACTGCTATGGGTGGCTAGCTCTGCTTCCACACCGACTATAGGTATTTCACTGTCTACATACTGTGAACTGACTATGGGAGGTGTACATGCCTCACATCAATTTGAAGAACAACACAAGCCCAAAACAACTAATTCACAAATATATCCATATCTTTAATTATTAAACAATAATAGCTCAAAAAGTCACATTATAGCCTTAAGTTAAGAAATTTGACAGGGGCCAATTTACAAAACTGTCCACTGTCACCTAAATGAAAATGGTACCGCTCAGCCATCCAATATGGCCACCACAGCAGTCATCTTCAAAACCTTGTTATTGCTATCCCTCCTGAATGGGGTTTTCAGTAAAAGACTTGTTATGATGTCTAGTTGGTCTTAAATGAAAATGGTGCTGATCTGTCATCCAGTATGGCCTCTCTGGCAGCCATCTTGAAAATCTTATTGCTACTCCTCCTGAACAGAGTCATATCAACATGGCATTTTCACCAGAAGACTTCTTGTGATGTCTGGTTGGTTCCTAAGTGAAAATGGTGCTGCTTGGCTGCCATCTTGAAAATATTATTGCTGATTATCCTGAATAGTTGGTCATATTAACATCGGATTTTCTCTAAAAGACTGTAATGATGTCTGATTGGTCCTAAATGAAAATAGTGCCAGTCTGATGTCCAAAATGGCCACCACAGGAGCCATCTTGAAAATCTTGTTTGTTCTACACCACCTGAATGGATTTTCATATCAACATGGGGTTTTCACCACAAGACTTCTTAAATTGTCTAGACCAGGGGTCTCCAAACTTTATAAGACGAGGGCCATGTTAGATTTTTGAAGGGGGTTTGAGGGCTGAAGTGACTGAAAAATTTAAATATATGCAAAATTATTTTTTAAAAAAGTACAACACTGTGGGCTACACAAATCGAAGCCGTGGGCTGGATCCGGCCTGTGGGCCAGATTTTGGAGACCCCTGGTCTAGATGATCCTAAAAGAAAACAATGGTTCAGTTCGGGTATCAAATATGGCCGTCACAGCCACAATTTTGAAAATCTTGTTATTCCTTCTGCAGAATGGATGGTCATATCAATGTGGGGTTTTCACTAAAAGATTTCTTATGAAGTCTAGTTGATCTTGAAGGATAACGGTGTGCATCTGATGTCCAATATGGCTGCCATCTTGAAAATCTTCTTATTGCTTCTCATCCTGAATGGAAAGTCATATCAACATGGGGTTTTCACCAGTAGACTTCTTGTGATGTCTAGTTAGTCTTTAATGAAAAATGGTGCTCCTCAGACATCCAACTTGACTTCCACAGGGGCTGTTAAACAAATTTTGTTATGCTACTCCTCCTGAATGGAATGTCACATCAGCATTAAAAGATTTCGTACGTTATGTACATGGTCCTAAATGAAAACAGTGATGATCTGACATTCAGAATGGACACCATGGCAGCCATCTTGAAAATCTTGTTATCACTATTTTAGAAAGAAAAAAAAGCCTTATCAACATGGGGTTTACACCAGGAGACTTCGTATGATGTCTAGTTTGGTTCCAAATTAAAATGGTGCTGATCTGAACTCCAATATGGCCACCACAGTGGCCATCTTAAAAATATTGTTATTGTTACTACTAGATGGATGGTCATATCGACATTTGGGTTTTCACTAAATGACTTTTTGTGATGTCTAGTTAGTCCTAAATGAAAATGGTACTGATCTAATGTCCAATATGGCCAGCATGTTATCATTACTCCTCCTAAACAGAAAGTCTTATTAACATAGGGCTTTCATGAGAAGAATTTTTATGATGTCTAGTTGGTCCTAAATGAAAATGGTGCCTATCTAACATCCAATACGGCCACCTTGGCAGCCATCTTGAAAATCTTTTTATCGCTACTTGTTTTCAGTGGAAAGGCTTATCGACGTGGGTTTTCACCAGAAAACTTCTTATGATGTCTAGTTGGGCATAAATAAACATGAAGTCAATCTGACGGCTATCTTGACAATCTTTTTATCACTACTTCTCTTGAATGGATGGCCATATTCACATGGGATTTTCACCACAAACTTCTAATGATGTCTAGTTGGGCATAAATAAAAATGGTGACAATCTTACATCCAATAAAGCCACCACAGTGGCTAATTTGAAATTCTTGTTATTGATAAACAGGATCAGAGATGGTCCAACACTCATCAGTTAAAAAGCAAAAATGGTCTTCTCTTGAATTCCTGAAAATTCTTTTCGGTCAGAAGAGCATAAGTCCCTTCGAGGGAATTTTGTTTCTATTTCCTCTCCCCCTGCAAGGGAAAATAGAATTTCTCTGACTTTTATTCTTGTCCAGAGTATGACTTTTTAAAAATATTTTAACTATATATCATGTATAGATGGTGTGTTGCATACCATAGACATGCCCATGCCTCGGTGTGAATGTTACAGCAAGGGAAAATATAAACCCTACTTTATCATTCCCTGGAGAATAACTTTTGAACCATTGATGATATTTCAATGAAACTTGAACCAGTTATATATCATGACTAGATGGTGTGTCACATTCTGTAGCCATGCCTTCTATCTTACGGTCAAGGTCACAGCAAGGGAAATTATAAATCAGTGATCTCTATTGAAGATTGGGTATAACTTTCGAATCGTTGAAGATATTTTAATGAAAATTTAGCCTGTTATTTATCTTGACTTGATGGTATCTTGTGTATTCAGATATACTCCTGCCCTCAAGGCTAAGGTCACAACAAGGGATAATGCAAAACTCCTTATACAGGCTGTCACTTTGTAACTCCTACAGATATTATGATGAACCTTGACCACTCCTTATACAGTAATCAAGTCTTGAAGTCATTGCCCTGTTTCCTTAACCAGAGTGTTGCTTTTTAACCAGTACATATATTTTTATGAAATTTTATCCAGGTCCATACTTTATCATAAAATAATCCAGTTTCTGACTCGAAGGACAAGGTCATTAGTAAGGAAAAGGCCATTAGATGGGTGTATAATGTGCAGTTTGCGGTATTCTTGTTTCATGGAATGGGAGGGTATGAAGTATGCATCTTAATGATTCTAATGTATTTTCTCTTCATTTTTCAGACATGCATAAAACTTCTCCTTATGTGATATCAGGAAGTGTAGATCAAACAGTCAAAGTATGGGAATGTCGCTAGGGAAAGATAGACTCCATGCTACCACCATTGAATAATTGAGTGAGAAGCCACTACACAGAGGAAGAGACTGTAATGTGGAGAAAATAATTTTCCTTGATGTTGCTTTTACAATGAGACCCACAACAGCTCTTAATGCTGTTGATCAGTGTACAATTACTTGCCAGTTCCAAGAGTCATCATGTTTTATCATGTTTCCCATTTGAGTCGGCTTTTGTTGTGGCTTTAGTGCGATTGCCCATTGCACATATTTTGGTCATGCTATAAAGCCCTGATCATAGACAGTTGCCATTCAGTTTTAAACAAATAAAACAAAAGTTATTAATTTCAGTAGCCATGCCTTTTTCAAGCTAGTTTTTCTCATGACTCAGAGTTACCCCGTAAAAAATAGATGAGAAGCATAATGGCAGTTGTGGCATCAAGCAGTAAATGGCTTTTCAGGAAAAATACTTGCCTCTGAGCATTCCTCCAATCACCTACAGTTATTAGATGAGAAAACTAGCCCAAAACTTGTATCTTCAATGCCCATTTGTCCAAAGGTGAATTGTAATGTAGTAGCCGCTCAGACACAAAAGTTGCACTCAAAAGTAGAAGGCAATTTCATCTTGAAGATTAGTGTAGGGTCAACTTATCTCTTAAGTAATTGTTCCTCACAGGTTCTGTCAGTACAGCTTTTGCATTGTTTGATATCAGTCCCAAGTGGCGTAAGTGATTTATTTGGGGGCTAGAAGGATCAGTCAAGCAGCTTTATACATTTGTTTCTCAGAAGTCACAACATGTGATAGTAAGTCTGTAAAGGCAGGATTTATTGCCCGTGTTCTGTACAAACTACTGAAGGAATTCATGTTCAGAGGCAAAATATTTAATCATTATCCCATGAATAAGCTACTGTGTAAAGATTTTTACATGGAAAGTGATCCAGACCATAGTTTCAGAGAACCCATTTTTCAAAAGGCTACGCTCTTCACTTTATATTGATATAGTATATGTGGACTTGATTCACTCTCTTCCAAATCCCCACATAATACACTTAAAAAATCCAGTTTTTACGCTGTTTGTTTTGCAGATGATCCTAAGGAAACAACCTGTGCCTTGCCTTTTGAAGGCCTGAGAAAACAGGTGTTAAACAATTCAGTGCTCTTTTTTGTTCTTCGTTTTAAGCAACTTGTGAAACTGTGCTTATTTAATTTGTACACATTTTTCCAAATACAGGTTTGCCAATTTTAAAAGATATATTCTACATGTAGCATGTTGAAGATGATCTGAAGCCTTGTAGCAACTTTTGTGGTTATTCTGTATGTATAATGTTCTATTTATTGCAAATATCTCTGCATCATCACATAGTTATCATCACTGTCTTTCAAGCTTTACAAAGTTATCTTCAGCTACAACATACATGCAAATGTTGATTTTTAATAAAACTTCCTGATCTGTATTATATTGTATTCAGGTATTCGTCTTTTTTTTTCTTCAATTTCAGTAAATTATATATAATATAAAAGAGGACAAAATATTATAGGGGATTTATTGCATACAGTTTGTAATTGATCTGGTTGAAAACAATTGACTACTATGAAAATGCCCTTCTAGAAAGTACACCTAGAGAAGGAATCTACTAATCTCTGATTTTTTTCTGTGTTTTGTAGGAATTCAAATTTTAAAAATTAAATCTTGTAGTTGTTTTTCAGAAGTAACTAATGACAATATTTGAAATATGTGGACACATTAATTTATGAAAAAACAAGTACAATTATTTTTCAATTTTAGTAAAGTTCATCATTGAGAAGTAAACTTAATATTTGTTTTTTATTTTACTTTGATGCCAATACTTTCTTTGAGCTGTGGGGGAGTGTTCATAGGTTTGCTGCTGGATAAAATATGATTAAGTCAGTTTGATGATGTATGTTTGTGATTGGAGAACTGAGTAAGAATTATGTGTGAAAGAAAACTATTTAAAGAATAGGATATGTAAGTAATACGTGTGCAATTTTGTGTTCCTAGATAACTTAGTTTACAATTCTAGTATTTATAAATCCATTTTCATTTATTTTAGTTTGTGCCAAATCATACCATTGATCTAGTGAATGAAAGATAATTGTTGGAATCTGTGATTATGATTGCTAACTTGCAAATAATTGACACATATAGGTTTCTTATTTAATGAATTTGTGGTCCTGTAGTAAAATTCAAGATTTTAAGCTTATTTGAAGCATCAGTGTGCTGGCTACCTCAGTTAGACATTTGCTTGTGTTTGACCATAACTCTGTCAAGTACATAATGACATTATAGATTTTCTTTTGTCTTATTAAAATAGGTCAGAAAAGGTCAGTTTTGGAAATGACTTTGTGACTTGAGACATGGCTTGGTCAGAGTCTGTCCTATTTGATTTGATCCTAAACAATTTGCAGTTATTTACTTCTGCATTTTTTAAATTTAGGCTTTCTTGTACTCTCAGTTTCAGAACACATGTAAGCATTGCTCATTATTCTCCTTTCTGCAGATAGCTGATTCAAATTCACTTTAGTCATGTTTATCCTGCAGGGAAGTTCAGGTCTTTGTACAGTCCTGCTTTTTTTGTTACAAAAATGGGCATTTTGCAATCTCTTTGAGTTTTATGGCTCAATATTTATATCCACGTTTATTTTTTATGATTATCTGGAATGTTTAAAAAGAGATACTATGGAAGTATAAATATTAGTGAGCTAAAATATTCTTGCCTAAGTTAGGTCTTGAAGTCTTTACACAGAGTGAGATATAAACTGTAATTCCGTTTTCTAGGTCTATGATAGAATGTCTGCAACATAGATATGTATAAGTATAGTTTCAGTTCCCAATGGGTTAATACGGTGAATTTGGTAAAGAAATATTTGACAAAATATTTACATGTGGCTATTTCATGAGACTGCAAATGACAGTTTCACAAAATTTCTCCAGTTTTCGTCTTCGTTAAACCATTAATTTTATGATCTTTCATATTAAATATATGCCATACCAAATATGAATGTCTGGCAATCTGCTGCAAAGGAATTGTTTCCAGTTGCAACTGTATCTTGCATTTGATGGGTTTGTCACATGGATGCACATGTACCTTGCTATTGAAATTCACTATAATAATAGATTGAGAGCCTATGCAAATGTCGTGGCAAATTGTGAATGTAAAAGTGGCCTAGTTGTCAGTCACATGAGCTTTTTGTACCAAAAAAAAAAAAAACCAACAAAAATTTAGAAAAAAAAATTCAGCCATTTATTGTAGATAAGCTGGTGTTTTAATCTCTGCTGTCTCCTAGCTGGACATATAAATTGGCATGTTTTATCTGTTTTTGTAGTTAGTAATGTATCTGTACTGCATATGTGTATGTGTGTGTGTAAATATTCTATTTAGTATATGAAATATATGCCCAATGGAGGTTGAATTGTTGAGATATTGTTTGTAAATATAAAAATCTTGTTTTCTATATATTAAATGCTGTATAATTTATTTTGCAAAGTCTTTAATCATACCCTAACAACACTGAAGTGCATTGTTAAAACTTTTTTTTGAGGCCTTCATCCCTAAGCTTGTCACATGTTTTGTCAAGTTCATGGTCATTGTGCACATCGCTTATGTTTGTTGGTGAAACGAATGATATACTAGAAGATTAGAAGATTTAGAATATACAAAACATAATTTGTATTTACTACTCCAGTATATGAAAAACAAGAAGTATTTTTTTACAATAGAAGAGTAACTTAACTTATTTTGATTGACAAAACTATTAGGAAATTTGCTGATGCTGTAAAAGAAGTGTTATAATTCAAATGCATGTACATCTATGTTCGGTAATAGATGTTTTCTCAACTTTTACACTGTCCTCAAATGTATCAGTTTGATTAAAAGATACATATTTGATATAGTGTTGATAAAATATGAAATCTTGTTAACTAACCTCAACTCGGTGGTAAACTTTATCTGGAACCTTTATAAATGCTTATTATTTTCAGGAGGCATTTTCGCAGACCAGGGCCTTTACTCTTGACGTACAAGTGGGAGGGAATTATGAGTTTGACACAGCGTAGGAATATGTCAAGGCCATTAGGTTGAGATGTATTTGTACACCATATCAAACACGTTATTTCCACAGCTTGGAACAAAACACAAATGCAGTTTTGTATTTATTACATAAGCCCGTTTGTAGGCTTTCCATATATTTTCAGCTATGCAGTGTGACTGGAATTTAAAACAAGTTCATATTTTACTAGTTTGATTCAGTGTACTGAAGCATATCAACACATGGACGTCAGTGAAAACTCTAAAATAGTTCCAGTGTAAGAGTGTAATACTGAAATACGGATTAAACGTCCGTATCAATCACCGGATCTACTATATAAGATTAAATGGATATGTTGTAATATTTTATAGCATATGCTAATGTGTATGATTCATAGCCAACTGTGAGCAGTGCACACTTGGATCTGTTGCCACACATTGTGTTGGTGGGTCAGAGTCATGATTTTCTAGGATTTAAAGCAGATAATCTCAATCCTGATCTTCCAGTGCTCTATATGACAGTAGATCTGGGTCTACACTGTCCACAGAATGTGTGTGTGTGTGAAGCACAGCAACACTTTGAAGGTTATATCCTGCCTAGGTAAGTAGAGCAAATTGCTTATTCCAAGGAAACACCACAGTAGCCAGTTGTGGCTAATCTGAGGACAAGAATCAAGTCTGCACAATTCTGGTCACAAAGTCAACACCTTAAGCAATGAGTCACTGCAACTTCCTAAAAAGAATAAAATCGAGATTTATAAGAAGTAGCATCTAATATTGATTGAACTTATTTGGTATAGCATAACCATGTGGTCAGCTATCAAATGATAGTAGCCATGAAATTGGATCTGGCACAGGAACCAATAGCTGGTAACATCTTTCGACTTGGTTCATTTTGATTGTCTTGTATTATCAAGATTGAGAACGGCATTTAGACATGTTTGGAAATATAAATGTTTTAATATTGTCTTAGCATACTTAGTAAAGGCCATTTGCCTCATCCTTCTTGATATTAACCATACTGTTTTAATTTTCCACCTGTCAGCTTGTTGGAGATGCCCATCTTGTATGCTTATGTCTCATAAGGTGGTCATGGATAAATTTATACTTTAGACTTGTGTCTAATCAACATTTGAGTTATGCTTCACACAAAAAAATAAAAAAATAAAATAGCATGTAATATTATTAGGCTGTGTATCTTGCATAAGTAAATACACTTCCCATATCTGTTGTATATATGTATATGGAAAATTCCTTCTTTCATCTAGCTATCAGGAAGCTAAAGCTTTGGACAGACAGAGCTTTTCTTCTATTTAGGTGGTTCACATAAGATAGAACTGAATGAGGGAATTTTCCAAGCCTTGTTGGCAAATCATGAAATGTGTTTTCCTTCCAGTTTCTTCAGGACAGGATAAATCGAGGAATTTTCTTGAATAAACAAGTTGATGGCATAAAGTACCATACCAGATGAGTTTGAGACTGTATTGAAATTGATACCTTATCCATTCCTTTTAACCCTTTGAAAATGAATAAGCTATGAAAAATTGTGTATAGCCTGTTGAGGTTAGCAATTTCTCAGATAATTATTGTCAGGAGAACATTGCGTATTAAACAGAAAAACAAAAGAAATAATGATTGATATAAAAGAAAGATGCTGTTATTTTATTATTTTCAGTTAATAAATACTCAAGACAACCTTTGTATCAGCATTAGAATTCAGTGTAAGTTTTGCATGTTTTTTATCTTGTATGTCGGGTACAGAAATGTGAAAGGTTAATGATGGGAAAGGGTTGTGTTTAAGTAGTAAGGTCTCCTCGTATTGAATAGTGTAGTGTTTATCAAAGGTTTGGTGAGTACACACCTGAGAAGGATGTAAGATATTTGTTGCGCTTAATTATATGATGAAATGTACCACACATCTATACTTTGTGAACAATATTATTAGATAACCAAAATTATATAACATAACTCTGTTTACAGTGTTCTTCAGTGAATAAATGGGAATCAAAGGAATTGTGGTGAATTGAGACTATTTGTCATCCCCAGCTACCCATGGTAGTCCTTTCTAAATTTATATTCTAATATTGCTTTCTAGTTTACTGTCTAGTACCAGTAACTTCGTTTCATGTTAAAAGTATTATGCAGGGTAACTTGTCTGACAATACACATCGCTGAATTTTTAGTAGCAATTTCTGATTGTAACAACAAGTTTTCAGTTGATTTAGCTAGGTAAAGATGTTTAATAATTGCATGAAAATTCTCAGCAAGGCAATAACAATTGGAAATTCCCTTGCAGAATAATAATTCACACATCTGTCCAGGGATTTACCTGGATTAAAAATAAAATTATGTTTTTATGACAATCAGTTTGATTTTGAAAAGTGCCTTTGCACATTTTTGATGAACAGCTTGTCATATTAACACGATTTTCACAAACCTGTACATCATGTGGTTGTTTCAAAATGGAAATGGTTCTGAGCTGACATTCAGTACAGTCCTGGTGGCACAATCTTAAAACTCATGTAATGCCAACATTCCTAAAGAATTGGCGATGTTGACATGTGCTTTTCCAGAGATGGTCTTTACAGCATTACATTTGCTTTAAATTAAAATGGTATCAAACTAAAGTTTAAAAATTCATTTTGAAAATGTTGCTGTTACAATCTCAGGTGAGGCTTGTATAGATCTATGTGGCATTAATGCAACAATGTTCACACATGTACACATACTTTTCATCATACAGTGCTCCCTCCAGACAATGCTGCTCATGGGAGCCATAAAAGTCATCTGCATGAGGGAGCCATATATTGAGGGATCTTCTAACAGGACTCTGTGATAATAGTGTAAAGAAAAAACAAAAAATGGAGTATGTGCTGATGTGAATAACCTCATAATTGGTTCTCATTAGCCAGCAACTAAAATTGATTGAAACTAAATTCAGGTAACAAGGAAACAAGAAAAATAAATATTTAATGGGATCAGTGACAATGCCCACATTATAAGATCGGCAGTGGTATACTAAGGGACTTTATATTAAGGAACCACTGTATTTGTGTCAAGTTTTACTGGTCTTATGAAATCTAGTTTGTCCAGAATGAAAATTGTGCTCCTGGGACATCCAGTATCTTGAAATCTTGTTAATACTACTCCTGAACAGATGGTTGTATTGACATTGGTTTTTTCCCCACCAATATAACATGTAAACAAATTGCAGAAACTCTTTCCCATTACCTACTCTTGTCTATGCCAGGTAGCTACCCATCAACCAGATGTTTACCACTTGAAGCTTTCACTTGGTACGATGTTCATCCTGCACTACCTCTCGAAATCCAAAGATGTCTTCGTTTTTTTCAACCCATTTATTTACAGAGTCGCTATATTATGGCACATCAAGGTATTTACTACATTTTGCAATTGTTATTTTTGAATTTTGATTGTAAAAAATTGTATGAATTTTTTTCGCAGTTGTGCAATTCATTATTTTGACCTTGTGCTAGAACACAGTATCGTTTGTGCTCATTGTTGGTTGTTTATTCATGTATACTGTCTGTATGTTTCTCTAGTTTAAGTAACAAGAGTTAGTTATTTCTGTATGTGAAGTCTTTCAGGTTGCTAGTGTCATATATTTTCGTCGTTCTTGACTTTTCAGAGTTAAACAATGGCGACAAAATGTCTCGAGTACAAGAAGTTTAAGACCAGTGAAGACATGCATGATACATATCTGGCTTGCACAAAGTGTTTATGGACTTAAACCTGCAGTGTATATGCATATTGGTCAGAGGGATTCGGTCGACAGAATGCAACGTCTTGAGTCTTCATCTAAGGAAGTCATCAATTGCCATTGTTGTTGGGGACGCCATGACGGTTCACAAATTCCGTCACAAATCTCCAATAATGGTATCGAGTTAATGGGAGTGACCTCCCTAATTTAGGCAAACCAGTGGGCGCAAGTCCCTCTGCATGTCTGAGGATGGCCTTCAGGTCTGTATGCATGGGGTGTTATTTGGATATTGATGATCCTTATTGCCAACCTTCCATATCGTACGTCACCATTTTGGCAAGACAAGCCGTGACACATGCCCAGTCACCAATTCAACCAGCGGGTCAGTTATTCACGGCATATCCTTTGGGGAGATACCATGCCACGCATAGGGATAATGGCTCCACCTTGTTCATGCTGCTGGGTATGTTCTGCACAGCCAAGGACACTATGCCTGACGAGGCAACCCCAACAGTGAGTGCGGGGATAACCTCGACGAGTTATCATACTTTGACCCCAGATTGGCGCGCACGGATTTTAGCTTTAAAGCGGCTGTGGAGGAAATGTACAGAGTTTTACCACTTTCCGAGTGCCCACCGCCGCCATCTGCAAGCCAAGCCTTTATGGTGAAGGCTTCCGTAGACTTGAAAGATGTGGACGATCACCCCTCTTTGCCGCAGTCGGCGAAGATAAAGGAAATATCCGATCGCCTGTCTGATAAGATTCAGGACCCAAGCAACTCCAAGGCTTTCTTCGAAGAAAGACAGCTACAAGAATCATTCTCGTCATGCTGGTATCGTACACACTCAGAGATGTTTAGCACCGAGATACCGACCTTGGAAAAAATATCACGGCGGTTAACATGTCAACCTCGCTGTTTTATAAGGTGGATCGGAATGTTTTCCACGGCACATCCAAGCTGATGCCAAATATGGTTGCAACTTCTTCCATTCTAGATCTGGCATCACTAATGATTTTTCAACTTGACGAAAATACAGGCAATGACCATGCTTGGAATCCATGGCCCGAATTGCCAAGGTGTTCAACAGGGCCGCGCCCTGATGTCTTCGGCAAATTTAGATCTAGTGAGGCGAGATGCCGGTCTCCGCTCATAGTCGCTGAAGCCACATCATTCTTTGGCTCTTCGTTCTACACCACTTCGGCACGCCATTACTGTTAGGAGAGAGAGAGAGTAGAGGAGGTAGGGAAGCAGGCAACACAAGAACTACGTTTCCAGCTTGCCTTGCCGCCAGCAATGACGTTCAAACTGAATCGGTCTCGTCAGCAATAGAGACGATCATAGGCAAAACGATAGGAGGCTGAACACTTCCCAGCAGCAACAGTTGCGACCTCGGTCGAATTTCAAGCCCCTCAATTCTGGAGACAACCCAAGAAAGAAATAGGAATCAAGATTTCTCCTTCCAAACCTCCAAACAGCCTTTGCTGACCTGCCACTCTGACCTTCCACAGACAGCCTGCCAGAGTCTTTCTTTTTCGGCGGTCTTACATCGACCTGTTTCAGCAAAACAAATAGGCGATCTAAATTGTTTCAGGGGGGCTTCGGATTTCATGTATCCAGCCTCCTTCCCTTTAATTTTCCCCTTCCATTGCAGACATGACGTCCGATCTGGAAAAGGCGGGACTTTCGCAGGAGAGCTGGTCGTTATTCACAAAAAGAGATTTCGCAAGCCGAACTACCCGGTGTTTTACTCCCAAGTTTTATATGGGCCCAAAGCAAACGAAAAACTCTGGCGAGTCTTAGACCTCAGCTGGCTCAAGAAACGCATAGCCGCGCCGAGTTTCACAATGGAGACGGCGCTGTCAGTCAAGCTTTCCGTAAAGAGGGACGAATTTGCAGTCAATCTAGACCTAACCGACGCATATTTTAACGTTCCTATCTACCCGGCTTCATGCAAGTTCATTCGGTTTGGCTTCCAAGGAACAACGTAACAATTTCGGGCACACCCATTCGGTCTCAACATCAGCCCATTGGCGTTCGCAAAGATCATCAACTGCGTCGTCACTCTCTTTCGGTCTACAACATCCTCCAAAAACGCATGGTAAGTTCATCTTTGTTGAAGGGCAGAAACAATCTTTTTCTCCTTTCAGTCAGTTAGGGCTTCCAGTGAACTGGGATAAGTAAGATTTCAACCCTTCACATCATTTTGTCCATCTGGACATAGAGTTTTGACCAATCGCAACCTCGTTCACCTCCCTAACGCGGATTATCGAGCTCGCGGAGTCGATTTCCAACTGGGAATGGATTTCAGTTTCTGCAGCTTCTCGGTTTGCTTAATGCGATAGCGGATTTGATCCTTTTATGTCGCCTTTTTATGGGCCCTTTGCAGATGGCTCTGCTGGCCCAGTTGCGTCCCTTTTCCGGTCGACTTGATCAATGAATTATGATCTCAACCGAACTAATATCATTCTTGCATCAGTGGCACAAAAAGCAATGGTTCACGACAGGAATTCTGGATGAAAATCCACAACAGGAAGTTGCGAACTGCACGGCCGTCAGTTTGTACGGTTGGGGAGACCACCAAGTGGCGTAATAAGGGTAAATGGAGCCCGGGGCGACGATAGTGGCCCAAAGGGCCAGAATTCGAGGCCCAAATTTTTATCAGCTGTTTTGGCGTCCCAAGACCTCTGGCGCCCGGGGTAACCGCCCCGTCAGTCCCCCTCCCCCCGTTAGTACGCTGCTGAGACCACCTACTGCCTGACTCCACCACGGTCCGTGGCAAGTAGGGGCAGAGGAGTTATATATCTTCCCATAAACTTTCTCGAAATGAAGGCTGTAGTAAACAGATTCTGGAAGGATCAACTCTTCAGAAAGGAAGACCTCGTCATATCGATGAACTCGGTGGCGGTTGCCTGCCTCCTCAAACAGGAAGAGACCAAATCACTCGATCTATGCTTTCTGGTTTGGGACTTTATGCGACGACGCTAACGGTGTAAATCAGATGCATCTCCAGCATGCTTAATGTCCTGGCCGACTCACTGTCGAGAAGGAGCCAGATTCTTCACACCATGGGGGCGTCCAAAATAGATCTTTTCGCGACGAGGTGGAATCACAAACTGCCCACCTTCATCCAGAAGCCAGGGCCGTGGACGCACTTTCAGTCAGTTGGGATGGGATTTGACTGTTCTGGTACTAAGGATGATGCAAACAATGAGGGGTCAGAAAAAAATTAATTGATTCTGACAACCCCTTTCAGATAGAGCAAGTCCTTGGTGAACGATCTGCCCGATCTAGCGATACACGTCCCAGAAAAATCCCGCAAAGGCTCAAACAGTCACTGTTGCAGATGTTTCACCTCAGCCTGGACAGGTTTCTCCTTCACGTCTGGTTCGTGTCAGGAGAGCCTTGCGTAGAAAGTAATTCAAACCTTCAGTCATGGAGAGAATCGCACGAGCAAGAGGGCTCCTCTTTGAAGGATTACGGGGACATTTACGGGTTTGGTATTTGTTCAGAGACTGAGGGGCCCCGGGTGGCCAAATGGTCTAAGACGCTTGCCTTTACAGATCACATCTCACCTCTGTCCGCGTGGGTTCGAGTCTCGGCTCGGCCAACATGGGTATGTGAGAAAACTTGCCATTAGCTTCCCGTGTATCGGTGGTTTTTCCCGGGTTCTTCCTCCCGTGACTGCGGCCCAGACGACCGCCAGACCAATTTGACGTCAGCACAACCTCCTCACGGGCGTGGATTCAGCCCTTTCGCTGAAATCGCCCGAAATTGTTTGTTAGGTAAGAAAAAGTCGCAGGCCACGTGACCATCGGTTGTGTTGTCCTTGTGGTGGGAGAGCGGTTTATCCTTCATATACAGAATCCAGCCATTCTTCCCTAGAAAAGTGCCCGTGGTAAAGGTAGGATACTCGTGCATTTCCTCCACCTATTACCTATTTTCCTAGCATTAATGCGATCGGGGTATGTATTCGACGGAGAAAGTAATTTTTTTAATAGATTGTTTCTTCGAGAATACTTGTCCGATCTCATTACTATTAAACCCCCTCCCTGCAAGTGCGAGCATTTACGTTGATGTATCGCTCAGCCTAAACTGATAAACATCCGGTTGATGGGTAGCCACCTAGCGGTTGTTCGAGGAGGTAATGGGTAAGAGTTTCTTCCCTTTGTCGATATTTTATATAGACGGGAAAGACAACATTTTCGTCTTTCCGGGAAAGCTGGATTCGAGAGGTAGCGGATTTGTTTTTCTTGACCTTATTGTGATCGGTAAGTCTACTCTGAGAAACCCAATTTAATACAGAATTTACTGTCACAAAAATATTTCTTATGATATGAAATTATGCCGATGTGACACCATGGTGGCCATATTGAGAATCTTGTTATCGCAACTCCACCTGAACAGATGGTCGTATCGACATGGAGTTTTCACTAAAGGACTTCTTATGATGTCTAGTTGATCCTGAATAAAAATGGCGCTTATCAGACATCCAGTATGGTCACCACGGTGGCCATCTTGAAAATCTTATCGCTACTCCTCCTGCATGGATAGTTATATCGACATGGGGTTTCCATCCAAAAGGCTTCTGGTGGTGTCTACTTGGTCCTAAATTATAATGGTGCCTGATTAACATTCAATATGGCCGCCATGGCATCCATCTTGAAAATCTTGTTCTTGCTACTCCTGAATTTATCATATCGACATGGGGTTTTCACTAAATGACTTCTTATGGTATCTAGTTGGTCCTGAATGAAAATGGTTGTCGGATATGCCCTCAAACATCCGATCTTGAAAATCATATCAGGACTTCTTCCTGAACGGATCGCAGTATCGATATAGGGTTTTCACTAAAAGACTTTATATGATGTCTAGTTGGTCCAAAATAAAAAAAAAAAAGATTTCACATCCATTATGGGTGCCATAGTGGCCATCTTGAAATCTTGTCACTTATCCTCCTGTATAGATGGTCATATGTCTACATGCGATTTTCACTAAAAGATTGATGATGTTTACTTTGTACTAAATGAAAATGGCGCCAATCAGATCTGCAACATGATCACAAAATCTTTTGATCGTTATTATCGTGATGTTCACTGAAACGTGTCGTTCTACATGTTGTTGGTCCTATATGAAAATGATGGCAGTGTGACCTTGCAAAAGTTGACAAATCTCGTAAATGTAGCTTCGCCGGAACTAATGGCCACACTGATATTTTTTAATTTTTTCTTGCAATATATAGTTCATCCTTTAGTAAAACGATGATGATACAGCCTCCAAAATGGCTGCCTTGACAGCCATCATGAAAATCTTTATATGGCCATTTCTCGTGAACGGACGGTCGTACTGACGTGGGATTTTCACTACAACACTATAGCAATACGTAGCCAGTTCTAATGAAAATGGTGCTTACCTGACCTCCAACATTGCACCATAGTTATTTAAAAAATCTTATAACTACTCTTCTTCTCTTCTTGCACGAATGGTGGTGTCATTGACAAGGATTTTCATTAAAACACTTCTTGCATTATTTAATTGGTTCTTAGTGAAAATGGTGCAGAAAATATGACCACCAACATATCAACTCTTTTGTGAAGGAGATTTGAAAATTAGATCTAATTGACCTTGGGGTCAAGTCAAAGGCCCAGAGACTTGTGTGCGTGTGTGTATATACATGTATGTATGTGTGTGTGTGTGTATATATATATATATATATATATATATATATATATATATATATATATATATATATATATATATACACACACACACACACACACACACACGCACAAGTGAATTTTATCTAGACTTTGCATTTGAGTTTCATTACAAATAACAAGTTAATAGTCATCAATCTTTACATTGATTTTAAGGTCAACGATCTTGAAGAATGGTAACGCGAACAAGTAGGATTTTTTTTTTCTCAACCCAGTATGGAATATATTTTAAGACTACTTTGAATGATACCGCTTAATTATGTCGTTTTTTCTCCAAAAATTCTTACTAATTAATTTAAGCAAACTTAGCATGTTTATATCTTGACATTGTCTGAGACAAGTTCAGTGATCTTCTCTCCATGATATCAGCTTCAAGGTCAAAGGCCACGATAAAGAATTTTGTACTGCACTTACAGGTATCTTATGAACATATTAACTCAAACACAAGAAAATAGTTTTCTTACATAATTGGTATGTTGGAGTTCCTCAAGAATATCAGAGATGGTTTCAATACTCGGCAGTTAAAAAGAAGAAACGGTCTTATCTTTGAGTCCTGGAAATTCGTTTTGGACAGGAGAGCTGCAGTCCCTTCGATGGACTCTTATGTATTAAAAAAAACCCAAGGCTAGATAGCCGACTCAGGCAGTCATCTTAAAATTTGCTCTCGCTTGTCTTCTGGAATCACACCATATATCCCAAAATGATAATTTCGGTCAATGTCCGTTTTATACGGCCAACGTCCATCCTGTCGTTTAAAGACGTGAGGTACAGGTGGTGAGTATTTTGCTGATTTACTGTCTTAAAATAGCACATAATACACCATGTTAGCAAAGTATCAGGCAATCATATATCTTTCAGAATAATACCTCACTGCAATCAAACTCTAGCATTTTTTCGAGTATTTAATATTAAAATATTTGTAACAAAAATTGATCCCACTTTATGAATGTTACTTTCTCATTGGTTTTACTGCAAAAGTGGCTTATCCCTAAGTAAATCATTCATAATGTTATAATCTCTGTGTGTGTGTGTGTGTGTACACATTGTTATAGGACATGATTTCGAGTTTGATCTTCAGAGCATTTTCACAACACACGTAGAAGTTTGCTTGGTACGGTCAACAGTAGTAGTATAACTGATGACTGTATCATACAATTCATATTGACCGTACCATGAATAATAGTAGCATAACCGTCGACTGTATCATAAGATTCATATTGACCGTACCACAAAAAATTACTATATGCGTTAAAATAGCTATGGGCAGAAGGAAAATGAAATTCTCTCTGAAGGCTATCGTACATAATTTAATTGAGAGTAATCCGTTGTTTAACTGAGAAGGTGACATTTGTACGGTGAGATAGTTTATGAGAAAGATATTTTGCATTATTTGGGCAATTAAATACAGAGATATGGGGTGTGATGATATGTTGTTTTAAGACAGTAAATATTCAAAATGCTAACCACCTGTTCTTAACGTCATTGATGTTGACCGTATCAAACATATGTCCACTGAAATGACAACCTGTTGGTGTACAGTGTGGGAATGGGCAGTTCCTTAAAACATGTACAACACGTTCACACAATAATGACTAGCATTAGACCATAGAAATTTTCCATACAGGGTGAAACTTTCATTGAATTATGTGTCTAACTTTATATTGTATATGAAATGCAGATATTTGTTTTGTTTCCTTGCCAAAAATTAGTAATGCTAACACCTTATCTCTGCAGTAACTTGATAATCATCATACGCATTTTTTTAAAATATCACTTAACGCAGAACATTCAAAATGGTCTTAATTACCTCCATTTCCATATAAATTGGGCTCAAAATTATAATTTATGTCTACTGATATACAGGATCACCATAATATAATTTTTACTGATCCTGCCTTATTTTCACTGATGCATGCATTTTTTTATTTCAGTGAATACTGTATTCAGTTTACAAAGTTCCAGGGTACCCGGGTGGCCGAGTAGACTAAGGCGCTTGCTTTTACAGATCACTCACATCGTACCTCTCTCTGGCTCTATTGGCATTTTGACCTTGAAAGGAGTCAAAATATGTAAAGGGACATAACTTAAATTCTAGTTACATTGTTACCTCCCTTGATCTAGTTTTTGACAGTTTCTATGTAGTGCTTCAAACAATAACTAAATCATTTACATAGAAATGCTCATAAAGGTAATTACTTCAATATATTCCTCAAAATATTTAATGACTTTTAGATCAATTACCTGTTAAGAGATAAAAAGAAGAATAGACTTGAAACATTTATAATATATATTATATTGGTATTTTGCTTATGATCATAAAAGGATATCTCCCACACAATATTGATGCCGTTGATCCTGTTTAATCTAGTATTACCGGAACCCTCCAAGCCATTTGCATTCTCCATACGTTAAATTTTCGTTCGGATCTGCGAAGTACAGGAGAGTTATTGTACTATCCACGGCGCCTGTGTTGGCGTCGGCGTCGGCCTCCACACATACACAGCCTCACTGCATCTCAACCAATCGTTCTTCCTAGGTCCTAAAGAACTTTTTGGAGTGGGTTTCATAGCACCTACCAACTGGAGAGGGGGCTAATGGTGTTAACTTTGTACAGACATGAACATTCTTTGCATATTCTTGATTAATTTTTTTTCATTTAGCTTAAGTTTTTTTTTGTTGCACCCTATACATTTCCTGTTATACCTGAAATCATCAAATATGGTGAGTGGGTGCATCTTGACAATTACTACATCCTCATCACAAAAGTAGGTCAGTGTGCCCCATATTGCACGCTTCACTGCCTTTGGTTAAATTTTAGAGTTTTAAATTTATTTCTCAAGCTATGTTCATGGTGCAAATTGTTTTAAATGTATTACTTAAGCTCTGTTCATGCTAGAATATACAAACTAGATGATTGCATGCATCTCTATTTGTGCCACACTCTTACAAGAAAGAAGGTCACTGTTACATACATTTCACATTTTAAGGCTTAGGATAAGTTCTTGCGTCTAGCTTATGACCAAATAGGTTTGTTGCACCCTGTTACATACTGTTATACCTAGAATCATTACACTTGGTGAGGGGATGTATCTTAATGAGTACTACATCCTCAAAACAAAAGTAGGTCAATGTGATACATATTTCACAACTTACTGATTTTGGTTCAATTTTGTGTTTTAAGTTTATTTCTCAAACTCTGTTCTTATTAGAATAATTAAATTAAATTAATGTGTGTATGAATCTCTGTGATGTCACTGTGATCAGTATTTAATGCTTCACTGACTTTTGTTCAATTGTGTCTTTTAAATTTATGTGTGAGTTAAGTTTATGCATTTAGCTCATGCCACAGTTTTTTGGCACCTGTACACATATTGATATATCTGGAAATATTAAACTTGGTGAGGTGACGTATGTTAATGCGTAACTACACCCTCATCATAAAGATAGGTGACTGTGACTCATTTTTTTTATGGTTCACTGACTTTGGTCAAATGTTGTGTTTTAACTGTTCATACTAGAATCATTAAACTAGATGATTGTGTGCATCTTTATTAGTACCACATTTGTACAATAAAATGTTCCAAATGTTCCTGTGATCTTCATTTCACATTTTACTGCCTTAGGTTAAGTTTTAGTGTTTATGTCATGACCATGTATTGTGTGTGTGTGTGTGTGTGTGTGTGTGTGTGTGTGACGAAACTTGATGCATCCATCTTGACGAGCATAACTCCCCCCCCCCCATTATTGTCCATATTTCACGTTTTGCTGACTTGGGTTAAATTTTTGTGTTTTAACTGTTCATACTAGAATCATTAAACTAGATGATTGTATACACCTCAACTAGTACCACACCTGTAGAACTAAAGAAGGTCACTGTGAACTACATTTCACATTTTACTGCCTTAAGTTAAGTTGCATTAAGCGCATGACAACATAGTTGCATTGCATGCTATGTACATACGAACCTATCTAGAATCATGAAACTTGGTATGGGGATGCATCTTGATAACCGCTACACCCTCGTTGCACAAGTAAGTCATTATTGTTCATATTTTACGCTTCACTGACTTGAGTAATTTTGTGTGTGATGTTCATTTGTCATTCACTGTTCACGCTAGAATCGTGAAATTAACGGTGATATGCATCTCTCGAGTACCACACCCTTCCAATAAAAGGAGCCCAATGTGACCTATATTTCATCTTTTACTGACTTTTCTTAAGTTTTTAGGTTTAACCTATGATCACACGAGATTTTGGCGTGCTACGCGCATACTGTTGCTACCAAAATAATTAAACTTAGTGAGGGGATCCATCTTTATAAGTACTCACCCTTGCTGCAAAATGAAGTATCTTTGACCTATATTTTATGCTTCAATGACTTTGTTTAATTTCGTGTTTAGGGGTTACTTACTGTATGCTGTTTATGTTAGAATCATGAAGTTGATAATTAGATGCATCTCTGTTAGTACTACACCTTAACAACAAAAGAAGATCAATGCGACCTACATTTTATGGTTTGCTAACATAGGTTAAGTATCTGCGTTTAGCTCATGTCCACGTAGATGTTTCCCAACTACAATCCTTTCTTTCCAGTAAAGTTGGAAGTAGAATAAATATGTTTATTCAATGGTAATTTTTCCATATTAATGTCTATGCGTTGTATATTGTGATGGGTTACTTTCAATAACAACTGTGTAATGTTCATATAAATGAGTTTATGAATTAGATGAGTGCATGAACTGCATGCATTTCATGTGAGACCTCAGCTTTATTGACTAATCAGGGTAATTACTGATGTATGAGCTGTGCTTCTGATTCTTGTAATACCAGTATTCGCTCGAAAGTTACTCAAAGCCTGTGACTTTCACCCAGTAAAATCTGGCTCTTAGGGGTAGAATATGATAATGGTTTCTAAACGCAGGCTTAAAAACTAACAGAAAAACAACATTAGAATCTAAAATTTATTAACTCATTATAGCGCCTCTACTTCGATATCATAGAAAATAACGTTCTTTTTTTAATTGTTTTATGTCTTTTATGATTAGTCCAGTGACTGGGCATAACAGACATAAAATAATAAATATCTATGTGGTCATGAGCTAAACATGTCCTTATCAAGATCACTTTAATCTGAATTTATGCCTATTGTTATGTAATCGTCGATTACACTCAGTTTTTCTGCCATTTGACTGCTTGTAAATTTAAAACATGAAAATTATAGGAAAAAAACCAGTAGATTTGAAGTTGATGAGTTTTTTTGCTTTTCCTGCTTTACCTAGAATCATAAAACTTTGTGAGGGGGTGCATCGTGATAAGTACTACACCCAAGTCTCATTGACCTATAGTTCATGCTTCAGTGACCCTGTTGAACTTTTGTATTTAGAGGTCATTTATTGGATGCAGTTTATGTTAGAATCATAAAACGTGATAATGGGATGCATCTCTGTTAGTATTACACCGTAACAAGCAAAGAAAGTCACTTTGAACTACATTTTGTGTTTTACTAACATAAATTAAGTATTTGCCTTTAGTTCATGACGACATAGATTTTTCTTAGCTACAACCCTTTCTGACCAGTAAAGTTGGAAGTGGGAATAAATATGTTTATTCAATGGTAAACTTTCCATATTAATGACTATACATTGTATATTGTAATAGGTTACCATCAACAGGTCAACTGTGTATAGTAGGTGTAGATGAGTATAGGAATTGCATGAGTTCACGAACTGCATGCATTTCATGCGAGGCCTCAGCATTATTGGCTAATCAATGTAATTACTGATGCATGAACCATGCTTCTAATTTTGTTCATACTGGCTTTCACTCCAAGGTTACTCAAAGCCTGTGACTTTCACTCAGTTTTAGTTTTTAGGGGTGTAAAATGATAATAGGTCAACAATTCCTTGGGAGTATCGCTTTAATTTGAATTTATTTTCCGCATGATAATTAATGTTTACAATGGCTACTGGAGACTATTCAAAGTTTCGTGGAGATGAGCTATGTAATCGTCGATTACATTAAGTTTTTCTACGATTTGACTAGTTGTAAAATTAAAACATGAAAATTATAGGACAAAGCCATGAGATTTCAAATTGATGAGAGTTGAATCACACGGTCATGGCAAATCATTCTATATAACCTTCACTATAATGAGCGAAAACGATTCAAGTTACGAAAATCAATAATATAATCAACTCTGAATTTATTTTTATTGATGTGTGGGTTATGGGCTTCTCTGTATCTGTCCATGTATATGAATATGTAAAAGTAGGAAAAACTCATCACAGTTGAAAGACTAATTAATTACCAACTCATTAACTTAAAACAAATATTTTAATGATGATATTATCTAGGATCCAGATAAGGAACAAATTCAACTAACAATACAGGCACTTGCCAATTAATCATTGTCATCCATTCATCAGAATAAAACAACTCTCAAGCATATCAGCAACCACACCAGTATTGTAATAAATTACGACACGTACAGTACTGGCTAAATACATTGAAACGTTTTATGGAAACTGTACTTTTTTGAGCTGTTTATCACATGCAAATTCAGCTGTACAATTTTTACAATTTCGGTGACCACATACCTTTGGGTATAAACTTAGACAATGTGCACGTACTAGTAGTATTTGTTCAGTTGACACTTGCTTTATATTTACCTATGTATTAATCTGACAGTCTGTCTGCTAGTTATTATTTTAGAATCCATCATTTACTAAATATAGGAAAATATTTTTAATGTCTTTTATTATTTATATATTTATTTATTTAATTAATTTCACAATACATAATTCTACACAGGGTGAATGTCAATATAGGACCATTGCATTGTCATTTAGACTGTCATTTATTAATCTCTCTCTCTCTCTCTCTCTCTCTCTCTCTCTCTCTCTCTCTCTCTCTCTCTCTCTCTTTCTCTCTCTCTCTCTCTCTCTCTCTGACCAAACAAAGTCAGTGAGATTTCCCCTATCTCGTTATGAGTCTAAGCCATGTTAAAACAAAACACACGGAGAAGTACAACATTAGCTTATAGACGCGGACTTTGCTGTTCTCAGTAATTAATTGGAGGTGTTCGAAGGTGATACAAATTTTATTGCTGTTCATCTTTGCAATCGGTAGAGTCTCCTGTTGTTGATTTCCACCCCCACCCACCCCCACCCCCAAGGTGGTGTTGAATTTTTCTGAGCAATGAAACTGATCTTCTTGCATCTGCATTATTGTGAGGTTGTCAAACGTGCAATGGACACACTAGTTTGACGTAAAGTCTTAGTATTCCTGACGGCAGATGACAGTTGCGTTTCGACATTGCAGTCCTGTGCCTTCAAAAAGGAATTCCACTTCTGTACTGCTCCTAACTATACATTCCAACTACCGAAATAATCACGCTTTACTTTTTCATGATATTGCAAAGATCCTGCTTAAAGAACTAGCCAATAATCTTTAACCAAAATTTTACTTCAACTGTCTCATGTATCATAGTTATTATGGCTATAATAATAATAATAGCCATATTTCATGAAGACTAGATATTTAGTCGATGCTAATTTTCTATATGGCCCTCAGAAGAAACAAAGGGAACACACATACATGTAAGAATGTACGCTAAAGTAAAATATACTGAACCACATAAACACAATGGACATAAACTATAATTTAGCCAATTTCTACTCATAAAACACATTTAATCACATACTCATTATTGTAGAAGCAAAAATCCGTAAAAGAAAGCTAAAATTTAGAAAAAAATATACATCACCTCAGTTACTATACATATGTACATACCTATGCAGACACACACGCACAATGACACACTCATCTCAAACACATGTCCAATACATACGCTAACAGGCATACAAGCACAGATAGGAAATAAAATGGATTACAAACATTTTCAAACATCTATAGAAATAAAAAAATTATTAAACTTCTATGATCTAATGAATAAGATATTACTGACCTTGATGACATCAGGGCCGCGTGGAAAAAGATATAGAACCATGTGATATGCATTGCTAAATGAAGCTCAGAATTTCAAACACAGAGAACAATTTCGCACAATTTTCATAAAATTGACAAACAAGGACGTTTTTGCTTCATTTCAATCCATTAGAGAATTTGACAATATTATTAGTTTTGCTACATTTGAGCAAATATACACATTGTCTACACTAAGTCTCTGTATTTCAACGACCCAGACTTTATTCTGAATGACTGGTCACGTTACCATTATACGTAAGCATGAAAGACCTAATTGTTTCTTCAACACGCATCTCTGATATACATGTACCTAACTTCCACATCGTGTACTTTACTTATATACGGAAAATTAACCTAGTAGGCTTTCCCACAGCAGGACTGGGAACACAAATCACCCTTGCTATTGTCAAATCAATTAAGAAATCTGTGGAATGGTGGTTCTTTTGTCTCTGGTCACCTTTACCTTTTAATCGTCTCTTTGACAATTAGCTATATAAACTGTCCAGGGTTTATAGTTTCCACAATCATTAAGTGTGAAGCAATGCGAATTACGACTCTCTCTCTCTCTCTCTGAAAATCGTGTTTTATAAACACAACCGTGTCGGGTGGTTTGGGAGTAAAACAAATCTTGTTTATTGTGTGAAATACCGTGACATTGCAGTAATGATATTCACATTTTTGCATTGAAATGTATCGTTTTATGATTACAATACAATGACAAATAACTAACTTTTATATTAATAAAGAAGTCCCACAGTTTATTCAGTTGTGTTAGAATACTGTTTGTGTGTTAATTTGCATCTGTGCTTTTAACCCTAAACATTGTACAAATATATCCTCTGGAGTTATAGGGTTATCTTTTTTCTAAACTTTTCCATGTGGATAGCATATCTTACAAAGAAAGGATACAATTTTTATATCAGTGTCGTATATCCTTTCCTTGTTAAAACCCAAATCGCCCCCCCCCCCCCTTCAACCGGACCATCCAGTTTTCCTGAAATTCATGTTTTGTAGGATGACATTGTAAAAGGATCCATCAGTTTCTTAATCCAATTTAAATAATGTGCATGCATCCCGCCGAGGCTCCTCGTGTCCAGGTTGATTGAATGATGTACCGTCCTGAAATGTATATAGCAACTTCACATTGCAGTTTGTACTAACAATTCACTAGATTACATTAATGTCACATCTTCCTTTCTATCCCAAGGTTTATTTGTATCTCTGTGTTTGCAAGTATCTTCGTTCGTTAGAGTCTGTCTGACTGAGTCTCTTTCGGACTGCCTGTCTGTCTGTCTATTTGACCCTTTCTGTCATTCATTTTGCAAAGTTCTTGATTCATTCTTTTAAACATTTTTGTATAAATCCGTCCATCCATTCATGCATTCACTGTCTATCTGTCTGTCTCTGTATCTTTTTGTCATTCATTTTGTAAATTTCTTGATTTATTCTTTCTAACATTTTTTCATCCATCCGTTCATTCATTCATTCATCGACTGCATCTGTTTTCTTTCTTTTTCCATCTATCACTCTGACTTACTTTATGCTGTGTCAATAAATGTGAGATAAAACTTACCCTTATCTCAAAAACTTTTTATATACTGACTTCCAACGTCGTATAGAAATTTATACTTCTCCTGGTGAAAAAATATAAATCTTTGTCATTAAGAGAATTGTGAATGATGCCGATGTCTATATATATAATTAGTTTTACAAATCGGATTGCAAAAGAGATTTACAATTTAAAATGAAACATAGCATATTATCATTCTACTAATTCTGTCATCTTGTTTTTAAAAACAATTTTTGCAAGATAAACTGTGGTTTGCAGTCTATTATCCGATGTTTAAAGAAGAATAGTCTTTTCAATATACAATCTAGATAGCAAAAACTTGTGGACAACATTAGAAAACAGATTCAACATTCATATATACAGGTCTAGAAATAAACAAAAATGCCGACATGTTCGAGCACATGCTTATTGTATAGCAGTGGAGCTGGGTAAGTGTGCGGTTTTTTGGTACATACTTTTAAACATTTCAATCAAAGGAAAATACACTATAAATAGCATTGTGTAATAATATAACGGAATGTAACGACCAATCTGTTGTTACGGATTGTCAGGAAAAATCATGCTATACTTACAAAAGTATCCAATTTGAATTCGCTTGTATGTTGAATGTGTTTCAAAGAATTATCCAGATCGAATTTGTCGGTCTCATCCATGTGTTGAAGCACAGAGAAAAGGCAGCAGATTATTCCACATATTTCGGTGTTGGGTTGACTGCAAAAGTTATGGGTATTCTAGACAATTTTCACACACAGTATCATATATACATACCATATTTCCCTTGTCAGTGTATATACACTTGATAGCTGCTAATTATCATATTTGTTCTTTACATCTGTACAAAGAGAATAAAGTACGATGAACGCATTCACAATGAGTAGCGATACATATCCAATCTGTAAGTTGTTTTACGATAATGTATTCTTCACACACACACACACACACACACACACACACACACACACACCCACACACACACACACACACACACACATGTCTTAGCAAATAGTAAATACACATAACAACTCTGACTATACATGTGGGGACGGCTTTATAAGCAAAGAAAGTTAAAAACTATTTTTCTCCTTATGACTGCACTTTGAATGCATAAGTAAATTACAATATTATGTATATATAATTGGTGAACATGGATATACATTCGCAATTTGTGTGTTCTTACATGGTGTGCATGAGAATATTTTGGTTTTCACTTCCATAAATTGATCGCACAGAATGTATGTATATCGTCACTAAGTTATTGACATCATTCGTAAGATCCTCTTCCTCTTTTCCACCTTGTAAGATAACTTGACGGACAGAACGCTTGCCCTGAAACTGAAATGAAATTTTTGTGTTAAACGGAGGTTCCGCTTCATAAATAATTTTTCAAAATTGAACGAGTTGGAGCAAATGTTGAATATAATACCTCTGATTACTTACACCTCTCTCTCTCTCTCTCAATCGATCGATCGACATACACTTATTATCTGTAAAAAAATTAAATTGCAACACCTTTAGAACAGAGAGAGATATAGTTAACAAAATCACATTGCACCGCTGCTTCTGTTTTCAAACTACGAGGTCTACATGTGCACGGGCTATTAGCCGGCAGGTTCTCAAGGTTTTCCACACTGCTCCCCAGATGGCGCTATCGATTGTTTCAAAATGCCACTGCCACCACAACTTTATTGAGGAAACGTCTAATCTTCTGTTTACCTGATATTTCAAGGGATTGCAAGAAGTACCGGGAAATATAGAAAGTGTAAGTCTTGAGCCAGCAACTCTAGCACTGCTATTGTTCAATTATTTTTTTCTCCCCCCCCCCGAAAAAAAATAAAATAAAAAAATAAAAATTAAACGCTGAAATGATTGAAATGACTACTCAGACCGAAACATATCCCCGGTCTGCGCAGGCAGTGGCGTTATTTATCACAATAGAGATAGCGTTATTCAATAGAGGGCAGTTTACACGTTCTCCAGCTTCCTCCACTATTAAAACTACAGAAGACTATCGAAAACGTACGTTGTTCGGGGAGTCGGAAACCTAAAGGAACAAATATTAGAATTAATATTTCTTATTTCTTTTATTTTTTCATAAAAATACAAACACGGCGCTTATAAAAGTAAAAAAAAAAACAAAAAAAAAAAAAAAAAAAAAAAAAAAAAAAAAAAGGAAGGGGGGAATTATGATCAAAGTGCTTATGAGTTCTTCAGAAGAAACACCTACATTTCTTGCCTTCAAAATGCACAGATTCTGTTTTACAGGCAGAACAATAGGCTTTACCCTGAAATTCAAAGTTTACATTTCCAAAGAATGCGCGATTTTCTATCTCAAAAGTTTAAAATCGGAAACAAGTAGCAGTAAATTTAAATCGGAAAGATCAATATGAAAGTTAGAAATCCTCACAATAAGATGATTGCAACAACAAATACAACGAAGCCTTTTTTCAATCAACAAGAACTCCTCGACGCTCAAGTACCTATATGATAGATATGACTGGATTTAGATCTGCACAATTAAGTCATCGAAGTGAAATGTCTGACTTCAAAAATCTATTCACATGGCATGTAAATTACTCTACAAAGGCTTTAACCTTTACATCTCCCCTCCCCCACCGCCTTTGCGTGCTCATGCCGATGCCATTGCTCCCTCCTGCATGTCGTAAAACGCAGTCATGGAGGCAACCTTTTTGACCTGGAATGAGTCCCGTGATGATTGATGTTGTTCACGCTGAGATCTTGGACATTTTTTTTAAAGAGTTAGGTTTCTAAAAAGAAATTGACCTTGTATTTTAAGGTTTAAACCCTTTTATGCCTTTATCTGTTTTGTATCGAGTTTGTTTGATGCATAATTTTACTCGGCACTGTAGATCGAAGACTGTGCTGACTTGCCTTTAAACTCCATACATACATAAAATGGCATGAATATCTACTCAGACCATCTACATATGCGTACAATTATGCCCACCACATTCCATTTATCTACCTCGCGGGGTTTTGAGTATTCGTTCGTACAAGACTTTTTTCTCACCAAAACAAGTTTTTAGTCCAAGATGTTCCACAATTTATGTTCTACAAAATGGAAAATTTCTTAAATGGCACGAAAATCTAATAAGGTCATTTACATATGCATGAAACTTGCCTATCAAATTTCATTTGTTTAAGCCTAGTGGTTTTGCGCAATAGTGCTAACAATCTTTACCAGGTTAGACGTACGGACATATGGATGTACAGAAGAACGGACGGACAGGACTTAACCAAGATTCCATGTGCTAAAAGCAGTGGGGACAAAAAATAGCGGGCATAAAATATTCTGCAAAAATCACTCACAATACATACGTTTTCAGAATGTGTAATTTGAAGCTTCACATATTGTATGCCCAGTATCATTTTATCAGTTTTTCCTTCAACTCGATAGTCTGTTAGTTGGATGTTAATATTTTCATTCATATCAACGTCTTTCTGAAATCAAAGAAACAAAAATCACACACATAATCGTGCAAATATCTAGTACAGCTATTATGTGTCGACAGCTGCCTATTTCTATCATAGGTGAAAGCGTTTTCATTTTTGTTCTATTGCAAAATATTTTTTAATTTTCAAGACCTGATAAACACGTCCAGTTGCTTTTAGACATATGCATTCTGATATAAACAAAGTCAAAGTGATATTCCACTTTTACAATTTATTTTGCAATAATCATCCCAAACAATGTTTTATCCAGAATATATTACATGAAACATTGCTTGATAGTTATGTCATCAGGTTCTCGTTTAGTCAAGAATACAGTGTATATCACATGAAGCATTGCTCGATACTCATTTCCTCAGGTTCTGGTTTTGTCCAGAATATATCCCATGAAGCATTGCTTGATACTTACGTCCTCATGATGTCTTTTTATCCAGAATATATAACATGCAGTATTGCTTGATATGTACGTCATCGGGTTCTCGTTGTATCCAGAAATTATAACATGAAGCATTGCTCGATACTTAGGTTATCGGGTTCTCGTACTTATATAATGCTACTTTATCCAAAATATATCACACGAAGCATTGCCTGATATTTATGTCCTCGAGTTTTCGTTTATCCAGAATATATAACATGCAGTATTGCTTGATACTTACGTCCTCGTGTTGTCGTAGTGATATAATGCTACTTTATCCAGAATATATCAATGAAGCATTGTTTGATATTGACGTGATCGGGTTCTCGTTGTACCCATAATATATAATATGAAGCATTGCTCGATACTTACGTCATCAGGTTCTCATAGTGATATAATGTTAGTTTATCCAGAATATATCACATGTAATATTGCTTGATACTTACGTCATCAGGTTGTCATAGTGATATAATGCTACTTTATCCAGAATATATCACATGTAATATTGCTTGATACTTACGTCATCAGGTTCTCATTGTGATATAATGCTTCTTTATCCAGAATATATCACATGTAATATTGCTTGATACTTACGTCATCAGGTTCTCGTAGTGATATGATGCTACCTATGTTGTTGTCGATTACATATTTCCAAAACGATGAAGTTGTCATGGAGATTGATGTTATCAAGCATATCCTCCCCTTTCCGTCGATCTATACATGTAAGGATTGAGAGTAAGACAATTTGAAAAAGTTAAATTCAGTTCGATTTGTTTTCTCTTAGACTATTTTCATTGCTTGCATGGATACAAACATACAGACGAGCAGTGGCATTAAAATTGAAAAGTGATTCAAATATGAAAATACAGTAAAATATTAATCGGTCGTATACATAAGAAAAATAATCACAATCAGTAATAAACAAGAAAAAAGTACAAGAAAAAGAACAATAATCTCAGCATATGCATTTAAATTTATAATAAGAACATAAGGAAAAAAAATTTAATAGAACACATGCAAATCAAATTGTTCAGAAAATATTATTCTTAAGGAGGGTAACGAAGAACTGATTTACCTTTGACCAAACTTATAAAATATTCAACAAAAGCAATCTATACTTTGTACTTTGTAGACTTGCCATGTCCAAAAGTATGCTTTGTCTTCATCCCACCAGATATAACCAGCTTGAAATACTTTCTTATCATAGCACGTACCACACGGAACACACACACACACACACACACACACATATATATATATATATATATATATATATATATATATATATATATATATATATATATATATATCACATCATGACAAATGAAGAATTGGTACTAAAGATAGACACACCCAATTGATCATATGTTATGAAACTTAATAAAAAATACATGCTGTACGTGATGCTATATTATGAAACATACATGTATACACGGGAATAGTAAAAGTGAATTTACGTTTGTCTGAGTGTATTGTTTCTGTTAAGCAGGAAATATACAGTGTTTCGTTCTTTACAATGTTTACTTAACCAAATACATGATGTAATATATATATTTAGAAGAAACAAAATTCCCTCTCACTAAGAAACTATATCACTTTCAATTGTTTCATTTGCTTTGTTCATTAGATCTATTATGTATTTGTTATATCACCTATAACCACACACATATAAGTAAATTAAGTAAATGTTAAAAACAAACAAATAAGGCAACACTTATTTTGTTAAACACATCATAATATATATATATATATATATATATATATATATATATATATATATATATATAACTCATGTATAGACACTGCAGTATCAAAATATACAAAATATATCAAAGGAGTTTCAACATATGCAGAATATAGCAAACTCAGGCAATCGAGATATTGAGAGAGAGAGAGAGAGAGAGAGAGAGAGAGAGAGATAGATAGATAGAAAGACTTATGTATTCAAAGTCAATACTTCAGTCAGTGATCATATATATATATTATATATATATATATATATATATATATATATATATATATATATATATATATAGAGAGAGAGAGAGAGAGAGAGAGAGATATTAGTACAAATTAATTAAAACATTTCACATTAATCACAAATTTCAACTACTTCGTTTCCATAGTTATTACTCTATTTCCCCATTGAAGTAATTTTCTCGATTCCATGTAGTAATTAATTTTGAACTTTTGGATCTCCCAAATTAGACTGATTAGCTTCAAAGTGAAAATGAAATACTAGTATCCAATCAAAACAAAGCTCTTGTAAATTGTTTTGTTGTTGTTTCCAAATTTGCATATGTATATAATAGATTTTGCTAGTAGCAAACTTAATTTAGATTCATTTAAATCTCCAAATAAAATTAGATTTTCGGACACCTCAAAGTTTATTCAAAACTCAATTCTACAAAATTATAAAACCTGACACCAAAATTGTTTCTCAACAATGCAGTTGCAAGAAAAAATGCCTCATCATTTCTTCGTCACTATTACAGAAAGAACACATGTATCAACTACAAAAGTTATTTTGAATAAGAAACTATTAGTAGTCAGTATGTTGTTGTTAATTCTAAACTGCAGCCACCATAATGTTGTATCCAATTCAATTTTATGCGGAAGCGAATACATTTTATTCCACCGAGCCATTGATATGTTCAATTTAATAATAAAAGGTTTCTTGACCTTTGGGACACAGCAATGAAGACTTTACTAAAATATTTGTGCATCCTTGTGGATTCCTAAGTAGAACTTCAATATACGTCGGCACTTTTAAGTATGACAAATACAATTTAAAGTGATTCTAGCATCTCTCAAAATGAGTCCAAACATTTGATTCAATATGAAAAGCCACCTGTCTGTTGCTAATAGTACACGCGATAGATCAAAATGTTAGTAAATCGAGATCGTATCATGATATTTCTCCATTCAATGTTTGGATGATTCTTTCATATTTTTCTTCCTTATTCAGCCAAATACAAAAACTGATTTGCCGGGGAAATGAACTCACGTGATATCTTGTAATTGAATCCATGCGTATGTTTGCCCCTGAATAATCTGTAATAAAATGATTAAAATATCTATGTTTATCATTAGAATAAAATCATGAAAATGCATATAAATCACATATATTTTCATTACGCTTCCTCTTACAATGCAACAAATGTTCCAATTACAGATGTAAAATTGTTCATTATAACATTGGTTTTTAATAATTATCCAATATTCGCACAATGTAAAAATCTCAGTAAACAAACAAAGAAAGCAAGTGTATACGAGATATATATATATATATATATATATATATATATATATATATATATATATATATATATATATATATATTTCTATATACAATTTCTTTCTCTTTAAATGTATTCAAATATATATATATAATTCCCCAATATAACTGCATTGTCCTGGTATTTGTTACAATTATACATACCTGATGCAAGACTTATGTTTTCATATGCTCTTGGAACAGGTTTCTTAGCCATCCTTGCGATGTATTCCTTCAGAAAATACAAGATATTATTCATTCGTATTGTGTAGTTATATAAGCTTTTAAACTGGTAATATATATTTAGTACACATAGAACACGTAATCTCTGGTTTTATGTCACTTGTTAAATCGTTACCTGCGTCCGATTAGAACATGAACCCCCAACTCCTCCCTTTATTACGTAAGTTCGTAACATATCGCTTACGTTTGTAATAGAGGTACATTCGTAGATAACATGAACAATAATAGACGCGCACTATTATGTTTACATCTCACCCATGGAATTTTTGTAAAGATAATCTTGTGAAGGAATTTCAACAGAAAAAGAAATCAATCACAGCAGAGGCTTTAAATAGATTACTATATCATAAAAAATATTGACTTTTGTACTTCAAAATTCTTTACACCCCGGCAAATGCTTATAAAAATGGAAAGTATTTCACTTTGAAATATTTTGTATTTTCTTTCTTTCGGCGATTATCCCAATTAAATTCAGGGTAAAGTCCTCGTATAATTCTGAACACTGCTTTTTCTTATGAAATTAAAGACCCACCGCATCTCAAACTGAAGCACCTCCCCCCTCCCCCTAAGCTGGCATATGTTAGTAACGTACGAAGTAATTTAAATGACATACAGTATCATAAAAAATATTGACTTGTACTTCACAATGCTTTACATCCTGGAGAATGCTTATAAATAGGGAGAATATTTCAAATTGATATTTTTAAAAGTTATTCCTTTCGCTGATGAACAAAAATTACATACAGGGTAAATTCGACTCATAACTCCAACCTTTGCGCTTCTATGAAGTTAAAGAAAAATACCTCAAACTGAAGTAATAATCTTGATTTTCCACTCTTCAGGTCAACCATCATGAGACTGTTATACCACTGTAAAAATTTTCCTCTAGGAACACCTTTTGTCGCAGCCTTTGATCTCGTAAATTTTATTACATCTATAAAATAAATAAACTACAGTCGTGAATAAGTCATAATGATAACTGCCTCGCATTTCTACATGTACATGAGAAATGCTGTTTAAGAATGGGTGAGGGCTTGTAGTATCTATTCATGCAATACGGACATCATCTGTCTCTATAACATTAGATTTATTATTTACTCGTATGCATCACATACTATCGAGTACAACACAAAATTCGTCGTGAATTTGGAACAAATATATAAAGAATTATTCAATATTGAAACATTATATCCTATTAATTATTATTTCAATTTCATGTTGAGAATGGGATTATATGACATAACTTGCTTTCTTGTTTCAAACGGTAAATGTTCATTTTTATCACCCAATACTATGATTAAACATATCCTAAGATCTTTATCAATTCAACTACTTCCAAAACTTGGTGAGTGATATAAGACCTATTGTTCTGTTAGTGCTGTTCTATGTTTGACATTCATCACAAGTCCAAGGTAACATTCACATCCAAAATTGGTTTCGATGGATTTGTCAAACATTAATATATTTTATTATAAATATTGACCAGACAGAGTGGAAAGTACTTTCCGTGGATTCTACAGAAAGACGCGTGATAATATAAAGTGAAATAATATATGCAAAAAGAATATTATCATATAGGTTAGAAAATTAGGAAGCTCCATAACTTGTATGATAATTCTCTTTCTACACACACGCATCTCTCTCTCTCTCTCTCTCTCTCTCTCTCTCTCTCTCTCTCTCTCTCTATATATATATATATATATATATATATATATATATATATATATATATAATAACACCAATAAATATATTGTAACAGTCGAGAAAGAGAATTATAATTCGTTCCAAGCAGGAATCGAACCCATGGCGCGAGAACTGCAACGATATATCTCCACGGAATTTGCTGCAATTTCTTTCATAAAGTATAACTGAGATATTGGCTGAATAGTACAGTAATATATTACAGACCCCAGGACAAAAATATAACATGTGATTTGCTTCTTTGACGCCTTACGTCAATAAAGTACAACAACATGTATGTAACAGTGAAGAGATTTCTGCACTCTGGGTAGGATAATGCACTTTAGCTGACTGTGAAAGTATTTGGAACAGGAATGTGTTGTGTAATTGCTTTGCAAGTCTATTGCGAAGGGCTGCATCAGTTGGCCCTTAGCAATGTCAATTTTTGGGGTGAAAATAGGTGTATCTAGCCTAAGGAGTCCATGTAAACAACTCCCGGAAAGCTGATGCAAGCTAAATTGTATCTTTATTTCTGACAGTTCTTCTATTCTCCGTTTGAAGGTATGTTAATGACTTTATTCTTTGTCGATTTTAATTTCTTTCCCTTCTCATTTTATCACATCAGCATGATATACGTGTCTGAAAGTATTGCAGTCATCGTTTCAAGTTTATATTTTTTAATTCTCAATAATTGCGATTCTATTTTTATTCTTATAGTGTGAAATTTTAAAATATTAAGTGTCACTAATTGTTTTACTTACGTCTGATAGAAATTGACTCTTTTAGTAAGTTAGTCATTAATACTTGTGATTATAAGACTAAATTTGTTATTATACAAGATTTCCGCTGCCAATTCATGCTCTACAATAATTATTTTCGGAAATGAATTATTCATACTTTAAAAATGATAAGCCTAGAATTTGTGGCTGCTGTGGTCTGACATTCTAAAAGTTGTATTTATTGGAATTCATACGCAACGATTTGCGTATTATTTAGAAACATTGGTTTTCTACTTCATCTCAAGTATATTATGGCAACTTTTTGGTTAACTGATTATTTGGTCATTTACAAAATTTTATATTATGTTTAAAATACAGAAATTATAAATTTAAGATTATATTTCGAACCCCTCGTCTGAGTGAAACCTCGTAAGTCACTGTGACGACGGAGGAGGTCATAATGTCATAATGATGCCACTATCACCTTTCCGTCTGGGGAGTTTTCTCAGCAAAAACTTTGCTCTCGGTTAATTTCTGATTGTTTGTGACTAAAGGCGAACCCCAAAGTGAGTTGAATATTGACAATAACGCTTGCCCATGAATCTTGTACTATACTATACTCAGTTCGGTTAAATCTTGGAGCAATAATGTATAAAGTGTCTGGTCAATTATTTAAAATGTAATCAAGTCTCTACCACATCAACGACACTCGAAAACATCATATTCTTTAGGATCTCTTATATGTGGTAAGATCGTCATGTAAGCAATTATGTTTAATTACAAATTAGTTAATTACAAATTAGTTAAGTCCATATCGACAAGCATATGATGTATGTTCTATACTGTATCGTTTAGCTAGTTTGTGCAAAATGAAATACAATTATCATCTATAATTAAAAATATTTGGCAGATAAAGCGTCCAATATCTGCAAACGGACATCTTTTATAACATCGCTGATATTGTTAAACAATGAATTCAGATTCAGCTTAGTTTCATTTAATACTGATCGATGATGCAAAGTTTAGTTTGAATGACCACACAATAGGAAATATTACCTTTTATTGAAGAATAATGTACCTCTTGCTGGTTTTCTCTTTGTACATCATCGTAGAGCTTGTCACGAACATTTCTAAATGGATGAAGGCAACATCTAATCATCTTTCATCTCTCTCTCTCTCTGTCTCTTTCTCTGTCTGTCTCTCTCTCTCTCTCTCTCTCTCTCTCTCTCTCAACAAATCCGACAAAAGGATATCGTTGACACATTTGAAATATATTTGAGGAAAGAAAATTAATTTAACTGTTTACTCGTCATAAACCTGAATTGTTTTGGAACACAATAACTTTGTCTTTAAATTAATGTCCTTTAAGCCTGATTTGGTTTTCGGAATTTGAATGCAATTGGCCGATGTAATCAAAACAAAGTCTTTATTTGACTGACTCAATTTTGTTGTTATTCGCATAAACTTTTGTGAAAGGCATGTAAAATATTACATGCATTTGATCTAAGATGACTATAATACTTCAGTATATCCTTTAAGATAATAACATACTACTTTCTTTAAAATGTAATATTTGTTTGAACACTATGCTTAAGAATGAAATTACCCATTTTTGAAAATTAGAAAAGGTCATGCAGTTTTCTTCGGAAATAAATAGGAGACATTTTTGTAACTTACCGTCTTCTGCGTACTAAAATTGTCACTATCACGCCAAGAACCAAAAGCAGGGTGACTCCTACAACAATTCCAACAATAAGACTGATCGACTGTTTATCCGATCTATTGCCCATACCAATTTCCTGATGGCAGTCTAAAAGAAATTGAATAATATGAGATTAGAAGTTAATATTTCAGATAATACATATTTAGGAAAACGTCTTACATATTAAATTAGGGATGAATAATTAGCAATACTCACCTGGATTTCCTAATGTGTCATTGGCAGCCGCCATATTTGATTCTGAATTATTACTCGTGAATCCGTCACTGCAGACAACTTCAGACGGTTCTAGAGCATTGTTATAGGCAACTACAGATGAAAAATATCTTCCCGGGCATTTGATAGTAAAAGATGCATTATTTTCAAAAACTTCCTTGATGCCGACTAAAACAGCTTTGTCAAATACTTTCTTCTCTTCAAATTCGCCCTGCTGTAAACACCTACTAGCCACAGCAACTTTGAAAAATTTGATACCACTTTCATGATCTATAAACCCGTCCCAGTGGACGGTAACTTCATCATCATTAGTAATATCTATATCGGGTCCACTGCCTGGTCCATCTTGTATGATGCCGGCCATTGGTGGAGTTTCATCTGTGAGGATGACAATGTTCCCAACGGAAATAAGGTGAGCATTGTTTGTTACAATAATGGAAAGAAAATATTTTGTATTATTCTGGCTCTCATGCTTTTCTTTTGAATCCAGCTTGTTTAGCGTCACCGTGTAAAAGTAATTCTCACACATGCCAACCATAGGACAATAACAGTATCGTTTAGAGCAAAGTGTCTGAAAAGAAATGAGACGAGAGTAGTAGAGTTCTCATTATGCATATTAAGAAATAATTTTATCATAGTTGTAAACATTCTAAAGCAAACGACAAGAACACTGATTAAGGGATGGTAATAGATGTAAAATTGATTTATGATGTCGAATGAAGTACACGGTGGAATAATACAAACAGCAAGAGTCTCAATGTCTTGTGTTGTTGGTAAAATATCAAAGTAATTTCGGGGTTTAACAGAAAACAAAATAAGCTTGGTCTTCTCTTCTTGATGCAGTGATTGGTTCGTTCAGAACTAATATCTATCATAATAACATGCCAGATGAACTGTTTTATAAATGCTCTGTTTGTCTCTAGCCAAGTGTCTGTCAATTGCACAACTTTTACATTTCAATGCATGTACGCTACAACATAAAGTTGTTAAACTTACATACAGTGTTTACGGTTTATTATTTTTGATATGTCAACACGTTAACATATCACTTTCTTTTCGATTGGTCCAAACAAGCCCATGAAATCCTTGAGCAGTAATCTCATGAATTGAATGGCTGCGAACGTGGGATGTTTCCTTGCCCCACTTTCTGGAATCAATTTATTTTACTATTGCTATCGACAATATGGCGGCCGTTTTCCCAATCGATAGCCGAATGGACATTGGGAAAAAAAACAGCGATTATCACTAAAGAAAACAAAAACACAAAAAAGCAACAAAAACGCACAGTAGTAGTTACGTAGGTTGGAATGTGGCCCTTTTATCCTACACAACATTCTCCAATTTCCAAACAAAAACTAAAGGACATGAGTAAACGTTCGCATAGTTAAACGGAAAATGTGGCAGACCCGAGAATATCCAACGTGCCGTCCAACACGAACATGCAGAGTTTATGCAGAGAAACGCCCGCCAGACTACTGTAATGCAGACTGTCACTGTTACATTACTGCTACCACGCGTTGTGGATATTACCCCCCCCCCCCCCTTCCAGGTCAAACATGGTTTAAATGTCAACCTAGAGGAGGAAATAAACTGACCTCTGTTATAAAGAGAATGTTGACAAGTGCTGGTCTCTCAACTGACAAAAAGTTATCTAACCGCAACATTATTCCAAATCAAATAATGCTAAGATCAGGTCATAAAAACATTCTGAGAAGATTAGTTCCATGACAGTCACATGAATGCAAATCGATACCGACATATATCCTCCACATCAACACCCCGAGATCTAGTACAAGTTACTGCATCCACTAATCGCCCATAGATACATATATCCAACAACTAGAATGCTATCTCTTCTGCCATATTAAATAATGCATCTGTGGTGAATGTCCTTGGTGGAAGCGACAGTGGAAACATTGTAAACAGTCTCATTGAAATCCATCCATATGGTGCCACAACTAATCCAGCTGACCTGACCAAGTGAACTTTCTGACGTCGCACAGGAATTTCCATCTGTGATCAATTGTTGAAACATGATGTTGTCCGTGTAAAGTTTTCTATTGGTTTGAGGGACATTTGCCCTTTGAATTGTAATTTGTAAACAAAAATATACTTTTAAATGTTATTAGTCATCGAATTGTGCAATATTGCCTCGACTCGCGTTTGGGACTATATTTCACGCGCAAGAATTGAAAGGTGTAGCGTCTGAGCCAGAATTAAACGAAATGCCGAAAATTATTTCTTCTTTTTTCTGTCTAGACTCTTTCCACTCTAAATAAAACCTCGTTAAATAATCTCCATCGCCAAGGCTAGCAAAAACTGGACATTATTCAACTCGTGTCAGAAATTAAATATTAAACCATTATTCATTTGAGATCCCACTCTATCTGCGTCTGTGTCTCAATGTATATATATATATATATATATATATATATATATATATATATATATATATATATATATATATATATATAATAGAACAACAATTACACTACCTCAATCGATTAAAAAATCTTTCTTACGACATACTTTGAACTAAGGCAAGTTTGATTACAACACGCAGCTTAGTATGTTGGTTTGTTTCTATAGACCAAAAGGAAGCTGATTGAGCCAATAGCATCAAACATCTTTGAACTTATAAAGTCCCTGCGAATTTCTTTTACCGATAAAGTATCATACCTTTCTCAAGGGACATTGATAACATGAATTTCTAACTTGTTATTTGTTTAGGGATTTAAGTCTCAAAAATACTGCACATTCGTCACATTACTCTCATGTTGTCATCATTTGTCTTAGCAATAGGCAGTAATTATCAATAGGTAGCATTAAGCCTTATATTGAAAGACGCTCTAAATGACATAATCTATTGCACAAAATATTGTACAACGAATTTTTTTTTTGAAATTGGGCAAGATTACCCCTGACATTTTGCATCGTTAGCCACGAGATCCGATGCTTTCGAGATGAACGTAGAACATTTTTTTTCGGCTGATTTTAATAGTCTATTACACACTGAAGAAAAGAAAAAAAATCTATGGTGAAACACGAGCTAAAATAAAGCATGTAAATTGAACACTTTATCATATGGTTGTCATACTATGTGTTTAAAGCATAACACATCAGAGGTATAAGTGCTAACTGAATACTAGTAATGTTTGTGGAGTGGAGTGCTAAGAACAAAACTGCATTTATGCTTTTCTCCAGTCTGTTGAAGTTAAACTAGACACTGTTATAATATTATAGTGTACTAAAAGGTCCCGAAGATGTACATGATTTACACTTCTTCCTTTCTCTTATCCTCTTTATTGTCTTTATCTTCATTTCTTGCCGTAAATTAGTAAGTCTTAATTAGTCTATGTATTTGTAACTGTATGCAACTAGTTCATTTCTTCTTATTTACTGTGACCATTGAAAATAAATGAATGTAAATCATGCGCATGGGAGAGGGTATTTATAGGTATTGTCTGTTGCCCTATCCTAATCAAATTATGCAATAAATAAATACATTTTTAGGGTGCTCCCCCCCCATCCTCCTAAAAAAAAAAAAGAAAAGAAAAAAAAAAAAAAAAAAAAAAAAAAATAATGTCAAAAATAAGCTGATAAGTTATAATAAATAACAAAAAAAGTATCGCTTATCGTGAAACCTGGGGGGGGGGGGGGGTTGCTTTAAGAAATTATATTTCCACAGGTGTTGCTATAAAATATGTATCATGCTGCCTAGGTCCTGACAATATATACATCATGATGCATAGGTTCCGACATGGTATGTATCATGATGAGAAGGTCCCGACACGATATGTCGCATGATACGTAGGTTTCAACACGATATGTATCAATATGTTTAGGCCCGACAAAATATGCATCATGATGCATACGTCCCGACACGATATATGTATTTATGATGCGTAGGTCCCGACACGCGATATATGTATTATGATGCGTAGGTCACGACACGATACTGTCATGATGCGTAGGTCCCGACACGATATGCATTTCCTGAGCTTATATCGTGTCAGAACCTATGCTTTATGATACGCATCATTATGCGTAGGTTTAGACATGATTGACTGTATCATGATGCATATGTTCCGACACAATATGTATCATGATGCGTAGGTTCAGATATGATTGACCTGTATCATGATGCGTGTGTCCCGACACAATAAATATCATGATGCGTAGGTTCCCGCACGATATGTATGATAATTAGAAGGTTCCGACACGTTGTGAAGCCCAATACAGATCCTGAACTTATTTTCATTAAAACAAATATATAATAAACTTTGCTTTATCATCAAAATTCAGTACCGCCATGTTATTATTTGTTCTCACTTGTTTCATGCCTTTTTAAACATTTGAAGAAATGCGAAGTGAGTTTCTTTATCAAAACAAGCCGCAATAAGACAACATTCAGAAGAAAATTGATATAATGTGAAAACTAGATCAGTTAATAAATCTTTATTTTTTTTATCCAATTCCAAAAGTGATTCATTTATTTATTTTTTAAATAACATAATTGTTTTAATTTTTCAAGCTGTATAACGAGTATCGCAATATGGAAATGTCGATTCAATATATTATTGAATAAAGATGGTTTGTTGTAGGAAAATCAGTCTCCGTCCAACCATGACATGCTAAATTTTAGGTTGACCTTTAATTCAAAACCTTATTTCTTATAGAAAAAGTCGTACAGATGTTAATGAAACAAGTCAAATGCGTCACAATTAATTTTTATGCTTAACTGTTACTCAAAATCCTAAAAGAAGGATACAAAAGAAGATGGAATATATGACGTTTCTCCATGATAACGCGCCTACGCTTTTAAAAAAGTAAACCTGATTACCCTCGTTGTTGTCTTTGAGTTTAAAATTATTTGTATTAATTTGGAAGGTATAAGTGCACCTCACAGTGGAACGAAGGATAGTGTATATCAGTATTTGCTCTGTGTGTGTGTGTGTGTGCAAATAATTCAACTGAATAAAACATGTTTAATTCGGGTTTAACGAGAGAGACAGAGAGGAACTTTCAGAGCAATCATGGACCAGTGGCCGATCCAGAACCTGATCCATCCGTCATAAAGTTTTACTAGACTCCTGATTTTATTGGAAGAAAATCAGACCAATAAAAAAGCTGCATTTGTCGATCTGAAGTAAGATTTTCTAGTTTGGAGTAACATTTATTACTCGAAATATTTGAGTAAAGTTTTATGACGAAGGGGATAGAAGGGTGGGGGTTCGAATCCCGGTCAGAGCAGGCTGGTCGGCTGACATGGTGTGTTCCTGGACACTCTACTCCAATAGCCTCTGCGCGATATAACATTTCATATGTTGATGTATCGTTAAGAAAAGAAACCCGAAGCTTATCTGAATTCTACATATCAGTTTCTGTGACGTGATTTCTTTGATGCCCCTGGTAACTTATAACCACGTGAAGCATATTTTGCAAAGCCTTGGCTAACGACAAATTCTACATCAGCACACATGGTTTTTATGACTCTAGTAACTTTTTTGACTTGTAAGCTAATTTTTTGTCCAATAACTATGCTCTTTGAATAGTTCTCTTCTTGTACATTGTATTTCCCATTGTATGAAACAACACCTATGCTGTAGCCGAACTAATTTACATAGACACTTCACTATGCATAGACTTCCCAAGCAAGCATACATACATACGCATAAAACGCAAGCAATAGGCATACTTTTCCTTCCAAGTCTATAAAGCTCTCACTTCCTTTACCAATCGATTCACACCGATGACTTCAGATCCAATATCGTTAGAACACATACACGTTCCAATCCACCATTTAACAGATCTCAACAGATATATGGTTTCTAACTTTAAAGCCATGTTTGATAAGTTGGAAGAGATATAAATATGTACTTAGCTGCTTCTAACCAATTTGGATCTACCAAATACTATCGATTTATGGTCTGCTCAATTGAATCTATATGCACTATTATAACATATAAATATGTTAGTACATATGCAAGTTCATATTACTTCCATTACCCATATCTTTTTTTAACTTTTACCTCATTTGGAGATCTGTTGACACTGATAGTTCCTGATCCAATATTGTCAGAGCCTGCAGATGTACCAACCTTCCATTCTACTGAATTTAATCCACTGTGTGCATCCATAGCCTCAAACTCTAAAACCATCTTAGACAGGTCAGAAGAACTGTGTACATAGAGTTGTTTATAGCCATTCTTGGACAACGAAATATTATCGATTTCGGGTCTACTTGAATCTATATGCACTGTAATATTCTCCGTTATACTTCTATTGTTTATATCGATCGGCGTTATAATAAACGTATAGGTCTCTCCATCAGAAATATTGAAACTCTCACAAAATGATTGGTCTGTAACATTGTGCACATTCTTTGGTGTTGGTGGCTGGACTGACTCTTTGAACTTCCATTGATATTTAAACTCGACAATACCGTCAACATTCGCAGTGCCTGATATAGGTAAAGGACCATATACTTGATCGTACTCCAGAGATACGCTTGAATCAACTTGTATTCGCCTCAGAAGGTTGTTTTCTTTATGGTAAGAATTGTAATATCGCCGTGTCCACTCAAGGCAGATACTATCGTGGTTAATTTGCCAGGTATAATTTGTCTTATCATTCGCTGAAGTAACTCTGAGTGTGTGGCCATGGTTGATCTGAACGGATGATGAGTTGTCATAAAGTACAAATCTTCTCGCTCCCCTCACGTTGCTGGCGAGGTCGTGCACTTTTAATAATAGAGCATACAAGAAAGGTTCTTTCGGAAGATTTAGACTGTAGATTGTTTTATAAGTTGGGATCGTATTGGAATCTAATGTGTCTTTCATCACTAGAGTCTGATGATCCAACTCTTGTACGCCAAGCAATGTCAGCGAATATTTTTCTACCCCAGATGCCTGGTCAGGTTGCGATGAAGTTGGAGACGGATCAAACCAACCCGAGAATCTAACTTCCACTGATGATTCTATCGTGATCCTCCTGTTTACACTCAGAGGTTCAAAGAGACAGGAAGAATTGATACTGCAATGTACGGGAGGTGAATCGTCGTAGCGGAGGCAAACTTCATGACTTGACTGGGTTCGTGTATATATTTGCTTTGTAGATATTGCGTTATGAAAATCTTTAGTTGTGAGAAATCCGCCACCGAACGATGTAAACTGTACGCAAACCCTGAAAATGAAATTTGTGTCTCGAAAAATAAACAAAAATGAAAACCCAAAGTTGAACTTGCACGATCGCATCAATTTAAACGAATCAGTCGGGGGTAATACAATATATGACATGAGCGATGGTTATCCTCATTGTAACTTGAAGCAAAATAGACACATATAAAGCCTTTATTAAAAATAACGCTTAAATACATAATATTCTTCTGATTTACCAGATAAAAACAGTACATATAAAAACAAACAAAACAACAGGCCCAAGAGGTTTCGAGATCACCTACCTGGCTGACATCTGCCTAATAGCCGAATCGCAATTGCAGTTGATCAAGAAGTCAGGGTCAGTATGATGCTTAATCGAGCTTCCTCTGTTTGGAAAATCGTTTTATTATTTAGCTGTTACTAACCATCTCCAAGACAAGGCATGATACACATAAATTATGTTCTGATAAAGCCAAATTTAATAGCGTTTTTGATGGCAGTCTTTTTGAAAAGCTTACCTACATTTAGGAACCAAAATATTAAATACGTAGTTAGCCTGATAATCAATCTTAACTTTCAGACTGCTATTGCTCCAATGCAGTGTGGATTTGTCGCCAAATCGCATTTTTTATTCAGGTACCCAAAGAGTTCTCAGACATTTTTAAATCTCGCGCCTGCCCTCTGCTTCGATATTTTAGACCAAATTTGACACTGTATTTTTAAAATTCGTATTATTAAAATTTACCCAGTCCATATATAGCACTTATACAAGCATTTGCCACATTCTCATTGGGTTTCAACAACTGTCCCCAAAATCAAGGTCTTCTCACTCTCCCGTTACTTATATAACCTATTCCACAATTAATACAATTTTCACTCACTGCAACATTTCGTCTCTTTTGTAGCGTGCTATACTTGTGTATTTACCTCATTTTGACATGTATCGGGGCTCTCCTTCACGTTGAAATTGCAACACCTATTTCATAAATATAAGGCAAGCTTCCTCGTCTTTGCTCGACTTTATTCATGAAGTTTCTATTCTGATTCTGTATCTTAAAAAATTAATATATTAGTTTTATGTACCGGCGCATCAAAATCTCGAAACCAGATCCATGTGACGAAACAAACGGTTGTTAAGTGTCGTATATTGACTGAGCGACCTTGACGTAAGTTGCCAAATTTGATCGTAGGTCATGGAGGTAGAGGGCAGGTGCGAGATTTAAAAATTGAAAACTCGGAAGACAGCTTGTGTACCTGACTAAAAAAGTCGAATTGGCCGAAAAATTCACACTGGATTGGAACGACAGCTATCTGGAAGTGAAGATAGATGATCAGGCTAACTACTTATTTAATATGCTGATTCCTAAATATAGGTCAGCCATTATAAACACTGGCCATAAAAAACGCTGGCAAATTTTGTTTTTCTCCGCCAATGATTTTTGTGCATCAATCTCTGTCATGGAAATGGATAATAACAGCCAAATATATAAAACGATTTCCAAGATAGAGGAAACTCTATCTTGTAGGATGCTCTCTGTAGAAATTTCTTCTAATTCTATTGATTGCATATGTGATGAAAATAATTCTTTGAAGGGTTCTCTATTCTTTCTTTAGTATCTTGACCCATATTTGATGATAGATCAGCATTATTTATACAATATTGACAGGCCTTTATTCTGGGGTGCTCTGTCAAATTTGGTTAAATTCTTTTGAGAGGCCTCTGAGGTAAAACTGTTTAAAGGTTCTGATAGTTTCGCACTAGGACCATATTTGATAGTGAACCGGCATCACACGTGCAAGTTTGAAAGGCTTTCATGCCTGGGTGCCTTTAAAAATGGTCATATTCTAATGAGCGGGTTTTTGTTAGAAGTCGTTGAAATATTTTCTATTTGAAGGAACTGCTGCCATATTTGATGGTAGACTTGCATAATTTATTAAACTTGAATACCCTTTATAATATGTTACTTTATCTCATATTTGGTCAAATTCTGTCAAGCAATGTTCGATAAGTCATTGAAAGGTTTTTTAAGTTTAGTAACGGAGACAATATTTAATGCTAGATTGACATCATTCGTACAAAAAGTAAAAAAGCATGCCATTGTGCTTTCTGATAAATGTGGGCACATTTTGTTCAGCCCTTTTTGAGCAAAAGTTGTTTAACGTAGTCTTTTTCTTCCATGTTTTGAAACGCAGACTTATTTGATAACTATCTTTTGCACAAATTAAAAACCTTTTTATCTCAGGTTGCTTTTATTATTAAATTGTTCAAATTCTATTGTGTTGTTTGTTGAGAAGATACAATTTAAAGGTGTTCTTTTTTTTAGCAACGGTGACCATATTTAAAAGTGAATTTTCATTTTTTGTAGAAACATGAAAGACTCTTAGGCCTGGGTGCATTTTGCCAAATTGGGCTGAATTTAGTCAAGTGATTTAAAAAAAGAAAGCAAAATAATGTTGATGGACACTGGGTATTAATATAAGCTCCCTTGGCTTGACAGCCACAAGAGCTAACTGGCAGGTATTTGTTTTTCAAAAGCAATACATGAAACTGATGTTGAAGTCCGATACATTTCCAGTGTGTAGGACACGGAGCAGCCTTTTGTTTCCCAGAAGACGGAATCAGTTTTTGAGCCAAGCTACCATCAGTATAATAAGACCAGATTTGACCTGATTTGATATGTTGATGTATTAGAAGTTCCCTATAGTCTAATCAGGCTTTAGTGACCTTGAACAAATTTTGAAACTGATAAGGTAACATTTTATGCCAAGAAGCGGACTTTCGCTCGTGAGCAAGGCATTTCGGAACACTCCGCCACGACAAATAACGTCATGCTAGGAAGCCAGCTGTTGATTCAAGGTAAATTTCTGTACACTGTTACATTCTAAATCAACTTTTGTGTCAGGTAAATAAACAAAATGCAAGATTTGCACAATATCACTTTCTATATCACTAACTTCATTTTAATGAAAATATAGTGCCTACAGTTTGACACAAGTAGAATCAATATATAGAATATACTTTCTGAATTATATCTGCATAAATTATTTTTAGACGTAAACCTCTAGTTCTTGTATATACATGTAGGTTTAAACACTACCAGATTACAGAAATATGTACTACTGTGTCCGAATGTAATTAGGTATGAAAACAATTGTAGCCATACAAACTTAGCTTGAAAAACTGTGTCAAAGTCATCAAATACTGGCAACTATCTTGGATTTGATTTAACATTCCAAGAATCGAACTGGAAAGGGATATTAACCCGATAAACATGCATACCAAGAATGAAATTGTTCCAATTAGTAAACGACTACAGTCTTATAATCGGCCAGCTTGGACGTTAACGTAGCAACCGACAATCGTATTCAGCAGAGATGTTGGCCCCATAAGTGTGCATGCAAATAATTAAATCAATGCATTAAGAATTACAGCCGCTACTGTGCTGAACGATGAGCATGACAAAAGGATAACATATAGTGTGACCCCTAAATTTTCGGAAAAGGTCATCAGAACCAAATTAAGCCAAGAGATTCTCTCGATGCATCTTCAATTCCAATTCAGTCAGGTTTTGTCAAATAGTTTCGGAGATATCTTGCTCACAAACTAACGTCCACTTCTAGCACTGTCACACTGTCACCTTAACGTTCTTTGACAAAATGCGCTCTGTCACCTTGAAAACGTGAGCAAGGTCACTAGAACCTAATCAGGTCTTGAGAATTTCTCAAGGCATCTACTTTATCTAATTAAGTCTGCCTACGTTAAATAATTCCCGAGATATACTGCTGACCGCCGACGCCACTCGTAATAGGGAGATGCTAGTATAACAAAAACATTTTGGGTATAGTACGCTATTTGAAATCCAAATTGAGCGTAGCTTACAGTAAAACAACTCTAATATATTGCGATTATGAAAAGAATGATGCAAGTACTCTTGCAAAAAATACCGAGAATACAATATACAATGCTCGAGAATAAAGGTTACCTTTCTCCGTTCATAACAGTGGGGGTAGATACTTCTGATTCACAAGAAACAATGCTCGCAGTGGGATAGTTATCAGAGAAGGATATTGTGCAGTTCGGGATCATATTCAGCAATACTGGTGACGCAAAGTCTACCATTTGTCCTGAAAATCACACGCATCAAATAGAAAATGTTCTGAACCAGTAGAGGTGATATAATGGTTTAAAAATATTGTAATTTCAATATTTTTATATACACATACAGTCAAGCGTAATATTAATTAGATATACAAATTAATATAACAATTGGCTAAAGATTTACAGCGAAAGGCAGGTAAGTTTGAAACGATCAACCTGGAGGAAACCAGACATCGAGGAAAGTAAAAAAAAAAGACCTTTTTCAAACATAGAAGTAGTGGGTAAGGAAAATGCACTTGCCTGTTACGGTCATTCTTTTCAAAGTGACAGAATTTTGCACAACGCCGAAATTATAGTCTTCGATATGGTCAGGTTTGGATCTAAAAATGCTCACTTTAAATGCAGATTCCATGGTGAAGTGTATTTTGGTCGGCTGGAAATTGAAGTAAGTGAATCTTTCATTCAAACAGGTATTTGGAGTTCCGCTGGTTGAATTCTTTGCTACTCCTGCTGCACCAAGGATTACCACGCGGCACGTGAGCAGATCTGGGCTGTTACTTGGCTTCACTTATATAAAAGAAAACAAATTGAAAGTTTTGTAAAAGTAATTTGTAAATATTTGTGTATTAGTGATATTAATTTAGCAATCACTTACACTTTTCGGAGAAAAAGAAAAAGTGTGGACTGTGATTTTATCATGCGTACTTGTGTGATGTGTAATTACGTGCTTAAAATTGCCGAGTTCATTCATCGCCGCTAAGAAGAAATATTTTAAATCTCGTGATATGATATAGCAGGGTAAGTAAATTAACCGATTAATTCAAGACTTTTTAGTTCCACAAAGGATTGGTCACATTAACAGAAATGTTGAGACAGATAAGGAAAACATGATGAATAAGTATCATAAACACAGGACCAAATGGCTTTGCTTGGGACTTGTTCCTGTTTACAGTGTCATAGTAGTTATATTCAATTTCACTTTCAATACGATGTCAACGTTTATTTTTTTCAGCTATTCGTAGATTATAGTTAAAATTGCTCAGTGATTGACTGATCATACCATTGATAACTCTTGCAGGAAGATGGCCTAGAAAATAATTTACAGCTATTCGTAGATTATAGTTAAAATTCCTCAAAAATTGAGTGATCATGCCATTTGATAACTCTTGCAGGAAGATGGCCCAGAAAATGATTTACAGCTAGATAAGACAAACTTTCTATCACTTTGGACACGTCTGTTATTTTGAACAAATATAGAAGTGAGCATTATCAGTCATGGGGCAAATATGGTTATCTAGAGTGCCGTGAGATGCGATGCTGTGAGGATGTATCATATTTTGTTTATTTTATTTATTTTTCCATAAAATTGTTATTTCTTTCTTGACCACCATGACTATTTATTGCATTTGTAAAGAAAAACACACCAAATGGTCGTAACAAATATTTTAAAATTTATTATTTTTTTAAGGTGTCAACATTGTATTTTCACTATCAAAACGTTCACATAATAGTTATTGGATAAAAGAGTTTCTAAGCCATATTTAAAACCAACATAATAAGACCCTCGTAACGCGATTGCAATATAGAGTTGAAAGAATTAAAGTGAAATAAATTTGTGACAATTAGATAATGGAATTTATATTTGTGATATTAACAAATACAGCACCTTATTTTTGTCCTGCAACTCAGTTTAACGCTACATAAAACAAAGACGTTACATAAATATTGACAGAGATGAAAATTTACTACATTTGACAGGTAGTAATTTAAATACAAACCAGTAAACAGTTTGATAACTACATTTTAAGATTTAACAGTGAAGACTCTTTGAAGAGATATAGAGCAAACTGTGACATAAAAAATTTGGAGTATACAATTAAATGGGTACTGCTGATGGCAACAGCTGGATGAAGAATATCGTATTGGCATTTTGCAGATCAAAGTGTAACAGAATAAGCAAAATCGGTGCATAGGTTTCATGTTTATTTCTACATGCACAAACTGCTGTCTGACCGTAAAACACTTTTATCTTTTGACGATGCATTCAAATAAAATAAAAATAACATATAACAATTGCATAGATATGATTAAAAAAAAACAACACCTAATCTATAATAAGTTTATTCTTCCACCAAATCATGATTGGATAGTCAAATAGAAAAAATGAAACAGTTATTAAAAAAAACAGTTACTATTGGAATAAAAAATCAGTGGGTATAACTAATTACGTACTTGATGAAAAAATTCGTGATTAGGTAATTTGATGCAGTAGAATTAAAGAAAATTACAATTTTACAATAATAACGTGAGCTGAACTTATTTTATTTCTCTGCAAGATAGCAACGGATTGACAGATGATGGTATTGAAGGTTAAATCAAAGCATGAAATCCAATGTTTAAAATGGAACATTAATTACTCAATACATTTACGCTTTTCAAGATTCAACAGGAAACATATGTTTAAAAGATTAATTTTAGGTAAACAAGGTTATGACTCAGATCAACACATTAAAAAATGTAAGTAATATATTTCCAATTCAGATATACCATGCTTTTGACGGTTATGGTATATTGTTTATTGCCTAGTGATATGATCATGAAAATTGGTAACATTGTTACAACAACAATACCGTAAAAACTTGTCTGATAATTCTAAACAGGATTAAACACTACTACAAATACAGACGTTAAAATATTATTCCAGAAGCCGATAAATATTCTCCAATAATTAGTGCAAAGATAGACAAAGACAATGTTTACGTTACTGTCATTCCAACTGCACACGAAATAAATGGCAAAGAACTTACAATAAACAAACCACTAATTATATTTGTGCTCATGGTCAAAGAAACTGGTTTACTTTACTGTTTTTTTAAAAAAGGATATATATTGTTTAGCCTTTGTGTTGCCGCGTCTACACATCTGATTAAAGATGCAAGCAAAAAGCAAGCAAATACAAGAACAACTAAAATTAAATCATCTGGTAATAAAGAAACAACTTTTCCAGATGTATAAAAAAAACCAGCTAATTACTCTGCAAATAATTCTAGGCAAACCTGCTTTTGTTTGTTTAAATAACTGAATCACACTATTTGCAATATTGTTGAAGCCTTTTTATTAAATCAAAACATGTAACTCTTGGCAAAGTAGGAACATGGCTTGGCGGAGCGGAGGTAGGAAGAGGTGGAAATAGGAGCAGGAAAAAGAGTAGCCGAAGTAGATGTAAAATGAATTGTTTTAGGTTTTTGTTTACCCATCCACTAATAAAGGTCTCTCCCCAGTCACCCATCCCCCATGGGGCTGGGGTCCTAAACAATCAGCCAACGTTAAGGGCTGGGGCCCACCCAGGACCGTTAAAGTACTGTCTTGGTACAGTCCTCCATCCTTCCCCTTCCCCGCCCGAGTTTCTAAACTATTTTTACTATGAAAGCAGTGGTAACATTGTTTATTGTGAAAAACTTGTGTCTGGTTGATGATTGAAAGAACAAAGGGTCTTACCTTGCAGTAATTAGGCCCCATCCTGTGTAGACCATTAGTATCACATGTTTGATAAATCGGCCGGAATATTGGCCAAATAAATCCCTCTGAGAGCGAGTTTAAGACAGAACACCCAAATACAAAGCATACATGTTTTGATCATCTGATTGCCTCAATGTACTTACCTTACACTGTACATGTCGTTAGTTTCAACAGGTAATTACTCTCTCGAGAGTGTAACCGTAAGATTTTGTTATTTGTTAATGAATTGAATTGCAGCAACAAAAACAGTTTTAGGACAGTCCATTGCACACACAATATTAATGAGCATGCAGCCTTCTCCAGGTTTTGATCTGATAAACTAACTCAAAGTTTCTTTATTGACTAAAAAATTAGTTCAAAACACCAGATTAATACTCTTTTTTTTTTGGAGGGGGGGGGGGAGATTTGTAGGATAAGACTATCAGATTTGAAGTATTAGTGAAACTGTTGTTTTGGGGCCACCGTCACCCCAGTAAGCAATTTATAGCGTTATTTACCAAACAGACTTAAGCTAATTGGTTTTTTTTGTGTGCTTTATTTTTTACAATAAAGCCCTGCTAAGAATTAAATTTTGAATGACCTACATTATTGTTGTCAGTTTATTGACGGAATGGTCACGCTATTGCTTCTTTAGTTACGGTTATTATCATTTCTGATAAAATATGCCGAAGAATTTTATTTCAAACAACAGTGGTAAGACCATAAATTGTACACACACTATTCTGGTTATTGATCTAGGTGCGCCAACCAGCCGGATGTGCTCATTCAGGCAAGGTATTTATTAACCTACGAACGCAGTACTAACTGGAACAAATTAGTAGAAATGTGAGAGCGAGGTCAGGGCCCAAATCCCCCCCCCCCAACCCCCAACAAGAAAGACAAAAATAAAAAATAAAAAAACACAAAAAAACCCCAAAACAAACAACAATCCAAAACAAAACAAAAAAACCCCCAACAACAAACAAACAAAAAACGACCCTCTTGGCGTCGCATTTTGTCTTTTGGTGCTGTTCCAGCGATTAAAAAATCGGAATATTAGGTGGTAGAATATGCCTTATGAGCTCTTGACCATGAGAGTAACAAATTTGTCTTTCCAGCCGCTCTTCTGGCAGTTTTGTTGTTTCCGCTGTTTCAGGTGTTTTGTCGTTGCCGCTTTTGTCGTTTCAATGGTCACCAATCAGCTGACTTTTAATGAACTTCTCGTGAGCTTCGGCCTTGCGTTTGGCCTTTCCTTTGGCTATCAGCTTGTTTTTTTTCTACCTCTTTTAAAGCGGCCGTGTTTGCTTTTTATCGAATTTTTCTTTTTTTGTGGGTAGTATTCGTACTCATTGAGTATGAGCTTGAATTCGTCTTCCGATATTGCGTTGTCTTTAAGCGCCTTTGATGTGTGGTCCGCGATAAGTCTTTAGTTTTTATTCCGCACAGATACGGATGTGGTTATGTTTTTTTAGCTTTGTTGCTAATGGTATGGTGATACATTTGCTTATAAGCCCACATGCACAAAAGATTGCACCAGATGATAGGAGTGGAACAGCGACCAAAATGCCTGGGCCGATCAAAGCGGTAGTGAGTCTGCTTGCTAAGAGACCCACATACATGTTCTGTCGATTCTATCAATAATGTGAACAACTCGTTGGTATTATTTGTGGGTACTATGCCGTCTCTCAATATCGGCACGCAGTTTGTCTTCGAGTTTGCAGATATTTTTCAGGCGAAAATCATGTGGGTCATGCAGTTTTGGGTATAGCGACATTACAATTCCTCTATGAACAGCGTGATATGAAAGTTTATTTGGTCTGGTGAGGTGGAGGAGTTAGATGTCATGCGTGTACACACCTCTAACCTGCCGCCGTGGTGTACTGGCAAGACGGCGATGTATTGAAAGAAAATGTTACTTTCCTTAATATTTTTAGATCTGGAAATAATACGGCCTTCACCAACACGTCCGCTAACAAGCTCACCAAGAATCACAACTAGCCTACCTTCTATTCGCAGGGATTGTTATTGTGTGTGTTTTGACCAATCAAAGTAATGCTACAAAACATATCTTTTTTCAAAAGAACGCACGTTTTTTTTTTGTCTGACGAGACGAGTGATAGAGGGCGTTACATACCCCGAAGGAAAGGTTATTGGTCCGTATTCTTTGTCAATCTCATGCACTATTTGTCTAAGCTTTCCCTCTACATTTTAATCAGCAGGATGACCAGGCGCCAATGACTCGAGTTCCCGCTCTATTGTGTCTGGCTGCTCCCCCATTGCTTGCTCTTAAGCATGTTGTAAGTTATGTTGGTTCTAATTGCTGTTCAAGAGATGGCCAAAGATGGTCAGAGTAGTTGGAGTACTGTTGATTCTGCGTTGTTGTACACACCGGATGGCCTCTTAGGTGCTGAGTATAGAGGCAAAGCTGTCTGACATACTTTCGTGTGAACCGTCAGAGGGGGCGGCGCTGCTCTTACTATGGATCGTTTACATGGATCGAAAGTGTGGCCCACGTCTCGTCGCTATGATTGCCGTGGAGGCTGATAAAGTAGAATCCATCTTTTGGGTTGATGATAGTGTCGTCGTTGTTTATGACAGAAAAATTGCCGAAGTTTTGAACGTTTTTCGCTTTATCCAGTGATAAAAGCCAGAAGCGTGTTTTCTGCGAGAGTTCCGCTGACAGATGTGATTCTGTCGGTCGTTAAGTACACAATATCCTCCTGTTTTTAAACAAAGAGGAGACTGGCCTAGCATCTACGCAGCTTGAGAAGGCTTTCAGCATGCCCCGTGTCACAGACTTGCTGAGGTCGGCCTTTGTTGTGTAATGGGAGCGGTCACCGTCAACCTCAAGGCATAAATAGAAGCGATGACTCGAAAGCAGCGACAAACACAACAGAGCCGCCAGCAAAGAATCCAGGACTACGTAGACTTATAGTATGCCTATTAATGCCTAAATTCAAGGGTGATAGTACACCCGAACATATTAACTGGTGTTTGTTTTTCAGCTAAAATATGTACCGGCAGCTCATGGATGCCAACTTCACGTAATCTGCGCCAATGTGGCTTTCCAAAGGAGACAGTACGAGTGTCTCCGTAGAACTTACAGTCCACAGGAATAACTTGTACCAGGATACTGTTCTTCCCATCAAGAATATTCTCGGTTGTGTTGATCTGATCGAGGTGGACGTAGAGCCGCGGGGTGTTGAAAAACTCAGGTTGATTAGACGCTACTCTTGTTTCCCCAGGTGGGATATGCACGGATTATTTTTTGGGGTTAATTGACTCTGTCCCTGTCGGGAAATACGTGCGGTTCAGCAAAGCCAAAGAATTTGTAAAGCGGAAAGGGGATCGAGATAGAAGCGCAGTCAGGAAGCGCGATGCTGACCAATCCAGTCGCCACATCATAGTCCGCAGTCATTCCAGGAATGCCAGCCTGCATTACTTTTTCGAGCGTATTTATGTTGTAATCCCCATCCGGAATGATTTTTGAGAGTTGGAATGTACTCGTGGTAAATTCGATGTTAGCAGGCGCAGTCGAAATCTTGAACCACCCTGGTCTGTACAAAAATTCCCTGATTGACACACGCGAACATGAGTCGATGGATATCACCTGTCCTAGAGCCACAGGCCCAACTAGAGGATTGGTCAATACAACATACATTGTCAAACAGCACTGTGGTCATCGTGTTACCGCAAATACTTTGCTTTAATAGCAACGCAAAATATAGTGTCTGTGGCGTCTTTAACTATAGAGACGCAGAGAGAGAGAGAGAGAGAGAGAGAGAGAGAGAGAGAGAGAGAGAGAGAGAGAGAGAGAGAGTGAGAGCGCAGGATCGCCAGTGATTGCTCAGCCTTGCTGTGTACCCGTGGAATAACGCCTCATTCAGAAACGAGACATTTTTCGACGTGTTCGAAAAGTACGCGCTACCCCGCATATAAACTGAAGAGGACAGGAAATGCAGACTATGAAATCAGGTTCTGGCAAAATTAAGTAAACTTTGCCGCATGGCGCGCAACCACTGGTTGCGGAGTTAGCGTCTGCGATCACCTGTTGCCCGGCGGAACGCCAACAAGCGCGATGGAAGGACTACTGCCATTAGAGCGAAACTTTTACCACTTTCACGTAAGATTCTCAGTCTGATGAAGCGCCCAATTCCAGGCGAAACGGGCATGAACAACGGCCTTGGGCATGATCTGTATCATTTACATCCCCGGAGGGCCAGCCCATAAATCTGGCCCCGGAATATGGAAAGGCCACATGTCAGACCCAACTATATATAAAACCGAGCATTAAACGTTTGGTGAGCCGGCAGACGGAAAACAGCACGTTGCATATTTCGTGTTGAACGAAGATGGAGCGACGAAGAATGGGTTGGTGTACTTCATGCTCTACAAATCACAAGACTTCACCCACCACGGTGTGGTGCTTCTCAATTATTGCGTTCGGGAATATGCTTGGTGCGCAGTCCCAGACATTTACCTCGATCATCGGAGGAGGTAAGGCATTAAATGCATACAATCAGTTTTTAAAGCTCGTAAACGCTGAAATCTCCGGTGCTGACGATGTCCCGAAGTCGATAGCTAATTACCAGGACGCAATCACAAAAACCAGAACCAATCTAGTTTATATTCTCAAAGGCGGCCTTTACATGATTCCGTCGGAAATGGAGCTTAAAGTTGGCACCGATGTGAAGTATACCAAGATTTAGGAGACGATCGACGACATGGTGGTCGGAACCAATGTTAACATCAACGTGAAAAAGATTCCAGGACAACTGCCGCGAGCATATGCTTGCGAAGACACAGTGTAACAAACACAGAAACTGAAACACGAAGTGGTGGGTTTCGACCCGTCCGCACTTGCGCGAGTCGAGGATTGTTACATGGAAGATACACGGGCGCCGTTGGAGTAATCGAGAGCAGTCCACCCTGGGGCGCATTTGGGGAGAACCCGAACAATATGTAACCCTGGGATGCTATGCCTCCTGACGCTGAACCTGAAAGATTTGTTCGGTAACTGCCGCTAATGGCGTCACAAGTTAGATTAACTTGAATCACCGAAGTGCTCGTGACAATGCCTGGCGCAATATTGTAACTGGTACCGGCGGATCCTGCACGTAGAATTCGTTGGTCCGCAGGAATCTCATTAATATCTTCAGGCCAACCAAGAACCGTTATCAACGACGCCTGTCCAGTGTCAACTGCGTACTATGGAGATTAAATCGAGATGGCAGAGCTGCACGCGTATTAAAATGTTAGAGTCTTTGTCGGTCACCAACGAGATCTTTCGCCGGATGTCACCATTGACCGAATCAATCTCGTACGCGCCCGCGGGAAGCCAAACAACGTTCCAGGTAGCACCTCCGTTTGCCGAGAATACGAGCGAGTTATTCGTGCTGAGGCCTCCAAAAGGCCGCGATCAAATATTAGGCCAACTGCGTTAAACGCGCAACGACGCTAGTGCGATCTCGAGTTTGCGAGATTTTCACCGAGGTAATTGGTATCGTGTAAACTACGTGGAATTCCGGTTTTGTTGACGAGATTGTAATCATCGAGGTGTGCTCGGGATTGTATTTGTAACGACACTTCTGGCGCGTTGTTGCCGGCGTGAACCGACGGCGAGTTCATTTACCTGTTGCTTGTCTACAGATACACATTTGAAACCTTGCAGGTTTGAACCCTGCGTGTGAGACGATAGCGCCCGTGGACAACTTTGCTGTCTCGCGTTTGCGTCCACGGGAAGCTCCGCTTCCCCAACCGAAGGTTCCACCACAGGTTCTACCAAGACCTTTTCCAAGTTTGGGTTGATCCTGGGGAGAGCCTCCTCCGGTGGAGAATACTATTTTTTATCATCCGCGGGAGGCCGAGTTTCCTCGGGTTTTTCCCAGGGGAGTTTGAATGTCCCGCGAAAATTTTTTCAGTATGACTGGTCTTTTCGGCTCCAATTATTTTGTTTATGTCAACGATCTTCTTAAACTCCGGCCTCAAAGTATCATCACGGGCTATTATTTCAGTTTCAACCCACTCCCAAAATACCATGTTAGACCTATCACTGTTGAGTCCACTCGGGCGCATGTCGCCGGGTAATGCGTGTTCTAACATAAAATGTTTCAACTTGCTGCGGTGCGGTACATTAGCGGCGAACCTTAAGTGATCTTAAAAGATAATATGGCGTGCCCACTGCACCGAGTCAATGAACTGCAGCTGACCCAGCCGGATCGTCATGTATTATTCCATGTTGTTGGGAAAAACGCTTAATTATTGCGTTCCATGCTGTTGCGATTCCTTGCATGATTAAGTGACCATCATGCCCGAGCAGATTTTGAAGCACAACATGTCTTATTTTGCCGGGGTAAATTCGCAACTGCAGGTTGCATGCTCTGTGTGCGGCTCCTCTCTACGAGCCAGTGATGTGGTAGTGATCGCGCACTTTTTCATCGGTGTCAAAAGGATCAACGCAGATCCAACAATGAGTTGCTCTCGAATGTCATCGCGGGTCATGGTCATCTCTGCGGGCATGGAGATCTGTTGCCGGACGCATATCGCTGTAAACTCGAGCGATTTTAATGAACACCTCAACCAAAATCCTTGACGCGGTACAGCACTGGCGGCTGAGTCGTTCCGTCGCATCTTACAACAGTGTAAGAAAACCCGCATGGGATTTGTTCTACCACTTGTGACGTATTCCTCCGACAACCTCTGGTCGTTGGAACCTTCGGTTCTCACGGAAACATTCAGGCATTTCAAAACCTTCTTGCCGGGTTCCGGAATGATTGTACACTGCGGCTTCTCACTGACTCCCCCGCAGTAAAAGTCATGGTCGTCGAGCAGCTGTTGGGTACAAAGTACATGCATGCAGTGTCGACATGGAAACTTTCTTCCATTGTGCTTCCTGTGCAGTTAAACCCTTCGGGAAAGATTTTTTATCCACACGTAATGGTATCGCGCCGCGCATAACAACAGCAGATCATCGGTAGTCTGCTCGCAGATATCGTACAATGCTTTTTACTAATGGTGACAAATAATATCATATCAAGCTCTGCTAAATAAACAGGCTCACTATCTTACAAATCCCAACCAACTATGTGAGGTCTTTCCTCTGATAAAATTTTCCTCCAAGAAGGCATCCAACCAAAGTACCCCTGATGTTCCATCACTAAGTATTATACCAACTCGTACATGGCCACCCTTTGTACGTTTGTATCCAAAAATGCTAAACGTCATGTGACGCTTATATATTTCCGTTATGATTTTTGGTCTTTCATACATGAATTTGTCTCCGGTAAACTCCAACGCGTCCCTAACCCGGTTAATTTATCAATGTGCTCCGGATACGTATTTGCAAAATCATACAGCATCTTTTTGAGCCTCTTTAACATGTCGATGTGATGCATTCAGGCTAAACAGCGATTTGATCTTGTCTGTGACGTTACAAACGCACCATTGGTTTTGAAATTTAATTCCAAGATTAGCCACAGACGCAAATTCTTTCACAATACTGTGTGTGTCTATAATCGGCATTATATATACTCACTGCAATTATTTAATATAATATTCTCACACAAAAGAATACAGTCTAAGCTCGGATTGTGCTTGTCGATAGTATGTCTTTGAGAATTAAAGACACGCTGCTATCTTAAGCTGCAGCACATACGTCCACAGACGTGTTCTAATCAGTGTCAACTTTGGTGGTGTGAACTTACAACCCCAGATGAGTTCATAGGGTGTCAAACGATATCCTCGAAAGTTCAGAGATTGTTTCCGACCTGACTACCTTTCAAAGAATTAAGCGTATGTAGTAGTAGTGCAATCGACACTGACAGTTCATTGTCAGATTTGACTTTCATATCGTGTGCAACTCAACCTGAATTCGACGTTCCCTCAATTAATAAAGAAAAAAATAATTTCCGCGATCGTGATTCGAACCTGAAATGTCTCGATCAAGAAGTGTAACACTCTAACCGATCAGGCCACTGACTACTCTTGCATCCTGAGAAGAAAAAAAACAACACCTAATTCACCCCCACCCTCGGTGCTGATGTAAAAACGAATCTGTAACGTCCACCAACAATAATCTGATTCGTTTTACATCAGTGCTGACCAAGTTCGACACAGGACGGTTAATCTGAGAAATTTTCTTCCTCTTTGAGAATTAAAAGCACTCAGAATTCAAAATTTTTCAGATTAAACCATACTATACAACATCTGTCGAACTTATGAACCAGACCAATCCTGTTCCGGAGATGATAAATACTACAGGCAGACCCGTTATCAATACCAACAGGAAGGCTCTCGCGTGAGGCGCCCATGGGGGTATTCAGTTAGGGAACCTCAATTAAAAGCGCGGTCTTGGACCAGCGTTTGTCACCCACGGGGATTTATCGCTGACTCATGTACGTTTGTTGCAGGGCCAACGTCAATGGGTACAAAAGGAGTTAACCCTACTCAGTAACCCCGGTCTAAAACGTCCATTCTCACACTACTCGCCGTATAATATTGACGTCTTGTTTCTTAAATTTTAAGTTTCAAATAAAGGTTATAAAGCTGAGTCTCTATCTCTACCTCTGTGCGTAAGTACAAAACAGTACGTTCATTAAGAAATCGGTGTGGGGAGTTTAACATGGCAGACAGATCTCATATTTTCGCTGATATAACTGTCAAGTTCATTCCTTTAGATTTACGCCACAATGATACTGAACTAACTGTAGAATGTTCAATTGTGATGTTTTCATATTCCACCTCTATTATCATAAAAAGGTACTATTCATGCCATGTGAGAATAGTACATCAATCATGCAAAATACTATTTGACCAAATTTTAATGGCGAGGTCAAAGTTAATACGGAAGAGACGATCATGTAGATTTAGGTATGTGGAGATTTTGTTTATCTATTGTCGTACAAACATCACAGCAACACAGAAACGAATGACTAAGGTAAACAAGTCTAGCCGTTATTTGCTTCAGCATTTGTTTCATGTATCTTTGAACTCTCCATGAATCATGGTGGAATAATATGTCATTATACAAAACGTACACAAAATACAATATCAATATATAAATATAGCATTCTACAATATTCGGTAATATAAAGAAATACAGACATCTATTACTTAAGGTATGAAAAACAGAACACAGCAGTACAGAATAGAATAGAACAGAATCTTTCATTAGACTTCGGTCACATTATCACATATAAGTACAGTTGTTTTCTTGACATTTACATGCTTTTAAATGGTATTGATACACTTTCGATTGCAAATCATAGATAACAAAAGTGTATTTAAGATACAAGTGAAAAACAGTCGTGCAGGCCAGTTAAGAGGATTAAAAATTAAAGGGATACAAGGAAAAGAATCGGAACAAATAAAGAAAAACGAAAAAGAACACACAATAAACCAAAGTTAAATACAACTAGCGGATTGGTGAGCAAGGTGCTCATGAAAATATATTACTGACACTACCACATCCCGCACCTACTCCGACAATGGAGATGAGTCTATTGTAGAGCCTCTATTAAAAACACTGTGAGACCCCTTGTCTCCAGCTGGAAGCATAAAGGACAATAACTCTTACAAAAGTCATGAAAGCGTTCGTCAACAGGCACTTCGTCATATGATGATCATGATATGTACCAAGTACCTTTGAAATTCACAAGTAACTGTACAACAAACTGCATTCAAAGTATTGTCACATTAATTTAGATCTGTAAATCAACAAGGGTATAATCTGTTATCAAACTCACAGGAGCAGAGTGACTGATCCGTATGCTCATCTTCAGATAGTAACTATAATATGTACCAAGTATGACAGAAATCCATTATGACCATACATAACTTTAACCGAAAATTTAACGAGATTTTTCAAATTACCTTGAATTTGCCCGAGGGTCAGCAGAAGGAGAGGTGTGCATGAAATTGAGACAGAGCAGCTATTATTGATTCTACAATCCAAGTACGACATCGTTCCCTTCCAGGGTTTAAGAGAAAGGCGTAAACCATAAACTTAACAAAGATTTTTAAATGACCTAGACCTTGTCTCAGGATCAGAAGGAATCTAGGTGCGTATGAAGTTGAAAGAGAGGTTGTTACTGATTCCAAAAATCAAGTATTTTTTGTTACCATAAATCTAACAAAAAATACTATGTTTTTAAACGTCATTTAAATGTATACTTTTAAGCTCTATCTTCAGGTGAGAAAATTTTCAAAGGGTGTTTTACTGTTTTAAAGTTCTATCTGCATTCACAATACGCCATTTTGACTTCGACCCTAATTTTTCCTTCAGGATTGTGTGAAATATAACCCCTCATTATGCATCGATGTCGCATAGGAAAAATTCACACCCTCGGAACCAGAATTTTGCGTCATACACTCTGCAAAGTCTCGTGTCTAACGGCAAATTCTGACTCTCTAGCGGAAATTTCCCATTTTACACCAATGCATTTGGAGGATTTTATCATTATTCCTGAGTATGTTTTGTTTCGATGTGGTTCAGTAGATAGTTTGCCCCCAAATTAATAAATATGGCAAAGTAACTTTCTAATTCTCTGATATTTATAACGTTGAGCAGAAATTTGATTACTCATTCAATGTTGAATTCATATCCGTTTTGTAAGTATCACATTGACATTTAGTTTTTGTCCATATTTAAACTAGATTTTTCGGACATGCCAATCAACAATTTTTAGCACCTACTCATCTAATTACATATGTTCAATTTGAAGGTAATTAGCGTGAACCTTGTGTGAGTAGTTGCATTATGTTACATAATGTGGGACAACATATGGGAAATGCTCCCACAACCTGGAATAAAATGAAGAAAATATATGGTAAATTTTGGTCAAAATACCTCAGAAACTACTGCTTTGATTTTACAAACATTTTCGAGTTGACTTTTTATTAGTTTCAGTTAAAAGACTCTAAAATTATTTATTTTTAGATGCATTAGAACATATTTTCTAATGCAAAGGAGCATGGGAGGGGCTTAGTGGAAATTTCGGAAAGGTCCATACCTAGAGGTAGTTTTATTTCTCCGTGACCACCTTGCTTTTATGGTGACCGTCAAATGAAACAAGTTTCACAGCTTATCTATTGAAAATAATTGATGTACCTCAAAAATAACATCAAACACTAATAAATCGTATGGGAGAACAGTGCTTTGCCAATAAGAGCATTTTCAGATGACAACCATAATATTTACAGTTTCACAACAATCTATTAAATGCTGCGAGACTAGTTGCTTTTACAAGATTGGATTGATGGAGATGGACGGAGGGACACGTGGAATCCTATTTAACCCCGCCTCTAAAGAGAACTTTGCGAATTGGGGAAAGTGGGTAATGACATGAAAAAGGGACTGGGAATGGGTTGATTTTGAGAAGCCTTTTATTAACATTGATCAATACTGTAATACACTTTGAGTGGATGAACATAACCAAAAGAGCAACGCCTCTCTACTTCCCATATACACACGTATATACATACGAAAATAAATGACAAAGAACAGTGCAAAACGTATGTGAAATCAGCCCAAATGTTTGAGGAATCTACAAATTCCTTTTCCAAGTGCAAAAAGACGATTACACAAACGAGACAAGAAGAAGAAGAGACAAACGTAATTACTTAAAAGAATATACGAGATGTTTGGCTGTAGAGTCCGCAAAGTAATTACGTTTTCTGTTCCTTTCTTGTCTCGTTTGTGTAATCGTCCTATGCAGCTTCGTGTCCATGAGAAACGAATTGGTACATTTCGAAAGCCCTTGGGCTTGTTTGATACCAGTTCTGTACTGTTGTTATGCAGTTTTTGTTATATATATATATATATATATATATATATATATATATATATATATATATATATATATATATATATATATATATATATATATATATAGAGAGAGAGAGAGAGAGAGAGAGAGAGAGAGAGAGAGAGAGAGAGAATTGGTGATGGCGTAGTTGCATAAAAGTTTCCCAACGTTCCAACTATTTACATGTTTGAATGACAGGAGATCTGCAGAGAAATATTGTAATAATTAAAAAAAAAAAAACAATATAAAAATTCAAAAGGCAAGGTTATTTCGTGTGTGGGAGTCAGAATAGCAAAGGTTTATCAAAAATAACCAAATGTACGGTGTTCCGCGTTAACGCTTGTTATCCGTACGGAGAATCAAATTGCTTTCTATAAAAATTAATCAATGGTACACGCATTAATGCGGATCACAGTGATCGCTGTAGATTTGATTATTTTTGATAAACTTTTCTTATTTACTAATTACCATTCCTTTTGGTTCTTTTTTATATATAGAAAGCAGTTTTGTTCTTAGTATGGATAACAGGCATTTACTCGGATGTGCCGTTCATTTGAGTATTTTTAATAAGCTTTTGCTATTTTGATCCCAACACAAAATATCTATGTAGTTTGGACATTCTGATACTGTTTCCCATCTGACCTTTTCATTATTTAACTCTTTTTCTGCAGATTTTACAAGTTAGTCAAACATGTAAATAAACTGCTACCAATTTTTTTATGTGTGTGTGAGTATGTATATGTATATATATATATATATATATATATATATATATATATATATATATATATATGTGTGAGTGTGTGTGTGTGTGTGTGTGTGTGTGATCATCATCATCGTCATCATCATCATCAGTGTCCACAGCAAGAAAGAGTGGCCTTTGTCATGATGTCAGATATCAGTATCATATCTGAACGAACGGAAAATGCAGTAATGGGGCTGAACATCTATTGAAGTCATATATGCATAGATAGAATAAAACATTCACAGATTATCTCTGGATACAATGATACAATTCTGTACTGGGATGTTTTAAAGTTATCATTCCAGCTGGTCAAGAAAGAATTTCTTTAATGAGGTTTTAAACGAAGCAAGGGAATTTGAATTACGTATCCTCTGGGGTAAGGAATTCCAAATGGTAGGTGCTGATATAGTTAAAGAGCTTTCGAAATAGTTGATTCTCGATCTCGGAAGCTGGAGTTCATTATTAGTTATTGATCTGAGATTACGTTCAGTATTTGATGATCTTAGTTCAGTTTGGTTAGAGATATAATCTGAAAAAAGATTGTTTAGAGACTTATATATCATGATTAATTTAAAATAAAGAATACGTTTTGTATAGGTAGCCATTGTAGACGTGAAAACATAACATTCGACAGAGCTGTAATAGAAACTTTCATGATTATTCGCGAGGCCCTTTTCTGGAGTTTGTCAATTCTAGATAGATTATAATTTGACGTGTTTCACCATATGGTACAGTCGTAGTCTATCAGTGGTAGTATATATCCAGAAAAATATAGTTCAAGCGACTGGGGAGTTAGAAATCTTATATTAAAAATGTTTTTATATTAATTGGTACTACTTACATTTACATTTTGAGTACGATGTTGATCCCTCTCTTTCAAAACCCCTGTCACAGTAACAATATTTTGCCAGACCACCAGAGCAATACCCCGGCCAACACCAGTGATCCTTGTAGCAGCATTTAGCTTTAAAGGCAAAAAGAGATGATTTTCTTTACTTCAAAAAATTGAATGTCGCCTTAATCATTGTTTTCACTGTACAAGTCATCAACGGGTATGAATGCAACATTACTACTGTTTCGGATTGAGAGTAGTGTTTCCGTGTTAAGGCAAAACTCTTCCTTTTATTGCAGATATAAGAGCGCGCTTGTATGCTACAGCATGCATTCAGGAACCAGCTGAAATAAATGCAGAGCATTACAAGTTGCCTGCCAGATCACAAGGATGGCTTGAATACTTTTCATTCTCATTTCAGTCAACATCGCATTATGAAGCAAACAGTGTGTAACATGAACACTCTTCAGATATTGTCATAGACAAGTGTCACTTGTTCAGAGTCTTGTCAGGAGTGACCTTTGAGAATTATGCTCATTCACTCTCTGTCTGTCATGTCTTTTTCTGAGAAACATACTATCCAAATTTGTTAAAACCATTAGCAAGCCGATCTGTAGTAGGGATTATAAATGAAGTGTTCTACAAAGATCTTAAAATTATTCATGGCGGAATGAGAACAATTTAAACAAGCCTCCATGGCTCACATTAACATGATTTTTTTATAAAAAAATTCGTTGCGTTAATGCTGCCTTTAGTATAACATATTTTAGCAAGAACGTTCTTGGTCTGTCCATTTCCAAGACATATTTGTAACGAGCTGCTATGAAAGAGTGAGACAGGAAAGGAGAGAAATAATAACGGCGGGGTACCATTGCATGCGTTTTAAACGACAGTGAAAAAGGAATTCATATTTAATAGTGTAACAATAGGAATTAATGGTACATGGTTCAGTGAGGGAGAAATCTGTACGCAAACTTCTTGTGTACGCAAACTTGTTGAGACAACTGGTAGAAGCACAACTAAAGTAGCTCGTAAGACTCGTGAAGTAATGTACATGCAGATCATCTCTCTGTATATCATAATTTACTTTCTACAAGTATTACTAAAGGCTCAAAGCGTACGTAATTTTCAAATTTCAGAGGATTATACATTTGTGTAATTCAACATCTTTTTAATGGCGGTATCCTGTAATACTGAAATGCATGCAAGAAGATTCTTTAGGTTCCTAGGGAATAAATGCTGTTAACACCAGAACTTGTATATGTTGCCATGTTTTTGCATCAATCGAATTAAAAAATTACAAAACAAAGATTTATACCTGAAAAATGCATATGATATGTACTGCAAATAAAATCCAGTAAACCAATCAAATGTCTAGATATGGTAATGTCTGTGTCAACAAACACACAGTATAAACCAAATATTGCCTGTCATGCTTCGAAATGTCCTTATTAATTATGTCATTCAATTAATTTATATATATTTATATATGTCCATGTAGGCTTTCGTTTGTCTTTTCTTTTTTAATGTTTACTATCCCAAAATAATATAGTCGTGGAACAGGAGATAACAATGCTTCTTCGAATAGAAAATTAATGTTCCAAAGTTTGAAAAAGACCTTAATTTAACTTTAACACCGAATTAACTCCCGTTCTGCACAATAGCGTCAAAATGAGCAATAATATAATCATATTTTACAAAGTATTTGCCATGCTTTTGTTTCTGAAATATTCGTTATGTAATAATTTAAAGCACTTCTCGTTTTATTTTTTTGTGTTGTTTATGTGTCCATGTAGTCTTTCGTTTTTCTTTTTTTTAAAAAATGGTTCCTGTCCCTAAATATAATATAATCGTGGGACAGGCGATAACAATGCTTCAGATATTGTTAAACCAATAACAAATATCAAGAGACATGCGTACGAAAAATGTTAATTTCTCCAAGAATTATTTGGGTTTCCTTACCTGATTCAATACACGCCAAAGCAACATATGTTCAGCTGTGCTATGGGTGTTGTTGTTCTTAATTCAAATCAATAACGTCATCTAGAACAAAACTGATTACCCAACCTTTTGCCCTCGTAACAATGCTCCATGTAAGTTGAAATAAACATTGCCAGACAATCACAACCTTGTGTTTCGCATCATGGAGTCAAAATGGTGCTGAATGATTTTGATTTTAATCTCGGCAAAATGATCAACTTATATCTTACCAAGTCACTATATCATGCTGGCGAAATGACCAGCTAAATTATTAGTTTTGTCTAGTAATGGACTTTTGGTTTCGTAGATAACATCTCCAGTTCTTAAACTACAATAACCAAGGCAGGCGTCTCCAGTTAAGTGTGTGCCGTGTACGTTGAAGAGGGTCGGTAAATCAAGTTCATGATCAATACTGTCGTGTCAGTGATAGCCCTTACTGTGCGTTGCCATTTGCTTGAGAGTTAGAGAACTCGATGGTAGATTTAACTTGATTGCGTTTGGAAACATTTTAGTATATCGGGTCAAATATGACTTTTTAGATTCCTTAAACTCTCTGGAAAAATGACAGACGCTACATTGCTTCATGTATTGCCAAGTATAATGCCACATCCCCCCCCCACTTGCCCACTGCGAGAGTCAACAATCGATAACGATCTGTCAGAATGTATTCATGACAGTGAATATTCAATCGTAACAAAACTCTTAGAGCTAACACATTATGGATCGTCAATAGTGAGTTTATCCGTGCTGACTTTCCTCTAGCGTGTACTTAAGGCAATATATTTTGTACGCTGATGTACATTTTGTATATGGCGATTACACAGGTACTTACCATAAACTCTTAGTTAAGACAAACATGCCAACTCTGAAGGTGCGCAGACTTAGGTCAAAGGCTCTAGAGACTTTTAAAATTCTGAATAAGTGTTCTCCCCAATGTTTGAATGATTTGATATGTTTTAAACACAATAAATACAATTCTATATATTTAAATATTGTATATGTCTTTTAGAGATGCAGCTGCCATTCTGAAGAATGAGTTACCAAACCACTTTAGAGAGGACTCGACTTTTAATTAATTTAGATCATTAATTTTATCATGGAATGGTGAAGACTCTATATGTAATATCTGCAAATTATAACCCCCCCCCCGCCATGATGACGAGAACTAATATCTGTGTTATTGTTTTGTGTTATTGTGTTTGTCTTATGTACTTATTAAATGCCCTACTGTTACCTCCTTTTTAAGTTGCATATCAGCATGCTTTTAGCCGTAAACTGGTGCTTTGCTTATAATTTAATTTAGTTTAATTTAAGATTTAAGTTATAATTTAAGTTATTTAGACTTTCTTTTTAGCATCTTTCAGGTCCTAACCCATGGATATTTTAGTTACCTAAATGCTAAATTCACTTTTAATTACTGCTCTATTAAAATGCTTATATTATCTTATCTCATCCTATCCTATCCTATCTTATCTTATCTTATCTTATCTTATCTTATCTTATCTTATCTTATCATATCTTATCTTATCTTATCTTATCTTATCTTATCTTATCTTATCTTATCCTCCACCCTCCCCAAGTCCTTGTACTAATAGTATTGCTGATAATCCAAATACACCACAGAAAAGGAAGTTCGTAACATCCTTTTTTTCTTCACTTCAGACCAGTAGGTGCAACTATAGGAAAATCAGAAATCCTATAGACTGTGGAACGTGGAACGTATATTAAATTCTATGTGAAGAAAAATTCTAACGAGGTTAAAATAGGTCATTGTAGATTGGATGGTAGGTAGCCTAAGTTAAAAAAATTATGGCTAGGAGCGTGGGTCGCCGTTTTTAAGGAAAAAATTTAAAAAAATAGTGAGTAAGAGTGTGGGTAGCCTAGGTTTAAAAAGAAAAATGGCGGATAGGTGGGTGGGTGGCTTCATGAACCTTTGCGCTAACGCCGAGTGTCTGAATGAAATGGTCTATGTTCAACATTAAGGCTAAGGCGATCCCCACTAGTTTTCCCGATCTTTATTCTACTCGCTTGTCTGTTTGTTATTTGTTTGTTCGTGTGTTTACTCCCATTGCATTCCAAATGCTCGAGAACGAATTAAATTTTTCTTTCCCAGTGATCTCTCGTACATTAGTGATATGAAATACTAACTTACATACCATCTAAGCAACAATATCCATCATACTCTGGGAGACAGTGACAAAGTCTGCCGTAGTAATTGCCATTGTTGTAACAAATAGTGTTACAGTCATCATATTCTTCATGTTCAGATCTTTGCAATCGACAGTCTATTAAGCATGCATCAAAGTCCAGGTCTGATTTACAACAAAGTGGCCTGTTCCTATACCTTGTGCCACCACCGCATGTCCTTCCGCAGCTTCCCCATGCCTCCCATGCAATCCATTCACATGTTACCTTTCCGCCTGAACACTCTGCCTCAACACCAAGAAATCGTAAAACCAAAAAAAATCCGATGAACAAGAATTGCCTCATCGTGTAAGTAAATAGTTAGCTAATCGCTACATCCACTATCTTTTACCTAACCAAATTAAAGATTAAGCTAAATCTGAGATAACCTTTCAACCTTGAATTTCTCTTCCTAGTTGCAGGTTCATTCTGAGCGGAATCCAGATGATAAACCTCTGTGAACAACTGTAAAAAAAAAAATCACCGTAAAGCCTCTAGCTCCAAATACCAACATCACTGTATGATATCGCTCATAAAATATTTTTGGTTTAAACATATTTTATTGCCATAATAATGAAGTAATTGGGCTTGGACAACAAATTCTCCAATTTAGATACAAATCTTCTCCTACATTAAAGCGCTTAGCATTATTCGATCCATCGATCGATCTATCGATCGAGAACCATGAGTAAATTACATGAATATGCGCGACACAGATGATAATATTTATATAGGTATTGTAACTAATCATTAACAAACATATGAAGAAAATCAGGAAAATTAGGAATCATATAGACTGTGGAAAGGGGAACGTATATTAATCATATGTGAAAAAAATTCTAACAGGTTAAAATAGGTCATTCTTTAGTTTTAATGAGACACCATCTCTCTCTCTCTCATTTTATAGGAGATTAAAATATCTTGGCACTACGTTATAGATACAACTGTGTAAATAATACTAAGAAGAATGGACATAACTAAATACATTTTTCATGGAACAATTTGATCTTATAAATGTCTGGGAAGAGGAGAATCCCTATCTTAGATAATATCGTTGGAGAGATCTTTAGGAAAAAAAAAAAAAAAACAGAAAGTATATATATATATATATATATATATATATAAAACAACAACAAACAAAACAAACAAACAAACAAACAACAAAAGAGCATCTGTTATAACTCTAATCGATCCTTTGTTTTCTCTTTTCTGTAAAGTCAATGATGAAACAAAAGGACGAGTCACATTGAAATTTAATAATAGCCTTTTAAGTTACCCGGAATTTGTAAATTTCACTTAAATTTGTATATCTGATACTTTCCATAATTTAACATTTAATGATGGTACAAAATAGTCAAGAAACATTTACTTTTAATATAAAGGATCAATTGTTCTCGAAAACTTTACAACTAATAATACGTAGAAAACATATATTACAAAATTTAGAGAAAGAAAACAAAAATGTTTGCACGATAATGACATGATTTAAGATAAGGCCGTTAAAATTGGTTTCCAAGAAGCAAATTTGAAAACTCTCAGAGAAGAGAAAGTTATGCACAAGACCTTATGAGCATAAGCAAGACTGAAATACAGAATATTACTCTGAAAAAGTGATACATAGGATTATCCTTGACGATGAACATGAAATAACAGATCTGAATATCACTTTACTAAAACAGAATACAAAGTTTTTACAATATATTTACTCAACAAGACATCCACAAAATCAACGATTCTCATTTGAATACCTTTTTGATTATAACAAGACCTAAAAATTTTGGCTCCTTCTGGAGCAAAAAATTGATAGATATATATATAATAAAATAGAGTTTGTTACACAACAATTGTGCAACCTGAATTGTATTAGCTTGGGTAAAGGTATAATTTGCAAGTTTGTTAGACCATATCAAAAATCGAAACTTAACTCATGTAACTGAGCTGTAATATGGTGGAAAATACTGACACTAACGCTCTTTATTTCTTTCTTTATTTTATAAAGGAGCTTTGCCCGTGGATATTACTTCTTCAGAGCATTAATTGTATTGTTTTCAAGCAAAATTCGGACGCGTTTTAGTAATATATAGAAAGGCCGTTCCGAAAACACAGGTAATGGTTCCCAGTCTCGGCCCTTGCTTTGGTCCGTCCTTAACTGGGTCACCACATCTCATGTTCTCAATAACGGCCTATCTATACACTACCATTTAGGATAACACAACTATTTTGTGTTATCCTATTTATCAGATTACACAAAAACTCTAAATGGAAGTCAAGCCTATTTTATCAATCTATACATATCAGATTTATATGAAATCTGTAATTGGAAATGCGAGCCATTTTTTAAATCTATATATTATGTTTTAAATAAAAACTCTAATTGAATGCAAGCCTATTGTATAGTAATGGATCTAAGGCGATTTTGTAAAGATTTGTAAGTGTGCATAAAGTCAAACAGAAGTCAGCGGATTGGTATCAAATGATATCGACCACTATTGGTGGGTACTGCCCATTTGCAACACTGCCAGAAGAAAACTTGGCATAAAACGTTGCAATTAGAGATATGATTATATAAATAATAATGGCGTGGAGAACGCTCCCCATCTACAATCTGTATGAAGCAAACAAAAACGGCGACGTGCGACATATTTTGAGCCAGAAATGTCTTGTCAAGTGGCCAAATAATAAAGGCTACTGCTTAGTGGGCGTTTCAGGCATTGATGTTGCTAGAACGAAAGGATTCGAGTGCTTTATGGAATAGTCCCAGATAATCTCGTTTTGGATCATTTGAACGGCAACAGAATCAATAACAGAATTATAAACCTAGAGATGGTTACCACAAAGGAAAATTATAGGAGAGGCCATGCTGGCGATGCTAGTACTTTTAAAAAAGCTTGTCCTGTGTTTGCGACAAATACGGCAACAAAAGAAGAAGAAACATTTACATCAGTATCAAAAGCAAGTATAATGCAAGGTATCAATAGAAAGACAGCATATTGTTATAGCACGGGCCAGCAAAAAGCATCGTACTCGCCTTTGCCCAATGCTAGGCTTTCATTTTGTTTTGTAGTTTAGATTAGATTCAACTCTGCAAAGATATCTGAGTTATTATTGTTATTGTTTTTGCTTGTGAAATGATCATAGGCTAAAGTGTTGACACCATCATCCAAAACATATCTTTGTCATCGTACGCAGAAAGTCCTTTCTTGTTCAATGTCACCGTATACAAAACGTGATGATCAGATCTGACTGAATTCATAATTGTATAATGTTTTTCACCAACGAGTGCCTTCAAATAATCTTCATGCGCGATACAAATTTTTGCAACATTCTTTTTATGCCCTTTGCACGTTTTTTAGCACCATTATTGATAAGATTGACTGAATACATCTTAGCTCTGAGACTAACAAATTCCTCTTTCGCAATTGATTTGGTTTCATCTTTGAATTTGCCTATCACCATTCAGTTTTCTTCATTGTAATGTTAATTATTTTTGGAATACTCAGAAAAGTCAAATAGTTCTTTTGAAGCAAACATGTCATCTTAGATATCATCGGTCTCGATTTCAAAACACAATGAATCATACATCAGTAGCTTGACAGCTCTAAATTGGAAAAACTGCATTAAACGGGCTTGTAGAGAACAATGCTCATTTTCTTTCTGTGAATCACTACTAAGTTTTCATCAAATATCTTCATCGCAACAAAACCAGGATCGGCAACCAATTTGTCACGTTTTTGTTTGTTGACTATTTCTACGTTAACTCGCTATCTACTATTTTCCATTGTTTTACCAAATACAGGATTATTTATCAGCTTAAAGAAATCCTTTTCAAGTCGGTTGTGGTCTTTTCCCTTTTGTGCATATTAAAAGCAATGTATTTTTTTCTTATAGGTTTCTTGTTTGAATTTTATCACGCGTTGAATTCTAATTAGCCGCATGCCCACATCAAGATACTGTCTCAGATTTCTGTCGTGAATGACATACCGCGTCTTATGTATTAGATATGAAATTAGCTTTGGAACATTGAAATTGCCAAAACCAAGTTTTATCTTAAGCATTAGCGTATGAGTACTTCACATAGCGTTGTCCACGGTGATATTTTCTGACGCAAGTGGATAGTCACAATGCAAGTCATGAATTCCAGTGGGATACTCAAGATCGACTTCTAGAATGTAGCCAGTGTCATCATCACTTAAAATTCTCTGGTGACATCCAAGAAAAGCCACAAACTGGTAATCTTTGTGATATTGCCCATGCATAAAGACTATTAGGGCCTAAGTAAACGATATATTTGTTTGGTTGTTTGGGATCATATTCTGGCAGATATTTATTGTTTGCGATAGAATGTCTATTTGAGATCACTGAAATTCCACCGAGAAGACCTTTTTCGATGAAATGATACATGTCGATATCTGTGATTTATTCTAAATGCACCTTAGATATTTTGAGCGCAGCATTCCAAGACAAACCAGGAGAGGAATAATAGAAAGCAGGATCCAGACCGTAATAAGTCATACATATATCACGAAGATTTTCAAAAACATCAACAAGCAACAACACGTCCGTTTTCAGATACAAGTCTTGATAAGCGCTAAGATTTTCTATGTTGAATTTGTTCCAGACATTACAGGCATGTCCGTAATCCTCATCAGAAATATCCGCGTTGTTAAGTTGATTAAAGAAATCTTTTTTTCAGTTGAAGACTTGTTTAATCAAATTTGTTCCAATATGACATGTAATTATATGGATAATTGTTTTTTGCGCGTGACTAAATAGAGATGGTAGCCAAATTCCTTCGCGGTATGTCTAAACACCCTTGTATTCTTGACCAGTTCATTTAGCGAATCTGACATAAACTGGTAACTGTGTCTAAAACATAGATAAAACGCGGGCAGCCAAGTGAAAATGACATATAGTGTTCATGTTGTTTAGAATGCAACTAATGTCCTGCTTAAATTTTCCAAAGTGTTTTACGATTAAATGCAAATTATGCAGCATCACCGGAACAAACACTGGTCGCTTGAGATGAAGATTGCACTGATCATGGGCTGCACCGCCATATTTGCCTGTATAATGACAGTGGTCTCTGACTCGATCATAACCAAGCCGCTCATCACATATCCATCACTTGTCAGATTTCATAAAACTGTCTCTGTCCTCTGTCCTCTGCCGTATAAATCTTTATTGCCGCGGAAACAGCGCTTACATATCCATCTTCGCCAAGCAAACTGTTTATGAAATGTTCTTCGCAGTCAGCACCGCGATTCAATTTTATGGGCTTACTAAGGCTTTCGTTAACGCAGACAAACTTGTACGAATAGCAGCAGAGAACGTGCTCTTGATATTCTCTGGTAAAAGAAGATTCTGGATTTTTGTCACAGCCAGCAATGGGAACGGTAAGCGCTTTAAAATCAGCATAAATGATAAAATGGTCTCTCATCTTGTGATTTAGCTTACTGAATGTGATAATATTTTTATCCTTTCCTGGCATCGCGGATCTTGTAGTATTAATGCAAGCTTGTCCGTGTTGTGCAAGTAATTCTACTCGTATAAAACCATGAAGACATTTTCTGCATTAAAATAATTTATACTGTTTTTTGTTGTACTGGCCGTTAATGATCCTGCTAAAGTTTTTGATCCAGCATTAGTGACCATCTGTGGTTCCATTGTGAATATAAAGTAGGTCTACATTTGTTTTGGTAAACTACTGATGACAAATGCAGCGGATAAATTTTACCATCGTACACATCAAAAACGTTGACTGAAGTATTATGTTGTCGCTCAAACTTTGGGACGTCATGGATCTGAACAGGAAAACTGATGTTTGTAAAATCCAGCCGGTTTTGATAAGCCATGTAATTGCTTACTCGATTTGGATTTCTAGATACTGGATACAATGCGGACAACACCGCCCACATACAACATTTGTTGGCATTATTTTTGACAATGACACAACTTTGACTTTTTAATTCTAGTTGGCAATTCCAAGAAAAACCGTCCACGACGTGGATTATACTTAGAAGTGTTTAAAACGCATCTTGAAATGCCAACTAAAATCCAACCAGAACCTTTCGAGGAAAATGTCACTATTTTGCTTTCAAGAGCTTTGAAAACTTCTTTGATATCTCCGTCTTTGACGTCAAAGGCGCGGACTGGTTTGCTAATAAAATGCCATTGACCTTTGTGAAAAAGGCGCTAATGCCAATGGAAACTTTATGCCGCGATGTAAACGCAGCTCAGTTGACAAAATATGTTTCCTTGCAAGCTCAGTCAGCCGAATTACTCTACCAAGTGCTGACGACGTGCCAAAGTTCTTGCCGTTTGATGCAGGAGACGCTATGGCGAAATAACATATCATTATTGTAGCAGATATTAATAAAACCAAGTTCATTTAATAGTTTTAACTGCTTGTCGGTCAGCAAAACCTGCGTCTTAGGATTTTTAACGGTTTTGTCACAGTGAGATTTAACTAAAACTTTGCATGAAGATTTCTGTAGAGGGTCACGATGGCATCAAGCAGTGTTTTAGGCTACTCCATGCAGACGTCTGTAATATAGACAAGTGTGCCTGACACGTATAACCTAATTGTACAAGTTTACAAGTGACTTGTTTTCACGAGTTTTGATCACACACTCTATTATAAAAACATTTTGCTCTGTTTTTTGTCACTCCTGCTCGTAAAAAGATCCTGAAACAGGTTTACCACGAAGGTCTTCGATTCGGTTCAGGATATTGTCTGCTATTGACTCTAACAGCAATACGAGCCAGCCCCATGTTGTAATATACCTCGCTACTCTCCTCTTGGCCTTCATCTCGTGCGGCGCGATGAAAGGCTACAAATATGAGTCTAGGTTACTCGCTGCCAGGCAACGTAGCATTTCTCTCCGTGACAGATAATTGCACTGCTAAGTACGCGTCATTCTTATAGACGCGCATCTGCTCAGAATAAAGTTTTTTGCTAAACCTGGACAAAAGGTTATCCAATTCTAGTGCGTGATAAATAGATGGCGTTATATTTGGCATTCAAAGGGATAGCTTCGTAAAAATGATATGTCCATCATCAATACCATCTGCGTGATGTACGTATGTTTCAGGATTGGCTCTTGCCAGGACCAATGTGTGCTTGACACTTCTAAAAACGGTATAAATATCGCGGAAAAACCCCAAAATTGAGTTTAGTGGCAAGAGCATGCAGATTTTACGATGATCATCCGTAAGATGGAGTCTTACTGCAACACCGAAATAATTAATTTTCATTTTCTGAGTTGGCGAAGATGTGGGATATAGCCTGGGCACCACAATAAGCATCGGCAGTTGTATTATCATAATCAATCAAGCCATTTCCTTCCTTATACTTGTTGCCCACTGCATGATAGCTCGTATCCTTGTACCAAAACATATTTGTTGCTGGTCATCGCGCATCGAAATTAGGTTCATGATAGTGCTGGTAGCAGGCAGATAGTTGCTAATGTCCTCAATGGTCTGATTATTAAGTTGATATCGCATTGTCTTATAAAGCTCCAGCCTTTATTGGTTAGCGCTACCTGTGCACCAGCAGCAAAGTTGGCCGGTGAAACAACATTGGTTTGTAGAAATCCTCTGACTTCAAGAAAAACTTTGTGTGGCAACAAGTAAACATCTTCAGCATGTGTATGATTCTTGTGCCAGGCTTATTTGTCTGTTTCGAGTCCTTGTCCAAGTACTGAACATACTCGTATTCTGTAGTAGACTCATCGATTGGTGCCTCATAAAAAAGCTTAAAGTATTCTGGAGTAAACCGCGACAGAATTCTTATACATCCTTGTTACCCAAAACTCTTCATTAGAGTGGATCCTGCCATAATATTTGACATTGCCGATCTAGTGTTGGCCTTTGTTGTGCACGCATCAGGACTGCTCATAATTTCTTCACCGTGCTTAGATAAGATTTTTTTTTTCAATGCTAGTCATTACACGCTCTGCTTCTTTTGTTGGTGCAATTTCTAATGCAACAGGTTACTGTAGCACAACAGGTTGTTGCAACACAGGTGCAAGTAATGGCGTCTCCCTAATTTTGTCAAGCTGCTGTTCCTCTGTGCACCAAAGGCAAGTGGCGCAATTCATTTGACTATGCCAGGCGCTGCCTTCATAATCTTTCAGAACAGCGTTGACAAGAATCCTCTTACCATCTTTTTGCCCTTAATTCGTCTTGGCTTCATTTATACAACCCGATTACATAGTTTTGGCTAGCGCTCTCAGATGCAGATAAAATGTCCCTCACTTACTGTTAAGGTTCACGTTGTTTCCCGATTGGTCCGTTCTAAATATCGTAAGATAACAGATGAGGGTCGATGGCTTTACTGTCATGAGTGATTCTGGTGGCGCGTTTGGACTAAAGCGGTAGTTCATATGACTATAACCGCCTTTATGATTCTTCTCATATGGAACAGCTGATTAGTTGGCTGCTTACATTGCTAAATGTTGAGAGGAAAATCGCCATCGTGAACGCAGTCGCCCCGTATGGCTTTTGAATTAAAGCCTAGAAGGTTTCGTAAGCTGCCATTAATTATAATGTCGATCCTGTAGCCGCTTCAAACGTTATCCGTGTTTTAAGCGTATAATAATTTGGAGTGATTTCTACGTTATCGCTCGCATGACCTTTTTCTATCATCAACATTTTTATCTCATCAGCAATGTCAACAATATTGTAAGCTCATGGAATTAAGGTTCGCACTATTCTAGCGTCATTAACAGAGATAAAATACATAAACTTGTTATTGCTAGTTGTAATATTGTGAAATGAATTCCATATTTCTGCAGATATGAGAGCAATTTCATAGCGAGTATCCTGTGACAACTCTATTGGTGTGCTGTACCTGATAGTACAATGAATGTTGCTTCTTGATGCTGACTTAGAGTAAAGGAGAAGTGTTTGCGACATTTTGTCTTTGTACAAAATGTTGTATTCCGCTTTATTAAGTACTTTGTGCTGAAGCAAGTGATCTAGTATTTCTATGATCTCATTATCTATTTCAGCGCCAACATTACCTGCTTGTTTGCTGCTAACAAGTAGCTTTAGACGCGTGACAAGCTCGACATAATTTTTGTAGCATTTTATTCATGTACTCACCGTCTTTTGCTTTTTTGTGGTCGCTTTCTTACGAGGTGATCTAACCGGAATTCATGACCTTGGCTCTGCAACAGATTGTGGCGATGCAGCAGGTGGCGATGTCAAAGCAGGTTGTTGCAATGCTGTTGCTTGTTGTTTTGAGGCAAGAAAATCCAACGGTGAAAATTCCAACGGTGAAAATTCCATCGGCTGTGGTGATGTGGATGATGCTGGTTGCGGCGATGCTATTGTTTGTAGCGTACAGCATAAACATCTGGCGTCTCATGTTGTGCCTAGAAAGTAAAAGCATATGTGTTACCATCGATATATAAAGGTTTACCTTTTGCTTTTACTATCAGCTACCTTCTTTTTTTAAAACTCTTTTTGCATTTTCTCGCAAATGAAAACCTAGCCCTTTTGTTTTATCCAAATAAGGTTAAATATTAGGTGTGTCCCTTAATTTTTCCCCCCATTTTATATTAAACCTGGCTATTTCTTTTCTTGCCTCGTTTATCCTCTTAAAGATGATTTAATTTGGCACATCCACCAGTTTCAGATAGTTATAATCATCTGCTAGTTCATTAGCGTCGTCTCTTACCATTCTGAATATCTTGCTTTTTTCCTCAGCTATTTCTTCTAACTCAGAAAGAGCCAGAGACAGTTCGCCAGTAATCCTATTCAGCACGTTTACTTGACATTTGATTAACTTTGCTTGTTGTTCTTTCAGAATTGTGATGAGCTCGTCTTGCTTAAGATCTTGCGCTGTTGCAGCTTGCTCTGATTTTTCTGTGATTGGCCTAAATATCTTTTGTGCTACATCGCGCTGAAATTCCTGTTCGCCTATTTTTTTACTGCAAGAACACTACTAAGCAATTGCTGTTGCTGCTCTGCTTATCTGCGCATAATTTCAGCTTTAATGTCTTGTGTATCCACTCGTACAAATGGCATTGTATATAAAGTATTTGCATAAAATATTGCTGCATACAACGGCAGGCATGTCGCGGTTGCCAGCATTAAACAGCAGTTGCAGACAACGGCAAGCATATCTAAGTTATCAGCAAATTAATTTGGCAGATAAAATTCGTCAAAGCCTTTGCGATACATTTCAGGAACGGTTTCTGCATCTCTATGAAATGTCATAAAATCATCTTTTACTGCCTCTTGTCGCTTCGTAATAACATTGTTTGAACTTGGCAGCGTCTATGCCACGACAATGATCGCACAGAATGGAATTTATGTCACGATTCTTCAGGCCAGAAAACAACACAAAGCAACCTCTATTGCGGCTAATGTATTTAGGCACGTCGTAGTAAGATTGCGCCAACTAGATAGAATTGCGGTTTTTGTTTCGCGACAGAGAAGAATATCCTTTGATTTTATTCATGTTGTCTCGATCGATTTATGCAGAGTCCTTGTCGCCATCCAATTCTTCTACGGGCTTTATTTTTTCTGGCTTCAATATTGTAAAGGTCCTTGTTTCGCCACCAAGCGCTTCGTCAAAATCATCAAGTGTTCTGTATTTGCCTTGACCCGAATTTAGCGTATAATCACGTTGTCATAATTAAGTCCATTATTAAGCAGCATATTTCGAAGCAGATTTGTTTTGCCGCGAACCATTGGACCGACAATAATGTAATGACAATCCGGAAACAAAAAACGATGATTTGATTTTTGACGTTTCTTGAGACGAAGTTGATGATTCGCAGTTTTATACAGCAGATTCTATATAATGAGTCATTATACAGCTTTTAGCACGCTTATAGGTTCTAGTGGCACCAGTAGCACTACAGCAGATGGAGTTTCACTTGATCTGGTTAACAGGCGAGTGCTAAAACCTTGCGATACCATGATTGCACCGCTAAACATGAATTCGAGCAAGATCACAAATGTAGACGCGGCAGAAAGTGAAAACGATGCAGCCAACAAGAATTACGTGGATAAGTATGCAGCGGTTTGTGTTCTTGTGACAGCTGCAGGCGACATCAGTTTTACAAATGGCAAAAGTATTTTCTGTCGGAGCTGGGTTGTCCTCTCAAATTAGTGGCAATTAAATGATGCTGACCGCGACAGATGTTTTTCTGAAAAATGGCACCAGCACCAAGACTGGAAACTTCGATGTGAATTCCAACAAAAATTATAAATTTAGCCTCGCCAAACCGATCTACAGACGCAGTTAACAATGCGTACACAGATACAAAGTTTGAAGTAGACAGCGACTTGGTTGTAAATGCGCAAACGCCAGCCACCAATAGCAACATTCGTATGATTTCAGATGTTCTTATGGGCAAAGCACCGTGGATTGGTTTTGGTTCGCAGTCTTGACAAATGTTTGTTCAAAGGTCATCTGAGGTTTTTTTACACGCCCATTATCGTTTAGGCGCCAGAAGGTTTTAGAATTACCAACAACACCAACACAACCATGCTTGAAACCAAAAATGGAAATCTAATCGTGGCAACGTCAGCCGAGGGCAGCACAATAAGAATTGCTGGTGTCAACGTGGAAATGGATGATGGCACTGCAACCACTTTTAGATTTTCTTCCGCAGCCGAAATATACTGTGATAAAAAAGCCAATGGAACTTATGCTGCTGTCACAGTTCGATCTCCTGGCGGTTTTTATTATGTTAATGATGGCTATGAAGCCTTATTTTCTGTAGATGTAAGTAATGGTTATTCGAATGATAAACGCCCAAAATAATCTCATCAAAAACCTGAAAATGTCGTCCGCGGTGGATCTCACAAAAGCGACCACAAGAGAGTTTGTAAGCACTAGGCGTTTAAAAAACAATATTGGTCTTATTCCAGCGTTCACCTCAAATACAGGCAATTGGAATGGCTTTACTGCGTCTGCATCATCAGAAATTAGCACAGGTTACCAAGCATTTTACATGTTTACTACTTGATCTAGCTCTGTGTGGGCGACCGCTGCACAATCCTCAAACGTTTGAATTTAGATACAATGACCTGTTGAGGTTAGTATTTGAAAGTTTCAGTTAGGATGACGCACAGGAAAGGGTGAACGCATTATCAGCTGGAGACAAGATGCACAGGTAGTAAGCGGACAAACTTGGACTACTTTGTATTCAAGTACAACTACCATCGGATTTACTTTGCTTGACTTTTTATTAGTAGTCCTAGCACGACAAAATATGACCTATTTCGTCTGAATTGTCTTAGTGCTGAACCACTAAATTCTGGTCTGACCTATTTTCAACTTTTTACTCTTGATGATCTAGTCTTTGTTTTTTTTTTTTTTTGTCGACGGTATACACAGGAGATGTCAGAAATCGTAAGAATTGCACGTGAACTTAACACGCTGTTGCTTGAAGAAAAACATGAGAGCATAGTTTTTGATGACGCGAGAACTAAGACGTATTATGATAAAATTGGTGAAAAAACCCCAACTGTATAAACAGTTTTTGGCGGATCCAGAAAGCTTAAAAATGGATGATCACATGCGCAATTTTTCGGTAACCCATATGAGAGCATCAAAATTGCGAGACGACCTAGACAAATATGACAAGCTAAACAAGTTCTGCAATGACAAGGAATCAGCCAGGACTGCTAAAAACATGACACCACACGAGAATAATCTTGAGAAAACTGCAAAAGATCTTCTAAAGCTGATAAAAGACAAATTAAATGCTAAGTTGTCGTCTGTACTGCAAAAGGACCATTGAGGCTTATTATCTTATTGTTAAATACCACCACCACAAACGCGAATATGATGCTAATGAGCTTGCGGCGGCAATTGCTTATCTTGAAGTAAAATATGATGGTAGAATAGACATGATTAGAATGCTCACAACAGCAGAAACAAAAATACCAAGTGGCCACTTTTCAGTCGCTTCAGAGGCACCACAACTCATACAAGAAAGATTCGAAAAACACAGCACAATGAATACACAGCGGTACCTCGATTCGTTGTAGCAGAAGGTAGCCACGCTTTATTCTAGCATGATTACATAATTGGAGCCGCAAGCAGATACTGATGAAAAAAAAAGATAGCTGAAGCATACTACAACATTTTTAAGTATTCAAGAGCGCGTGGAGATCCTCTCCCTTTGACTGAACTTTACTATATTAAGAAAAAGCATGCTGAAGGATTTAAGGTTTACTCTCTTGTCGTTTCAGAAATACCTAGCGGTTACTTTAATGAGCCAAAGCTTACAGGAGCACAGTTGAAAGAGATTGAAAGAAGCCCAGAAGCGTATATGGCTCTTTTTTAATGCAGAGATGCTAAAGCGACCAATCCAAGATTTCATCAACAGATATCGAAAAAGCTTATTGTGGAATATCCACAAGATGAACCTTCCAGAAGAAGAGATACAGCCACAGGACGATGAAATAATTGGCTTGCGTTATGATATGTGATGAAAGATATCATAGACTTCAATCACATTAGCAGCCATCTTGAAAAAGAATAGCACGAAGAATTTATCATTACTACAGTTATCACAAGAGGGCCTATTGTTTAAAGCAGTCTTGCAGATACTACAAGCGCATGTTGTTTTTGTTGTCAGCGATTCCGTTGGCGTTAAGTGCCGCATGTGTTGCCGGCACTGGCGCCTTTTTGAATCCAGTGTTGTTGATTATTTCAGAAGACTGGAGCCAAAACATTAAAACAAAATGGCGATGTGCAAATACGCTTACATCACCTACACACAATTAATCAAATTAAGACCTGTTTTGACTGGCGCTTCATTTAGCACGGCTGACTTAGTCAAAGAATTTCGTATTGTAGACAACATCGTAGTAGATTTGAGTCCATTGTATGTTAGCAAATACGAAAAAATGTGTGCAAAAAAACCAAAAACAAACAAACAAAAAAAACAAAACAAAAAAAACAAAAAAAACAAACAAAAACAATATCAGAGGATAAAACAATTAAATGCTTGTGTTAGCACGTCTTAAAGTTTAATTAGGTAAACAACGCCTCGCCACCATATTTTTTCATTCTGATTCCAAGTGATATCAAGGGCATCACTTACAAATCCGTAGGCGCAGTTGACTGTTATTGGCATTCTGAGATCATAAAAAATTGAATTCAGGTGGAAAGTAAGCACAGGGAGCTTCTTCGTGCGGATATGATTTATTCTTTATACCTTATATCAATAATTTAGATTAAAGTTTGTTTGATTAAAGTTTGTCGCCATCAAATCTGGTTTTGACAAAATCGTTGATAGATTTCTGGTGGCCCAATTTGTTGTATTCTTCTCACAGTAGCTTTCTAGATCTTTCAAGTTCGATAGCGATATCTGCATAAAAATGAAAGTGCACTGTATTTTTTTCTGGAAGCTTGATAAATCATTTTGAGGGCACTTTTGACAAAGCCATAATCCCCATTGAGTGATTTAATCGCTGCTGTCTTTTCCATGACATCTTCTAAATCCCATCCTGGTGGAAACCTAACCAAAGCATCCTCTGCGTTCTTGTATGCGATCAGTAGTCTTCTTGAGTCAAAGTCGTACATTATTATACAGTATTCTTTTGTTTAAAAGCTGGTACAAGCTGCCTTATTTTTGATATAGCGCTTTGAATTGTCTTGCCGTAGCCTGGTTCACGAGCAGCATAGTTATAAGTGATCTTGAATATTTTCCATGGCAAGACAGCGACCAACTTTTTGCCTGGGCACTTGCTATCGATGATGTCAACCGCATCACAAATATCCCGTGGCTGATTCCCGATGTCAACGATAATGTAGCTGCAGTCTCTGTGCAGATCTTTCTTAATAAATGCGATCAATTCTGCTTCGTAGTCGCCAACAAATCCTACGATGCCAAACTCGACTGGATCTTTCACGTATCTGCTGTAATCTATGTTGTGCAATTTTCTGTCGTAGTAGCGGCAAAATCCGAGTTGTGTTAGCGAGCACTTGCGAAAAACAGTGTCGACCAACATACTGTAGGAAGAGACCACAGAGGCCTCTAGCCCTGATAATATTTGCCGAAGATAATATGCAGGGTACTTGTCTACATCTCTAGCTAAAGGATATTTGAATTCCAAAAGAAGAATCTTGTTGTTGTCAATCATGTAGCCACCAGGACTGTATCTAAAACCATATATGACCTGGATACAAATATCGTTGCCAATGATTTTTTAACTCGTGGTGATATCTACATAATTATCGTCTGATCACTGGTTCAAATAATATTTTCCAAAGACATAGCAACGTCACCTGGACAGATTTCTCGCTAAGCTTTCTTCTGGCTATGTCTCCAACCTTAGCAAACGGACTGACTCCAAGGAATGTACCCAACTCTGAGACACCAATTGTGGTCGACAATCATTTGAAACCATTCCGCTGACTTCTGCTTGACTTTATGCACACTTACAAATCTTTCCAAAACCGCTCTAAGATCCATTATTATACAATAGGCTTGCTTTCAATTAGAGTTTTTATCTAAAACATAATCTATAGATTAAAGAAATGACTCGCATTTCCAATTAGAGATCTTATATAAATATAATATATATAGGATGACAAAATAGGGTTGACCTCCATTTAGAGTTTTTGTGTAATCTGATATATAGGATAACAATCTGATATATAGGATGAATAAAAAATGGCTTGCATTTCACTTAGAGTTTTTGTGTAATCTGATATACAGGATAATAATCTGATATACAGGATAACACAAAATAGTTGGCCTCTAAATGGTAGTATATAGCAAGACCGTTATTGAGAAAACGGGATATGGTGACCCAGTTAAAGACCGAGCAAAGCGAGGTCCGAGACTGGGAACCATGACCCGTGTTTTCGGAACGGCCTTTCTATATACTACTCCTTTTTGTGTAGTGTTGGTTGGGATAAAGGGGAGTTGGGGATGGGAAGGAGGAGGCAGAACCAAGGTTTTCCAGTTTCGTTTGGTTAATATGTACACAAGAGACAACTTGTTCTTGCTGTTGGTAAAATTTTACGGAGCTTAGATGGTGTGGGTGGGCGATTCCGCAGGGGAAGAGGAGCGTAGCAAGGCTCTCAAGTTAGAAAATACTTCATTCTTCTGCAAGAATATGAACTCCCACTCCATACTTTTTGGTTCAGAACTTTCCTTCATCTTCTGGAAAAGATTTGAACTTCGCAGACGATATATGGCCCTACATTAATTCATAATGTTTTAGTAACTGAGGCGATATATCGTTAGACTTTAAATTAACTAACATTGGGCCCTACAATCACGCAAGTGGTTGAGGGCAAATATTCTACTTGGACACAAACTCCAAAATGTGAATAAATGCTTAAAGCCTCCGGACATCATTAATGCCGTGCAAATATTTAGAGCAAAAAATTCTTAGTAAATTAGGAAATTATTAAATTAAATTCAAATTTTGTACTCAATAGGTTTAGCAACTATGGTAGCTGACTAGATATTCCGATTGGCATGAAACGGACCCTTCCTTTTGTGTAAACAGGGAACATCCTAGTTTACATGGACTGGACGAATCAAACGTGGCCTGCGTCAAGTGGAATTGACTATAAATAAATTTTAAAGTAATTTCTATGCGTGTTTGTTTTTGATTTTTGTTTTATCCCCACCCCATTTTAAAATTTGGTTTAAATGCTAATTTGCGATTGGAGTCAAGACTAACTTTTTAGAAATAAAATACATATTTTTCATTAGAGGTAAAATTTTCAGCTATCACTATTTTTCATTCTACAGCTTCCAGTCGCCGCTTGGTCACAGCATGACACGCGTTATTTAGTAAGCAATGCGTCCATACAATATCAATTCTCATGGAGTGTTTTTAGTTCTTAAGTAAGCTACGATAACGTATAAACTGTATCATTAATCGTAGTGATTTACATATTAATTTATCCAATCATCTGTATAATGACTGGTCTAATGATGATGAGAGTCATCATAACATAAAGCCAAGGTTCTCTTTCCGCCATATATATACCAGATACGCCAATATCTCCACGCGCACGTCGGTAACAAACTAACGTGACTAAATCATCTTCAGCTAAGTCGCTTACAAACTTTTCTTTGTCTTTGTCTCTCTGTCTGTCTGTCTGTCTGTCGGTCTATTTCTCTCCTTCTCTCTCTCTTTCTCTCTCTCTCTCTCTCTCTCTCTCTCTCTCTCTCTCTCTCTCTCTCTCTATATATATATATATATATATATATATATATATATATATATATATATATATATATATATATATATATATCCTTCCACACTTCCCTTGTTGCAAATTTTACCACAGTTAATAAAACTGAACCCGAGAACTTTGACAAACGGTTTGCACCGTAGTTTTTATTGTATGTACCGTTTAAAAAAATTGCTCTTAGCAGCGTGTAGCTGCAAAGATCTGGTGTGTTGCAAATGTTATTATTTGTTATATATTTTTTTTAAAAAATCTTGCATTATCTATGTGAAAATGACTTCTCCTGGAGTCCATTTCTTTTGCGTGTGTTGTCCTTTAAGTGTATTTATATATTTGTCTTTGTTTTCAACAAGTCGTTTTTGATCTGCGAGTCTGATCCAAAGGTCATTGTGCTGTGTCTTGTATGTCTCAGGCCAAATTCGAAGCTAAAATCCAGGGTGTTTGTCAGGTGGGGTGGAAAGATATTATCCGTCATCCTATGCCATTTTCCCGCCTCCCCTCTCTCAAACTCGAATAAATCTTATTCATCATAAAACTTATATTGCCTATTTTGCCTCATCCAATTCCGCTGATGACGTTGCTAGGGGACTTACAAGGAAATTGTCTATATTTTCCTTGTTTGAATCTCGCAAATAAGAGCTGCGAAGGGGTGACTGGAAATTGGCATAGCTTCAATACCCATCGACGTACAGATGTATAATTTGGAACAAAAGTAGAAACAAAAACTTTCTATAACACTGATTGAAATATGAATTAGTTTTATCCACTCCTTATACTGGATGTTTGAGCTGAAAGCTGACCAATGAATTTCACCGTTATATTTACTGGAACAAAAATTAAAGGGTCAACGTTCAATTTTGCAGTTTTCTTCCGTACGCTGAGGCACTGTCTAGAAGGTCACTAGGTCAGCACTCACGAATATTTAGTCATGTCGCCATTTTTAAATTTGGTTATGATAGAGCTTCTTACTATTAAAGAACTGTATACAATGTTGGACTTGGGACCTGCTGAAAATTTTACCACAGTAAATTTGAACCCGAGAACATTGAAAACAGTTTTGCACCGTAGTCTGAATCGCTTATAAAATTTGCTCATAGCAGCATGTATCTGCAAAGAACACACACAGACACACACACACATATAAATATTTATCTCTCTCTCTCTCTCTCTCTCTCTCTCTCTCTCTCTCTCTCTATATATATATATATATATATATATATATATATATATATATATAGAGAGAGAGAGAGAGAGAGAGAGAGATTGCTTTTCCAATCTTACAAATGTTATCATTCTTAAATCAATTTATTAATGTTCACTACGCTTGTACGTGTACCTTGTTACCATTCATTATAATGTCTTGAGATGTTCCATCTTCGATTCCTCGATAGCACTCGGATGCTTTGCATGATATCGATCGGCAATCATTTCATCAATTGTGCTGGTTTGTGTTGACTTCGTCACTACGTTGCGTTTAACTGATAGGTAGTCGTTTATTACAGAATGACGCTATTTTATACCGCTATGTTTGTTTAATGTGCATTGTCCTCTATAACTTGCCTCTCAGAACGTATATAGTCATGTTGGCTCCATTGTTCCCAGGATTCTATATTACTGAGGTGGTAGCGTTCTCGTTTCCGACATCAGTATAGGAGAACCTTAGTTGTCTCCGTTAAGCATCTTTGCGTAAACATCAGAGGTTCCTCGAGGGTGAGGAAAATATAAATAGAACCCAGTCAATCCAGATTTCAGACGGATAACACTTGTGTCATCAATCGTCTGTTTCTCTTTGGATTTCGATTTCGGCTTAGAATCAAAATTCTGAATTTCATCCAAAATTTAGATCTTTCATTTTTAGGAAATTTAAACACAAAAAGGAAAATTTAAATCAGGTAAAGTCATTTTTGAGATTGTTAATTTCAGAGTTGTGTTAATTTATTATAGTTCGAGATTTTTGATCACAAAGTTTTCACTGGTGCAGAGTTTTTGATTTGTCCAGATTTGGGGTTGGTCCAGACTTTAGATATCTCTAGATTTTGAATCACATAGAAATTCGTTCTTTTACAAAATCCTTCTAAGAAATAATAATGCTAAATATAATTATTTGAAGAAATACCTGCTGTCTTTCTTGAATAGGATTTATATATCTCTAGTTCGACAAGATTTCAGTATTTATTACTGCGGCAAATTTGAGATTCTCAGAATTTCACTTGCCAAGATTTTGGAAGCTCTAAAAAGCCAGTTTTTAGAGTCTCCATATAATATCTTTAAGTCAACAGAAGTAAGTTGATTGTACCCAGATAATACAAACAGTAGTATTCATTTACCAAATTTAATTTAGAAAAATATAAATTTGGTATAATTTTGCCAACCTATTTTTAATCCCCCATAATATTTTGCAATAAGAAAATCTGCTGTTTCTAAGAGCTCATGAAATTGTGGTTTACTGGGAAATCCTTCATTTGTAAAGTTTGTAATATTGAAATGAACCAAAATCAATATCATTGTATGTAAATGAAATTGTGACTATGTAAATTACGAGAGAAGAATAGAGAACATAATAACAAGTTAAATATAATTTATTCTTTATTTATTTATAAAAGTATAAAGAGCATATATTTCTTCTTTCTTCTTTGTGACCTCTTTTGTCTTTCTAGATTTTTTATACAAAAATATCAGCGCCAACACAACTCGCATATTTCTACACTCTTTTCACATCAAGCCAGTATCAGGCGAACCCAGAATGTGTTATAACTTGAACAACCCTGACAAACCTCACGCTGCATATTTTACCTTGTGTAATAGCAGTAGCGGCAACAACAGCAACAACAACAACATAGTATGTATGTATTAGCCTTGAACGACACCTCATCATAATAATGGCTATGTGGTGCCTATAAAAAGTGAAGTTCTACAGATGTAAAAATGAAGAATTCTACAAAACTTTAGGAATAAAGCAGACCAGTCTGTATGCAAGAAACAAAAATAATATTTGTATGTCCTAAAAGTATACAATGATTTGAATTATCGTGTTTTTCTAGATAATGTATTTTTCATCCCATTTTTCTCTATAAGAACGAAACATTTACTCACGTATTGTTTCATGCCAACCTTCTACCCTATTCCGATGTTTTCTTTTCTTGAATAAAAATCCCACAACAAAGTCAAATACCACTTAAAATTATTTATTTATCGATTCAGTCTTTTGTTTATTCGTTCGTTCGTTTACTCACGCACTCGTTAATTCATTCATTCATTCATTTCTTTGTTCGGTCGGTCATTCATTCTTACCTCCATAATCCTTCCCATCCTCAATCCTTTAACTGTAAATGTAGCAATTGTAATTAATTTTGTGTTGAATACACATTAATTGATGCAAGTAATTGAGAGGCTTTTTCAGCTGAGTTGTAAGACCTTAGACGTACGACCTTTAAAAAACAAAAATTACGTCGCTTGTGAAATTTAATACAGTTGACTTTAATTTGTCAACAAATTATTTTCTATATCGTAAATACCGATGTGTACTTCCATACTGTTTTATCAAGATAATTAGTTTGTAAACAAGGTTTTATGTTCATATATACTTAAGAGTTATAATACTTCAGCTGAAATGTATAAACAACTATTGATGGAAATATTTTTGACTTGTTACAAATATATTTTTAACTTTTTGCATGTGAAATTAAAATTCCCATAAAATGCTACGCGGATCTTGAATATATGTTATAACCGGAGTTGTACTAGTGCAGAAAACAAAACAATTAACACCCCCTCCCCACAAGCATTTTATGACTTCGAGGAATAAATTGGAAACTGCATCACCTTTGTAGCACGGACTTTTTTCCCGAAAATAATGTTTCCGCCACCGTTCTGTTTTCTACAAATTATTATCCCTTATAAGTCTAGCTTGAGTAAAACGTCGTTTAAGAGCAACCATCATGAGACATGAATTTTGTTTTTATAATTAACTGACCGGATAACTGATAACTTCTTGCTGACAGTTTGATCGATCAGTCTAGATAATTTTGACGTTGTACTGTACCTTGTCAACAATAACAAAATGTCGATGTCATTTCACTCGATCCGACTTGCTGTTATGGATGGATACCGACACATATTTAATAATATGTCAAAGGTATAATTTGGTGCAATGGATTAGGTAAACCCATACTAATCTTTCTCTTATATCGCTGTCACTTTTGTGATATGCATCCCAATACGACTCCAATCGCATACCGCAAACCTATCATTCTCTTAAATCGCGGTCACTTTTATGATACGTATCCAAACAAATAGAAAGGATATCTAGGTATTTTGAGTAGATCAGAGTAAATAGTTCATGAGTGAAGTGGACACATTGTATTTTGCAATCATTTAGGACAGTGGCGTTTTACAAATTTACCTCCTACATATAATGCTTCAAATTGTTTATTTTACCTAATGAATGACTGTTTTCTTACGAAAAGGAAGAGATTTTTATCTTTTGTTAATACATTTCTTGCACGGATTGATACAGTGACTATTGTTGGGAATGGGGTACTGTAGAATCATCACAGAGCGGTCGTATCCAACATACTTCAAAGTGTAACATCAATGATTGTGGTTTATCTATACTGATTTTAGGTCTTTATTTTGTTTTTTTCTGTATTCCAACGAGAATTGTGTGGCCTTTGCAAGCTTGCAGTCTAGTTTGGTAACAGGCGCTGCACCCAAATTTCGATTGTCAATTAATTTCTGTGCGCAGTCAACACTCATTTCAATATCTCATTATTAAATATATAATAATGCACAATATATTAGGTCATCCCAAACCTATGGTACCTCTTATCTCACTGCCAATTATATGATAAGCCTCACATTAGGATTCAAGTTGAAGTGAACTTACGAAGGGGATGGGTGAAGGGGAGCGTTACAGGGTGAGTTTGGTGCTATAAACTTCGATTCAGAAGCAAGATTCGTAAATAATAAAAATAAATATTTATTTCTTGCGTAATACCAGATATTTGTCATCTTCAAGTATAAAAATCGATGTATTTTAACTCGTGGTGTCGCACTGAAATGATCAATATTGGAAATTCTCCATAAAAGTTTTCCCATCTGTGCCGCATTAATTATTAGTAACTCTGGTACACTTTGTCCATGTAAAGTTATTTTTTTCATGCTGTGAGACAAAACAAATATTGTAAATGACTGAATATACAATTATTCAGATTTATAAGCTTGGTGCAGTCTGCAATTATTATTACTTCAATATCTATACTAATGGTCGCTTTAGGAAAGATGGTTCTGACGTCACATGTTTACATCCGGGTCTCGACCAGAGGTATAATCTGGTCAGTCTCGCTAGAGAAGCTGCACTTATCTATTACAATACACACAATGGCGCATCAATCTTGTGCAATAGGAGCATATCCAGAAAGAAAGAAAAAAAAAAACCCAACATACAGATGATCGGAGGATATTCATTTTTTAATATTAATTATATCTCTGATGAAGAGACAAAAATGCGTGGAAAAGGAAGATCGTGTCTACGCGCGCAGATGTCATTTTAATGGACAATTTGTTCGATGTTGTCATCTACAGCAGACATTTTGAGAATGGGGATAAAATAAATTTGCCGACGATTATTCCGAGGAAAATTGGTAATGAAATTGTATGGCCAGGTGCCAGTTCAACTCGGAGATTTATTGTCCGACGCCAGCTTCCTTGTAGAAATGAAAATGAATCCCCACGAACTCCCAGTGGCGCGATGGGGGAGGGGGCAATTGCCCCCGGGTGTCGGGCGAGGGTGTTTGCCGTCGGGAGCTTTGTATTTTTATTTGTAAGTCGGGGTTGGGGGTTGGCAACTGACATACAAACTGTTATCTGTGACAAAGTATGGGCGCCACTAAAGAACAATGCCCCCGGGCGCCTCTGTAGGGGCGCCACTAAAGAACATTGCCCTCGGGAGCTTCGAACCCTCGTGCCGCCACTGCGAACTCCTGCCTCAACCCTTAACCCGTCAAGCCAGCAAACATATTTCCAATCGCCAGATAGCTTACAGACGAAACTGACAAATCTTTAAAAAAAAAAAACTTTCTAAATCACCAGCCAAATTGGTAAGTTGAAAAAAATGAAACAATATTTATATTTTTTGTATTTAATTTCTATGTATTGTTAAGATCTATAAAAGAATACGTGTACACTCAATTTTGGCCAAATACCGATAGTTAGGGACCGACTGTTTAATGTTCGGACGAAGATATTGTATTTTTTTCCTTTATCTCAAGATAAAAAATTCCAACAAAATGTCAGGGATTTAGATATTTTAAAAATCAGAGCAGGATTTTTTTTTCCTTTTTTTGAACCTATTTGAGTGTCAGAATTTCTTTCCTTTAAAAAACACAGAGCCCTCGTAAAAGTAAATAGTCAGTCCCTTACATTATGGATTTTTTGTTTCAGCCACATCATTATGATGACGATGGTTATGACGATGATAATAATGATGATGGTAGCAAAATCACATAGTAATTATATGTTGTGCTGAGTACTCTGTCGACTCGTCCTTCAATACTTGTGCAAAGTCGTTGTCAAGTTCACTCTCTGCGACATTGAATGTTGATTTGTACCTCTTGGGGATACCCGGATGTAACGCGATGATGTCAGGACGTCTTTTCCTAAAGCTTCCATAGGGTATGCTCCTGCTTCTCGATGGACCAAAAAATTTAGAGTTGTTCGTTTCAAGCTTAGTATATATTTTAAAATCCTCAAATATACTAATTTTATTATGTCCAATCTTTCATAAAAACAAACCTCACAATCATACAATAACATAGGTTTAATCATTGTATCAAAAAGTTCTGTCTACAAATCAATTAAGAACGACAAAGTACTTAACTTTTTGATTAGGCTGAATATTGCCTCTTTGATTTGTAGAATTAGCAAGTTCTAGCAAATAGTATACCTAAATATTCAAATTCAATTATTTCTCATGAAGATCCCTTGGAAGAAAAATGCAAATCCTTTGAGAGTTTCCCTCTAGAAAACAAATAAACAAAACAACAACAAACGAAATGTAACTTTTATTTATATGTATCATCAGCTTTTATTGTTCAAAGTGAATTGATTCAGTAACTCTTCGAGTTACCCGGATACCGCCAACATGCTGCGGGACTATAATGATTAAATTTAGGTCTTTCTCTTGATTATCTGATAAGCGGAAACTGAAGACCCTCCCCCCCACCAACCCCCTCCCCCCAAAAAAACAACCCCCCCCCAAACAAATAAACATTTAAAAGGGCAAGATGTGAAAGAAAGAAAATGTGGATTAAAATATTAATATAGTGATAACAAGTTTTAAGGCCAGAGTATCCTTTAAAATATCCCCATCCTCTCCTCAGCTCTAGCTCTATAATAATAATAATAATAATAATAATAATAATAATAATAATAATGCTACAATTAATAATAAAACAAGCCTAGGGTATGTGATACTTGCATTTACGTCTCTGTTTATAGCTCTTATATTTTAGGGATTATTTGTTTGATTATGGGGAGTCGGTGTTGGGAAGATATTTTTCAAATTGAGCAATTAGCCAAGTACTAGGAGCAGACGTCATAATGTTGTCTTCACAAGACTTTATGGTAGCAGGGATTAGTTTCGTTAAAAGTACCCTCAATTTCTTAATAAAAGGAATTCTCGGGATATTTTCACCTATTAGTGTTAATTAATTTGAGATAGGAATAATTCTGCGTACTTGTTGTTTGGGTCATGTTTCGTAGTACGTGGTATAAAATACAAATCTACGGCTTAAAAAGCGTACTGATAAATTGTACGAATGTGAAGCAAGAAAAACCATGCAAATATGAAATTAGAGTCTCGTGAATGTTTGGTCGTTAGTTGATTAGAATACAATTATTTGTGGTATTAGCGCGTTTAAGAACCCTTCAGCTGAGATCTACTGTTGTCTTAAGGTCCTTGGAAATAGGTGAAACATCGACATTAAACCAGCCTCACACAGGTTTTGTTTGATTAGCTCGGTAGTGAGGTGATGTAAGACCCCTAGCGTGTTATAATAATAATAATAATAATAATAATAATAATAATAATATTATTATTATTATTATTATTATTATTATTATTATTATTATTACTGTTGTTTTTCTTGTTGTTGTCAAATGGACGCCCTAAGGTTGTACCTAATGTAGAATTCTCATCGTTAATCTGTTCCAAGGTAGGAATTACAATAGCTAAAAATCACAAGCACCCACCTGACTGTGTTGTTATTTGTAATTTCAATCTACAAAAGGGCAAAAATCTAACTTTTTTATTTATCTACTTCCCTACATTTTGCTGAAAATATGAAAGCGCGTGACTTTAAGAACGACTAGAGAGCGCAAGCCTTGGAGTAGTACCAATTTTTATCTTACTCTTTCGATTTACTGACCTACCTGTTACCCGATCACTGCTTGATGTCAAGGTGTGTGCGAAATAAATAAACCCTTGTCTGAAAAAAGGACCTCCTGTACGAACCATAAAATCAATACATCAAATAGATAGCTGCCCAATATATAGGGATATAATAGCTTAAACATCAAGGTATATGATATAAATAAGGTCAAATAACTGAATATCTAAGAATTACTAAAGTCATTTTTCTAGTTGCATTCTTTACTCTGACACTTGATGTTTGTTCTGTATACCTGTGTGGTAAGATAAATTATTGTGTTCGATTAATGTCCGAACATAATTAAATAGATAGTATTTTGCTGACTTGAACAAATTCCAACCGAATCGAAGACCGAATCTGCACTTTTCAGTTGTTTACTTTAGCAATTGTATCCGTCGGGACAGGGGTGTCAGCACTTGCTATACGTTAAAAGTTCCGTGTCTCCATAACCATGACAACTTACCCACCTTTACTTACATTTTAAGGTAGACTGGTTCGCTCGGTTTGCCTCAGCTTTCATAGCTAACTTGGAGATACAGTATCGGCAGCATAGACGAATTTTATGTGCGAAAGAGAACCCATCTGATGTTGTGCTGAAGAAGCCCTACTAACGTTAAAGAAAATAATAGTAATTTTTATTTACCATGTTAATGAAAGTGAGTCAATAAGAAGAGGGATTTCCTTTAACCGACCCCCAGGAGATAGCTGTGATAGTTCCATAAATTCATTCCTCACTAAGTTTAAACTACCTCCTCCTCCTTCCACACAAACACCACGAACTACACGAACGCTCGATGTAAATGGCAGTTTCTTGAGAGCCTAAAGAGTATCCAAATGTTGCTACCACCATTCATATCAGGAATATCTCAGACATTTGCTTTGTATTTTATGAAAAACTAAACACCTGACGGGGGAACGGATCGCAGAAACTTGAGAAGGAAAGAAAATATTGCTTTATTATGTGATGTAACAATGTACATGTTGACACTGCGCTGCGTCATTATAGAGTATTTTCATAAAAAATCATAGCCGTCAGGAATGTTAGGCAAAATCACCAACGTCTTTCCAACCCTCGACTGAGAGCAGTCTTCTAGCAGTCACAGTGCCCAAGACCTATACTGCAATGGAACGAATGCCCTCAGCCATCACGAATGCTGAAACTTATGAGGATGCCCGTGTCACCCATAACACTTTACACGTTTCAATCATGAGATCTACATATGCATCTGTCGGGTACGGGAACAGTTTTAACCGTATCTTTTAGATCTTTTAATTATACCTATTGATTTGTTTTGAAAATTCCATTGTAATCTACACCAACTTGCTTTGCAAGAACGTATTATGTGAAGAATTCTTTCATAGTAGAAGAGGAAGAAGAACAAGTGAGAAAGAAAGCCATAAATAGAGAAGATTGTAATATTCGTTTGAAAAAGATGTCTTTGTTTTCATGAAAGATTTTCTCTGTTACCTTCACAGATAATCTCATGCGATCTCAAATAAATAATAAACACATTGTCAGTCAAGTTGCACATTATTAATTAAGTTGCATTTTAATATTTTAATTAAGCCTGGAAAAACAAATTTACACCGTTGACAAAAGAGGTTTGTAAAGTAAGTTAAATCCATTAACATGAAAGGACTGACATTGTTTCAACACAAACTAACAACGGCAACAATGCAGAGTAATGGATGAATTTCTTTGAAGTAAAGATCTTAAATTGCTTGGCAAACTACATAAACAGTTCTTTACAGATTCACGTTGTCAACCAGGCTTAATATAGCTTTGCAAACAAATACATATTGATCCTATAAAGTCTGCAGACAGAATTATTCGTCTGGATTACAAACGTTTTAATAAATTGCTCAAAAGTTTGCGCTTGCATGTCTCCGGGATATTGTCAACACACGGACGTATCTAAAAATAATATGAAAGGTAAAACCAATTTATTTCGTCGTAAATGCCAATTTGTGCATAAACAGAAGGGTGTGTCCGAAGCGTATGACCCTACGTTGCTGCATAGTTGCTTGTACAAGGAACATACTTATTGCTGAATCGTAGAATGTTAACTCCAAGGATTCAATATAGTTGGAAATTATTAAAGAAATCACACATATACTACATACTTTATATTTCTCAGTTGTTAACCTTTTTTTTAACGAGAAGATGCATCACTTCTTAAATACAAACTTCACATCAAAATGCAATCTGTAAAATAAAAATACCAGTAAAATCTGTCATAACCTACACGAGCTTCGTTAATCACTATGTTTTACAGTCTGATAAAGTAAAAGCATTGTAAATATATGGATCCGGCTAGATAGATAAATTGATACATATGTAAGTATTTAGGTAGATGGATAGATATGTACGTAGGTAGGTAAGTAGATAGATACACAAGGAATAAGGACCCCACTATAGTCCCACTATAGTCCCACAGACTGCGCAGATGCTTATCCTGGTGACATGAGAAGAGTGCATGAACCACTGAGGTATATAGGGATCTCACTATATCCCTAACGATCCGCATGTGCAAATGACGTCATGTGGTTGGGAGTGACCTTGAATACCTTGTGGCTTGGAGTGACCTTGAATGATCTAATTTGAACCTGGGTCAGTGATTTAGTTCATAAAGTACATTAGCTTTGGGTTTGTCATGATAGATCACACCTTTGGTTGAAAGTGACCTTAAATGATCTTTTTTGAAACGGATACACTAGCCTGGGTGCAAAGTTCATGAGACTAGATGTTGTTGACGTCATAAAACAACACCTACGTGACCAAATATTTTGTATGCCTTTCAATGCTTCTATCGTTTTGTACTCATACTCCTCTTCTCCTCTTATGTTTTAACCAGTTCTCGTGTGGACATTCGTCACTTTTGGAGCCTTGCAATGCAAATGAATTTTGCCCTACCCAAAATGGCGTTGCATTGCAGATTGAACAGTGTGAAAAGTTTAAAGATGCCGTAAAGATCATGCCGGACTTTATCCCTGAGGTGAAAGACATCGTGCTTTTCTATTTACAAGACGACCACCAAAATCAAACGGATGCGATTTACTGCATGGAATGTAACCTTAACCAGGAAGGATTGCAAATATATCGAGTCAATGCGGAAAATTATGAAGGTGGTTAGGATGATGTCATCGTCTGCACATGTTACTGGTCAAAAACTTGATCACCTTGGATATCAGCACATCAGCCTTTGACTTACGAAAACCAGTTTTCGGTGTATACTTCAAAAAGTGAGCTCTACCCAGTTTATAAACTTATATGCTGCTTTGTATTTATTTCACGAAATCATGATTAATTCCGTTTACCTTTTTAAATCTGAAATTAATACCTTTGTCTGTCGGCAGTTCATGATACAAAGGTGGTGCAGTTCATATATTCTCCCTCATTTATTTGTTTGCAATAGCTTAAATGTAACGTTTGTAAAACTATGATTTACAATATATTTATGAAGTTTTTTTTAATAGCAATTCTGTCGTGTGTTTAAGATTAAGAGTTTTCGTTGGTTAGTATTTTCACACTGAAATGCAATTATTCCTCTTTGTGTTAACTATTGACATAGCTTCTTCAACTGGATTTGGTTGTTCTTTTTAGTACAGTAACTTATTTACCTGGTTGTTCTGTTCTACATTAAAAGAATTATTACACTACCCAAGCAGTAACATATTTTCTCTGAACTTTCCGTAACTTGACTTTCAACATGACTTTCAGACAACATTCATTTCTCTTGCTCCTCTTTTACAGCCCGATAATTAAGAAGCATAGTAAACGTTTGGATCTCGATCTCGATCTCTCCTCTCTCGCTTTATATATATATATATGAATAGGGGTATATATGTGTATATTCAGTAACATCATTTCATGGATTAATATAAATATCGGATAGAGTCAAGGATGGACGTAAAAGAACGAATAATTTACAGAATGTATATGTGCATTCAAGAGAGTCATAAAGAAGTGATACATTTTATTTTATTCGGATTAAATCATTCATTGAACAAAAACATCATATTTTACGAATATATGAATATTAAATATAGCACTAAATCTGAAGGAAAATTACTAAATAGGTGCACAGGACCTAAAAGGTTTGTAATACACATCAAGCAGGGATTACAAAAATAAAGACTTTTTCATTAAATAAAACATACAAGTTCGAAGCTACGTCCTAAATGTTGTACGATACGAAAAAGGGGGAAAAATACGATTAAATGGAATTTTTCTTTAAAGTTCTCATATTATTATTTATATAATCAACGTTTCGATGTGGATCGTTGACTCTCCGGTGTCATAGAAAGCACGTATGTACAACCAAACATTGTCTTTAAACCTATCTCTGCTAACACGGACAGAATATGATCTGGTATCCTTGTGATGCAATATGTCTGCGTGACCCTCCCTAGATCCTAGTCTGACATCAAAGAAGATCTCTTGATCTGTATTGGAATCGAATACATTTGTCCATGTAAATTCTGCTTCATTTTCATAGCTTGTAACATCTGTCGACTTTCCTAAAAATAAGATAGCCTGCCATGTTTATTTGAATAAGAGAACAGCTGGAGCCGTGTGAATGATGCTAATCATCGCAATTTGTTTTCGCATTTTCTTTTGCGATGTGGATAGTTAGGTTGTATAGAAAATGTATACACTACCTCTCTGCGTGCCATTAAAATAGCTTCATGGTAATACATCGTATTTATATTTTGCAAATTCTTACTTTGAAAAATGACGTTTTACTGTACAAACTGCATAGATGGTGAGGGGCTAGACACCGTGCATCTAAATCTTACTTCGTTTACGTTGTGACAATCCGAAGAACGCTTCAAGAACTGATGATCTATATTATTCCAATATTACTCATTCTAAATATCATAAGCAAAACTTTAATGATATTTTATGTAAGAAGCAAACTAATAAAGGCTTTGAGGACTCACAAGTAAATTTACAAATATTCAAGGAACATAAGCAAAACTGTGATTTTAAATAACAACATGAGATAATGTGAATGTTGATACAAAATTAACATTTTAGAAATCAAGTAGGTTGATACTTTATATGATTGAGACCTTTTTAACCTGTATACACACCTGTCAGCACCGGACCCCTGCTATTCACTGTGATATTACATAGAATAGGTTGACTGCATTGTTTGCCAGTGTTGACAGCAACTACTTGGAGCTGGTATGCGGAACCATTTCTCAACTTCAAATCACTTAGCATCATTGCCGAACGCTCAGTGTACAGATTGTCAAGTTCTATCTCACCGTCCTTTAAAAGCTTGCACTGGTAGTAAGTAACCCCGCTGAGGTCATAAAAGCCATCCCAGTGTGCCATTAATATTGTAAAATTAGATTGGAACAAAGCCAGATTTGTGGCTACCGTGGACAATCGCATGTTATTCTGTGGTGTAAACCAGGCTTTGGCATCATCACTTGACGGAGAACGGTAGGAAACCATAACACCTTTTCCGCATTTTGAGGAGGACAATTCGACCCTGTTGACACAGGATACATGAGGGTAGGCTGTTTTGCCATGGGTGATTGACATGTTTAGGAACTCGCATCTCTCATTAGAATGTGCCATCCTCAGTGGAGCAAGTGAAGTGGAGCCTTCGTCTTCTCCTATATGATAATGCCAAGGTAATTATAATGAACACACACACACACACACACACACACACACACACACACACACACACATATATATCAAAGGCGCTCGAGAGAATGAATTAGTTATAACTTTTGATATTGTGTTACGATATAAACTCTATTGAAATACAGTCGAAACGTCATGAAATTTACTCCATGACTATAGAGAAACTCTTTAATATCCAAAAATTTACAGAATATCCAAATATTGTGGAATAAAAGCACTAATTATATTTTTAATTTTTGTTAGATTTTGGCAGAGGTATAGTTTGTATGCCTATTTGGATATAAGTACCACGTGAAAAGAAAACAATGTTGTAAGCAAAGATTTAGTCTAGCGTGATCAATGTTATCTGAAACATTTGGTGTACAGCAAATATTTGGGATATCACAGAACCAATAAATCAATATATTATTGTTACCTAAACCACAGTAGCACATTTTGATTCCTGACTGCAAATCGTCAGCTCTCCAAGTCACAATAATATTGGTATTATTTGTCAAATTCTCCACATCCACTTCTTCGGTGACATTTTGAATGACTGGTGGAGTATGATCAACAATTATAGCATCACTCATAAAGGTGGACACCAAACCAGCATAATTCCATGTCATTGCTGTAACAAAAACGGGAGAGCCATGTGGAACAGCAAGTGGTAACACCAGGTGGTTTTCACTTGGCATCGGTGATAGTGGTTGTATTTGGAATCCATATTTAGTGGTTCCGGTGCCTACTAGAACAGACTTGATTCCACTCTCTGGATCCACAGTCCTTAGACATACAGAGATAGTTGCTGGACCAACTTGGTTTACATCGAGAGATAACAGATTTGGTGAAAAGGTCATGTTTGTACATTGAAACCATTGTATTTTCAAATCAAAGTCGTTTCGATTCTTCATCAAGATGTTAAAAGTTGTATTACCATCGTAAGGTGATAGAAAGTTTAGATCAGTTTCGGATGTTCCATTATGATTTTTTGCCAAGTGCATGAGCATTTTATGACGACCGATGGATATCGTCACTTGGTCAGATATTTGTGTGGTGCTAAATGCTGTTATTTTGTAAAAAGTGTTTCGTGTAAGATTTATGTAACCCTCTTCATATGAATCCCAGTTCAATGATACAAATTTCTCACATAGAAATCCCACAGGCTCTGAGGAATCAATTCTTATTTCCTGTGACTTGACAGTGTCTGATATACGACCAGAAGCATCTACAGAGTGGACACGGCCTACATAATTATGTCCATGGGTCAAACGAAGATTTCTGAATAAGACCTTGTTTTGTATTCCAACATTGGTATGCTGTTGTATGCTTATATCGGTGGAAATGTCATCAATAGTGATGAAATAATTTCTTATAAATGAATGATGGTCACCGAAACCATGCCAGGAGAACCCAAGCTCTGATGTAGAGGACTGGAAATTAATGTCTCGGAACTTATCCGAATTAAAAACTTGCCCGACAAATGGTGGTTCATCATCATATAGGATTCCATCCGAAGACAATGCAATCATTAGGCCAACGAGATTTGTTGCTCTGACAGTAAAGTAGTATCGGACTCCTGGCACAAAAGGGAAATTATGGAAATCAAATCTCGTCTGAAGATTAACATCTGTTATTGGGGTGAAATCATCACCTGTAAAAAAAATAAACGCGAATGGTCCAGGAAATATAAACAAGAAGTAAGAAAAAATATAATTGTAACATAACTTTATAATTATTATGGTGTAGTCTATAAAATGTATTGATATCAGAGATGCGACAATTTCTGATCGTACAAGGAAGTAAACCAATGTAAGTTGAACAATAGCGAAATTTTAGTACGGCGATATTATCCGGTCTCAAAATGCAAAAATGATTAATGCTGACTTTTTCTGCGATGTTAATAATACAAATAATGTCGATTTAATATTTCCGAATGGATAAATATAGAAGACAATTTGTTTCTTCATGTGCATCAAAGATGACAGATCATGTTTTTTAAGAGTATTGTATGGATGTGCTAGCGAAGGTGAGTGTCTGCGTGTTATTCACTTACTATAAGGGGTTGTTCCAGCCATCAATTCATATTTTAAGATGCCGCTCTGTGATTCTTGAAATACTCCCATCCAGCAAATGGAAAGCAGTGTCAGGCTTGTCATATACTCCGCATCCGTTTTGCAGTTGTCCAATTGTCCAATTAGTCCATTATAAATGTACCTTGGCGAACTGAAGGAGGAGTCATGTCGATTATGATGGAAGGAGACTGGTAAATCTTGAATGATGTACTTGAGTACCAGGCCTTTGTGTAGATTATGTAATAACCTCCCTGTACAAATTGTTTGGGATACTTGAGGCAATGTATTACATGCATTTCTTTCCCAACATCAGTCCACGGATTTTCCTCTGGCACGCTAAAAATACCTTCGCCAGATTTTCCACCTTTAACACCAATACTCCATTCATATCGCAGAATTCCAAGTCTCCCATTATTTTCTACAACCCAATGTCCGGAGATGCACGATGAAGATGCGGACATATTTTGATGCTCGGTTCCCATACCTCCATATACTTGTACCACTGGAAGTGTTTTGGAAGTGTTTTCTGAAGTCAAATCTACACAGGATGATCCATTGTTGTTTGAGTCGCAGAACCCTCCTATCACTGCACACGTGCAATCACTATTACAGTAGTGTAATATACAGGAATGTCTTTGCATTTTTAATATACCTTTAGAACGTTGCGTGTTGGTCCTTAAAGTCATACCAGGATAAGGTTATATTTGCCCCAGAGCCGACATTATTCCAGGTCATAGGCGGCTTAAAGCCACCAAGATGAGGAGGGGTGGAGTCGATTAAGAGAGGTTCAGTAGAAGAGCTGTTACAGAGTCCTGCCCCATTGCAGGCGGTCACATCAGCTGTATACTTGTCACCACTTCGAAGTCGAGACTTGTCTTGTAAATGAATAGTAAGCTTGTCCTCGTTGGATAACTCAACTATCTCCTGCTCTGCGTGTCCATTATGATGAGTGATAAGTTTTATGATGTGTTTCGTAATTTTGCTTTCATTATCCTGAAATTTCCATTGAAGTCTCAGGAGTGAGTCTTCCCATTGACTACCGGGACGGTTGGATACTTGCATCTTGTCTAAAACAAAACGAGGATTTAACGTTAATATTGGAGCGGTGACATCCACTTGAAATGGATTGGATGTTGCCTCGGATGATAATTCAACATGGTTGAATGCACGGACTCTTACCAATAACGGTTTATCAACTGTCATATTGAGACCGGACCTGAATATTGTATTAGACATGAGACAATTAGTCCAGTTAAGGACATCACAGTGTATCCTGTTGTTTGTGATGCAATATTAAAAATGATGGATACCCGATTGGGGATAATGTGTTCCTGGGGAAAGAAATAATCAGTTTTATATTAGGACAAATATATGACTGAGAAGTACGATGAATTAACTTAAAACACTGCAATATCAACAACTAACACAACCACAACAAAGCAAAAACTACACCTCCTCAATTATTAATAATTTGACAATGGCGATTACTGCGATTATAACAACAAGAACAACAACTGCTAATACTTCTACTACTACTACTTCCGCATGACGATAATTAGGATGGTGATTTTGATGATTTGATGATTAATTTACGTTACATTCAGTTCAGCATCGCAAAAAAAGGGATAAATAAGATTGACTTCAGTGTGGCTTCTACATTTTAAAAAAGCTGTGATTGTCCATTTATACATATTTTATAAATCTTTGTAATTTTTAATTTAATGAACATGGTGTAGGTTTCTATGCGGAATATTGTTGGGTATTCTGCAGAGTTGTTATAGATTACAAAATTTAGTGATGGAAAATTACATTTTTACGGAAGATAAGATCAATACAATTTGGTTGGTAGATGATTACAAGAAATGAGTCGAATTTTTCAAGGACTCTTTACTATGGAACTTCCGTTGAGTCTTTTTTTACCGATGACTCTGGTATCCTTCATGTTTGTTTCCAAGCCCTACTTGAACAATGCCTGGTACGGGAGGAGAGTTATCTAATTCCGTCTGAACATCGCTTGGTACATAGCCCTGCACCATTACACGCAACTACTGTTGTAAAGTATTTTACGCCTGGCGTGAAGACACTTTTCCAGGTGTTCTCTGAAGAAAAATAAATAAAAATAAATAAATTTATTTAAAAAAGTGAAAAGATTCTATCATTGGAGTTTGGGTGAATCGTGTCTGGAATACATTTATTGGAGTGCATTTCGGCAGTCTGACTAAAGAAGTTTTTACCGATCGAAAATGCTTTACCGAAGCGTGTTGTTGTTCTTGTGTAAATTTAACTGTGTATAACAAATAAACTTTATTCTGTATATTAATCCATCGAGTTTATTTAAATCTGAAAACTTTAAAATGTCATTTTGATATAAAATGATCATTTTTGTTTACCATGTATATGATTACTATATTTCTTTTGCCAGGAACTCTAACCTTATCGCCAGTTTTACCTATTTTGTAATGGATACATATTGAGTATACTCTGGCCGTCCTGGCAATTTATTTCAACCAAGGTCGCCAAAATGTGGAACAATTACAAGAGGTGAAATATATTTCTGATTAAACTTGACAAATATGCAAAATGATGCATCTCTGACAATTTTCTTTACAGATTCAAAAGATTTACCGCTGTCCGTTGTGTGGAGATTAAAACAATAATGCAGAATATAGCTATAAGAGAATCTTATGAATGTTAGAAACATTTCATATGCAGAATTATTGGTGACAATGTTTTCATTATCTGAGAAAACAAAATGGACAATGTATTATTAGATCATTGTAGAAATCTAGTTAATATTTATAATGCATTAATGTTTCCAAGAACAACTTCCTTGAAACTTTCCTACAAATATTTAAACTTGTAAAACTAGCTGTTTCGTTACCATGGCTCATATTGTAAAGACATATATTTCATGGTTAGGGCTGGAGTTGATGTTTTCTAGACGTTATCAGGCTCTGAACCACTTTTTTAAAATTATAGCAGTAGCTCTAAGTCATCTTTATTTTCTTGACTACGTCTGTAAATTCATCAAAATCTATTGGCTCTTGATTCTTTATCTTACAATTTGCTCCTTGTAACCTGCAGAGTCAAGAAATGCCTTCACGGGACTTTGGAGTTAGCGTTATCTTGTAAAACACTATCGTGCGTTGGTTTGGTCTATTCTTCCATTTTTTAGCGGTCAGGACAGGTGTGATGGGCTATTTAATGATGGTGACCATTTTGGGGTTTTAAGAACCATACATTCACGCGCTTACTTTTGTACATTGAATTACTTGTGCATATACTTAAATTTACCTTGGAAATATAAATAAAAATGACTCTGAACAATAATATTTAAAATGTAGGATGTATCAGTGTCCTACTTGTATATAATGTTTCATTTATTTCAATTATTTCGTAGCTTTTACGTTGTCAAAAGAGCTGTGTAGGATTTAGTAATAGATGTTGAGCCGTTTCCCTATAATTTCGTCTCTTTCTCAACCCGACCCACCACACCCAACACCTTCACTGCTTCTATGGTACAGGACGAACTTCCAAATAGATTCAAAGGTGCAGGATGAATATTTTGTTTAAGAAAATCATGGGCTTTCAAGCAATAACTGGCTAATTGCTCGTGTACGTGTCAAACTGTACTCCATTCTTTGCAAACATGATAACAGGTGCATATAAGTTAACAGCTTGAACTTAAAATTCTTCAACTCTAGCCCTTTGTACATTATTAGATATGACGCACAATGCTTTGAGACCGTTACGTTCGAGAGATTGACCTTGTCCATACAGGGCGTCGAAATTTTTCTAAACGGTGTCATCGATGTTTTAACATGTGTTGTGCTCGTTTTATATTCGCATTTCTCGGCAAGCATCTTTTAAATCACTTTGAAAAAATGTGTGCTTTTTGGAAATTTGTTCTGGACGTTTAGGTTCCTTGTTGAACTTTTGTTCGGGCATCAATACCAGGTTGGAGAGCAATTGAGCCCCACTTATGTATTTTTTTTAAATTGGCATGAGGTTATGAACCCATTCTGCATACTCCTGAGAATAGTTTACATAATATATAGAAAACTATGATGACAGGCAGATATATAGTGAAATATCGAAATATTTTTTTCCTACGTCTGATTTAACTGATTCAATTTTCCTAATGGAAGTTATTATATTAGATGTTAAAATGGCATGCAGTCGCATTCCTAATGTAACGAAGCGAACTTCATTACGCAACGCATTTAAATTGCATAGTATTGCGACCCATTTTGATATAAATCTTACTTATAGCAATCAGTTTATTCTGACCATGACACCATAATATTGTTAAGGATCTGAATGTTTTATTGTTACGACTCTATGGTCTAAGAAAAATGTAACAGAAAGAAAGTGAAACCAACAAATCAAGTAAAAATCAACAAGCAATTCATTTCTAGGCAATTAAATTGAAAAATCAAAAAGACACTTACAGTAACGTGTATTAAAATCCAAATAATTCAATAATAATTAGTGTCCTAATCACAAGTCCTAAATATAGAATGTTCCGAATGAATGACTGTATCCTTGAATGTGTTGATGTGTCAATAGTCTTAATGTCCTGATGTGCCAATAGTCTTTAATGTGCTGATATGTCAAAATGAAGTGCTCCAAAATATCTGTAAATAAGTTCACATAAATCCCAAAATCATCAACTCAAACTCCAAAATCCAAAAGTCTATGAGCACTTTTATAATCCAGTGAATATTTTAAATAATTCCTCTCTCAGAATTTGGAATGATTTTCCACAACTGTGATGGCTCTTTACAAGACTGATGGTAATGGCGAAACTCCAAAACTGTCCACTAAGCATGGTATATATAAAGATAGGTTACATGACAGAACATTCTAGAATAATAAATGTATGTGTGACCACTAACACATAACTCCTAAGGGAATTCCAGTTTTATCTGTAAACAAAATCAACCTTGACCTCAAATTGGATAAACACCGTGGTTATCAAAACTATCCTTGAACTCAAATATTAAGTAAACAACCTAATTCAAGGACACTAGTTAAACACGTTTTCCTGATAAACAACATTAAGGTCTAAGCAAATATTAAAGTCAAGAAACATTTATAATTTCCTAAAAAATTTAGAATATTATATAAACATCACACATAACATTATTCTATAGGTTTTAAAAGGCTAACGAATTTACTGTCATATGATCTACTTGAATATTCCTCAATACCAAAGGAAATAAAATCGCTTAGTCACTGTCGATTTTATAATAATATGAATTGCATGCACTTGTGACCCATTTGTAATAAACCTTAAGAGATGCAATCAAATTTACTCTACCCTTTACGCAGTGGTGTACTGGCCATTGGGCATACCGGGACAAATCCCGGTGAGCCGCCGCAAAAAAATCCGTTTTTACCGGTGTTTTACTGGTGTGAGCAAAACCCCGGGCCTGTCCAGGCAGATAAGTCCAGGGCCGAGTTGCTTACCCAGTACACTCCTGCCTTTACGCTATAATATTAATTTTAATTATATCTAAATAGTTGTTGACTTAAACAAATTTATATTGATAAGTAGTTTAATCGAATATACCTCGAATGAAAGTTGTTATTAAAATAGGGCTAAAATTGTATGCAGTCGCAACCACTATTCTAATAAAACAGATTTTATTACAACATGGGCTGTGACTGCATGCAATTGCAACCCATTTTGCAATAATTATTACAATTTTCAACTTGACTGCAATAGGTATTCGTTGTAATTATATCTGAATAACTGTTGGCCCTGACATTTATACCGATTGGTGATCTAGTTGAATATTGTTACTACCATATGGGATGAAACTGCATGCAGTCTCAACCCCTATTGTAACAAAGCAATTTAGATAGATAGATTGATAGACAGAAAGCAAATTTAGATAGATCAATAGATCGATAGACAGACAGATATATATATATATATATATATATATATATATATATATATATATATATATATATATATATATATATATATATATATATATATCAATAGATTGATAGATTAGATAGTTAGATTCAACTGAAATGTAAAAAACAAGTACAGCTCAGACATACATTGAAACGGTACCCTGTACTTAGAAGTTCAAATAAGCAGCGCAATTCTTAAATAAATACCTGTTCGAAGATGAACATCTACTAGCGGTTCCGCATCAAAAAGCCCCTTCTGTGTGCCAATGCCGATCTTGTAATAAGCAATATCTGAATGTGGGTCGTGGAAGCCATACCAGTGACTTGAAATGTGATCCAGTTCTCGATCAAAATCCACATCAGCCTGAGTAAGGATACAATTGTTCAACTATTCCAAAGGGACGGTTTACATATTTTAAAATAAATTTGACATATGAATTTCTATGGAAAACATGTTAGCCTTATATAGGTTCGATAAAGTTATAAGCTTTCTGTTAATTATACAATTGTAAAGTATATCATCGCAGATTTGTCATTGAGGAGGTAAACAAATAAAGTTATTCGGGGCCGAAAAAGTAACCTACATTTGTCTCGACTTGAGGCTAATGTAAATACTGATGCATGATTATTAACTTAGGGGTACTCGGAAAGAAATAAACATATGCGTTCAGGCTAATGTAAATACTGATGCACGATTATTAACTTAGGGGTACTCGGAAAGACTTGAGGCTAATGTAAATACTAATGCTTGATTATTAACGTTGGGTTACTCGGAAAGAAATAAACATATGCAGCATATGCAGTCGTAAGAAAACTTGGGTTGAGTATTTACCTGTAGAGTGCGAGCAATATGTATGTTAGCTTTACAGCATTGTAGGGAAATGTACATGATTATTATATTTTTGTACACCTTCGATTCAGTGTCCATCGAAATGAATCTTTTCTATGCAATCCAATCAGGTAAACACTAATATCGTTTGCTTTCATGGATGCGCGTTCTATTTTCATCATTTTTCGCCCGATTTCTAATTTTCTGCGTAAAAATTCAATAAAATACGTACACATTCCCTTTAAAATAAATCTAAATTAAAGCATCGTTTTGAAAGATACTTAGTCCTTCATGCGCTGTATATATATATATATATATATATATATATATATATATATATATATATATATATGTGTGTGTGTGTGTGTGTGTGTGTGTGTGTGCTTTGTCATCGATAATTTGATACGTAAGTAATACAGACAACAATTATCGTTATCTTTTTGATGAAAGATATCCATAAGAAGATAAGATCATCATCTACAGTATGGTAAAATGTGTTAACATCCAATGAAACATTGCCTTGAAACACTGATGGGACAGAGTAGAAATAAATGTAACTAGAACTATACAGGACAGAAGGATGTATCGCCTTTACTTTTCATTTTACTCTCACCCTTTTCAGTTAAATCGAAATCGAACAATATCTTGTTCTGCTTCAAGTACTTGGTTCTTTGTGAAAACTCTTCACATTTGCAAAGGACTTCCAACCAATGAAACTTTCAGTATTGTACTGTAGCCCCTCCCCGCATAAAAAAGTAAAGATTAGAAAAAAATTACAGCTTGGCTGTGATTTCCATCACTGACTACACCGCCCTCAGGAGGAGATGTGTCGATCAGGAAGGCGTCTGAAGCTGCTTCCGTCATTAATCCAGCTCTGTTGAAGACCTATGTCGTATAGTTCAGGAATTTGGAAATAGTTTAAGAAAATCGCATAAGGTTATATTTCATATAAGGCTATACATATATTTTACGAAATGAAGGTCCCAGATACTAAATCATAAAATGGACAAATTGAAACAAGCAAACATCAAATACATGCAAAGATTAATCTTGCTCGACCGAAATTCAAGAGAGTATATACAAGACAAGTTGTTTATTTTCATTCAGTTTAACTAAATAAATTCGCATTACCCCTCAGATAGCTTTCATTGATTTGAAAAAATAATAAACTTTCTAAACAAGACTTAAATGAAGTAAATAAATTACGTCCCCACTTTGTCAGAGAAGGACTGGGATTTCTCTATGGTGAACACAGATGGATCAGTAAAATCTAATCCTTTAAAACTTAAATTTCCCTGGAAACAGAGAAGACATATGGTTTATATAAGTGTTCTGACTTGATGAAGTAATACTCAAAAATTTCTAAAGTCAGAGATATACACAAAACTACACACGTGCTTTGTTCTGAGTCGGCAGAAAGAACTAGTTTGACATGATGTGACGTAGGGCGACGTCGAGGCCTGCAAAACTAAGACGTATTCATACTCCATATCAACAAGTTATTTCCTTGAACGATACGGTTTTATATTTATTACATGTTCATTTGTTACGCAATTAAAATATTTCTATATATGCAGTGTGAATGGAATTAAAAATAATTTGGGATACATAAAAGTTCAATTCTATGCACCACAGAATATGGACACCCAAACACGCAGAATCCAGTAAAAAAAAGAGAAAAAAAAGAAGAAAGAAACACTTGATATTTCCAGTCTGGGTGTGTGATACAGAAATACGGATTGAACATCCGTATCTAAAGCTAGATCAATTATGCAACATTAAATGGGTATTTAATAGTATTAAAAAGAGTTTCACTCCATGTTTTAAGCTTCATAATCAGATGTACAAATATTTACAAATGCAGAACATATTTCTGAATAGTACTTCCAATAATTTCGGAGTTTTGAAAATTGTTAATACAACTGATCAGAGATGTTTAAAATATTGACAAACTAAAAAAATGTTAAAGGTTTGATTACCTTCACAGTCGCAAAATATTGATGGCCATCTTTTACCTTTCTGTCTCCAGAGAACTCCTCATATTGCGATGATGAAAGTTTGAAAGGAAATATGTCATCCTTTCCCAGAAGAGATCCTATTCCTATGTAGACAGTTGATATTCCGCTTTCTGGATCATTAAAGCCTTCCCAATGGACCCTAATAGTTTCATAAGATACTATGACATTGCTATATTTTGCGTTACCGACGGTAACTCTGCCGGATATCGGAGGAATAATGTCTATAGTAACTCCAGGCGAAACAGAAATGGTCGATAGCCCTGCAAAATCGGTTGCTGAAATAGTAATCAGATTTAAATTACTGTGCAGGTAAATACTTGTATTGACAAGAACAAGTGACAAAAGTATTAACAGTTAAGGAAATGGAAAATGTCACATGTATGGGTTACATTCTTGTTTAAGTTCCATTCTGGATTGAATCCTTTCAGCATTTACACATATACGTTTGGTAATGGAATCTTATTGTTCAAAGAACTTTTAGAGTTACTAAAGTGGCAAGAATACACTGGTAAAAATAATATTTTGACAAGTATCAAAGCAATAAAACAATATTAGAAGGTCAGAGATTTTAAATATAGGACCTATCCAATGACAATTAAAATAAATGCACACGTATATCGAATACAAATTCAAAGAAGGTAGGTGTATCCCTGTAACTTACTATAAATTGTATCAGATTCAGGCAACCTAGGGACATTTTTTAAGTTTTCGAACAAATCACAACCTAGAGTGGCTCGAATTTCCTTGGTTTGATGTTCGAAAACTATGTTTTTTCATGGAACTCATTATTCTTTCGTGTAATTTTTGGAATGAGTTTCCCCAGTTGGTGTCCTCAGTAATCTGACCTTGTAGGAGACGACAACATTTCGTATTATATATTATTCTTGAATAATCAAAAAAAAAAAAAGGGAGTGACAAAACTCTAAAAATTTGAAGATGGCATGCATAGCACAAACACACACACACACACATAAAAGGGAGAGTATGAGCTAATTAGTGCTTTGTCAATATTAATTTGTTGATCAGATTATGATTGAAGACACTTTCAGCCCCCAAAGTTTTATTTTCAGTGTCAAAATAGTTTTGTGCCGTATACAATATTTTTGCACTACGCCTAAAAACGTTATTCACACTTATTTTTTAGTTGTTTTTTGTGGGTTTTTTTTTTGTTTTATACAATCAAGCCAAACGTATCTTCTTTTCATTCTGTTGAAGTCTTAACATTATCAATTTAAGTTTAGAACAGTCAATGGCTATTCCCACACCCTTTATTCATATTCGTAAAGTCTTGTAATTTATTTACTTCATTTAAGTCTTGTTTAGAAAGTTTATTATTTTTTTCAAATCAATGAAATTTATCAGAGCGGTACTGAAATTACTTCACCACGTCGGGTTGCTCCATCCGGTCAAATTTTGTAATAAGAGCCACATATCAAACGGAGGTTAGAGATAAGAGATCCATGTTATGCCATTGTCTGTCTAAGGAATGAACAATAGTCAGTCCGGGCATAGTCTTAATGCATATGTAGATCAAATTCAGTAAGATGTTGACACCTTTTGTGATATCCATGCATGCGATTGTCGGCGTGAAGCATACAATTCAGCCATTACTGAGACTGCAGAAGGTTCTAGTTTGGTCGCCTGGAACCAAATTTTGAATATATATCCAATATTGAAAATATATTAGTCTGGCCCTCCCTTAATGGGAGCTGTATCTATCCTGAAATTGCGCTGTGTGTGTGTGTGTTAGAGTTTGTAGATATAAATAAGTATTTGACTTGTTGCATGTTATGCATACATATACCGTTCACAGATGCATAGCAGGTAGCACCATTAGTGAGATTCAGAGATGTATATATTACTGAATTAGAATATCCAACATTAGTGAAAGGAACGATCTCTTGGCCTCCAGGGGTGATTCCTGAAAAAAAAAATGTGAACACCTTACTTGAAAAAAGAAAAAGCACCAGAACATTTATAAAAATATTTGTTTTACATTTCTTTTTTATTTTGTACGTTTACATGTTAATTACATTGTTTGGACAATTTTTAGAGCTGGGTATGAAGATACTACTTTGTGGTTGATTTCATATAAGAAAACGAAAAGAGAAATACTTACCTATAGCATAACTGTAGCGATGGATTGAGATTGCATACAAATAGTTCAATGCGCTATCGGTGAACCTGGACCACGAAATGGCAATGTCTCTGTTTCCTCGCAGATAGCCATTTTCCTGATTTTCTATGCGTACTTTTCCGTCAGTTGGTGGACTTTCATCAACATACACACCATTACTACAAATGTTAAATTTCTGTAACGTTTCATTAAAGGATTCCCGATGTACAACAGTTCCATCAGAAACTGCGCATATAAAGTAAATGGATCCTTGAATTAAACGTACTTCTGAGAAAATGACAAACCCTGATGACGTTGTTTTAGACATGACACATGAGTCATCATCGTCACATTCACCCCTGGGAGAGCGATTTTCTGTCATGAGTGACCACATGACTTCACGTTCCCCGGCTGACACAATAACACCAGCTATGTGCATTCCTTCTCTGCAAAAGTCAATTTCTAAATCAAAGATATCTGTAAGTTTGTCGCCAATATATTTCGAATGAATTAGTTTCTGGATCTCACTAAAAATAGGGTTGTCACTGTCAATATCTAAGACAACATATTCTTGATAAATACTTGTCAGAGGCGGTTCTGTTCTGGAGCAAATTACAGTCTCAGTTCCTGCTTGGCACATGCCTCTCACACAGGCAAAAAGACGTCTTTGTGGATGCAGTGGTATGTCAATACACTGGTGTACCTATATTTTGAAGGAAAAGAGATCAAGGTTGTCATTCCATCCAATTTACACATGTACATGCTTCTATCTGTCTTCGAGCCAGATGTCAAAGTGTTTTTTCTCCACAGATTTTAATGTAAAAAAAAATAATCACTGCATTTATTGTAGTATAACAGACAGTTGTTATCAACTTTCAGGAGAGAATCATGTAAACAATAGATATGAGTGTTCAAGCTCAGTTTTCATGATTATTTAGTCGAGTGATTGGTAGGAATGGCATATGTACATACGTATATGCATGCACACATATATATGTATGTATACAGTAGAAAGAATGAAGTGGATGGAATATAAAATAGATGATATAAAGCAGAGTGATAGAGAGAAATAGTTGCCGAGATAGGTAGATTCATGTATGAAAGGATGGATATCTTGATATTTTCATTGCGCCTGTACCAGACTATATGCATTAGATGAACCTGTGTTCATGTTTAATAAAGTAGAAAATAATGGTACACATCTACAACTGTGTATAAATATAGTGGTGTGTAAAAAACAAATACTTTTCTATAACATTTTTATGCAGCAATTGTTATAAAGAGTTTATGGTTTCTTACTTACAATTAAGATATCATCATTTAGGCTTATGATGCTACTGCTTCTCCATGGTAAGACAAATCCCGATGGACCGTCTTTCAAGGATATACTCCATTGATAACTGATGTTGTTACTCAACCTATTCTTTTGGAAACAGAGAAAGTTTTGCCATTCTATGTGAACTATAGAGCACGATGAATTAGCTGTAGATAACGTCGCATGAAGGGAACCAGCAATAGGTGATTTAAATTTGACCGTTGTACCTTCAGAGAAAACTTCATTCGAGCAGAAAAATCCTAGGCATGGCTTAATTCCGACAGTATATACCTCCTCATCCAGAAGATGAACATTACGAAACAGGTAATCATGTTTATTTTCTGTTGTTTGTGTTGATGCCACTAGTTCCATACAAGTGGAATTCTTTAATGGCGTTCGAACGCAACAATCTCTATACAAGGAGACATCATAGTAGGTCACAATGTCGTTGAATCGTTCGTCAATGGACCAGTGAGCATATATCATGTCAGATGACATCTGGTAATTTTGATCCAAAGCACAAGGTAACAAGGAAATCTCTATGGCTGATAAAGCATGCAAATATCCATGTATAAAGAGTAATGGCTTTTTGGTGAAGCTTCGGAACGATATCGGGTAATCTCCCCTTGTGTTAGTGAGCAGGACTATATCTGGAGATGTTATATTTTTTTGTTGAATGCTCGCATTACTTGACTGGAGAGTATATATTTGCTTTTCTGTCAATTCACTGTCACAGTGTATTGGACAAATCAGAGGTGTACAATTTTGAAATGATATATGACACATAATTCGTGAAGAAGTAACATCATCACAAGTTTCACCTATTCCCACATGAAGAGTGTTTCTTATATCTGCTTCATTTACCACAATAAAACCATCAGAGGAAGAAACAGTTTTGCCTCCCGTACAATTCGCCCGGACTGTAATGTAATACCTTTGTAATTTCGTCAAATCTTTTACCAGGAAACATATGGTTTCTGAGAATACCGTTTTGAACCCACGTGTTTTAGCTGTACCGGGCTGACGACCGAGTCCAACTTCAAATGTAACGTTTAAGTGATGATGGAAGCCGGTCCATATTGCACAGATTGCAGACCCGTCTATCACAAAGTCAACATCGGTCGAGTTGTCATTCCTACTGGGATCAATATCCAGAACGACACCTTGTCCAGGAGGATACATGGAAGGGATATTAAAAGTGTCCGACCGTACAGTGGTAGAATGGCCAGCCTTATTATACACGTACAATTCAAAATAAAAGTCAAGGTTTTTCTCGGCGTTGTGTTCCTGCAAATGTTGAAGAGAATATCGAATACAACCATTGGCATCTGGCACCGGGCACTTTACTCCGACCGGTATTTGCAATATTGGTGTTTGATATTGGTTGTTTACACCTGCAATCAAATAGACTGAGAAGTATTAACTGTCCACAAAGCTCAAAGACATCACTATTTTTAATTCATTATTTAGGTTTGGAAAGAAAGAAACTGTAAAAAAATAGTGAAAAGATCAAAAGAAGTAGGTTAAGTAATTTTTTTTTTTGCAGCAGGAACATTTTCTTAATGTAGAGCAGGTGTGTGATAACTTGAAGGTGGGATATTCTTGTCTGTAATTGCTGAGTGGAATCCGATTTTTAGGGCTAAGGAAGTCGATCAATCGTGAAATATCAGTACACGAAATGGTTTACATCTCAAAGAGGAAATTTCGCAAAGTACACCAAGCTTATATGTAGTCACATTCTTGTGCTTCTGATATGACGCAACTAATGCAATGCGTTTTCCAGCAGCCCTAAAAACATGGCCGGCAGAAAAGAGTGCATAGATTGTTTTAATTTGTTTAAATATATATATATATATATATATATATATATATATATATATATATATATATATATATATATATATGACATATATATGATATATATATAACTTTATTGTGGCACAATTGTCTGACGGGCCAATAAAATAATTGATGCGGATTTGTTTCAAAGAGAGGTGTAAAAAGTCGCTTCTAGTACTATGCTTGTATGCATTTTTGAGAGTGAACGATTTCAAGAGGTTATACGTTCATTAAAGTGCTGGCTGCAGAACATGTGTTTTTCTCTTTGCCATTTTATGAGTGTAGTAAACATCTGCGAACTAAGGAACAGGAAGAATTTTAACAGATTAAAATACAAAAATATTATTTTTTGAAATTTGAAATAACATATAATAACATTGATTAAATCATATTGTTGCTTGTGTCACAGGATGAAGCCGGGTTGGGACTGGATTAGTGAAGACACCGAAAGCAACTGCGTTAATAAGATGTTTATTTATAAACGCAATTTAAAGATGAACAAATCTGACACCATTATAACAAAAAGATAAGGAAAATTATGAAGTTCCTAACATGGAACTATCAACAACAAGTAACTCAACGAGAAAAATCAAAGATGGATTTAACAAATGGAATTTCAAACAAACGTGAATAGCATCCTATCACCAATCGACAAATAAGAGTATATGATTTACACCCCAATATAAACAAGGTCTTATTAAGTACCAAGGGTGACCAAAGCATGTGATTTATGCACTTATCAATAGAATACTCATTTATCCATCAATCTGTTAACTCGTCAATTTATCAATTTAACAAGCGATGTTGGAATATGAATTTATGAATCCGTCGTTCATATAACGATATTGAAATGGGGATGTATGAAATTATGAATATGTCGTTCATATAACGATATTGAAATGGGGATGTATGAAATTATGAATCTATCACACATATAGCGATATTGAAATGGGAATGAATGTAATTTTGCACAGATAGCAATATTGAGATAACAATCAAATGGAACACGCAATAAATATAACTATCGTGGCGTCCGTTTGACTACCAAGATGTATCTACGGTTCCACCCGCTCTAGTCCATGGTCAAGGAGCCACCACGCATGGTCCACCCCTCCCAGTCTGTTGAAGGGTCCCTCGAGAGCCTTCACATTAACACAGACCCGTTGATCGAGAAGCCTTGGTCCCTCGCATCGAGAAAACCAGTACACTCTTCCGAAACAACGTCACCAGACACAGCGTACACGTCACACGAAACCACACAGAGTTCTGTGACTTCACACACCACCAAACCATACATATGGAACAGCTAAAAGTATAACAACTAAACCGTGTAGTACGTATGACACGGTTAGTACTTTTGTATTGATATATGTTGCGCATGCGCGCACATGAATTACGCCTCGTTACACATTACATTAATCATTCAATGCATGCCGCGTATAATTAAATAATACCCGTCTGTTCAGTTACAACAAATAGCTAACTTGAACCAGCCTATAGGATTTCTAATATCATGGCGTTGTATGACCTAGGTATTTGCTTTCTGTAGAATTTAGAATAAATTCTAAAACATCTAATATATGAAACAATTATGTCATATAAAACGAATAGTGATACAGAATACAATCTTAAATTTCACATACCTCTACAGCTGAAGTTTTGCTCCCGTAAAGAGGTAAGCTTTCTGACAAGATTCATCGTAGTGTAATTTGTTTATAGAGAATTCGCTCTATATGTACTCTAGCTGTGACAGATATGCGTAGCAGCTAGGTACGCGAGTTTTCACTGCAGGCAATTTGCGCGTGCAGCATGGGGTGAATCGCGCTCAGTATTTCAAAATAACTAGAGCCGAAAAAAATAAACAACCCCCGAGTAACGCTCTAGTCGGAAACGAAACCCGAATACATTTTTGATCACATATACATATTGATATAAACCATACAATTCCGTGACAATACCTCCCCCCTTAAAAAAAAAGTGGAAGCACTTTTAGAAAATCACGGAATTTTGCAAAAATACACACTGAAACTTATTATTTACATTACCAGAATATCATGGTAGGAAAAAAAAACTGCAAATCACACTCTGCTTAAATAATCGGCCCCTACATTTTCCGACCCTCTGATTGCTTCGATCCGGAAACGATATGGCTGCAGAGTCAATGCCCAACGCATCAATCTTGCGTTGGCAACTTTTGCCTTGTTCAAATATATGAGAGGCTGATGGTCCGTTTCAAGGACAAATTCCCTTCCGAAAAGGTACGTGTGGAATTTACCTACACCCCACACCAGTGCCAAGCACTCCTTTTCGATCACGGAGTAGTTTTGCTCCCTAGGCAGCAATTTCCTACTAGCATAAGCTATGGGTAACTTTACCCCGTCTTGCTCCTGTAGCAAAACTGCTCCTAAGCCCGTGTCGGATGCATCAGTTCTCAATATGAACGATCTATTTAATTCTGGCAACTTTAGGATCGGTGCACTGATCAATCTTGCCTTAAGGGCGTTAAAAGCTTTCTCTTGGCATAAACCCCAAGAAACTTTATTTGGCTGCCCTTTCCTAGTCAAATCCGTCAATGGACTAGCTATAGCGGCGAAATTTGGAACGAACTTCCTATAAAAACCTATCAATCCAAGAAACGATCGTATCTGTTTCTTGGTTTCTGGCCTAGGAGCGTCTTTAATCGCGTCAATTTTATCAGGGTGGGGTTTTAACTGCCCTGACCCACTTACTAGATGGCCCAAGCATTCCAAGTTAGAATATGCTATGCTACACTTGGAGGGTCTCGCTGTGAGATTTGCCTTGCGGAGTCTGTCAAACAGATCGACTAATGCCCTAACATGCTCTTCCCAGGTATGTGTATATACTAGAATATCGTCGACAAAACTATCTACGTTGTTCATGCCTTTCAACAATTTTCGCATAAGACGCACGCACGACGCACCGGCGTTAACCAAACCAAAAGGCATAACCTTAAACTGGAAAAGACCTTTAGGGGTCGCGAATGCCGTTAATACGCGAGCATTTTCAGCGATGGGCACCTGCCAATAACCTTTCGTTAGATCTAATTTAGAAATGTACTGGTGCCCTGCCAATTTTGAAAACAAGCCCTCCATGTCTGGCATCGGTTCAGCATCAAACACGGTGACTTTATTTAGTTGTCGAAAGTCTATACAAAATCGATTAGTTCCGTCTTTCTTTCTAACCAATACCACGGGGGAAGAATAGGGGGAGTTTGAGGGTTCAATCACTCCCAGGTCTAACATTTTACCTACTTCCTCATCGATTGTCTCCCGTGCGTTAAAGGGTATTGGATATCCCTTTATTCTGATTGGCTCCGAGGTATTCAAGTTTATTTCGTGCGTTATTAATCCAGTATTACCTGGTCGATCTGTAAATACGTCTGGGTACTTACTTAAAATTTCCCTGACTTGCTGACGCTGACCTTCAGGTAATTCCGGGCACACGCTGACCATATCTATTCCCTCATTTCCTACAACCATGGGGTACTCGAGGGGAATTTCTGTGTTGGGGTCACTCGACTCGTCTTCTATGACCGCAATACATACGACGTTCAAAACGCCCTTTTCAACAGTTTTATGGCATAAATCACACGAACGACAGAATCGTGCTACGTCACTATTTACACCTGGCCAATAAAATTCGCTTAATACTTTGTCCGTTGTCCTTTTCCTACTCAAGTGACCTGCACTAACGGACTCGTGCGCTACTCTGAGAATACGGGACCTGAATTTCTGGGGGACGACTAGTTGGAAATACTTTCTACCGTCCGACGTGGTAAATTCTCTATACATTAAACCTTTGGTACGTAAGAATTTAGAGCTCCCACCGCCCTTACAATATTTCGCGGTACCGGACATGATCCTCTCCGCGGTCGCGCTCAAGGACGCGTCCTGCCTCTGCTCACGCGTAAATTCATCGCGCGAGATATCAGTCACGGCTTCCGGAACTTTTAACTTAGGTAGCGGCTTTTTATCCGCCTGCGCCTGTGCCCTAGTTTCGACCGCTTGTACAATGGGAAACCGGAAATCAGAGAGAGTTGGGAGTCTGGATCCCTCGACATTCCCGATAGTTAAGTCGTATATGGGATTTTCCATACACAGAGCTTCTACGGTTCCGGTCAGAAAAGGCGTCTCGATTTCTATTCTCGCGACGGGAACGCGATCAATCGTTTGATCTAATAACATGCACGGGGATTTCCAACCAAGCATGTGGTCATCCCTAACGAGACTCCGCTTTACTACGACGCCCGTGCACCCGGTGTCGCGTAAGACAGTGACTTCTTGACCGTTGGCGGTACCAGTAGCAGTCGGCACTCTCGCCTCGGGAAAAAGACAAGTGCCGATCGACTGAATAACATCACGACCGATCTGCGCACGCGCTGCGGATTCGTACACCGTATTCACGTTATTAGTCCCTGAATTATCACGCGGAAAATCATCGCGCTTACCGCCCCCTGACCATGCTCTGCTTTCGATAGCAACCGCGACCCTCTGGACAAACCCCTTCCTTTTCGGACAATCGGGCGTGATGTGGCCCCATTCCTTACAGGTAAAACATTGTCTATCCCTACGATTCGTACCCTTCCCAGATTGAAAGTTTCCACCTTTATGTGTACCAAGTTTCTCGGGTTCTCTGGGTCTCTGATCTTTTCCTTGATTACCTCCCTTGTTATCCCTTGAGATCACATTCTGGGTACCTCCCCGAGCTTCGGCGAAATGGTCTGCCTGAGTAGCCATATCTGAGATATTATTGAAGGACTTTTCCCTCAGGAACAAGTACAATTCCCTACCACAAGTGTTTAACAGCTGGTCCCTAAGTAGAAAATCGGTAAGACCCTCAAACGTTTTTTGGATCTTACCATATTCAACCCAACGCTGGAAATAATTCCCCGTCCTACTGGCGAACTGGGTGAATGTCTCGCCTTTCTCGGGTTTACTATATTTAAATTTTTTGCGGAACCCTTGTTCTGTCAACTCGTATCTCTTAAGGAGTGCCTCTCTTAACGCGTCATAGTTCAATGCCTCGTCCACGGGTAGACGCGAATATACATCTAGCGCTTTACCTTTAAGTAACGCGCTGAGATGGAGCGACCAATCATCTTTTTTCCACTTTTGGATGGTAGCATATCGCTCAAACCTATGTAAATAACTATCTAAGTTATCTTTGTCATCTTCGAAAGGGGGTAATTTAGGGCCTCTTAACTTTGATTCTTGTTGACCCTCTTTCTTAGCCTCTAATAATTCAAATTTCCTTCTATGTTCTTTCTCCATATTCCTGTCTTCTAACTCAATGGCTTCTAACTTTGCTTGTTTTTCCCTAGCTAATTTTCTTTCCTCAAGGTCTCTTACCTGCTCTATTCTTTCCCTTTCTGCTTCCCTTTCCCAACCTATCCTTTCCTTCTCTGCCTGTTTCTCTAACTCTATCTTCTCCTTCTCTGCCTGCTTCTCTAACTCTATCTTCTCCTTCTCTAGCTCTATCTTCTTTTCCTCGAATAGCATTTTCTCCCTTTTAAATGCTATCTTTCTTTCCCCAGTTTGCTTCTCTAATTCTAATTTTTCCCTTTCAAATGCTATCTTTCTTTCTTCGGCTTGCTTGTCTAATTCTAACTTTTCCCTTTCTATATCTCTCTCCTTTAATCTTTGATCCCTTTCCCGAGCCTGCTCATCCTGAACGAATTTTCTAAGGGCCTCCCCCTCATACCCAAACTGTTTACCCAACTCCACTAGATCTTTGAGTGACGACATGATAAATACTGTTGATAAGATCACCAATCCTAAATGCACTATCATATAACACATACAATTTTTAGGACTACACGAACCAACCGTATATCCCTTCTCCAAATATATGCAATATGTATATATGACAAACAAATGGTAAATAAAACAAAATATGAGTGAGGTATTCACTCACCCGCCTGAATTAGTTCTTGTCAGGAAGGTCACAATCTGAAATAAATAACTAAAAAAAAATCTTACCGGAGTCAAGACCTATGCAAACTAACGTCCGTGTTCCCACTAATCCAATGATCCCACTTCTGACACCATTTGTCACAGGATGAAGCCGGGTTGGGACTGGATTAGTGAAGACACCGAAAGCAACTGCGTTAATAAGATGTTTATTTATAAACGCAATTTAAAGATGAACAAATCTGACACCATTATCACAAAAAGATAAGGAAAATTATGAAGTTCCTAACATGGAACTATCAACAACAAGTAACTCAACGAGAAAAATCAAAGATGGATTTAACAAATGGAATTTCAAACAAACGTGAATAGCATCCTATCACCAATCGACAAATAAGAGTATATGATTTACACCCCAATATAAACAAGGTCTTATTAAGTACCAAGGGTGACCAAAGCATGTGATTTATGCACTTATCAATAGAATACTCATTTATCCATCAATCTGTTAACTCGTCAATTTATCAATTTAACAAGCGATGTTGGAATATGAATTTATGAATCCGTCGTTCATATAACGATATTGAAATGGGGATGTATGAAATTATGAATATGTCGTTCATATAACGATATTGAAATGGGGATGTATGAAATTATGAATCTATCACACATATAGCGATATTGAAATGGGAATGAATGTAATTTTGCACAGATAGCAATATTGAGATAACAATCAAATGGAACACGCAATAAATATAACTATCGTGGCGTCCGTTTGACTACCAAGATGTATCTACGGTTCCACCCGCTCTAGTCCATGGTCAAGGAGCCACCACGCATGGTCCACCCCTCCCAGTCTGTTGAAGGGTCCCTCGAGAGCCTTCACATTAACACAGACCCGTTGATCGAGAAGCCTTGGTCCCTCGCATCGAGAAAACCAGTACACTCTTCCGAAACAACGTCACCAGACACAGCGTACACGTCACACGAAACCACACAGAGTTCTGTGACTTCACACACCACCAAACCATACATATGGAACAGCTAAAAGTATAACAACTAAACCGTGTAGTACGTATGACACGGTTAGTACTTTTGTATTGATATATGTTGCGCATGCGCGCACATGAATTACGCCTCGTTACACATTACATTAATCATTCAATGCATGCCGCGTATAATTAAATAATACCCGTCTGTTCAGTTACAACAAATAGCTAACTTGAACCAGCCTATAGGATTTCTAATATCATGGCGTTGTATGACCTAGGTATTTGCTTTCTGTAGAATTTAGAATAAATTCTAAAACATCTAATATATGAAACAATTATGTCATATGAAACGAATAGTGATACAGAATACAATCTTAAATTTCACATACCTCTACAGCTGAAGTTTTGCTCCCGTAAAGAGGTAAGCTTTCTGACAAGACTCATCGTAGTGTAATTTGTTTATAGAGAATTCGCTCTATATGTACTCTAGCTGTGACAGATATGCGTAGCAGCTAGGTACGTGAGTTTTCACTGCAGGCAATTTGCGCGTGCAGCATGGGGTGAATCGCGCTCAGTATTTCAAAATAACTAGAGCCGAAAAAAATAAACAACCCCCGAGTAACGCTCTAGTCGGAAACGAAACCCGAATACATTTTTGATCACATATACATATTGATATAAACCATACAATTCCGTGACAATACCATTTGTCACAGGATGAAGCCGGGTTGGGACTGGATTAGTGAAGACACCGAAAGCAACTGCGTTAATAAGATGTTTATTTATAAACGCAATTTAAAGATGAACAAATCTGACACCATTATAACAAAAAGATAAGGAAAATTATGAAGTTCCTAACATGGAACTATCAACAACAAGTAACTCAACGAGAAAAATCAAAGATGGATTTAACAAATGGAATTTCAAACAAACGTGAATAGCATCCTATCACCAATCGACAAATAAGAGTATATGATTTACACCCCAAATATAAACAAGGTCTTATTAAGTACCAAGGGTGACCAAAGCATGTGATTTATGCACTTATCAATAGAATACTCATTTATCCATCAATCTGTTAACTCGTCAATTTATCAATTTAACAAGCGATGTTGGAATATGAATTTATGAATCCGTCGTTCATATAACGATATTGAAATGGGGATGTATGAAATTATGAATATGTCGTTCATATAACGATATTGAAATGGGGATGTATGAAATTATGAATCTATCACACATATAGCGATATTGAAATGGGAATGAATGTAATTTTGCACAGATAGCAATATTGAGATAACAATCAAATGGAACACGCAATAAATATAACTATCGTGGCGTCCGTTTGACTACCAAGATGTATCTACGGTTCCACCCGCTCTAGTCCATGGTCAAGGAGCCACCACGCATGGTCCACCCCTCCCAGTCTGTTGAAGGGTCCCTCGAGAGCCTTCACATTAACACAGACCCGTTGATCGAGAAGCCTTGGTCCCTCGCATCGAGAAAACCAGTACACTCTTCCGAAACAACGTCACCAGACACAGCGTACACGTCACACGAAACCACACAGAGTTCTGTGACTTCACACACCACCAAACCATACATATGGAACAGCTAAAAGTATAACAACTAAACCGTGTAGTACGTATGACACGGTTAGTACTTTTGTATTGATATATGTTGCGCATGCGCGCACATGAATTACGCCTCGTTACACATTACATTAATCATTCAATGCATGCCGCGTATAATTAAATAATACCCGTCTGTTCAGTTACAACAAATAGCTAACTTGAACCAGCCTATAGGATTTCTAATATCATGGCGTTGTATGACCTAGGTATTTGCTTTCTGTAGAATTTAGAATAAATTCTAAAACATCTAATATATGAAACAATTATGTCATATAAAACGAATAGTGATACAGAATACAATCTTAAATTTCACATACCTCTACAGCTGAAGTTTTGCTCCCGTAAAGAGGTAAGCTTTCTGACAAGATTCATCGTAGTGTAATTTGTTTATAGAGAATTCGCTCTATATGTACTCTAGCTGTGACAGATATGCGTAGCAGCTAGGTACGCGAGTTTTCACTGCAGGCAATTTGCGCGTGCAGCATGGGGTGAATCGCGCTCAGTATTTCAAAATAACTAGAGCCGAAAAAAATAAACAACCCCCGAGTAACGCTCTAGTCGGAAACGAAACCCGAATACATTTTTGATCACATATACATATTGATATAAACCATACAATTCCGTGACAATACCATTTGTCACAGGATGAAGCCGGGTTGGGACTGGATTAGTGAAGACACCGAAAGCAACTGCGTTAATAAGATGTTTATTTATAAACGCAATTTAAAGATGAACAAATCTGACACCATTATAACAAAAAGATAAGGAAAATTATGAAGTTCCTAACATGGAACTATCAACAACAAGTAACTCAACGAGAAAAATCAAAGATGGATTTAACAAATGGAATTTCAAACAAACGTGAATAGCATCCTATCACCAATCGACAAATAAGAGTATATGATTTACACCCCAATATAAACAAGGTCTTATTAAGTACCAAGGGTGACCAAAGCATGTGATTTATGCACTTATCAATAGAATACTCATTTATCCATCAATCTGTTAACTCGTCAATTTATCAATTTAACAAGCGATGTTGGAATATGAATTTATGAATCCGTCGTTCATATAACGATATTGAAATGGGGATGTATGAAATTATGAATATGTCGTTCATATAACGATATTGAAATGGGGATGTATGAAATTATGAATCTATCACACATATAGCGATATTGAAATGGGAATGAATGTAATTTTGCACAGATAGCAATATTGAGATAACAATCAAATGGAACACGCAATAAATATAACTATCGTGGCGTCCGTTTGACTACCAAGATGTATCTACGGTTCCACCCGCTCTAGTCCATGGTCAAGGAGCCACCACGCATGGTCCACCCCTCCCAGTCTGTTGAAGGGTCCCTCGAGAGCCTTCACATTAACACAGACCCGTTGATCGAGAAGCCTTGGTCCCTCGCATCGAGAAAACCAGTACACTCTTCCGAAACAACGTCACCAGACACAGCGTACACGTCACACGAAACCACACAGAGTTCTGTGACTTCACACACCACCAAACCATACATATGGAACAGCTAAAAGTATAACAACTAAACCGTGTAGTACGTATGACACGGTTAGTACTTTTGTATTGATATATGTTGCGCATGCGCGCACATGAATTACGCCTCGTTACACATTACATTAATCATTCAATGCATGCCGCGTATAATTAAATAATACCCGTCTGTTCAGTTACAACAAATAGCTAACTTGAACCAGCCTATAGGATTTCTAATATCATGGCGTTGTATGACCTAGGTATTTGCTTTCTGTAGAATTTAGAATAAATTCTAAAACATCTAATATATGAAACAATTATGTCATATAAAACGAATAGTGATACAGAATACAATCTTAAATTTCACATACCTCTACAGCTGAAGTTTTGCTCCCGTAAAGAGGTAAGCTTTCTGACAAGATTCATCGTAGTGTAATTTGTTTATAGAGAATTCGCTCTATATGTACTCTAGCTGTGACAGATATGCGTAGCAGCTAGGTACGCGAGTTTTCACTGCAGGCAATTTGCGCGTGCAGCATGGGGTGAATCGCGCTCAGTATTTCAAAATAACTAGAGCCGAAAAAAATAAACAACCCCCGAGTAACGCTCTAGTCGGAAACGAAACCCGAATACATTTTTGATCACATATACATATTGATATAAACCATACAATTCCGTGACAATACCATTTGTCACAGGATGAAGCCGGGTTGGGACTGGATTAGTGAAGACACCGAAAGCAACTGCGTTAATAAGATGTTTATTTATAAACGCAATTTAAAGATGAACAAATCTGACACCATTATAACAAAAAGATAAGGAAAATTATGAAGTTCCTAACATGGAACTATCAACAACAAGTAACTCAACGAGAAAAATCAAAGATGGATTTAACAAATGGAATTTCAAACAAACGTGAATAGCATCCTATCACCAATCGACAAATAAGAGTATATGATTTACACCCCAATATAAACAAGGTCTTATTAAGTACCAAGGGTGACCAAAGCATGTGATTTATGCACTTATCAATAGAATACTCATTTATCCATCAATCTGTTAACTCGTCAATTTATCAATTTAACAAGCGATGTTGGAATATGAATTTATGAATCCGTCGTTCATATAACGATATTGAAATGGGGATGTATGAAATTATGAATATGTCGTTCATATAACGATATTGAAATGGGGATGTATGAAATTATGAATCTATCACACATATAGCGATATTGAAATGGGAATGAATGTAATTTTGCACAGATAGCAATATTGAGATAACAATCAAATGGAACACGCAATAAATATAACTATCGTGGCGTCCGTTTGACTACCAAGATGTATCTACGGTTCCACCCGCTCTAGTCCATGGTCAAGGAGCCACCACGCATGGTCCACCCCTCCCAGTCTGTTGAAGGGTCCCTCGAGAGCCTTCACATTAACACAGACCCGTTGATCGAGAAGCCTTGGTCCCTCGCATCGAGAAAACCAGTACACTCTTCCGAAACAACGTCACCAGACACAGCGTACACGTCACACGAAACCACACAGAGTTCTGTGACTTCACACACCACCAAACCATACATATGGAACAGCTAAAAGTATAACAACTAAACCGTGTAGTACGTATGACACGGTTAGTACTTTTGTATTGATATATGTTGCGCATGCGCGCACATGAATTACGCCTCGTTACACATTACATTAATCATTCAATGCATGCCGCGTATAATTAAATAATACCCGTCTGTTCAGTTACAACAAATAGCTAACTTGAACCAGCCTATAGGATTTCTAATATCATGGCGTTGTATGACCTAGGTATTTGCTTTCTGTAGAATTTAGAATAAATTCTAAAACATCTAATATATGAAACAATTATGTCATATGAAACGAATAGTGATACAGAATACAATCTTAAATTTCACATACCTCTACAGCTGAAGTTTTGCTCCCGTAAAGAGGTAAGCTTTCTGACAAGACTCATCGTAGTGTAATTTGTTTATAGAGAATTCGCTCTATATGTACTCTAGCTGTGACAGATATGCGTAGCAGCTAGGTACGTGAGTTTTCACTGCAGGCAATTTGCGCGTGCAGCATGGGGTGAATCGCGCTCAGTATTTCAAAATAACTAGAGCCGAAAAAAATAAACAACCCCCGAGTAACGCTCTAGTCGGAAACGAAACCCGAATACATTTTTGATCACATATACATATTGATATAAACCATACAATTCCGTGACAATACCATTTGTCACAGGATGAAGCCGGGTTGGGACTGGATTAGTGAAGACACCGAAAGCAACTGCGTTAATAAGATGTTTATTTATAAACGCAATTTAAAGATGAACAAATCTGACACCATTATAACAAAAAGATAAGGAAAATTATGAAGTTCCTAACATGGAACTATCAACAACAAGTAACTCAACGAGAAAAATCAAAGATGGATTTAACAAATGGAATTTCAAACAAACGTGAATAGCATCCTATCACCAATCGACAAATAAGAGTATATGATTTACACCCCAATATAAACAAGGTCTTATTAAGTACCAAGGGTGACCAAAGCATGTGATTTATGCACTTATCAATAGAATACTCATTTATCCATCAATCTGTTAACTCGTCAATTTATCAATTTAACAAGCGATGTTGGAATATGAATTTATGAATCCGTCGTTCATATAACGATATTGAAATGGGGATGTATGAAATTATGAATATGTCGTTCATATAACGATATTGAAATGGGGATGTATGAAATTATGAATCTATCACACATATAGCGATATTGAAATGGGAATGAATGTAATTTTGCACAGATAGCAATATTGAGATAACAATCAAATGGAACACGCAATAAATATAACTATCGTGGCGTCCGTTTGACTACCAAGATGTATCTACGGTTCCACCCGCTCTAGTCCATGGTCAAGGAGCCACCACGCATGGTCCACCCCTCCCAGTCTGTTGAAGGGTCCCTCGAGAGCCTTCACATTAACACAGACCCGTTGATCGAGAAGCCTTGGTCCCTCGCATCGAGAAAACCAGTACACTCTTCCGAAACAACGTCACCAGACACAGCGTACACGTCACACGAAACCACACAGAGTTCTGTGACTTCACACACCACCAAACCATACATATGGAACAGCTAAAAGTATAACAACTAAACCGTGTAGTACGTATGACACGGTTAGTACTTTTGTATTGATATATGTTGCGCATGCGCGCACATGAATTACGCCTCGTTACACATTACATTAATCATTCAATGCATGCCGCGTATAATTAAATAATACCCGTCTGTTCAGTTACAACAAATAGCTAACTTGAACCAGCCTATAGGATTTCTAATATCATGGCGTTGTATGACCTAGGTATTTGCTTTCTGTAGAATTTAGAATAAATTCTAAAACATCTAATATATGAAACAATTATGTCATATAAAACGAATAGTGATACAGAATACAATCTTAAATTTCACATACCTCTACAGCTGAAGTTTTGCTCCCGTAAAGAGGTAAGCTTTCTGACAAGATTCATCGTAGTGTAATTTGTTTATAGAGAATTCGCTCTATATGTACTCTAGCTGTGACAGATATGCGTAGCAGCTAGGTACGCGAGTTTTCACTGCAGGCAATTTGCGCGTGCAGCATGGGGTGAATCGCGCTCAGTATTTCAAAATAACTAGAGCCGAAAAAAAAAAACAACCCCCGAGTAACGCTCTAGTCGGAAACGAAACCCGAATACATTTTTGATCACATATACATATTGATATAAACCATACAATTCCGTGACAATACCTCCCCCCTTAAAAAAAAAGTGGAAGCACTTTTAGAAAATCACGGAATTTTGCAAAAATACACACTGAAACTTATTATTTACATTACCAGAATATCATGGTAGGAAAAAAAAACTGCAAATCACACTCTGCTTAAATAATCGGCCCCTACATTTTCCGACCCTCTGATTGCTTCGATCCGGAAACGATATGGCTGCAGAGTCAATGCCCAACGCATCAATCTTGCGTTGGCAACTTTTGCCTTGTTCAAATATATGAGAGGCTGATGGTCCGTTTCAAGGACAAATTCCCTTCCGAAAAGGTACGTGTGGAATTTACCTACACCCCACACCAGTGCCAAGCACTCCTTTTCGATCACGGAGTAGTTTTGCTCCCTAGGCAGCAATTTCCTACTAGCATAAGCTATGGGTAACTTTACCCCGTCTTGCTCCTGTAGCAAAACTGCTCCTAAGCCCGTGTCGGATGCATCAGTTCTCAATATGAACGATCTATTTAATTCTGGCAACTTTAGGATCGGTGCACTGATCAATCTTGCCTTAAGGGCGTTAAAAGCTTTCTCTTGGCATAAACCCCAAGAAACTTTATTTGGCTGCCCTTTCCTAGTCAAATCCGTCAATGGACTAGCTATAGCGGCGAAATTTGGAACGAACTTCCTATAAAAACCTATCAATCCAAGAAACGATCGTATCTGTTTCTTGGTTTCTGGCCTAGGAGCGTCTTTAATCGCGTCAATTTTATCAGGGTGGGGTTTTAACTGCCCTGACCCACTTACTAGATGGCCCAAGCATTCCAAGTTAGAATATGCTATGCTACACTTGGAGGGTCTCGCTGTGAGATTTGCCTTGCGGAGTCTGTCAAACAGATCGACTAATGCCCTAACATGCTCTTCCCAGGTATGTGTATATACTAGAATATCGTCGACAAAACTATCTACGTTGTTCATGCCTTTCAACAATTTTCGCATAAGACGCACGCACGACGCACCGGCGTTAACCAAACCAAAAGGCATAACCTTAAACTGGAAAAGACCTTTAGGGGTCGCGAATGCCGTTAATACGCGAGCATTTTCAGCGATGGGCACCTGCCAATAACCTTTCGTTAGATCTAATTTAGAAATGTACTGGTGCCCTGCCAATTTTGAAAACAAGCCCTCCATGTCTGGCATCGGTTCAGCATCAAACACGGTGACTTTATTTAGTTGTCGAAAGTCTATACAAAATCGATTAGTTCCGTCTTTCTTTCTAACCAATACCACGGGGGAAGAATAGGGGGAGTTTGAGGGTTCAATCACTCCCAGGTCTAACATTTTACCTACTTCCTCATCGATTGTCTCCCGTGCGTTAAAGGGTATTGGATATCCCTTTATTCTGATTGGCTCCGAGGTATTCAAGTTTATTTCGTGCGTTATTAATCCAGTATTACCTGGTCGATCTGTAAATACGTCTGGGTACTTACTTAAAATTTCCCTGACTTGCTGACGCTGACCTTCAGGTAATTCCGGGCACACGCTGACCATATCTATTCCCTCATTTCCTACAACCATGGGGTACTCGAGGGGAATTTCTGTGTTGGGGTCACTCGACTCGTCTTCTATGACCGCAATACATACGACGTTCAAAACGCCCTTTTCAACAGTTTTATGGCATAAATCACACGAACGACAGAATCGTGCTACGTCACTATTTACACCTGGCCAATAAAATTCGCTTAATACTTTGTCCGTTGTCCTTTTCCTACTCAAGTGACCTGCACTACCGGACTCGTGCGCTACTCTGAGAATACGGGACCTGAATTTCTGGGGGACGACTAGTTGGAAATACTTTCTACCGTCCGACGTGGTAAATTCTCTATACATTAAACCTTTGGTACGTAAGAATTTAGAGCTCCCACCGCCCTTACAATATTTCGCGGTACCGGACATGATCCTCTCCGCGGTCGCGCTCAAGGACGCGTCCTGCCTCTGCTCACGCGTAAATTCATCGCGCGAGATATCAGTCACGGCTTCCGGAACTTTTAACTTAGGTAGCGGCTTTTTATCCGCCTGCGCCTGTGCCCTAGTTTCGACCGCTTGTACAATGGGAAACCGGAAATCAGAGAGAGTTGGGAGTCTGGATCCCTCGACATTCCCGATAGTTAAGTCGTATATGGGATTTTCCATACACAGAGCTTCTACGGTTCCGGTCAGAAAAGGCGTCTCGATTTCTATTCTCGCGACGGGAACGCGATCAATCGTTTGATCTAATAACATGCACGGGGATTTCCAACCAAGCATGTGGTCATCCCTAACGAGACTCCGCTTTACTACGACGCCCGTGCACCCGGTGTCGCGTAAGACAGTGACTTCTTGACCGTTGGCGGTACCAGTAGCAGTCGGCACTCTCGCCTCGGGAAAAAGACAAGTGCCGATCGACTGAATAACATCACGACCGATCTGCGCACGCGCTGCGGATTCGTACACCGTATTCACGTTATTAGTCCCTGAATTATCACGCGGAAAATCATCGCGCTTACCGCCCCCTGACCATGCTCTGCTTTCGATAGCAACCGCGACCCTCTGGACAAACCCCTTCCTTTTCGGACAATCGGGCGTGATGTGGCCCCATTCCTTACAGGTAAAACATTGTCTATCCCTACGATTCGTACCCTTCCCAGATTGAAAGTTTCCACCTTTATGTGTACCAAGTTTCTCGGGTTCTCTGGGTCTCTGATCTTTTCCTTGATTACCTCCCTTGTTATCCCTTGAGATCACATTCTGGGTACCTCCCCGAGCTTCGGCGAAATGGTCTGCCTGAGTAGCCATATCTGAGATATTATTGAAGGACTTTTCCCTCAGGAACAAGTACAATTCCCTACCACAAGTGTTTAACAGCTGGTCCCTAAGTAGAAAATCGGTAAGACCCTCAAACGTTTTTTGGATCTTACCATATTCAACCCAACGCTGGAAATAATTCCCCGTCCTACTGGCGAACTGGGTGAATGTCTCGCCTTTCTCGGGTTTACTATATTTAAATTTTTTGCGGAACCCTTGTTCTGTCAACTCGTATCTCTTAAGGAGTGCCTCTCTTAACGCGTCATAGTTCAATGCCTCGTCCACGGGTAGACGCGAATATACATCTAGCGCTTTACCTTTAAGTAACGCGCTGAGATGGAGCGACCAATCATCTTTTTTCCACTTTTGGATGGTAGCATATCGCTCAAACCTATGTAAATAACTATCTAAGTTATCTTTGTCATCTTCGAAAGGGGGTAATTTAGGGCCTCTTAACTTTGATTCTTGTTGACCCTCTTTCTTAGCCTCTAATAATTCAAATTTCCTTCTATGTTCTTTCTCCATATTCCTGTCTTCTAACTCAATGGCTTCTAACTTTGCTTGTTTTTCCCTCGCTAATTTTCTTTCCTCAAGGTCTCTTACCTGCTCTATTCTTTCCCTTTCTGCTTCCCTTTCCCAACCTATCCTTTCCTTCTCTGCCTGTTTCTCTAACTCTATCTTCTCCTTCTCTGCCTGCTTCTCTAACTCTATCTTCTCCTTCTCTAGCTCTATCTTCTTTTCCTCGAATAGCATTTTCTCCCTTTTAAATGCTATCTTTCTTTCCCCAGTTTGCTTCTCTAATTCTAATTTTTCCCTTTCAAATGCTATCTTTCTTTCTTCGGCTTGCTTGTCTAATTCTAACTTTTCCCTTTCTATATCTCTCTCCTTTAATCTTTGATCCCTTTCCCGAGCCTGCTCATCCTGAACGAATTTTCTAAGGGCCTCCCCCTCATACCCAAACTGTTTACCCAACTCCACTAGATCTTTGAGTGACGACATGATAAATACTGTTGATAAGATCACCAATCCTAAATGCACTATCATATAACACATACAATTTTTAGGACTACACGAACCAACCGTATATCCCTTCTCCAAATATATGCAATATGTATATATGACAAACAAATGGTAAATAAAACAAAATATGAGTGAGGTATTCACTCACCCGCCTGAATTAGTTCTTGTCAGGAAGGTCACAATCTGAAATAAATAACTAAAAAAAAATCTTACCGGAGTCAAGACCTATGCAAACTAACGTCCGTGTTCCCACTAATCCAATGATCCCACTTCTGACACCATTTGTCACAGGATGAAGCCGGGTTGGGACTGGATTAGTGAAGACACCGAAAGCAACTGCGTTAATAAGATGTTTATTTATAAACGCAATTTAAAGATGAACAAATCTGACACCATTATCACAAAAAGATAAGGAAAATTATGAAGTTCCTAACATGGAACTATCAACAACAAGTAACTCAACGAGAAAAATCAAAGATGGATTTAACAAATGGAATTTCAAACAAACGTGAATAGCATCCTATCACCAATCGACAAATAAGAGTATATGATTTACACCCCAATATAAACAAGGTCTTATTAAGTACCAAGGGTGACCAAAGCATGTGATTTATGCACTTATCAATAGAATACTCATTTATCCATCAATCTGTTAACTCGTCAATTTATCAATTTAACAAGCGATGTTGGAATATGAATTTATGAATCCGTCGTTCATATAACGATATTGAAATGGGGATGTATGAAATTATGAATATGTCGTTCATATAACGATATTGAAATGGGGATGTATGAAATTATGAATCTATCACACATATAGCGATATTGAAATGGGAATGAATGTAATTTTGCACAGATAGCAATATTGAGATAACAATCAAATGGAACACGCAATAAATATAACTATCGTGGCGTCCGTTTGACTACCAAGATGTATCTACGGTTCCACCCGCTCTAGTCCATGGTCAAGGAGCCACCACGCATGGTCCACCCCTCCCAGTCTGTTGAAGGGTCCCTCGAGAGCCTTCACATTAACACAGACCCGTTGATCGAGAAGCCTTGGTCCCTCGCATCGAGAAAACCAGTACACTCTTCCGAAACAACGTCACCAGACACAGCGTACACGTCACACGAAACCACACAGAGTTCTGTGACTTCACACACCACCAAACCATACATATGGAACAGCTAAAAGTATAACAACTAAACCGTGTAGTACGTATGACACGGTTAGTACTTTTGTATTGATATATGTTGCGCATGCGCGCACATGAATTACGCCTCGTTACACATTACATTAATCATTCAATGCATGCCGCGTATAATTAAATAATACCCGTCTGTTCAGTTACAACAAATAGCTAACTTGAACCAGCCTATAGGATTTCTAATATCATGGCGTTGTATGACCTAGGTATTTGCTTTCTGTAGAATTTAGAATAAATTCTAAAACATCTAATATATGAAACAATTATGTCATATGAAACGAATAGTGATACAGAATACAATCTTAAATTTCACATACCTCTACAGCTGAAGTTTTGCTCCCGTAAAGAGGTAAGCTTTCTGACAAGACTCATCGTAGTGTAATTTGTTTATAGAGAATTCGCTCTATATGTACTCTAGCTGTGACAGATATGCGTAGCAGCTAGGTACGTGAGTTTTCACTGCAGGCAATTTGCGCGTGCAGCATGGGGTGAATCGCGCTCAGTATTTCAAAATAACTAGAGCCGAAAAAAATAAACAACCCCCGAGTAACGCTCTAGTCGGAAACGAAACCCGAATACATTTTTGATCACATATACATATTGATATAAACCATACAATTCCGTGACAATACCATTTGTCACAGGATGAAGCCGGGTTGGGACTGGATTAGTGAAGACACCGAAAGCAACTGCGTTAATAAGATGTTTATTTATAAACGCAATTTAAAGATGAACAAATCTGACACCATTATAACAAAAAGATAAGGAAAATTATGAAGTTCCTAACATGGAACTATCAACAACAAGTAACTCAACGAGAAAAATCAAAGATGGATTTAACAAATGGAATTTCAAACAAACGTGAATAGCATCCTATCACCAATCGACAAATAAGAGTATATGATTTACACCCCAATATAAACAAGGTCTTATTAAGTACCAAGGGTGACCAAAGCATGTGATTTATGCACTTATCAATAGAATACTCATTTATCCATCAATCTGTTAACTCGTCAATTTATCAATTTAACAAGCGATGTTGGAATATGAATTTATGAATCCGTCGTTCATATAACGATATTGAAATGGGGATGTATGAAATTATGAATATGTCGTTCATATAACGATATTGAAATGGGGATGTATGAAATTATGAATCTATCACACATATAGCGATATTGAAATGGGAATGAATGTAATTTTGCACAGATAGCAATATTGAGATAACAATCAAATGGAACACGCAATAAATATAACTATCGTGGCGTCCGTTTGACTACCAAGATGTATCTACGGTTCCACCTGCTCTAGTCCATGGTCAAGGAGCCACCACGCATGGTCCACCCCTCCCAGTCTGTTGAAGGGTCCCTCGAGAGCCTTCACATTAACACAGACCCGTTGATCGAGAAGCCTTGGTCCCTCGCATCGAGAAAACCAGTACACTCTTCCGAAACAACGTCACCAGACACAGCGTACACGTCACACGAAACCACACAGAGTTCTGTGACTTCACACACCACCAAACCATACATATGGAACAGCTAAAAGTATAACAACTAAACCGTGTAGTACGTATGACACGGTTAGTACTTTTGTATTGATATATGTTGCGCATGCGCGCACATGAATTACGCCTCGTTACACATTACATTAATCATTCAATGCATGCCGCGTATAATTAATTAATACCCGTCTGTTCAGTTACAACAAATAGCTAACTTGAACCAGCCTATAGGATTTCTAATATCATGGCGTTGTATGACCTAGGTATTTGCTTTCTGTAGAATTTAGAATAAATTCTAAAACATCTAATATATGAAACAATTATGTCATATAAAACGAATAGTGATACAGAATACAATCTTAAATTTCACATACCTCTACAGCTGAAGTTTTGCTCCCGTAAAGAGGTAAGCTTTCTGACAAGACTCATCGTAGTGTAATTTGTTTATAGAGAATTCGCTCTATATGTACTCTAGCTGTGACAGATATGCGTAGCAGCTAGGTACGTGAGTTTTCACTGCAGGCAATTTGCGCGTGCAGCATGGGGTGAATCGCGCTCAGTATTTCAAAATAACTAGAGCCGAAAAAAATAAACAACCCCCGAGTAACGCTCTAGTCGGAAACGAAACCCGAATACATTTTTGATCACATATACATATTGATATAAACCATACAATTCCGTGACAGCTTGAGACCTGTAATTGGACAGGATTGTTTGATCGAAAGTTGCATCACTTACACCTGGATTGAACGCTAAATGTCTAATGACTCGAGATTACAGTTATTGCCAGAATATTTCGATGTAGATACTGTGGATTTATTCGCATTTAAAATCAAGATACAAAGGCCATTAAAAAAATTACGAATGTAACGTAGGTTGACATCATAAGGACACTTAAATATGCATGCCAGGACATACACCTTGTTAGCTTGCCAAAAATATTACCCATGCAGAAGTATGATGCTGCAACAGTCAGCGACCGAGACCTTCTTAACCAGATGAAACTGCTGTAAGAAAAACCCCACATGTTCCATGTACAGCAACATGAAATAATAATTTAGTTCTGTACCGGCATGTCAGGGTGTTACTTCAGCCAATCAGGTGTCCTCGAGTACATTTTCATCAAAATAGTTGGAATGCCTTTCAAAATGAATATGCTCTAGCTTTACCGCGGCATAAAACGTGATGTAATAATATATAACAGAAATCACATTGGTAACATTTGTATGAAGCTTTTTATACCAGATGAGTACTCGCTTTGTACGCTTTAATATCTTCATTTCACAAACACGGCATTTTTGATGTTAGCGTTATATGCGAACATTTTTGTTGATAGCGTATGTTACGATAGGTTGTCGAGAACAATTATTTACGCTAATCTTCTAATAAGAAACTCAATTTATTTTACCTATTCTGTAAAGAACAAAGTCAACTGGTTGCCTCTGCTCTGGATCCGAAAAGGTGTCATTTTTCCACCAACAATAGGCATATTTCCAATCCTGGAATAAACCTATCCTTCCAGCATAATAAGGCGCAGTTTCATCGATTACAATTGGACCAAAAGCAACGATTGTCTGTAATTTTGCCTTATTCTCAACTTTGAGAATCAAATAGAAAGGTTTGTCCCTGTTAAATCCTGCCTGATTGTTTGTATACCTTGAGTGGACATGTAGAGTTGTGTAATCTTCGATGTCGGGGGCATCAACTTGAGACGAATCAGAGGAAAACCCTATATCCACAGATAGAATTTGACTTTCATTATCGGTAGGACTACACTCCATTTGAAACTTACTTGACGGCATATATATGAACCATCCTTCACTGAAACCTGGCAGCCGTTGACAAAGGTCATCAGCAACATCGGTGTCGTTTGAGTTGCTGTAACCTAAGGCCAATGAACTAAGAAAAGGAAATGTTTTGACAGATTTGCATTTCTTCTCGCATTCATTGGTCTTTCTAAGCGGTATCTTGACCAAGTCTTCTCTTATTAGGTACACCATATCTTTCTCACAAGCAATTAATTCGTTACACTTTGCGTTTTTAACAATCATGCTTGATATTATCGGTGGCAACGAGTCAATTGTAAAACCATCACTACATAAAGCTCCAGATGGTTTCATCGCATTGTTGTACGCTATGATGGAGGAGAAGTAGTGCCCTTGAGTTTTGATCGAAAATTGTGCATCGTTCCCTATAACTTCCTTTATCTGGAATATCGTCGCATCTTTGAGCGTATAATTACCTTGTAATTCCTCCAGTGTTAAGCACCTGTTTGCAATTCCAACACTATATAGCTTTATACCACTCTCATGGTCTAGAAAACCGTCCCAATGTAACGTGATATTTTCTTCACTGGCATAGTCTAAATCGGGTCCAAAACTTGAACCTTCTTGAATGACGCCGGTGGCAGGTGGGGAATCATCGGTTAGAATATCCAACTCTTCTAGGGTAATCAGACCGGCATTGTTGGTGACGATGATGGTGATAAAGTAGCCCCTGTTGTGTTGTCCACGGGATGTACCTCTTTCGACCAAGGCATTTGGTGTTAATATATAATTGTAATTCTCACACGCACCAATCATCGGGCAGTAACACGTTTCTTCCGGGATACAGGCCGTCTAAATGAAAAATGTAATGCATACAATTTAAAATCCAAAATATTGACCCATTCACCTTATAAGAATTTTAATGTTTCTTTATGAACATAGCTTCATTGTCTGACTAAGGGAAGTTTACTTCAAATGGTGAACTTATAGCAGAGTTTAAATATTCTTTATGCCTCCCAAATTCTGAGACACGATGATCCATTCATGCAAAACAATGATTTACTGTATAAATGATGTTATCTTCAGGTTGAATAAAAATTTCAAATACTAGATAATGTATATTTTGATTTCATCTTAAAGCTCTTAATAGATGAACTGATAACCAACATGCAATATGCAGATTATAAACAAATATGTCTGCTTTATTAGTCCTAATCCCCTGTTAAGCCACCAAACTGAAAATAAATCACAACAACAAATTAAAAATACGGTGAAAGAAGGTAATTATTCGCATTATATCTACGAGAAACACAATTTCTATGTAAATTTGAAGTCAAACTTACACGATTTTCAAGGCGACGAACGTTAATTGAACCAGATCCGATGTCATTATGACCTGCTTGTGTACCTAGTCTCCATTCTATAGAATATAACCCACTGTTCTTATCCATGGCTTCAAACGACAGACTCATTTTGGATAAATCAGAGGAATCGTGAACATACAATTGCCTATGACTGCCCTTGACCAACCATGTATTATATATCTCAGGTCCACTTGCATCTATATGGACAGTGATATTTTCAGTCAGACTCCTGTTATTAATATCTATCGGCGTTATCGAAAAGTTGTATGTCTGTCAGTCAGAGAGAGTAATACTTTTACAAAACGACTGGTCTGTGACGTTATCAAGTTCCTGCAAATCAGATCTAGAATAGCTAGGATATACGTCCCATCGATACTTGAACATAATGATACCATCGACATTGAGAATTCCATGAGTAGGTAGTGGGCCTGATATCTGGTCATACTCATTGGAGACACCAGGGTCAAGCGCTATCCTTTTCAAAAGATTTGTATCACGATGAAAAGAATTATAGTACCGTTTAGTCCAATCTAGACATAATGGTCCATGATTGGTTTGCCAGGTATAGTTTGTTTTGCTGGAGGCAGACTTGATAACAGGGGATGCGTATGGTCAATTTTCACTGTTGAAGATTTATCATATAGAACAACCCTTCTCGTCTCCTCTACATTACCAGCAACATCATGTACTTGAAGCTTTATTATGTAAATCGCAGGTTCTTTCGGAAATATAAAATGGGACATGGTAATGTTCGTACGCATCTCTTTTTCCTCGATATGGTCACCCATAGTTAATGTATTGGAATCGAGTTCCTTTACGTTATACAGATACACGATAAATTTTTCAAGCCCTGATGCCGCATATTTATAGCTTCCGAATGGCGTAGGATCTTTCCATCCATGAAAAGAAATATTTACACTTTCCTCTTCTGTAATTCGTTGCGATATATAGAGAGGCTGGGCATCGTTTGAGCAAGTGGAATTAATACTACAGTGAACAGGTTTTGCATCGTCAAAACGGAAACACTTCTCTTGGGTACTATTTGTTCTCCTGAACAGATGTTTCTTTAACACTGAATTGCTGCTCAGATTTAACATTTCGAGATATCCGCCCCCGAATGCAGTAAATACGAGACACAGTCTGGAATGAAATGAAATTCTTTCTTTTAACCATGGAACTTGGATTTATAGGTATGTAAAACCAGTTATAATTGAATCTGAATGACTTAACGGACCGTTGCCTCAGTATTGTATATGAAATGAAATTTTATGCAAACCATTAAATCTAGGCCGCAGATGGTTGATTGAAAATGTGTGTGTAGTAATCCTCCATTATCCCACTCGAGTACCCACAGAATATTGTATTAGAATTTTATGAGAGATTTTAAACATCGCTTGTGTCAGCAATTCTTAAAGCAGTTACCATTTTTAAAATATTACAATAAAATGTACTCTTCTTCTGATCAACAGTCTAAGAATTATGACTTCGTCTTAATGTGAGATTGATAAGCTTGTCTTAATGTGAGATTGATAAGCTTGTCTTAATGTGAGATTAATGTCTTAATGTGAGATTGCCTTTTCTTCTCAAAGTAGATCATCTAACATATGTTTATCTCTCGAAAACACTATAAGGTGTTTTAGTGATACTAGTAATGGTTGATTTTAGATAGTAGTACCTCTCGCCATTGGTAAGGGTCGGTGTTGAAAGCGTTAAACTGCAGCTAGTGAGATTCGTGGCAGGCTGTTCGTCAGAGAATGTGGTAGTACAGAAGTGTGGCTGATTTATTATAGTCGTATCATTTCCAGTTCGGCTTCCTAAATATAATGAAAAAATTCATACACTGTCATGAGTTATTTCCTCACGTTTTTTAAAAAGGTTTTTATCTTTTTTAATCTGAATAATACTTTCAATGGTCAAAGAGTTAAAAGGTAATTAAACATTTGTAGGTCAGAAAGAGAGATTAAAGACAAAAAAAGCTTCCCATGAGATGTTGGCAGGCTATTTGTACTCTGTGGTGTCAGGCTAAGTTCAAGTATTCAGTGCCCTAACCTATTTTACACTCTCTCTGAAGTATGCTATCTACCTACCCATCTATCTATCCATCTGTCTGCTTCAACTAATCTGTCTGTACATGAGTGGCTGTCTATGTATGTATTTCCAGTATTTGATGATGCAATAAAACTTTATTAAATTTGTGTGGAAATAAAATAAACCCAAAAAGTTATATAACATATTTGGATGTATTTATGTAGATAAACAAAACACACACACACACACACACACACACACACACACACACACAGAGAAAGAGAGAGAGAGAGAGAGAGACAAACACACACACACACACACACACATATATATATATATATATATATATATATATATATATATATATATATATATATATATATATATAAATATACTCTCATGCGCAACAAATGAAGTATTTTTAATTTTAGTTCCATATAGATAATAATTATTACTAGTACTATGTAATAGATATAAATCACGAACACACTGAAGTCATGGCAATGACAGAAAATAGGAATTATACAGTATACACACCTTGTAGAGTCCTCTTTGCCATGGTGACAGAATTTTCCACCACGCCAAATTGATGCTCGCGTAAAAGGTTCTTCGTTATATTCACTGCAAATGAAGACTCCATGACAAAAGAGATGCTTTTCGGTTGGAATTTGATGTATGTATCTCCTTCGTTCATACAGCTACTTGGGCTTCCGGGAGTTGAGTTTTTAGCCTCACCACTGGTACTGGTTACCCCCATACGACACGTAAGGATATCAGGTGCGCAGTCTGGGGCCACTAAATACATATTGTACAAATATACAGAACAAGCTACAATATCATATAATGTTTTTTTAATACTGAATTAAAAATATACATCAATTTCTTCAAAGACATCGTGATGCATCCGATAGACATAATACCTGTTCAAGAGGAAGTACATCTTTTTTTCTCTACAGTTTAGATACACCATATGAACGAAAATCAGGATCTTTACATTGGTGCTGCTGTGTTCGAATTTGATTCACTTGTAAAGCCCTGACACATATAAATGTAAATATAATGTTCTCCTATTTTTCGGAGCTTGTGCATGGTTTTTGAAACTTTAGTAATAGTGTCATTTTTTGCTGTTGTAAATAATTAATATCTTATGGTGTCATACGTTTTCTATGATATTTCAATATGACAAGAAAGGGATGATATGCAACAACTGGTGTAAGAAAACTAAAACTACTTAATTTTGAACTCCATGATACTTTCGCAGGTTACAAACGTACATGTGATACTCTATTCTTATTCATTTGTTGAAGAAGGGATGCCTATTTATGTTCTGCGACACAAAAACAATCTGATAGGTGAAACTTGTTTCCGTTCAAAGTAAATTCTTCCAGCTTATATTTTGAGAGCATATACCATAAAATATTGCTATGTGTCCTGCCAATAAACTATTGGATTATGTTATAAAAGCAATTCTGATCAACCTAACTTTAATGTTGAAGTGATATGTAAAAACAATTGAGAACGTACAATCGCAATGGGTATACGGGTTGTCATCATTCCTTTGAAAAGGTGTTGCACAGTGGCAGTCGTCTGTTGAATCGCGGGCACGTCCTCCAGGCCAATACCATTCTCTTTCTTTGGAATCGGCGATTTCCTTCTTACAATAACGGAAGCAAGCGTCTATTCTTGGTCCAACAGATGGATCACAGCACAAAATGCGGAACCTTTTCCTTGTACCTCCATCATCTTCACTTTTACAAGGACCCAACTCTTCCCATTTGTACCAATTGCAAAATGTCACTCCATTGGCACACTGACATTTCACCTGACCAGCCGAAATATACAGTAATATCGTAATGAAACAAATCAAATTCATTTTGCCGATCGTAGCTCCATCTTTGAATACAATCCTCATATTTCTGCCATATATTTGAGTATTAACCGGGAATGAGTTAAGTTTTTTTTGTTTTTTAAAGGTGAAAAGATATGTCAAGAGTCACATTAGTTTGTGCCCGACAACGTATCTATATAAGTGCTATGGCCTGAAACTAAGTCCAGTAATCAATAAACGTTTGCAAGTTTTAACAAGTCTTCCACCGTCCTTATTTACCTGTATTTAATCAAGGTTCACTGCAAAAGGGACCATTGATTCACCGCATGCTCGCTGATCATTATTTTATGTGACAACTGACAGCGTGCAATAAATTAAATAACACGAATGAATATTGTAAGACTTTTCAATGCTAATACAATTTTTAGTTCAAATAATTTTCTTAATTGTGTAACACATATTAAATAAATACTTTTATTCATTAGCTATAATAGATACAAATCTTAAATGGAAGTTAATATCATCTCACCAATGTAATTTTGAAACAGGATCGTGAAATAACCACTGAGATACAATACATTATATTGTGTAAAATAAGTGGTATTATGAGAGTCAGGGTGACCATTGAGCCAATTAGAATATTGTCCCTTAATTTTCCCAAACCTTTAGGAATTAAACGCGACTCTTCCTATTTTGCTTTTGTATAAAGTTATATATATATTTGCTGTTTTCTGACTATCCTTAGATAGTTTTCAAAATTTGACTTATAACGGTTGTAATCCAAGAAGTAATCAGGCAATATAAGTTATCTTGTAAAACTCATAGAGAATTCTTCCTAAAAATTGTCACCTATAATTTTTAAAGAGGCATTACCCGTATTTTTGCGCTGAACGAAAAAAGTTCGACCCGCAGTGCGGTATTTGATTGCTCTCTAAAAACTGCACTCAACTCTTCGTCGGTAATCTTCTTGAAATCTAAACCTTTTGAGGGTATTTGGGGAAGCTAGAGAGAGGTGAAGTAAAACAAATTTATAAAAAGACCAGGTTAGACAGTTTGGTATGTGGAATGCGCTGATTTCAAAATTTAGGTCGAATTTAAGATTCAATAGGTGTAAATTCAGTTAATTCTGTGAGTGCTTACATTTTCCTATACAAGAAAGTGCTTTGCTGGTACATTCATTCGAACAGTTTAAGCACAACTACATATGGCGCAATGCCTTCATGCATTTGTCATCTATTCATTACTACTTTGTGCAGCATATCCCACTCTGCACCATCGCCGGGAAGTAAGCGCCTCTGCTATCTGGCGATTTACTATCCAATTTTGGATATTATCCCTACGCTGACAACCTCAGCGGACACGTATGTATGTTAATAGTCTAACAAAACAGTTCTAAACACTTGGCCCCTTAACTTTATTTTGCTGTGATGACTTGCTAAGGTCAATCTAATATATATCTTGACTGTAATTTGAATTAACTAAAATTCTTGTTAAAAGTGTGTGTTTACATGCGTTTATGCAAAACGCAAAATTGCCCATGCTCAATGGAGCACTTCCTTTGTCAAATCTTCTGTTTTGGAGGTGCGTTTTTTTCGCACGTTGTGAAGCTTTTCAATTTCAGAGGTAAGTAAATATTGCATGTAGTCCACAATCCCATAACGCCTAAAAGAAAGTGATCAGTTTTGAAAAACACCGGAACTTATGAAATTTGCCGCTTCTCCCACGTTGATGTGGCGGTGGTCATGGAATTCCGGTATCGTCATTTCATGACCATATGGCAGATTGCGCAACACAAAATTGAATCAAACGCAATTTACTGAGAACAAGTAATGTTTCTTATCAGAACTTGCCGGTATCGGTCTCGCTATTTTGTGAACAACATGGTACCTCCCTTAGACAGTATAAATGTAGCACATTGCCTGGCAGCTTCCTCTGTTTGTGGAAAGTGTCACGAACAGGCAAGTCAAACTTACTCACATCATCATTATTTGTAAAACAAATGTTTTCAAAAGCAAAAAAATGGAGCGGGGAGTTTAATATTTGAATTTATCTTTAATTAACATTTCAAATTGTTTAAGTAGGGAATTATGATAGAATGCTTTTGATTTAGATTTAAGTGTGATCCGGCTAAACATCAGTATACCGCACAACCATCTTGAAACTTTGTAATTGTCGAGCTTGCCTGTTCTTTTAATTTGAGATAAAATGCGAGAATAACGTACGTGCGTAGCAGGACTTTTAATTACTTTGGGTATTCCTAATTTTTATACTGCACAGTATAATGCGCGGATTTCAGAAAAATTGATCCCATAAACGGTTATTTGACTGTTTTATCAGAAATGTCATTCAAAAAAGAAAGGAAAAGGAGGAAAGAGGCATAAGGTGGGAAGGAAATAAGGAAGATTGCACATCTGTCGACGTATTTTTGTCAGCGCTAATGTAAATGAATTTGCTATCCCTCCCTGTTTTTTTTTTCAAATAGCAATAGACTCTGGAACTATTTAATTGGAAATGTGTTACTCTCTACATATGAAAGTGCCACATATCTTTTGTGATTACATCGGTAGTTAATACTAATTGGGGAACTTTATTGTTCTCTACATATGAAAGATCGAATGATATTGTTGTTATTTTTGGCATTAACAATAGCAATTGTAACAACAAGAACAAGAACAACAACAATGAACACATGGCAAATAAAATGATATATGAAATAAATACATCGTGCTCTGGTATTTAGAGGTGAGTTTGTCGTAGTCCTGTAACACTTGAGGGTTCTCTTGCTCGCCCCCCCCCCTTTTAATACTAAAAGTTAAACCTTTCTTTAGAAATTGAGCACAGAAATAAATGAGAAAGAGTAAGATCCCTAGTACTAGTCCCTATTTGGAGAGGAAAAAAAAAAAACAGAAGGCAGTGGCAACAAATAAATTTTTTGTAGCCGGTCTGTACATTAATAATTGATATAATACTTTTGTTGGAAACTGTAATGGTGCCTGAAGATCAAGAACAAAATAATTTTTATTACCAATGGGAGAAATAGTACCAAGGGACAAAACTACCACAAAACTTCAGAATTTTAAAGACGGACTGATGCATTCATAATATATATGAGTATTTATTTGTCTGCCCACCCTACCCAAACCAATGAATTATTAAAATACTTGCACATAATACGTCTTGGGGCTGCAAGAACGAAGGGTCAGGGTTGAAAGTTATACGATGAACAATTTCGTTGGAAGGTTAGTGTTGATGCTTTATTTTCATGGGCAAATATTGAATATGAATTGTGGTTGCTTTACATAACACAGCCAAGCAATACTCCTTCGGTGCATAACAATACTCCTTCGGTGCATAACAATACTCCTTCGGTGCATGCAGGCACCAATAATAGGTATCGCAACAAATGCTTCAATTTCAATTACAGAGGTTCATACGCTAGGTACCTTAGTAACTACTTGCATCAGTGTATTCGTTGTGATGGTGATCATCCTATATTTGCATGCACTTCACAAAGGCAATTTGCCATCCTTTAATGCTTCAAGGAACCCCTGTGTCTTTTGACGCCCAATCCTCAGGGCCCTTCAAGCAATTTTAAACGATCCTCAATACAGCAGCAAATTCGAAATCCCAGTACAAGAAATCACAGGTATGTGGAACTTAGAAAAAACATCATTTAATGTTCAGAAACTGGGGCAGTACTTGTCAACGTATCCTGATAAAGCAGTTGCTAGGTGATTAACTGAAGTTTTCCAGTTGGATTTAGGTTGCAATATATAGGGCACAGGACACACATTTTTTTTACAAAATCTTGTCTCTGCACACCAACAGCACAACGAATTAAAAGAAACAAATAGAAACGGAGGTTGAATTAGGTAGAAGAATATGTCCCTTTGCACAAGTACCTATTTAAAATTTGAGATTGGAGTGGTTGAAAAGAGTGTGTGTGTGTGTGGGGGGGGGGGGAAGGTTAGAGGATGATCACTTATTTAAACAGTTTGAATGACTTTATAGAACAAGATATTTGTTCAATACAATATAATTCTTGTAACAAGGTTGTAGAAATGATCAGTGGTATGGGCAGTAATGCACTTGTAGGCAAGTTGGATAATAAATCGGCTTTAAGATTTTTACTTGTTTTTCCTGGTGATTTTGATTTATTGTGATGATTTTTTTTAAGGTCATTATTAAATAGACAAGTGCTTGCCTATGGTGTGTTTAATTTCCTGCGGAATGTTTGAAACAAAAATATTAAACGTTTCTGCACTGGCTGGTTCAGTTTCGATCTGATTTGAATACATTGTATGATTACTTGAATAATTTCATTTTTGTGGGAAGGAATTGAACTGATCATTGTAAACAGCTGATGTCCTGTTTTTCACAAATTGGTTTAGAATTGCTGGTTCCTATAACTCAGGATAAGTCATTTAGTCCAGTTAAGTTTTAACGTTTTTAGATCTAGAAATTTACTCTGAAGACTTGTGATGTACATCTCACGAAATAAAATTAGTGATTTAGCAATGTTATTGGAGCATTTCTCCACACGCAAGAAACTAACCTCGAAGGAACGCCAATCTCTAGTAAATGCTTTAAAAAAATTTCTGCAAAGCCATTAGACCAAGTAGAGCCTTCTGTGGACGTTGTCATGATGCAATGTCATGATTATTCAGCCTCATGACGGGTAAATACAGGCATGGCAGCAGATATGAAGATGTGGTTGTGTTTTTAAAAGAATTAAATGTCATTTCTTATTTTCCGATGAGTAATTGGAACACTGAACTGTACACAGATAGCTTACTGGTAAATGGGTGCATTTGTCATGGCCTAGACAGTGTGCACAGCGTGTGTGTGTCGAGAAGGGGGTCGCACATATTGAAATACATTACATTTTTTTAGAGCTCGTCACCATTGTTCTTTCCATCATGATTTGGGAAAGTTCTCTCGCAAACAAGAACATATTGTTTACTGTTGACAATAACTCCTTAGGGGCTGTCATAAACAGGCAAACGTCCAAGTCTAAAAGAATCATGATCCTAAAACGTCAGTTTGTTCTTTGTACTATGAAATGTAACATTCTTTTCCGTGCTTAGTATATCCCAGATGTTCAATGGATTTGCAGATGCTTTGTCTCGTAAACAGTGACATCGGTTCAGGATGTTAGCACCAGGGGCTCAGAGTGAACCAGACATGGTACGAGACCAATTCAAGCAATTACTTTGCGCTATGAAATTGACTGATGAATGCTTCTCTATCACAGAATACACATACTGCATATCGAATTGGTACGGCCGCTTTCCAGCAGTTCAGGTGGCAATATACCTTTTGCGGACACATGGCCTCCAAACCTGGAATAGATTGTCCAGTTTCTTGCTTTTATGTCAGTCAAGGGTTTGGCCTATTCAACTGCTTGTGCATATATGTCCGCCATAGGCTTCAAATGCAGGTTAATGGGTTACCAAGACGCAACTCAGAACTTCATTGTAAAAACATTGTTTGATGGTACGAAACGTTTATAACACAGGTCTGATACGCGGTTGCCCATCACAACACTACGAATTTTGTGTTATTCTAAGTATGAAAGTAAATTGTTTGCAGCATACACATTAGAGTTTTTGACTTCCTTCGAATTGGAGAATTCGTTATGTCTAAATAACATTCCCCACATTACATTATTACACAGGAGGATGTAAAAGTAGGCGAGGTTGAGGGTCAGATAGATTTAAGAAAAATACACTAAAAGATGGATAAAATTGGCCCAGGTATTACAATACGTAACCCCATCGTTGGGGGAGTCTTATGCCCTGTTCGAAATTTAAAAACCTTCCTAGCAGTGAGGCACGGCATTACTGGTCCTTTATTCTGTCATTATGGTGGCAATCCTTTGACACGTTACCAATTCTCTCCTATGCTACATAAACTCTAGCTCATCTGGGGACTGAATCAATAAACTACAAAAAACACTCATTTAGGATAGGGGCAACCACCATTATTCAGAGGGTTGGAAGATGGAAGTCGACTGCATACAAATCATACATAAAAACACTCATTTAGGATAGGGGCAACCACCATTCAGAGGGTTGGAAGATGGAAGTCGACTGCATACAAATCATACATTCGCCTGTAATAACAATGCATTTGAATCCATGCTAAAATAATATTCAAGTGTTTCCGTAATCTTTCTGTTCGGTGCATGGGTTCTTCAATTATACAAAGAGCCTTTATAGCAGCCAGAAGCCGTCCAAGTGGACCCGATTTAACGCTATAAAGATTAGGCGTTTCAATCTGGTGGCAAGGATACAATGGCCTAAAGCTATCTGATTTGAAGAAAAATATAAATCACATTTCCAAATTTGAAGTACCACCTCAATTGCTGCTCATTCACTGTGGGGCTAATGCTTTAGGCCTGATCACATTGAGTGAATTGTGACAAATTGCAAAAAATATAATTAGGCACATAGCCAATACATTTCCTTCCACTTGTATAATTTGGTCACAAATTATCCGCGCCTCAAACGGCATCATTCAGATAAATTGGAGGCTATGAACATGGCTAGAATCCGATTAAATACCTTTGTGACCAAAGACGTAGGGTGGATTTATCTAAAGTAGGTACTAATGTGTTTTTGAATACTCTCTAAGGGGTCTAGAATTTCTGTTGAGTGACGGCGGATCTGTTTATACTGTATGAAGATCGCTGCTTTGATGCAAACGTTTATCGTGTTTAAAAACAACTGTTTTTTTCTTGTAAATGTGGGTCGAGGTTTAAACTACCTTGTGCGGCTTCCCCACATAGATGTTGCGGGGGTCATGCAATGCCGTCAATCATTTTATGACCTGTGGCGGATTCGTCGACACAAAGTTAAATCAAACTGAATTTCCTGAGAACAATTCATGTTTCTTATCACAACTTATCCACTGTTTTCCTAGAGTCATGTTATCTGCAATTGACCTCTGTTTCCCAGAGTCAAATATTGTTCGTTGATTACTGTTAATAATATTGATGTTGATATGATTTTGATCTGGAATGTTGTTGGCTTGTCCACTATGTTGATGATGTTGCCAGCCAAAATCAATGTAATATTAGCCGTGCCCATAATAACGTCATACCAAGTAACAAATCCAGAGCTTTAAAAACAGTGTCATATGTGTGAATTGTGTGTAAACTAGTGAATTTTCAAAGGTAAATTGATGAAGTCAATAATCTGAATAATTTTCAAGGTGATAAAGTTCACTAAAAGTATTGTCCGTTGTTGGCTTCTTAATCATATTTCCAAAGGATTACGAATATAACGGTAAGGATGTAATACTTTCTTTCTATTCTGTGGTTTATTACAGATCTTAATACTTTTGTCACAGGTGAATATAAGAAAAAGAGTCCCTCTGAAATGATACAAATAGAGTTGATAAAACTATTAGGGCTTTATATTTTGTGATAAATTCCGAGTGAAGATATCTGGAGTTTGAGAAGCACCCTGATATGCTTCTGGAGGTCAAGATGGCAGGTAGATGTGTCAGGGTTGAACAGTCAGGCCATTCAAGAACACATGGTATACCTCCACTGCATCCAGGTCTGCTAAATTCAAGAGACTTGGAGGAAGAAGTATATCATAAGGTAGACAGCAATCATAATGTAGCAATGCTGAGACTCTCTTGCTTAACCTAATGTATGTTTCAAATGCATCTGATTTCCAGTGTCCAAATTCCGTATTTGATTGTCACTGAAATCTTGTTTGGTTTCTCCAGTGGCAGCTCCAGTTTTTAAACTATGCGACATAAAGTGATAGGAGTTTAAGCCTCACAAGCTCAATGTACGTCTTATCTCTGAATAATTAAAATATGTCTTGGAAACTGATTATCAGTTTGGGTACACGAGTAACGTTATTGGAGTGTTTTCTCTGAGCGATAATGAAACTTGCAATTGTGTGACAGGACAAATACAGGTGTTAGACTGGCAATGAACGAATAACTGATATGGTTGCCCTGAGCTGTGGTTGAAGTTGCCAAAAGTAAATGTCAGTCGATTTTTAAAAAAAAATCCAGACTAGAAATAGATGGATCAAATTATAAATTCATCTGCATTTGTCTTCACTGATACTTTGTCAATATAAATACGCGCTTCTCTTGAAATGGCAAGCAATTAGGATGTAGTGATTTTATGCAGTATATTTTGGCAGATGTGGAAAGCCAACGAGACGTTTTCTTTGAATGATTTGAAAGAGTTTTTGAATAAGGAATGAGGAATTAGGATCTATGAAGCCATATATTTTGCTCACTTATCCAATTAATGAAGCAAAGAAAGTAGATATTGGTGATACTACCTACATCACTCCCTCACCATAAGACCCTTCAGTATAACACGGCTCCTATTATATTGGTCATAGATCCCATTTCATTAAATGGTGGTAAAACTCTATATGAATAAATTACTTCATTCTTTCGCCCCATGAGCAGTGCTGTAATGAGATAGTACTGTATTCCTTGCTATTTAAATGATGAGATAGTACTGTATTCCTTGCTATTTAAATGCTCTTTGAAAAGGTCCATATTGGTTATTGAAATAGGGAGAGAAAATTCAATTGATGTTTCCAAAGTAAATTACCATTATAGCTTCCAAACCCGCTTATATGTTTGGTGTTGCTGGTTAAGCATATCTTGAACAAGTTTACAAGTATATTATCCAGTTGCAATTTTGGGAATGTACGGAATTCTGAGTGGTTTTAGGTCTGCATAAGGGACCATCTCCTTCTCATGCAAAACTGTTTGTGAGAAAGGGCATCAGCGAGTTTCTTATATAAACCTGTTTCATGTCCTGCCTTGAGCAAGATATTCAATTCAACGCAGTACAGTACTAATTTCTGAATGAAGAGCATGATGTTTGTGTTTCAGGAAGGTTGCTTGTTTATGGTTTTCACTAAGGCTTGGTTTCAAGTGGGGAAAAGGATGGAATTGTTAGCCAAATATTCACCACAAAGCTCAACAGCAAGAACAATGGGTTATAATTCTAGAAGAGAAACGATGTTTTGATTAGCCCAGCCCCGAGCTCAAAACTCCATAAAAATAATGTGTGCCAAGGATCGCACCGTTTTAGAAAGGTGTTCAAAGCCTACAATTTTTCACAGTACCACTGCTCAAGAAAAGTGAGGGTACCTTTGATGGATTATAACTTTCCAAGGATGATTATTTTTCGAGCCAAATACGATTTCATCTGTTCATTACACTTGTGCAGTTTGTCAGGTGGAAAGCAAACCCCATTCTTACCATACATAGTTCATATAGAGTTAAAGCCACGGTTGCGAACAGAGAAGAAGTTTAGGAACCAGCTCAGTAGTATAGTGGGGGTATTGAGGGACAAAAAGGGCACTTGGGGGACGTACGAGAGTTTAACATGGAGAGGGCACTTGGGGGACGTACGAGAGTTTAACATGGAGAGGGCACTTGGGGGACGTACGGGATTTTAACATGGCGGGGGGGTCTCTATAAGGACAACGGGAGGGAGGGAGGGAAATAGAATTAATCTTTCTTGAAAAAGGGTGGTCCTGAGGAGGACCGTTGGAGGAATATTTTTATTTCCTCCAACATTTAGTAAAAAAGTTTAGGAAGGTGGTGGATCTTTTTTTCTTGGTTGGTAGTGTTGGTGGTAGCCAGTCCGGATGTTTCATCCGCCTGAATTTATCTTGGATTTTCATCCAATTTAAATTCAGGCGTTCAAACTCCATTTCTTTCCTGGCCTGTTCTTTCTTGGAGCGTTCAAGAGCCCACAAGATTTTAATTTGAGCTACTTCCTTTTCTAAAACTTTCTTTAACAATTCCTTCACCATGTGAAGGTTCACCTCTTCTCGCCTGGCGTTACTGGCGGGTGGATACAACCATTCATCTTGTTGAACAAGGTGAAGGAAGTTCTCCACTTCATGCAATAAATCCAGACTTCTCTTGATGAACCCCACACGGCAAGGGGTTGAGGAAGTTTTTACTCTTTCCTCCACCAAAACATCATTCACCAACCTCCTCGCTGAAATAAGAGCCGCTAGTTGGCTGGTGACAAATGGTTTGGTGGTAGGATATCTCCACCAATACTCCAACCTTTCCATCAACGACTCAACATCCACCATCCTATCCCAAGCTTCCTGCAACAATTCTACTGTATTCATTCTTCAGTGTGAAGTGTGAATGGCGCAACTGTGGAAGGCACCGCTTTATATGTGGGAAGCGCGGACGTGATTGAAAACATTCCCCTTTTTTTCCAAAAAAAAACCCCACACACCACACATAACATACATGGTGAGAAGGGTTTTTTTGTATGAGAAGGGGTAGACTATAACAAAAAAAACATGACAAACATATAAAAAAAACACACACTTATATAGGCAATATTGATAAATAATTAATCTTTTCTTGAAAAATGGCTGGTCCTAAAAAGGACCTTTTTTGTTTATTGTTATTGTTGTTGTTTGGATTTTTTTAACAACAAGAACATCTCCTAGAGGGTTTTCTTTTTCTTCTTAAACTTCTTCGAACTTCGGGGCCATACAGTAAAACCCTCTTTAGACAACCTTGTCTCTCTACATAACTTTGTCGATACCATGTAGCTGTATCCGTAATTTTGGTTTTAGTCCATGATGCTTTTACATACATCAGGAATGCTGGATTAAACAGCATTCCTGAAACAATGTTGGAGGATTCTACACTAACCCACATGATTTTGTTTTTAGGATTGGTCGTCTTGGAGAAAAACCGGTGAAGCATTTATGAAACGAGCGGTTGTATATATACCTTACGATCGGATTGAAATGGATCCAAATTAACTACCAATCCAAACACGTGTTACAAGTCGGTTCGGTTTTCTTCCAATAGGAAGAAAGCGGAGGTGTGACGTCATCTCGGGTATAAAGGTATCGTAGCGTTCGTAGGGAGGTTTATTACTTTTTTTCGACAGCCTTCATGGAGACTGGAAAGACAAGTACTACATCAATGTATTGGAGTGATCCTACAACGATAATGAATGCTGCGGCAATATTGAACTTTCGGCCGGAAGACTTTGAGTTAGATTTACTAAATCAAGAGTTTGACAATACTACTACTACTACTACTGTACCAACAATGGTGGTGAATGATTTTAAAAGAAGACAAATGGAAGAGATGGAAAATTTTGTAAAAAAGCAACGGGAAGAGGAAGAAATGTTTCTTCTTCTTCAACAACAACAGAAAGAAGAAGAAGAGAGAAGAAAACAAAGTGAAGAAGAAGAAATCAGACATCAGCAGCAGCAGTTACAAGAGGAGGAGAAGAAGGAAACAGGAAAGGAAAGCATCAGTCTTCAAGAAAGAACTGTAAGTCTGTTAGAAGAGGTATTATATGAGTTGAAATGGGATGACCAATTTCTATAAGTATTCTTTAACTCATCAACCACCTAAACGGAAAAGACCATCACGGGCTAAACAACATTCTTCTTCTAAACCTTCCAGTGCTAGTGAGATGCCACCACCACCACCACCACCACCCATGTTACCAATATCACCACCACCACCAGTGACTACCACCATAATGAAAACACCATCAGTAGCAGCAGCATTAACAGGATATGGATTGGGTCGTGGTAAAGGACTACGGCATTTGAAGTTAATTTGAAAGTTTTTGTTTTGAAAACCAAAAACAAAACAACCCAACGGTCCTTTTAAGGGCCACCCAGATTTCTAGAAAAGAAATCAAATTGCCAAAAAAAAATCAAGTTAAAACTTTAAAAAATCCTACCACCATAGTACAAGTGTGAGTGAGTGCGTGCGTGCGTGCTTGCATTTCTACTCTAAAACAAAATAACACAAAACCACTTACTTTTTTTCTCTCCAGTCTGGTGTATTCATCCAATTTCTTTTACAAAATAAATTCAGCAATATAACATATAACACCAAAAAAATCACACACAAGAAAAAAACAAAGTTCACTTTCTGTAATGCTTGTGTGGCTTGAATTTAAACACTGGAGTTTCTTCCTTCTCACTTTTGTCTCTCTTGTGTTTCTTTTTCTTCATAGGAATCCTGTTTTCCTTTTCTTCATCTTCATTCTCACTGTCTTCCATTCTTCTTACACTCTTCTTACCTTTCTTGATGATATGTTCTTCTTCTTCTTCTAGGTTTGTAAATTCTGAATTCACTTCCTCCCTCTCCTCTTCTTCTTCTTGTTCTTCTTCTTGTTCTTTCTGAGGGCATTCATAAGACCAATGTCCTGGTCCTTTACAATGATAACAGATATCTTTTCTTCTGTCTATCTTTTGATGTTTACGTTTGGGACAATCTGGAGCCCAATGTCCTTTCTCTTGACAGATGTAACAAGTATCGTCACTTTTATCTCTGTTTTGGTGTTGCCGTTGTGGACATTGTGTAGCCCAATGTCCTTTCTCTTTACAGATATAACAAGTATCTTCACTTTTATCTCTGTTTTGGTGTTGCCGTTGTGGACATTGTGTAGCCCAATGTCCTTTCTCTTTACAGATATAGCAAGTATCTTGTCTTTTATCTATTATTGATCTTTCTTTAGCTAGATAATTCCAATAATACCAAGCAGGAGTATGTCCTTTATTGTGACATCGATCTTTTCTTTTTGACTCTTCCATCTTGACAGCTTGAAAGTTCGATCACCAAAGACTGATTCTGAAGGTAAGAAGCTCTCTCTTTATATACTCTTCTGTCTCTATATAAAGGTACCTGGGTTAAAAAAAACTCAATCAGTTTTCAAATCAGAGTTCAAGATGAAAAGATCACGCCCAAACCATGATAAATCAGAACCAGAACAAGAACAAACCAAGAAGCCACGGCGACGAAGGTATTCCGTGCCTCCTGAAACACCCTTAGAGGAATTACTGGCTCAAGTCCATGCCAGTGACTTTGAGGACGAAATGAGTGAACAACAACCTGAAACCCAAACTTCCAAAACCAAAGTCACTACTACTACCAAACACCAGAACCCCTGACCAAGAAAGTCCTACTACTAGCGCTACCGCTACCGCTACCGTGGCTCCTGAAAATTACTATCGGATTCGAGAGACACAAAAAATCACTTCTCGAAAATTTAGGACCACTGCGTATACTCACACAGTACACTTCAAAGACTTTAAGTCTCAAGTACCTCCAGAGAAAGCGGCGCGGTTCATTACCAATTTGTGGGAATCTGTGTTACAGAACTTAAAACGGCAATGTGGAGCCAAAGAAGACGATCGCTTGAGACTAGCCATTCATCATAATCAATTGAAGAGTCCTGTTTGGATTGAATTTAGTACCCCGGCAGAATTAACGCCAGACAAAGTTATGTCTAAAATAGAACATGTACAACAATCCAATGACAAATTTACCCTCACCGATGGAAAGGCGACCGTTTACATGACCCATGTTTCTCCACCTCGAGGAAGTGGACGAAGTAGAAAAACTTTATTGGTGGATGATCTTCGTACTACCAAACAAAGTGTCGTCCAAATTAACAATACTGAAGATTCAATGTGCTTAGCTCGAGCTATTGTGGTGGGTCGTACCTATGCTAACAAGAATGAGAGCAAAGAATGGAAAAAAGCCTGGATGAACATTAGAAAATCTAACAGACCCAAACAACGAAAAGAAGCAGAACTCTTGTTGAAACAAGCAGGGATCCCTAAAGAGACTGTATGTGGTATTTCTCAATTACAGCAACTTCAAGATGTTTTGGCTCCTCATTATACGTTAAAAGTTCACCCTCAAGAAGTGCGTGGAGCTCTATTGTTTCGAGGCCCTGATTTTCCTGAGGGAAAATACATTCATCTATATCACCATCAAGAACATTTTGATACCATTACCAGTATAACTGGATTTTTGGGATGCTCTTACTTCTGTGAGAAATGTAACAAAGGGTGTAATAGTCGGGAGCAACACATTGGTTGTGGAGCAAGATGTCGAGGTTGTTTATCCGACCCACCATGCCTTCCTGAACCACAACAACATCACATGTATTGTAAAACCTGTCGACGCCGTTTTGTCAGTCCTACTTGTTACCAACAACATCGCAAGACCCAAGGACAACAACAAAAATGTGCTTGTGACTTATTACAATCGTGTTCTACGTGTGGACAGCTGATTCGTTCCAACAACTCCAAGAGACACGTTTGTGCTGGCAAGAAAAAAATGTTCTATTTGTCATCAGATCGTCGATTTTGATCATCGATGTTTTATTCAAAAGCATGACAAGATAGAGAAGAAAGAAGAAATAAAGAAAAACAAGAAACAAGTAGATTTCATCTTTTTTGATTTTGAATGTATGCAAGAAACAGGCACTCACATTCCTAATTTTTGTGTAGCCCATAGGGCTTGTGATCAGTGCATTCAAGAATCGATTCATTTTCACTGTCCTCATTGTAGTAGGATTCCAGGAGGACGTGAAAAAATCTTTCGTGGAGTGAATACTTTGTTGGAGTTTGCTGAATGGGTTTTAGACCCTACCACCCACGACAGTTGGAGCGAAGAAGACATTCATCGTTACGGAGATTGTCATCGGTATGCGACCGTCATAGCTCACAATTTTTCGGGATACGATGGACAGTTTTTACTTAATTATTATTTGAACCATGGAACCGAACGTCCTGAAGTCACCATGAATGGAAAAAAGCTCATCTACATGAAAGTAGGACAAGTTCAATTCAAAGATTCGATGAGTTATTTAGCCATGCCTTTGAGTCGCATGCCAAAAACGTTTGGTATGACAGAAATGGCCAAAGGTTACTTTCCTCACTTCTTTAACACGGAAGCTAATCAACAGGCCGTCCTACCTCATTTACCTGACCTTCATGATTACGACCCCGATGGAATGCGACCCGAACAGCGAGAAGCTTTTCACACTTGGTACCGTGTTCACCAGAAACGATCCCTTTGACTTTCAAGAAGAGATGCTCAAATATTGTCGATCGGATGTAGATATTTTAAGACGTTGTTGTGGAAAATTTAGAGAGTTATTTCTCGATAGTGCAAAGGTCGATCCTTTGAAAGAGGCATCCACCTTACCTAAAGCCTGTTCCTTAGTCTACAGACAACATTTCATGCCCGAAAACCAACTCGCCATCATTGACTCCAACACGGAATTTTTGCTAGTCGTCAATATTCGGTCAAAGCTTTACGTTGGCTTCATTACTTATGTCAAAAAGAAGACAAATGGATACAACATGCTAGAAACGGTGGAGGAGAAAAAAAGATTGGAGGTTATTCTGTGGATGGTTGGGATTTAGAAAACCCACACATTGTGTATGAGTTTCAGGGATGTTTGTTTCACGGATGCCCTATTTGTTATCCTGACCGAAACATGAAAAGTCCTTATTCAGATTCTACCATGGATCAGTTATATGAACAGACTTGTCAACGACGACTTCAGTTAGAAAGTCAAGGTTACGAAGTGATAGAAATGTGGGAACACGAGTACGATCGACGTTTGAAAATCGATCCTGAATTTAAAACCATCACTCAAAGTTACGACGCAGCCGACATTGAACCTTTAGATCCACGTCACAGTTTATTTGGAGGACGAACCAATGCTACTCGATTATTGTACGACGTGAACGAATCCCAAGGAGAAGAAATCAAATACATTGACGTGTGTTCTTTGTATCCTTGGGTGTGTAAATATGCTCGTTTTCCTACCGGACACCCTGAAATTTTAACAGAGCACATCGACGTGGAACACATTCGTCAATACGAAGGATTGATCAAATGTAAAGTTTTACCTCCCACAAACTTGTTTCATCCCATCTTACCTTGCCATTGTCAAGGAAAATTGATGTTTCCTTTATGTCGGACGTGTGCCGAAATGTGTAACCAAGATCATTCCTGTCACCACACAGAGGAAGAACGGTCGATGATAGGAACGTGGGTCAGTGCCGAATTGTTTCGGGCATTGGATCGTGGATACCGTTTATTGAACGTGTATGAAATTTGGCACTTTTCCAACGACAGCCCAATACCAAAAGGACGACGCCACTCATCATCCAGGCATTTTTTCGGGGTACGTGAACCAATTTCTTAAACTGAAACAAGAAGCTAGTGGTTATCCTTCGTGGTGTCAAACTCCCGAAGACCAAGTTCGATTCAAAGAAGAATACCGTGACATCGAAGGCATCACTTTAGAAGAGGTAGAAAAAAATGAAGGAAAAAGATCGTTTGCTAAAGTGATGTTGAATTGTTTGTGGGGGAAAATGGCTCAACGTACGATCTTACCCAAAACGGAATACGTGGACGATCCTTATCGTTACTTTAAACTGGTGGACGACAAAAGTATTCTAGTCAAGCACGTTGAAATCGTCCGTGAGGATTTGATCATTGTTAATTTTGAAGATGAACCCAAGTTTGTGAAACCTGACAAGTTTAGTAACGTAGTCATTGCCGCCTACGTGACTGCTCATGCTCGTTTGAAATTGTATGACGAAGCATTAGAAGTCTGGGAGATCGTGTTCTGTATTTCGATACTGACAGTTGCATTTACATTCATCGTCCCGGTTGCCCCCACCCTACCATTCAAGGAGATCGATTAGGAGCCTGGACAGACGAGCACCCTCAAGATACCATCCTGAGTTTTGCTAGCGGTGGCCCTAAAAATTATGGGTACCGATACCGAGACCCTCAAGGTCAACTTCACACCTCCTGTAAAGTCAAAGGATTGACTCTGAACTATCGAACTAACCAAGTCGTGAACTTTGAGGTTTTAAAAAAATGCTCTGTTGTCTGGACAAGTGAAAAGATTTTCAAGTCGCTACGTTAGAACCTCACAAGATTGTTCGCCTACCAAATCATAAAATCGTGACTCGACCTGTTCAAAAAGTGTATCGTATCGTGTACCAAAAAAGAGTGAGACTTCCAGATCACACTACTTTACCTTACGGACACGCCGATTTGGAGAAGTATAAAAAAAGGAAGCCCTCCTCTTGAAAAAAAACAGAAAAGATGTCTTCAACAACAACAACATGGGTTTTGCCTGACTATGCTAATTGTACCAGCCGATTGAAGACGTTTAAAAAAATGGCCTAAAGGGGATCGATTACCCACAAGCCATCTCTTTAGCCAGAGCAGGATTTGTTTACTTTGGACAGGGAAGTTTAGTGAAATGTTTCAGTTGTGGTGCAAGCATTCGCATGAGTCCTAAAGATTCAGCTATCGTGGAACATACCAGATGGTCACCAAACTGTGCTTACCTTTCTTTAGCGTTTCCACCGATCACCTTACAATACTTTTCGGATGGTTACAGTCGACAGGTATAAAAAAGGAACCCCTTCCAAGCCTAACCTTCATTCTGACTTTTCACGTGAACCGAGCAAGAAGAAAAAAAATAGATGAGTATTTTTTCCAGTTTTGAGGAATTTGAGTGTGATGCTGAACCATGCCATGACGAGACCGATGCCGTACGTTGTGACATCGTGGATTCAGTCACTCACCGTCGATCCAACTCAAAAGATGCAGGACGCCCTTTATGTTTTACTAATCGTACACAAAACGGTACTCCCTGCAGACCTAATGGATTGATGATACCCTTGGCTTGTGTCTGGCTATTCCAAGTATGAAAAATCGTCTCGAGTCGTTCCAAGACAAGTGGCCAAAATATTTAAATGGCCCTAAACCCGAAGCTTTAGCCAGATCTGGATTTTTTTACGTGGGAGTTGGAGATCAAGTAAAGTGTTTCAGTTGCGGTGTGAGACTTTGCTATTGGGAGCCTTACGACTTAGCTGACATCGAACATGCTCGATGGTCTCCGCATTGTCAGTTCTTACCTTTAGTGGCTCGAGAAGAATACGGATACGATGAACCAGATACCAAGAAGTAATACAATGGAGGAGAAGAATACTTCTTCTTTAGATGAACTTATTTGTGGTTTACCTTTAGAGTTACAAGATCGTATTTTTCAGTATATTCCTCCTACTTTAGAAGATCGTATTCGTGGATTACCTTTGGAGCTACGAGAACGGATTTACCAAGAATTTGTTCACATTCAACTGAAACGTAAAAAAGAGTTACATCCTTTACGACAGACTTGTTGTAACCAATGGTATTTGAATACAATAAGACATTTGATTGCTAAGAAGATATTCAAATGGTCAGACATTGATGAAAATCTACATCCCCAAGTTTAAGACATTGGTGGGGGCTACCTACAATGTAGCAGTGGAATATAGAATTCCATGGGAGGAAGTGAAGGAAAAAAATGTGACTAACATAGACGAATACCAAAACTGTTAGAAGAACTGTCTCCTGAAGACAAATCACCTTTTTGTGTTTTGAAATTAGATAGGATAATCACTGAAACTGGTGTTGGATCCTATAGATATCCTTTACCTACCGATTCCGTTTGGTTAGTGTGTGTGAGTATTTTGTCACCAAGATACCTACTCTACAAGATCGCATTCGTGACTTGCCTTCAAAGTTGCAAAAACGGATTTACAATGAGTTGGTTCAAATTCAAGTGAAACGTAAACTTCAAGTGATTCCTCGATTTCAAGGCTATGGCTACTTTCGTCGCATCAGAAATTTGATTCTGAAAAATGACTATCACCAGTATCGTGAAGAATACAAAAGAGAAGTATTTCTTTCCAAATCGGAAACTTTACCCAAGTACATTAGTGTCATGCCTTTGAATGTGCGCGAACAGATTTACCGAGAGTTTGTGAAATTACAAATGAAACGTAAACTCAAAGTCATTTCTCGATTTTTACGCTATACCCTCTTTCAAGGGCATAGAAGAATGGTCAGTGGAAACGTCTATCACAACTTCTATCCTGAAGGAGACTGTCTCAAAAGGTACCAACCTTGGGAGCCTGGCTATAAAAACATGCCACCCAAGATACCAACCTTAGCCATCGATCCCTATAAAGAGGAGGCGGCACGTCTCAAATCACTTTACTACTCGTGAAACGGATTCTGTGACACAGTTACTGCCTGACTATAAAAGAGTGGGTATGCCTGAACTCTACACACCAGTTGTGAAACGGATTCCGTGGAAGGAAATCATAGATAAAATTCAGACCTTAGAGGATTATAAACAAGTGATACAAGAACTGTGTCCATTGAATTTTGGACGTTATGTGGTATGTGTCATAGTGACTACTTATCTTGGATTTCGTTTTCCAGGACATTCGTTGTGGACTATTTTTGAGGACAAGTGTTTGCCTTGGATTCTTTTGAAGGATCCGTGGTTGTTTTGGACTCAATTGTTGAGTACCAAAAAACAATATGACCGTGTGTTCTTCTTCGGACTTAGTAGAAGAAGAAAGACTATAAAAACTTGATTTTATCAGTCCACGAAAGAAACATTGTACGTATAGCGTTGAGAGTGGTGATGCAAAATTAGTGACGTACTTCCATGTGATGAAGACATTAGTGACACTTTTTCTGTGCATAAATCATTTCAAGAAGTGTGTACTGCTAGTGAGTTAACACCAACAACTTTTCCATTGGAAAGATGTACGACCCTGGAGAAACCTTGGTTTTCCAATATTGGTTACAAGAAGTGGCCCAGTTCAGCCAAGATTTGGCAACCACTTATTGATAACATTCTAAAAGTGAAAAAAAAAAAAATGGGAACCTCCATGGGAAACTCTAAAAGAAGAAGAAGAAGTACCTGACACCACTACCACTACTGCGGTGGTTCCAATACCTCTTGAGGAGGAACACCACCACCACCACCCTTCTTTACCACCACTACCGTCAGTGAATTCAAAAAAGACGAGTAGAAGAAGAATGTTACCACAAACAGTGGTGTCTTTCATGACTTGGACACAAAAACAATTGTTGTTCCTTTTCTTGTTTAGAGAGAACTTTAGCTGTTTAGTGATAGTCTTAATTGTGTACGTGTTCGGTTTAATTGTATATTTTCTCACAAATTCACTTCTTCATGCAAATTTGTAAAATATGTTATTGTTTTGTGGGTTGGTTTGTTTTTACAAAAAAAAATAAACGTGTATGAAAACGTATAAAATGCCTTGGGTTTTTGTCTTCTTCTCAAAAATCTTCTTACCTCAATCATGGCTACATCTTCTTCTTCTACCTCGTCTGCCTCTTCCTCCTCTTCTGTGGTGAAAGTGATTGACGAAAAGTTAGATCGTCAAAGTTGGAATGCTTTGTATCTGCGCCATCCATTTAACATGTTAATTGCTGGACCGAGTGGTTCAGGGAAAACCGAATTTGTCAAACGATTGATCGAACACAAAGCTGATTTGTTTGATCGTCCACCTCAACGTATCGTGTGGTGTTACAAAGAGTGGCAACCGTCTTACACGTTATTGAAAGAAGTCAAGGAGAAACCATTTCGTTTGTAGAAGGCATCCCTCACGAAGACGATGGAATTGTGTCTGACGTGAGTCAAACTCATTTAGTTATTTTTGATGACATGTTAGGAGAAGACGAAGAAGAAATTAAACTTTGGTTTACACGAAAAGGACACCATCGTAATGCTAGTATTGTGTACATAACACAAAATTTATTTCAACAGAGTAAACTCATCGAACTATTAGTTTGAATGCTCATTACGTGGTCTTGTTTAAAAGCCCCAGAGACCAAATCTCAAGTACAAGTGTTAGCCAACAGTTAGGAGCTCCTTGGCTGAATTATGCGTACGACGATGCCACTCAAGCCCCCTCACGAGTATTTACTCATTAGACTTAAAACCGACCACTCCTGACTATTTGAGATTTCGTGCCAGTATCTTTCACTCTTGGGGTCAAGAAGGTGGTGTCCTGTCATTTACACGTCCCCTTCAGCCCATTTTTAAAAAAAACTATAAAAACAACCTACAACGTCATTTCTGGTCACACACTCTTTTTGAGATGACTTCCTTTCAATCTCATCCTTCGGCTAAATTGATTCGTGCCTTGTATGGCATTAGTCGTGAAAAAAATGCACAAGTTCGTGCTCATGTTGTTAGAAGCGAGTCTGAAAGAAGGTGTTACGATGGTTTACTTTGACAGCACGTCAATTACTACAAGGTATCATTCACATCCCTCATCAAACTCTCGTTTTTTTCAAAGACATAAATCGGCATTGTCACAACTGGCTGATCCTAGAATCGATTCACGGACTAAAAACAAATCATTTTAACTCCTGGTGGAAGTGGTTCTTTAGGAGAGGAGTCATGATTCGTTCCCTTTTGAAATGGGATCCTAATGATGCCAAAGCCAAAAAAACCCAAATCACCTAAAAAGAAGAAGAAGAAGAAAGTCAGCCAAAAAAAAAAAGAAAAGCCCCCAAAAGAAGAAATCCCCAAAGAAAAGTCGTGCCAAGAAGAAGAAGAAGAAGAAGAAAAGAAGTACTTCTGCAACCAGGAAGAAAAAAAACACTACCACAACAACAGACCCCATTAGTAACAAGGTCACCTTTTTGCGTCCACATCTTCTTCACATTTTACCATGATGCCTGTCAAACCAGACTTAAGATCCGTGTTTCCTAATTTAATGCAAAAATGGAAACCTATTTCAAAAGTGACCCCGTCGGGACCGTCAACTTCAACTGATTTAGCCATGGCAGCAGCTAGCAATAAAGTACCATCCCCCTAAAACTAAAGTCCAAGAAAGAACTGGTATCTTACAAAGTTTAGTGGATTTATCCAAACAAGAATTGAGACGATTTAGTCCCTTTGAAAACACCTCAAGCGTCGAGTCAGACCTGTCGTGAAGTTGGTACGTCGTGCAGACAATCAGTGGAGACGTGTTCCAGATAAAATAGAAGGGTACCCAGCTAAAAAGACTTCAGACTTGTTTTCTACCGACTAAAAAAGATGGCTCCCAAACGTGGCACACCACACCCCACCACCACCAAAAAAAGAGAAAACCACCAAAAAAGGACGACTTCTTCCCCCTCGTCTGGCGAAACATTGGGATGTCTTGTCTGTCCTGAACAAATCCAAACCTCCCCATAGCGAAAACAACTCATTCAAACAGCTCCTAAAGAAATCATCGATACCGCTGTGTGAATGTTGTTTGAACGTGTTAAAAGGAACGGTACCTTTGTCTAAGATACAGAAACAAAAAATTAGGGAAACATCGGAATGTTCTTCGTCAAATGGTTGAAAAAGAAAATACCTCTTCAACAAAAGAAAAAAATTTTGGTACACGAGGTGGATTTCTACCTATGTTGATAGGACCATGTTAAAAATAGCCGCTCCTTTGTTATGGAAACGATTGCTGGACCACTTTTAGGAGGAGTCATGCGATAAAAAAAAAAGAAGGATAAAAAGGACCACCCTACTCTGAAATGACCACACCTTTTTTGGTACCTTTTGAAGAAATGGAAGGACGAAAACTGACTTTAGTACCTTACAAACGAGGATGGCATTTCATCGTTGGAACGAACAACGGATACCTCATTTACCACCCAATCCTAATCTCAACGAAATGTCTCAGTTACAACAAGAAATACAATCCCTGATGGAACGTAACGATTTGTCCGAAACCAGAAAAACCCAACGGTACGGTCAACTTTTACAACGTCTACAACTCTATCGTCAAAAAGCAGTCGACGAAACAGCCTCACCCACTTTGAGAGATTTTAAGGCTCTCATGAAAAAGCGAACCTAAAGTGACTATCAAAAAAGAAAAAGAAGAAAAAGAAGAAGAAGAAGAAGAAGAAGGAGAGTTTTTACTAACTCCACCTCTTAAAAAAATAAAAAAGTAAGCCACCCCAGATTGGGATAAAAAAGAAAAGGTCTACCCCTTTATCCTCAGAAAAGAAAAAGAAAGAAGTGAAGTCAGAAGTAAAGAAAGAAGTCAAAACAGAACCGATAAGCCCCTGTTCAAACCACATCTACTTTTACCCCAGTAGCACGTCGGACACGTAAACAACAACAATCCAAAAAGATACCTCACGAAGAAAAGAGTATTGGAACTTGGATAACTTATTCTTCTGAGGAAAAAAAAAATCATGGAGAAACTGTTAGCTACCATTTATTACAATCTGGTCATGCTGCTGGTTACGGAGGAAGTTCAAAAATTATATCGAGCTGCTAAAAGTCAATTGAAAAGGTGTACGTTTACCCGAAGTACGACGAATGGTTACAAGAACAATCAACGTACACGTTACACAAAACCCATTCGACGCAAATTTCTAGAAGTACTACTCAAGTGGAAGGGATCGATCATCAATGGCAAGCCGATTTAGCAGACGTCTCTCATTTAGCTACTTACAATCGTGGTTACAAATATTTGTTTTGTGTCATTGATAGTGTTTTCCAAATTTGCTTGGGTCGTGCCCTTTGACTTCTAAAAGCAGTACCGAATTGGTACGAGCCTTAAAATTGGTCTTGAAACAAAGTGGACGTCAACCTTTACGATGGCAAACGGACAAAGGTACCGAATTTCTAAACCAAGCTTTTCAAAAAGAATTGAAACAAAGACACATTCATTTTTTTACGACCGAAAATCCTGAAACCAAAGCCAGTATCGTGGAACGTTTTCAAAGAACTTTGAAAGAACGCATGTGGAAATATTTTACACATCAACATACTCTCAAGTACATCGACGTATTACCTCGTTTGGTCAAAGCGTACAATCAATCGTACCATCGTAGTATTGGATGTACCCCGAAGAGGTCAGCCTGAAAACGAAGTGTCTGTGTTTGATAAATTATTTGGTTCACCCCAGCAGATCAAAAAAGAAAAAAGAAAAAGACACCTTTGTTGAAGTTGTTAAAGACGGGAGATTGGGTTCGCATCGGATAAACCAAACGTACTTTTGACAAAGGTTATTTACCTAACTTGGACTACCGAATTGTTTCGTAGTCACTACCCCCCGTCCTGTGGACGTGATCCTCCCGTCATAAAATTGGAAGACATGAACGGTGAAGTACTCAAAGGAACATTTTACTTGCCTGAGTTACAACGAGTGACTAAAAAAGTAAAGATACCTTGTACGACATCGAAAGCATTCTCGAACAAAGAACACGCAAATTGGTAAACGACGAGTAGAAGAAGTCAAAGTTCGTTGGAAAGGATATCCTCCTAGTTTTGATTCTTGGATTGCAGGCTTCTCAAGTCCGTCGACTATAAAAGAAAAAGAAGTAGTAAAAAAAACTCATAACATGCCATTCAGACACAGTAGCTACTCAGACAAACACCATCACTCCTCCTTCGGAAAGTTCTTCTCTTCAAGATTTACAAAAACAACCGCTTTGGGTGTACGTGTGTGTGTGGAGAACGTTGTGCCTTAAAAAAATCAAATCGTTCTTTTCTGCGCCAAATAATGGTGTTTGTTGTTTTGTGTTTCATCGGAGCAGCGATTGACGTAATTTGAGTTTTCAATGTAGGAGACAAAACAATTGTGGACTATTTTACTGAGCAGTTGCATCAGGTGATCTTTTACCATAAGTCCAGCTTTGTAAATTGACGACCTCGACCGACAACAGGCTCCACATTAACGGCCTGGCGTGCTGTCTTCTTCTTCGTCCAGTTACCACCACCAAAATACTACCAGTCCTCTTTTGGAACCTTTTGAACATCCTTCTTCTTCTGTCCACCACTTGAGTGATACCTCGGACACCACCAGATCCACTACTTTGGAACTATGAATGACCAATTTTATTTAACGTTACCTAGTGACAGTTCCATGGATGTGTTTCCCAACAACAGCTTATGTTGTTTTACCACCAAAATTACCTCAAGCCCTCCAATTG